>CM061138.1:46472358-47072358 GCA_030789695.1 Scilla litardierei | reverse complement strand
CGGAGCTTACGGCCTCCATGGTGGCGGCCAGATAGATGATGAGTTGGTCACATTTATCTGGCTTGGTCAAAAGTGGTGGGCTGCGAAGGTACTCCTTTAACTCGGAGAAAGCCTTCTTGCAGTCTGCGTCCCACTCGATGACTCTTTTGCCACTCGATGCAGAGGCTATCACCTTCCTCAGCACTTTGAAGAAAGGCAACGACCTCTCGACTGATTTGGACAAGAATCGACCCAAAGCAGCTATTCTTCCATTCAGCCTTTGGAGTTCTCTGAGGGTCAAGGGCTCCATCATCATAACGATCGCAGTGATCTTATCGGGGTTGGCCTCAATCCCTCGATTCGTCAGCATGAAGCCGAGGAACTTTCTCGACCGAACCCCAAAGATAAATTTGTCAGGGTTTAGTCGAAGGTTGTATCGTCGAATCTATGCGAATATCTCTCGGATATATGCAATGTGATCCATCGGCTTTTTTGACTTGACCAACATGTCGTCGACATAGACTTCTAGGTTCCAACCGATTTGAGCCTCGAAGACTCCGTTTATCATGTATTGGTAAGTAGCCCATGCATTCTTCAAACCAAATGGCATTTTGGTGTAACAGAAAATACCTCTATCAGTGATGAAAGAAGCCTTCTCTTCGTTCTCCGGTGCCATCTGGATCTGGTTATATCCTGAGAATACGTCTATAAATCTGAGGAGTTCGTAGCCCGAAGCACTGTCGACCAGATGGTCGATTCATGGCAGAGGGTAACTATCCTTCGGGCATGCTTTATTGAGATCGGTGAAGTCGATGCACATCCACCATTTTCCATTCGCCTTCTTCACCATCACAACGTTTGAGAGCCAGCCAGTATATCCGACTTCTCGAATGAAGCCTGCTTCCAGAAGTCGATCCACTTCCTCGATTGCAGCCTTCATCTTTTCTCCTCCCATATTTCTCTTCTTTTGCTTCATGGACCTAGAAGTCAGGTCGACTTCCAATTTGTGGCATGCCACCTCAGGGTCGATGCCGGGCATATCCTTCAGGGCCCAGGCGAAAATGTCGGCGTGCTCTTTCAAAAGAGCAATCAAGTGTTCCCTTAGGTCGAGGGGAGAATTGATCCAATAGAGATAGTTTTCCCTTCCTCTTCGAAGATTCGGATGTTCTCCGTCTCTTCGACTGATACGGGTCGTCGATCTTTGCCTCTGGGATCGACTAGGTCTTCCTGCCCAATCCTCCACAAAGCGATGGACAATGTATAACACGATCTCACCTACTTCTAATTCCATCTTGCCTTTCTGACTCCCTCGAGGGTCTAGAATTTGATCATTTGATGGAAAGTTGAGACCACCGCTTCTATAGAGTTCAGTAGTGGTCTCCCGATGATCCCGTTGTACGCCGAGTTGATCTTCACCACCATGAAACTGGTCATGCGAGTGATTTGTCGAGGATACGTGTCGAGGTCACTGTTCCTCGCCCGCGATGCACGGACGAGAATACCGCAAGTGGACGGTGCATTATAATATGTATAGAATGTCGAACTCTATGGAGGCGGTCGTCTAACGCTTAGCTTTTTTGCGGAAGGAGGTGAATGTGTGGTCGGGTTTGTCGCGTGTTATTTGGTTGGTTGGTTAAAGAAAGTGGAATAGACTAAATATTAAACGTCTAGGGCTTTCGAGATTCCTCGCTAGGGCCTTCGATAATGGATTTCGTGTTAATTGATCCTCCGTCGGATGATGGATTAGGGTAGGAGTGTTACATCCGAAGATGGGAACGGGCATTAGACTTCCGTCGTCACGCTCATCTAACGCAACCATATACGGGGCCGTATTGTCGCTATCGGCTTCATACTAGAATGTGTGCATTACGCTTGACACTTGGGTCCCGCCTCGTAATCCGTAGGCGCTCGCGTACTCTACGGAATGCAATGCCATCCTATGGTTGATTCTAGCAGTCGGGCTACTTTCACAGTCATCGGTTAGTGGATTAGTGGTTAGTGGTCGCCCCCGGCTCTCGGGTCACCCTCGTGAGCGCGAGCCCCGGAAAATGACCACTAATCCCAAATCGGATTCGTGGATATTCTTCCTAGGATATGGAGTCTCTTTCGCGGTCCTCTAATCCTAAGACTATTCCCCAAAAGCCTTGTTCAAACCACCATATGGAGACCCTAGATTCGTCCAACGGATGTCTAACCTATCATCCAATCCCTAAGCTCCTAGGGATCCTCCCTAAGCCCTAGAAACCCACTACTCTATCATGGTAAAAGCTCTAAATATGATAACAATAGAGATAGGCATATCTAACCGGTCAAATTGCATGAAATCAATTTCAATAGAGAGAGCAAGAGAAATAAGAGCAATGGTAAAGAAATCAAGGAAATCCAACCACAAGCAACTAAATAGATTGCAAAAGAGATTACCAAGAGAGAGCTCCCAAAATAGCTCTAAGTGTTTAGCTACAAAAAATAAAACTTAACCTACTCTAAAAGTTTTTCGATGTTTATACAAAACTGTTTGGGTTCGAGTTTTACAAGAAAAACCAACCCGAAACCCATTAATTCAAGTCAATTTGGAGTCTACCGACCTACCGCTCGGCCGAGCACAGTGATCGCTAAGCCGAGCAGTGCCTTGCGTAGCGCTCCCTTAGGCTCCGCCTTGGAGCTTTGAGAAGGGCCGCTCAGGCGAGCGATGGGAAGTCCCAAAAATCCAGAGAGCTCGCCTTGTATTTGTTGGGCTCCTCTAACAGCTGGCTCGGTCGAGCAAGATTGTCGCTCGGCCGAGCGCCCCGAAGAAGGATTTAGGCTGCTCCTTGGCGTATCACAGCTTGGCAGAGCGCGTGATGCGCTCGGCCGAGCGATCTGGCATTTTCTTCTATCTTCAGCTCCTCTTCTCCATTCTTCTCTTCTCCTCTCTCCTTCTCCATTCTCCTCTTCTCCTTTCTTCTTATCCACTTCTGTGGCCCCTTAGGTCGCAGTGGTGAGGCAAGGCGGACTTCGGCGTCCAGGTTGTGTCCAAAGTCTCGTATCGCTTCGAATCGCGCCGAATTTCCTGAAAACATATAAAACATCGAAAGAATCAAGAATATCAAGAAAAGCGCGATATAATACGAAAATATGGATTCAGACGATCGAAACAACATGGAAATGCATGGTAAAAACATAGAAAATATAGACACAACAGTCACAGGTAGGGTGATGGTGCCTGCTATTGGGTTGGAGTGTCCGATGAATCCCACCAAGGGCCCCGAACAGGGCGTCAGCTCTGCGGAGGATAACCTCATCCTCTCCAACATAGTGAAGAAGAGTATATCGCATTAGCTTCCAGTGTCAACAAGTAACCTTTTTTCGGTGATCTCGTTGATGGTGGTCGTGATGACGACATCATCATCATGCGGTAGTTCCACACCCTCCATATCTTCATCCGAGAAGGAGATAGGAGGTGTGGAATCTCTGGGACGCTTTCGCGCCACAGATACCGTCATCAACCTTCCGACGTAGGAGCTTAGGAGAGAGGTTGACAGCTTCGGGTGCGGGGGACCTCCCATTATAGTGCTGATGAGGTCGACGTTGGGAGGTGTTGAGACATCCCCGGAGGGTGTTGATGGGTGAGTCGACATGATTGAGAGGTTTGTCGATCGGGATGTCGACTCGTGGTTTCCCACAGACGGCGTCAAGCTGTTAAGGCCAAAAATGACCGAGACAGTTGTCAAGCTGACGTGAGCTCTTTGTGCTTAGTCGGAGCCTCTTCAGCAGGTGAAGTGGGACCCTTAGTTGGAAGAACCTGGGTCCAATGCTGGATGATGATGATGATGATGTGGTGCTCGATCGACCCTTGGACGGCTGATGCGTCGATCGTTCGATGCTGAGAAACTCGGGAATGACCTTCGCAGAAGAGGGCACGATTCGTCGATCTACACCACAGAGACACGTTAGGGGGGGTCGGATCTGGGTTCTGACCTAAATCCCCTCCGATGCTTAAGTTAGTATGTGAACTTAAGGATGAGAGTGAGTTAGGAGCAGCTGAGATAAACCCACGGAGGTTTGCATCAGATCTGTTGCCGCTAGCTCTATGATGTAAGAAATATCAGCTGAGAAAGTAGAGTTCTATATTTTAGATCTCGTACCTTGGAACTGGAACCCATTTACCTTTGTCCTTTTGTCTATTTATATGTTGTTCCCTTTTCATTTTATGTAACCGTCCCTCAATTATTCGGACGCGATCTCCTCTGGGATTCGAGATAACAACTGCACATTTACTCGGCCCCATTTACCTCCCCCTGAATATCAGCGCGAGCCCAACGGTCGAACGATCTATTCGTTGACTCAGCAACACTCCGCTTTGAGCGACGGGTATCGGGTCATGGGTGCCAAATGGGTCGGATACGGAGTATACGCAGATACTCCAACAGGGTCTGTACCCGTGCATTTACAACAGCCGTTAACTAGAATCCCGGAGAAGATCGTGCCCGAATCAATTAAGGCCGGTTACATACTCTTTCAACTTATATTTCTTCCACTAAAGAGCTTGCGACGTCAGATCTGAGAGGAACCTCCGTGGGTCGATCTCAGCTGTGCCAAGCTCGCTCTCTTCCTTAAGTTTCCATACTAACTTAAGCATCGGAGGGGATTTGGGTCGGGACCCAGATCCGACCCCCCTGACGTTTCTTTGTGGTGTAGATCGACGAGTCTCCATCTCCTGCGTGTATCGCTTCCGAGCTTCCCAGCCTCAAACTATCGACGTGCAAGCTGCCCGAGGGTCGATCCGGCATCGCATCCCAACCAACATCCATCAACCGGCCATGGTTCTACTAACCTAGAGTCCCACTTCACTCGCTGACGAGGCTCCGACGTCTCAGCACGAAGGGTACACGTCAGCTAGACAACTGTCTCGGTCATTTTTGACATTAACACTTTCTATTTTATATTTCAGCATAAGTCCAAACTCCTTCAATAGACACGGGAAGTTCATTAATAAAAGAGGCGACTATGATTTTCTCGACAAGTGGCATGTCCACTTGGAACGTTTCATGAATAATTGCCAACGATTCATTGGTTTGTTTGTCACATTTTTATACTCTTTCGATAGGGGTCGAATCCAAATTATACTAGCGGGCACGGATCCGACCCGATTAAACTCATTAGACCCACTCGGTTACATCCATGCCTTGGATCCAAGATTAATATTTTCATCACAGAATCTTCTATCTGACATGAAAAAAACAGTGATGCAAGCATGCAAACATCGTCAGGCCAAACCCATTGCCTCCTCTTTTTCTCCCAGTATCTCCTCCCTCCCTCACTCTAATAAGCCTAAGCTTAGTCAACCAGCTGTACATAGTTACCGCAGCCCATGCACACCGTCACAGACAGACCCTACGTACTACACCCAAATTCCCAACCTACAACTACAACCCCCCTCAAGCAATGCCATGTGCCCCCATTTAGTAACCATACACAAACATAGCATGAGAGTGTAGCAGAGCAAAAATACTATCGTTCATTTATTCTTTCAGGACTAATCCATCACTCTCTATATTCCAATTGCAAGCAAAAACTCTGTGATCACCCCTGGACAACTTGTTCACTCTAATTTTATTAGTTTTAAAAGATCAAAATCAAGACCGCTGGCAACCTTGCTCTTTGGTGGGGTCGCTCACCCAACCCCTTCTCTTTTTTCCCCACAAACACAAGAAATACAAATCGAAAAGCAAGCAAAAACACCTCAGAAACTGTTGGCCAATTTCATCTGTCCTCTCCCTCTCCTCTTCTTTCTTTCATGATCTCTCTTCTATATTTCGCTTTTAAATGCAATGCCTCTCCTTCATTGAAAGACAGCTCCCCCTCTCTCTCTCTCTCTCTCTCTAAAATACTTCTTCACTGCCACCCAATCCCATTTACGCTCCCATTCAATGCTACGGTAGCCTTTAAGGACCCCCACAAACCTCTCCCCCCCACAGTTAGGTGCTCTTCTTTTCAATTTCTAGCAATATAAATATCTTACACGAGCCTGGCTACTTGGCAAATTCCCATTGGCTGGATTCTCGTAAACAAAAGAGATAGAAATTTAAATCCTTTTTCTGCCCTCTTTATATGAAGCGTTTCTTGATTCTCAACCAACCCTGACAACATTAATTGCCAAAGTTTTTATTCAGTGGATCAGTAGACGCCATGAACTGTGTGAGAGCGGGGCAACACCCCCAGTCTGGCCTCTTAATTGCCCTCTCATCACCTCCACCTCCCTTTCTATAAAGTCTTCCCCTCCTTCCCTTCTCTCTCTCATCCTCCCTCCTCCCCCTTTCCAAAATCGGTCTTCCATTCCGTTGATCTTACGCTTCTTCTGATCCGCTCTTATACAGTGTTTCGATGGACACGGCAATGCTGTTGGTCGCGGCGGCCTTCGTGGCATCCTACCTCTTCTGGTTCTCCCGCCTTGTGGCCAGGCTGCGGGGCCCGCGGGTGTGGCCGCTCGTCGGGAGCCTGCCGGGCCTGATCCATCACGCCGAGAGCATGCACGACTGGATCGCCGCCAACCTCCAGGCCACCGGCGGGACCTACCAGACCTGCATCTGCGCCGTCCCCTTCCTCGCCCGGAAGCAGGGGTTCGTGACGGTGACGTGCGACCCGCGCAACCTGGAGCACATACTGAAGAACCGGTTCGACAACTACCCCAAGGGCCCCACCTGGCACGCCGTCTTCCACGAGCTCCTCGGCGACGGCATCTTCAACTCCGACGGCGAGACCTGGCTCTTCCAGCGCAAGACCGCCGCCCTCGAGTTCACCACCCGCACCCTCCGCATCGCCATGTCCCGCTGGGTCTCCCGCTCCATCTGGCACCGCTTCGTCCCCATCCTCCAGTCTGCCGCCGACGCCAAGTCGACGGTCGACCTGCAGGACCTCCTGCTTAGGCTGACGTTCGACAACATCTGCGGCCTGGCCTTCGGCAAGGACCCGGAGACCCTGTCCCCGGATCTCCCCGACCACGCCTTCGCCCTGGCCTTCGACAGGGCCACGGAGGCCAGCCTCAACCGGTTCATCTTCCCCGAGGTCGTGTGGCGGTTCAAGAAATGGATGGGGCTCGGCATGGAGACCACCCTGTCCCGCTCCGTGGCCCACGTCGACAAGTACCTATCGGCCGTGATCAAGTCTCGCAAGCTCGAGCTCGACTCCAACCCGAACCCCAACCAGGAGCACGACAACCTCCTCTCTCGGTTCATGCGCAAGGGGACCTATTCCGACACTTTCTTGCAGAATGTGGCCCTCAATTTCATCCTCGCCGGCCGCGACACCTCGTCGGTGGCCCTCTCCTGGTTCTTCTACCTCGTGTTGAACCACCCCGACGTCGAGCGCAAGATCCTCGTGGAGCTCTGCTCCGTGCTTGCGGTCACCAGAGGCGAAAACGATCCGGAGAAATGGCTCTCGTCGCCGCTGGCGTTCGAGGAGGTCGACCATCTGGTCTACCTCAAGGCCGCATTGTCGGAAACGCTGCGGCTGTACCCGTCGGTTCCCGAGGACTCCAAGCACGTGGTGGCCGACGACGTGCTGCCCGACGGCACGTTCGTGCCGGCGGGCTCCGCCGTCACGTACTCGATCTATTCGGCCGGGCGGCTGAAGTCGACGTGGGGGGAGGACTGCATGGAGTTCAAGCCCGAGCGCTGGCTGAGCCCCGACGGGACCAAGTTCAAGAACCACGACCCGTTCAAGTTCGTCGCGTTCAACGGCGGGCCGAGGATTTGCCTGGGGAAGGACCTGGCTTACCTGCAGATGAAGTCGATCGCGGCGGCGCTGCTGCTGAGGTACAGGCTGAGCGTCGCCGCGGGGCATAAAGTCGAGCAGAAGATGTCGCTGACTCTGTTCATGAAGGGCGGGCTCAAGGTCAATGTGCACCAAAGAGATCTGTCGGGGATCGTCGCCGAGGTCCGAGGCCGGGCTCAGGCGATCAGGGCCGCCAACGGGGCTCCGATGGGCAGCGAGTGGGGTGTTTGACGCGAAAGGTCGGCTGAAGAAGGTAAAATGATTGTGGGGGGTGGGTGGTAATTGGGTGAATGTAGATAGATAGTAAGTTGAAAAAATGTTGGTGTGAGCGTTGGACTGAAGGTTAATTATTGTCATTATTATTATTATTATTTGGGTAAAATTTTATATAAAATTGAGGGGTGGGGTGAGAGAGGGTGGGGCTTTTGTGGGGCTTTTCTCCTCTCTCTTTCTCACCTCTCTCATGTAGTTGTCAATTGTGGGATTAAATAAGAGATTCAAAGATGGGGTTTGATGGCAGTTTGTTGCAAGATAGGTTCAAATTTGTAACAAGGCATAGCTCATGAATTGTGGAAGAAGAAACTATAAATTTGATTTCATTTTGGGTATGGTGAGCGCTTTTCTTCCCATTTTTGTTATTTGTAATTAATGATAGCATTCACAAAATGTTAGTGACCTAAAATATTGTCTTTGCCATTTGCGATTAGGTTGTGGCGTTAATGCGGTGCTGCTTTAGGGACCGCTCCGAGATAATGACACAAATGCATCTCCCTTTCAACATGTTTTTTTTTGTTGCTGATGAATTTAGGATCTTAACTGAGATTTCTGAAACTCAGAATTTTTATCGGAACTAGACTAAAGCATAAGATAACGAGAAACATTATGAAATTAAGGCCAGAAAAAAATCCAATCAGATTAGATTTTTGTAAACGGTAACAAATTAAGATTTGTATGAATACAAGCATTGGTTTCATTTTAATCCAGCCTTAGGAATTGTGTTGCCAAATGTTGACAAATGTGGCAGGAACAAAAAGTCAGTATCATGGGAAAACATACCCACCGCAAAGATGTCGAAAGGAAGTCAGTTTCGTAGGCACAGCCTGGATGCCCAAACAAAAGAGAAGGCGTTAATCGAAGCTACAACTTTGGAGTTTGCTACAAGACAAAATTCTGGAACTAGTTGTTGCGGGTCAAATCCGTCCAACAATGAAATTTGTATAATGTGGAATCAAGAGTATGGTGATTACAAGTTAATGTGGTTTTTTTTTGTAGATGCTTATACGCCTAGAAACTCGACCTTGGAGATGTAAGATCCCAGGTCGTTCAAAGGTCGTCGACCGCTTGATAGATGGGCCGAGCTTCCTGCACGACGAGCAGCTCGTCAGAAAGGCTGGGTTGGCTGTCAACCCGTACTCTCTCCGAAGATTGAGTCAGTAAATGACTATTCAGAAGTAGGTCGGACACGCAAGCCGATCTTAAAGTAGAACGGCTTTGCGTGGCAAGCTTGTGAGGAATGCACAAATATATGGATGATATCCGACCTTGTGTATTGAATGAGAGTTATGATTTCAACTAACCAACCCCTCTCACGATGGCTGAAGGTGG
Organism: Scilla litardierei; assembly: GCA_030789695.1. Lineage (NCBI taxonomy): Eukaryota > Viridiplantae > Streptophyta > Magnoliopsida > Asparagales > Asparagaceae > Scilla > Scilla litardierei. Next base: position 47,063,022 of record CM061138.1, on the reverse strand, counting down.
TATTTATAATGGAGAGAGTCGGTCGAGCGCCATCTAATCAGCTGTCGCTTCCGCTTAGCTGGAGCTCGGTTGGAGCTCGGTCAGAGATATTTGTGTATTAATGTAGACGCGATGAGCGACTGTCAGTTTTCGTCTTTAAACTCGGGCATTAATTAGAGACGTAGGTGGCCCTAAGTCACCGTGTCGAGATAATTGTGCTCGCTAGGTCACCGAGGGTCGCCTCTAAAGAGAGCCGAGCTCAATGTCCCAAGTCTTTCTCAGTCCGTCCTTCTTGTTCGGTCAATAGGCGAGCTTCGTCGTTTGTTGGGCAATCTCTAAGCTTGGCGGTGAGCTTCCGCCCGACTAGCTGGGCGAGCCTCTCTTTCGATTCATCGGACGAGCTCCCCCGCTCGGTTGGGTGAGCTTCTTCTTAAGGGGCCAATCTCCTCGTCTGGGCTTGCTCTTGTACAGGCTGGTTGGCGAGCTTATTTGCTTGGGTCTCGACTATTTGGGCCTTTATTTTCTGGGCCGGCCATCAAGCCGTAACAATTACCCCCGTCATTCGAGCTCGAATCGGGAAGCCCAGCTCAGCTTGGATGACGTGACGTATCTCTATTGGTTGAGGGTTGGTCGGCAGTATTTAATTCGAATCGACCGTCAAATCTTTTTTGGTCATCATGATGATTTGGGGACGGCGGAGAATCGAGGCAGCCAATCGTTCGGAGCATGACTCGTGGCTTATCTGATCATGGTCGAGGCACTAGACTCACCTAGATCATGCCACGTGGCCCGCCTCCAACGGCTAAGATCAACTCTTCCACTGTATAAAAAGAGATGGGGGCCATCGAGAGGCAGTTTTCCATCTCTTTTTTTGAAATTTCTCTTCCCCCGCTGTGCTGAGAGCTTGCGCTGTCGCCGTCACGCCGTCACTACTCCGTTGCCGTCGAAACTTCGTCCATCCTTTCTTCTTCTAGGTATTCCCTCGATCTTTCCCATGGCCTCATCCCCCTCTTCAGCTTTCAATTCCTTTGTTGAGGGGTGGTTTGGCGAGTTGGAGAGTGGCAGCGCCGTAGGATCGGATGAGCCGGAGGTGTCTTGGCTGGAGGAGCACCTTCTATTGGGTTTTGATGGACCCTTAGGGCATAATTCTACACCCGTCCTACGTCAGATGGATGAAAGAAAAATAAACAGCAGCGTAAAATTTAAATTATTAAACTATTAAATGATACGTCCTAAGAATATCAAAGGCCCTAGCCAGGATCTTTACTATCTTGGGGTGGGTCTGATCAACCACAAAATAGATCTAAACTACTGCAATGATATAAATTAAAAGCATTAAAAGAACATACCCGAAACTTTGCTTCCGCAGAAAACAAAGCGTCGTTTTCAGTAATAGACTTTAGCTCCCCGAAGCTAGTCGCCCTCCGCACCTCCGAACTGTCCACCCGAAACGAGCCGACACCGCACCTCCGAGCCAATCACCCGCCGAAAAAAGTTTCACTTAAGCAGACCCATGTTAAAGACTTCGGATCAAATCCAATCCTCCTCCTCCTCGTCTTGCTAAGATGCGAACGGAGGAACGGAAGAATAGAGGAGGAGAGAATAATTTGTCTTGAATCGTGCATGCTCAAAACTTTTCGAAGCTACATGATTCAGAGACTTGATGCAATTTTTCCAAGGGATGTCAACCCCTATTTATATAGGAGGCCGGACCCCTTGATCGTCTCATGAGCAATGTGAGATTAATTATTTAGAGGAGAAATTTAGTATTAGGTTTGCCTTACACTAAGACTCAACTTCAACCAATTTTCTCTCCCTCGCCGTTGAGTTTCGGAAGTGATACAACCTATCAATTCAAAGAGCTATGAATAATGAATGCATAGAAACAAACAGTGATGAATTCCAACTTCGTTTGACCCCTCAAACAATTGCTCAAAGTTGAGCAAAAGTCACGAAACATTGGAAATTCGCATCCATCACAAATCAAGCTAGGGTTCCCATTGACCGGACCCACCCGTTGGTCCCACCCGCAGGTCTAGGCACGCCTGCCCCCGCTGTTCGGGTGAGCTCAGACTCGCCCGCCAGGCAGCCACCCGCATCAGCGGGCGGGCCTGGGCTCAGCCCGACCCGCCAAGCTGGGCTGGACTAGCCCAGTCTGCATGGGCTGGGCTAGCCCGGCCCGGCTGGGCCAGAACTGGGCAAAAAGCCCAGTTCTGGCCTTTTGAGCCATCTTTTGAGCTGTCGAGCTTCGATTTAGCTGATTTTAGAACCATTGGAAAGTAGGATTCGAATGGGACTATCCCAAGAACCTTGTAATCTTTTTCTATGCTTTTATTATGCAAAATATTCTTGTAAACACTTTACAATATATTTTCAACCATTTTGCATCATATGCAATAATCCCTTATAGCATTCCACTAATGCTTATACAGCAAATAATTTGTGACACTATTAAATCCTATTTAACGTGGACTTATTGACACAAACTCTTTGTGACTTTAATTATTCTCGTGCACCCGACTGCACTCCTCCTGAACCCTTCCTATGACTACGACGCAAATCCCACTCGGTGTGAGGTCCTACAGCCTGACCCTACTACAGGTTAGGGCTCGAAACCCCTAGACGGCAGTGACCACGAGCAGCAGGTGTCGCCCCTATTTCGGCATCATAATTACATAATCGGCACATTGACAAAAGTGTCGTCGGGATCACTCTGACTGTGTCGGTGATGAATACTGCAGTTTTAGTCCCTTCGTCATAACTATGTCACTGCTTAGTCTAGGGTATGGTAAAACGTCAACCCTACTAGCTAGCACTGGTTAATATACATCGGTCTTTGGTATGTTCATGTTGTACTTCCTACAACATAACCGTCCAAGGTTTAGCACAAAGAACCGTACTGAGCCTGTGACACTAACTTCCCTTAAAAGAAGAGACGAATCCTATCTTAGTCACTACTTATGTTGTATGCTTCAAGTGTCACCCAACCTAAGACCTTTCAACGAGTGAAGACTCGAGACTAGATCATAGATCTAAGCGACACTGTTCACGCACATGTTCGTACAATGAACTCAAGTCTAAAGGGCCAACTAGCATATCATCACTAGAGAGTTATCAATGACAGTTCATTTAAGGTTAACCATTTGACAACTCTTTATTGGGCCGTTTAGTGGACTCATTCTCCAATGAACACATATGCCTCGTCTCCGACTTCACCAGGTCGAATGATTACGAGATAATCATTACCCTTTAGGATAAGACAAAGACACAATGGTCTGTCCGATATTTCGATATCCTTTTCTCGACACATCTATGACCATGAACGTTTTAAGACTCATATTCCTATCGGTTATATACTTTCCACAATCAAGGTCTACATCTAGATACATGTATGACCTTACTTTAAGTCTAAGGAAATTATCCAAGTATTAAAAACCATCTAATCATATTAGGATAATTAGTACCATTTACATTTGAACAAGATGTTTTCTAGGATAAATTGCCTCGAGTGCATATATTTTCCTACATCTCACATTGCACTGAGGCTATTTATCTCGGTATCTCATACAGCTATAACACAGCAGTCCTTTAAGAACGTTCATATGTCAAAGCCTAAAATGGATCTGCTAAAACGTATCTATTATGTAGTATTAAGGAGTCTTATTATTTATACACAATTGATCACACAAGGGTGATTTCTCGAAACCGTCACGATTTTTCTTCTATATAGCTAACGATTAGCATATACGACTTAAATTAATGTTTATCATTTCATACTAGTCAGTCATATAATAGCATATTCCAATATTCTTGTGTCATTTATGTCCAACACATTAATGACACCAACTATTCTATATCTCTCACATAATCAAAGCTCTTTTGATTGTATGTCACATGTAAATGTTTATAACTTAGAACTTTTTCTTAGCTCCAAAAAAACCGGAACCAAGTAATATGCTAGCTCCAACTGACTTTGAGAACTGTCTGGTTTTAATACTTCAACTTGACTTTCTAAATCTCATTTAGAATATTGATTATTAAGTATAACCATCTCATTTATGCTGAATGAGTTAAAATGAAATAAATTTGTGTCAGGTCGTTCTGACGAATCAGTTACATCAAAATTTATTTATAGAATTTTTGATGATAACTTACTCAATCATAACTACTTACACTGTCATTTCCTTTATCTGCATTAATCTTCTGGCTTGAAGTATTATATGCATGGCCAACAAGAACTTTTCGTATTATGCGCATAATCAAGATCACATCTAAATTACATGCGCATGGCATTTACTCGTTACTATAGATTTGTTAAAATTACTGCCTGCTCCAATCAATTACATCAACTCAGAAGCATACACAATAACTCAGATAGCCACCAAAGCATATTCATTAAGATATTAGAAACAACGACTTCATTGAAAGGAAAATTGTTCATAACATTTTACTCTGAGTGACATTCACTCAATCATTGTTCAAAAAACCCATCGTCACATTTATTCAAAATAAAAATACGACTGCATTCTTGATATTTTCGAAGTCCCTTGACCGCCCCAGTAGAAACGATTACTCTTGTTGCGGGTCAAGTCTGCCTAATAATGAGATTTGTAGTTAACAAGAATCACGGGTACAATGATTATAGGTTTTGGGTCGATGACGAGGTTAGCACGAATCGAAATACGCTTCGAGGGTGAAGAATCCAAGGTGGCCTTAAGGTCGCCTAAGGTCACCATCTCCTGATAGCTGCAACAAGCTTCCTGCGACAATAGCAACTCGTCAGAAAGGCAGAGTTGGCTGTCAGCCCGTAACCTATCCAATGCTTAAGTCAGTGGATGACATGTGATAAGGGTGTCGGACATGCTTGGCGATCTTTAAGGTAGATCGGCGAAGTGTGGCGAGCTTATGTGGAAGGCACAGATATATGGGAGATACCGACCTTGAATATTGGAAAGGAGTTAAGGATTTCAACTAACCAACCCCCTCGTTGGTGGCTGGATGGCTGTATTTATAGGGTTGAGAGGCGGTTGCTTGCCGTCCAATCAGCTGTCGAGTGAGCTTAGCTGGAGCGCAAGTGGAGAAGCGATAGGTTGACGGGGGCTGTCAGAGATATTTATGCATTAATGAGTGTCAGAATGTGTCAGACGTGTTAATGAGACACGATGAGCGGCCATCAATTCTCGCCCTTAACCCTGGCATTAATGGGGGGTAGGTGGCCCTACGTCACCCTATCAGAGATATTTGTGTTAAGCCACCCTTGGTTAGGCCCAAGCTCGGCGACCGAGCTTGGTGTCTTCGGACCGTCCAACCGCGCTTTATGTTGGAGAGTAGGCAAGCTTCTTGCTGGTATGTCGAGTTTGTCGATCGGGTAGGCGAGCTTCTTGCTGGTATGGCGAGCTTACCGATGGGGTAGGCGAGCTTCTTTGGTTGACCCTGATGACGATCTTGTCGCTCGGTAAGGCGAGCTTCCCAGTGTCGCGACGATCTTCAGCATGGGCTTCAAATGAATGGGCCTTAATTATCTAGGCCGGCCTTAAGGCCGTAACAATTGCCACCGTCATTCGAGTTTGAAACGGAAAGCCCGACTCGGCTCAGATGACGTGTCGCACTTGCATTGGTTGATGGCTGGTCGGTAGCATTTAATTCGATCTGACTACCAGATCTCTAGGTCATGATGGCGATTCAGTGATGGGGAGAAATCAAGGTGTCCAACCGCTCAGGGGGTGACGCATGGCTGATGTGATTGGAGGGAGAAGTCGAGGTGCCAGCCCAGTTCTGCTTAGATCTTGCCACGTGGCCCACGTTTGATGGCTGAGATCACCTAACTTTTCCTATAAATAGGGACGAAGTGGCAGTGGGAGAGAGCTTTCTCCCAAATTTTTGAAATTTCAGCTGCCGTCGTTGCAGAGAGTAGTCGTCGTCGACCGTCGTCGTCCGTTCATCCGTCAGAGCTTCGTCCATCTTCTGTGTTCTTGGTACTCTTTCGATCCATCCAATGCCTTCGTATGCTTCTTTCACTTCGAATTCTTTTGTCGAGCAGTATTTTGGCAAGATCGGTGCGGGTGGCACCACCGAATCAGATCCGGTGGCATTAGAGGTGCCGTCGATGTCTTAGCCGAAACAGCGGGAGGAAGACGTAACGGTCGGGCAAGCCACCGCTTCGTCGTCGGGAATCAAGAGGGACCCCAAGAAAGGAAAGGTGCCCAAGTCGGCCGTCGAGGTCGCAAGCAGCGGCAGAGTCACGACCACGACTCTGCTCCGTTGTTCTTCTTTGCACCTGCTCAACCGAGCAGCTGCTCTGCTCGGTCGAGTCATCTGTTAAACTCTCTCCTGCAGCACCTGAAGCTCCTCCTCTTCTCTTTCTCTCTCCTCCACTCCTCACATGGCTTCCAAAACACGGCGAATTCCTGCAAAGCTTCACCAACGAGCTCACAGGCGTGTGTCAGATGTGTCCATACCCAGATCGGGTCCCAAATCGCTCCAAAATCCCTGAAAACTCATAAGACACTACGAAACTCGAATATAACGTTAAAAATGCGATATCGTATGAAAATATGGGATTTAGATACGAAAATAGCATGGAATATATCAGTCGTCGAGGATCAAGAGGGACCCCAGGAAAGGAAAGGCGCCCAAGTCGGCCACCAAGGTCGCAAGCAGCGGCGGAGTCACGACAGCAATTCCTGTGAAATTCTAGCCCAGATGTCTCAACTTTTCCATCTGACATCCCCGAGATCCGCTCCAAGTTCATCCGGCCCCCTACACAGTTTGCCTCTCCAAACTCAACAAGCGGGTTTGCTCCCCAAGGGATAATGAGGTTGGCGTATACTACCCGACCTTTGTCTTGGGGCTTCGCTTCCCGCTACATCCCTTCCTACTTCTTGTCCTTCACTTCCTCGAACTCCCACTCTTTCAATTGATGCTGAGCTCCATCAACTCGATGGTCAGCTTTCTCGTCCTCTGCTCTACCAGCGGCGTAAATCTGACGATGCCGCTCTTCCAATACTTTTTCGAGGCAAAGAGGATGGGCGTACTACTACGTCTGCACGGGGAGGCGTCGGCCCCTCGTCCTCGATCTTCTGGGCAAAGTTAGGGACTGGAAGGAGAGGTTTGTCTTCGTCTCGACGTCAACGGACTTGGCTCTGAGGTCAAACTGGGGACTCTGGATCCCTTTGTGAATGCCGAAGAGGTCTCGAGGGGAGTGACCTTGAGAGCGCCAAGATCCTGGAGGAGATCCCTAGGGAAAGCAGGGTCATGAAAGACCTGATTAAGGACGAACAGCTCGCCCAGCATGTCTAGCTCGAAGGTACTTCGAGCATTGCAAACAACTTCTGATATACTCACCCTGATCTGTCTTCTTTTTGCAGGTGTGACCATGAGTCTTTCGATGGAGGAGATCACGAAGATGGCGAGTGATGCGACGTCCAAGTAGCCGCCGACCAAGGGCAAGGGCAAACAGCCTGCGCCCAAGAGCTCGACGTAGGCCAGGCAGAAGCGGAGCCAAGAGGCGGCGGCCACCGCTCGGGCCGAGAAGGAGGAGCGGAGCAAGAATACAAGGAAGGAGCCTGCGGCAACCGCTCATACTTATCGTTCATGGGAGGCGGCACCGGCTGGACTCATCAACCTCGACCCGGTCGAGCTTGTGACTGACCTCACGACCGTCGGGTCGCAAGGCCCGCCGATCGGTGCCATTGCTGCTGTCCCCATCAGTTCGGCCACCCCATCACAACCTTCAACTTGGCCGGCCACAACAAGCTGGGCTCCAGTTGTGCATTGGCCCTTCGGGTGCTCGTCGTTTGGGCTGGGGAAGCCGACCCACCCGAGCTGCGAGGCGGCACTTACAACCTTCAAGTCCCAAAAGGAGGAGATCCTCGCCATCGCTCCAGAGAAGTTTGTCATGCAACGCTACCCGGTGGGTGCCCACGAGTCCGTTTTTGATGAGGCCGGTGTAGCGGCCCACCTGGCATAGAACAGCACTCTGCCGAGTCCCTGGTCAATATGGACGCCGAGCACCTCTGCGATACAGCCATTTGGCATGGCATGCAGGTTCCTCGCCCCCTCTATTCTCCTTGCCGGTTTCCCTTCTTGTTAGTTGTGCTTATGAATTTGGTTCTATCTGTAGGCAATGGTCGCACTGGTGTCCCTCCAGCCACACACTTCAGCGACGGGTAAGGCTGAGTCCACCCTGGCGAGGAAGGTGGCCGAGCTCAAGGCGGTCGAGGCGAAGGTGAAGACCCAAAGCAATAAGTAGGAGAAGGTCCGGGGGTACTATGCGACCCATAAGGATCGATTCACCGAGCTGGAGAAGGTCGCTGTGGATCTGGAGGGGAGAGCCTATGATGAGGAGGACCAGAGGGTCGCTGCCGAGAACCTCCTGGCCTCGGAGAGGGAGGCAACCGCGACAAAGACCGCCGAGCTTGAGCTGCGGATCGCCGAACTGGCAAAGGTCGACCTGAACAAGATCAGGGCTGAGGCCGTCTGCCAATACCAGGTCGATGAGCTCGTCCCCGCCCTGACAGCCATAAGGGCCGAGGGCTCCGATGAGGGTATGTAGGCCGGCCTCGAGAGGGCCAAGGCGAGGTTGGGAAGCTCTACCCCAACCTAGAGATTAACTTCGACCGCTTGTCGGTGGCCTCTGATAATGAAGCATAGGCTTCCCGTGCTGTGGACGTCGAGAGGGCGGATACTATGGCCAGTGGAGACCACGGAGGCAACCAGGCAGACTCCCAGGTCCCAGAAGGTGGCAGCCAAGATGGAAGGGACCGAGTTGAGGTGACGTAGGCTGGGGGCGTGAATGTATGGCCGGCCCTAAGGCCGAGCTTTTTGTAACATGTATTGTAAATATTTAAATGAAATTTGAAAATTTTTGGCTTACTGTCATTGTTGTTTGTTTGCATTGTTTACTTGCTGTTGTTTGTTGTGTGCTTTGTGTCTTTGTATGTGTATGCCCCCAGCATTCGGCATGGACGAGCTTAAAGTCGAGGAGAGGCGGAATGTTGTAGTGTTAGTGGATGAAGTTCTGATGTAGGTCTCCTTTCTAGGTCGCCGTTGGAGTCTTTGCGAGCATGTATGGATGGGCCATAGCCAACCACACGTCTTGTAGCGGGCAAGTCAGAGCTGAAGCTCCTCTAGTCCCTCTTGTAGCCTTTCAGGGGCCGAGCTGCCCCAGATCTTTGAGAGGGTGGGTATTGGGCCATCGCTGACCCCGCATTTTGGAGAAGGCAAGTCAGAGCCGGAGCTCCTCTAGTCCCTTTTATAGCCTTTCGAGGGTCGAGCTGCCCCGGATCTTTGACAGGGCAGGTATTAGGCCGTCGTCGACCTCACATCCTCTGTAAGCGGGCGTCACGTGAGAGCTTGTGCGTGAACGTTTCGCCGACCTTCACGATGGCGTTCTTAATTTTGGAGAAGGGCTGAAATTTAGATTCCAACGACTCACTTAGTGTACAAACATAGAAAATTTTAGTAAAAATATTTATTGAATATACAAGGGAACGTATTTATTGAAAGTATTTGAGCAAATGCTCGGCATTCCAAGGATGGGCTAGCTCCTCGCTGTCATGCCCGATTTTGAACTATACGTGTATTCCACTGAATAAACGTGGTATTTCTACCTACGATGCATACGTAGGCATGAAATAAACGTGGATATTGATGTAGGTAACGTAGTGAAAGCGGGATTGGGCCGTAAATGCATGGCTAAGAGACGAAAAAGCGAGATTGAGTGCGAGAGAAGTGTGAAAGACGTCGTGGGTGCAAAACAACAGGAATGTGTTGGACGTGTGTGCGTGGTGCATGTATGCATGTGTAGGCATGCATGGGTATGTGTAGGGAAGCCATGCAAGTGTGAAAGGGGTTAGGGGTCAATGGAAACCCCCGTAAAATTTTAGAAAGGCGAGGGGCAAAATGGTCATTCGGACCAAAAGTGCTGAGTGTACATACTAAAGTGGTGTGTGCATAAAGTAATGGCAAACTTGTAAATACATGGAAGTTGAGGGGTATTTTTAGGAGGGTATTTTAGTCATTTTGATTTGTACATTGCTTATGGGAGAAGCTAAGGAGGGTGTAGAAATTTCTTTAGAGTTCTCTCTTTTTTTTTCTAAAACCTTCTCTTCTCTTCTCCCTTTCTCTTTGCCCCCTCTCTCCCAAGTTTGGCCAGTCGCCCTCTCCCTCTTTTCCCCTTATTCTCCAAAGGAAACCCCTAATCTCCATTTCCAATTTGAAGGAATCCAATCTTACTTCAAGTGGGAAGAAAGTAGAGGAGAAAGAAAGAGAAGGAGAGAAGGAAAAATCAAATTTTGAGGTAGGAATCTTCTTGGATTTGGAATTCCATTAAATTGATTCTTGCTATTATGTTTTTATCCAATATGTGATACGGATAGTTAAATTTTACATGTTACGGTTCAAATTCACAAATTTCCCCTTGAAATCATTAGCAAAATCATCTCCTTTGAAGTTCTGAAATCCTGATGTCTGTTGTTGCCTTGATTCTGATTACCGTAGCTCGAATTATGTTTCGAAAAAATTATATTCTGGTAGATCTTGAAGTTCTACCCCAAAATAATATAAAATTTGATATATGTTAAATTCAGAAATTAGGAGCAAAAATTCCATCTTTACAATATGTCTGTTTGATCTTCAGTTTTGACACAGTTTAGCAAAATTGACTTAAATACCTGCACACACAATGGAATTTTATGTTCTTGGTCTCATTGGTAAACTTTCATCACGGTGCTTATATTTAGGAATTCTGGCTAAAACATGCCCATAAATAGCAATCTTTACAGACCGTGAAATCTGTCTGAAAAACAGATTTGACAGACTTCACCAAATAATTCACCATAAATCACTTACTTAATATTTTTGCATGAAAGTTTATCTGTGAATCCAGGACTAATATATCTATAACTTTCATTTGGGACAATTTGTCAAATTCTCAGGGCAAACTGATGTTATATGGCCATGTATTGTCACATTCTACAAATTCCAGCAAGCTGAAGTATTAAAGTGGTGTTATGAATTATGTAGTGTTGCTAATTCACTCTCTATAGTGCATGATTATTGTTGTTACATGAAAGTAGATTCTTGGTATGTGTTCCTAATGGATTTGCTAATGTGCTCATGGACATGTATGTCACGTCCATCACGTGTTTGTGAAAATGCCTCAATGAAACAAAAGTGGAGAAACCTGCAAAACTAGTTTGTATATGCATGTATTATTAAGCATGTTATAAATTGGTGATGATGGAGTCATGAAAAGAATGGTTTCATGTGAAATGGATAATGAATTGAAATGGCGATGATGCAGGGCATGACACTTGGGTGCATGCCCCCATGTTGATATGTAATGTGACTACGATGGAGGGCATGACACTTCGGTGCATGACCCATGTTGGTATGAATATGGAATGTGATGCCATGCAACATGACTTCTTCATTACTAAAATGATAAAATGAAACTCTTGAATGTCTCAGTCCTCTCTAATGAGGGTGAGTTAGCAAAACCCAGGTTTTAGGTGGGATTTGAGTAAATTGTAGATATGAGGCCGGACTGAGAAGTTGGGAGAAATGATTATGTGATATGTGATATTTATGCTCACTCGCATTTACCGGGAGTGGAGGGGATATTTATACCCACTCGCCTTTATCGGGAGTGGAGTGGACATACGGAGATTGTGTTATTATGTGGAGATCCTCACTCCTACCATGGACGGAGGAGCTGAGAGGCCCAGTATCGTAGAGTGTCCGTGTCCACTGCACCGTGTGCTATATTCACCCCAAATTTGGGGTGAAGTCCAGGTCCTGGTATCACACAGTTTATCTAAGTTTCCAATCAATTCAATTATAAAATAAGAATTTTGCATGTTACTTCTTCTGCTTGCAGCACTTTCTTTGTCCTTATCTGCTATACTGATGATATCGTATATTGTGTTACACTTTTGGCACTAACACCTTCCCATTTAGATCATGTTGGTATGAACACTTGCTTTATTATTCGTGCTAACCCTTTTTTGCAGCAGCTTGACACTGGACCGCAGGTATGATCCCCTACTTAGTTATTTACTCTTCATTACGTTACTTAGTTTACATGCTTTATTCTCTTGCCTTGTCTTGTGGATTAATAACCTTAGAACGGTGTTCCAAATCCAAGTTGGTTCCTACTGGGGCACACATTGACGTGCTCCTCCCTACTTTTCAGGTAGCAGGAATAGCATGGTTGGTGATGTCTTGGAGTGGGTTTCAGGAGTAGAACTTGGTGTGAGCTGTAGCTGTGTAGTGTGACATGGTTGTCATGGGAGGTGGAGAGTGGCGGTGCATGTGTAGTGGTGCACTTGGACTATGTATGTAAATAAAAGTTGTTATATAAATTTGTTGTTGTTGTTCTATGTTATTTATGAGTTGTTTGATATTATAATGAAGCTGCACTTGTACTATCCCAGCATGTGCGTAGTGGCCTGCTTATTCAATTTCTTCTTTCTCTCTCTCTTTTCCTCTCTCATCACCCTCACTCTTCAGGATACTTGAAAAAATATATTTAACTGTAGGGTATTCTGGGGAACGGGCGTGACACTCGCCCTATATAGGTCACCGATCACAGGCGTCTGTTATGGTGTATGGGCCTTCCTATTTGGCGGAGAGCTTTCCTTGGCGGCCGATCTCCGGTCTGAAGGTTGCGTCCCTGAGGACGAGGTCGTCGATTCTGAAGCTCTGCTTGCTGACGCGGAAGTTGTAGTACCTCGCCATCCTTTGGCTGTGATTGATTAGATTTGTTAGTGCATGATCCCTTATCTCGTCGACGAGCTCGATGTTGATGTCGATGCCTTCTTCATTTGCTTATTCATTGAAGTACTGGAGCCGGAGGGACTCCTCATTGACCTCGATTGGGACGATGGCCTCCGTGTTGGGGATTGGCGGTCCCTTAGGGCACAAAAAACTCTAGTCCCGTCCTAAGTCGGACGGAACATAGACAGAAAAACAATAGCAGCGGAAGAAAAACTATGTTAACTAATTAACATGCAGTTAAAAACAATTTTTTAACTTGGCCCTAAGGTCCAAGACCTTATGCCAAGATCTATGCCGACTTGGGATGGATCTGACCATCCCAAGAAGGATCTAGCCTACTGCGATTAAACAAAACTAATGCTAATAAAATACTTTAACCACATACCCGGAATCTCAGCCCTGGAGCAGGCGAGATGTTCTGCGCCGTCTTCCGAGCTGCTCCCGCCCCACGCCGAGCCACTCCTTGAACCGCTCCCCGAACCGCTCCTCGAACCGCTCCGCATCCCGAGGCGATCATTCCCCGTGCCGCCGAGCCAACCACGCGCCGAAGAAAGTTTCACGCGAGTGAAACCTCCGCCAAGATTTCAGATTCAGAATCCGAACTCCTTTGTGACTTTGCTAGAGCCCGCAGGAGTAAGGCAGAAATTTAGGGAGAAGAGAAATATTAATTTAAGCTTAGATCCGAGCGTGCTCCAACATTTACGAGAGCCACTCAGATCTAGAGCTTGGGACGAGTTTTGAGAAAGGGGGGAGACCCCTATTTATATAGGCGGCGGACTCTCCCCTTTTCTCAAAATCCGATGTGGGACTAAACAATGAGTTAATTTAAAATCAAGTTAGTTTGCACTTCACAAAGTGCAAACTTCCGTGAATTTTAACTCACTCACCGTTGAGCTTCAGGGTTGATACAACCTATCAATACGACAAGTGTTCAATGGTGAACGCATAGGAAAAAAACCGTTCGTCAATCGGAGTTCGTTTGACCCTCCAATTGAGTGTCCAAAGATCAGCCCTAGGCTAGTTTTTCGCAAAAACTGAGCCGTCAAAAACTGCCCATTAAACCTAGGGTTCCACACCCAAAGGTGGGACCCACAAAGCCTGCCCAGGCCTGAACCTGGGTGCAGCCCAGACCTGGACCTGGGCGCAGCCCAGGCCAGGCCTGGGCGCTGCCCAGGCGCCAAGCCTAGCGCCCTGGCGCCCTGGGCGCCTGGGCCCAGCGCCCAGGGGCCCAGGCGCCCTGGGCGCCTGGGCCGCCTGGGCCCAGCGCCCAGGGGCCCAGGCGCCCAGGCGGGCGCCTGGGTGCCCAGGCGGGCCCGCCTGGGCCCAGGCCCAAGCGCCCAGCGCCTGGACCTGTGCCCAGGTGCATGGGCGCCCAGGCCTGGGCGCCCAGGCCCTTGTTTGGGCCTGGCGCCCAGGTCTGGGCAGCTTGGGTCTGGTCAGACCAGGTCTAGACTGGGCTGGTCTGCCTGGTCTGACCTGATCTGACCCTTTGGACTGTTTTGGGCATAACTTAATCATCTGGCGTCCGATTTGGACGTCGTTCGAACCTGGGTCTAGACCGGGACATTCGCGTCTTACCCATGAACTTTTCCTTGCGTTTATTTTATTAAATATTGTATTAAACAATTTAATACACATTTAATCGCTTTTGCTTCAAATGCAAAATAGTCCCTATCTAAGCTTAAATTACCATATTGCATCAAATGCAATTATTTCATCCCTTGCATCAAAAATGCAATTATTCTCCCTAACTAATTTCTACCTATTACTAGACGAAGCGTTGCACTCTGTGTGAGACCCTACAGCCTGACCCTTACAACAGGTTGGGCTCGAAGCCCTATACGACAGTGACCACGAGCAGTGGTTTCCGTCCCTGCTTCAGGAATCATCATTATGTGGTTAACTTATTGACATGAGTATTGTCGGGACCACCTGACTGTTTCCGTGATGAATTCCGCAGTTATAGTCTCTTCGTCTTAAATTTGTCGTGTAGATCAAGTCTGGGGTACGGTCAAACTGTCAACCCCAATAACTTGACTCCGGTTAGTTTCGATCGATCTTTAGTCAATAAATGTTAGACTTCTTCCCACATACTCTGCGCAGAGTTTTTACTAAAGACCGAACTAACTCTACGACACTAACTCCCATTGACCGGGAGAGACGAATCCTCTCTTGGTCATTACTCGCCTCGTACGTTTCAAGTGACACCCAATCAAAAGACCTTTCGACAGGCCTTGCCTCGAAGCTAGGTCAGTTGATCTAAGTGGCACCGTTCACGTACAGGTCCGTCAAAATGACCTCAAGTCAAAAGACTAACTATCCTATCATCACTCAGAGTTATCACTGACAGATTGGTCAATATAACCATATGATAACTCTAGTGGATCTTCCAGTGAACTCATTCTAATGAGCACCTGTGTCTCGTCTTCGACTTCGCCAAGTCAAGCGATCATGAGATCATCGCCACCGCTAAACGGTGAAGACTAAGACACAATGGTCTATCCGATGTTTCGATATCCTTGTCTCGGAACATTTACGACCACGAACCATTTTAGACTTATGCTACAGACGGTCAAACGTTTCTCCATGATCGAGATACTCATCTCGATACCCGTTTGATCTTGCATAAAGTCTAAGGACTTTACCTAAGTTGATATCTAATGTTAACTACATTACAATATAACTTAGATAAATTATTACCAAACAGCTTACTGTTATTACGAACAAGATGTTTGTGCTATTCACACAGGAATAAATGGCCTCGAGGGCATCATATTCCTACATCTCCCACTTGCACTCAGGCCCATTTATCTCGGTATCTTATACCGTTTTTACACATAAGTTTTCCCGACTTCATGTGGTAGAGCCTTCGTGAGTGGATTTGCTAAAACCGTCTACTCTATAGACTTAAGGGGTTTGATGTTTGTGTTAGACCAACCATTTGAATCTCATTCAAATAATTCATTTGGTCTATCAGAATCTATAATATTTTATTTCCCTGGATCTTATCCAGTTCATCGTACCTTACGATAATAATTTTAAATTAGTTAATGGTCATTTTAAATGGCTCATATCTATTCTTGATAAAGTATCAAACCTTTTGATTACTTTGTCAAAATGTATGTTACATCCCTTTGATGATTCGCATGTAATTTATACGCTCCCACTGACCTTGAAAACTATCTGGCTAATTCATATAAGTCAGTCTGTCTAAATCATATTTAGAAAAACGAACTTATAAGTGAATGCTCCAATTTTCATGGTCAACTTAAGCGTTTCACATCGGCTTTGGTCCGAGTAGATCTGTACACATCTGTTGGCGAAACCGGTTTCATCATAATCCGTTTTAAAGAAATTAAGATGAAAACCGTTCTCGTCCAACATTATTGTACTTCACTATTTTCTTTTTGCACCAATCTTTCAACTTAAAGATTTACTTGCAGAAAGTGAGGAAACATTTTCCTTGGGCACGTAAACTAAATTCTCAAATTTATTTACGCACACGGACCTGAATCAAGTTTTAAATCGGAGTTACTACTCCGAATTTCATCCTAGAAGTTGACTAATTCATCATCAGTTATGATGTCTAACTCGACAATTCGTCTCACGAGATTCGAATAATACAACTTCCTCACGATTGATTTATTGAATATATTATTGATAATGTCCTTATAGAACATTATCAAAAACTAGGCATTATTATCTGGGACTTAACCCAGAGGGAGGAGTTAACTCAGAGTCACTTATTTATGGATCGCACCAAGTCTAACTAAGTGTGATTCATACCTTTTAACACTCCGATGTGTTAACAGACTTGATCTGAGAGAAAATCACATTTTCTTTTAATTACACAAGATTTTATTTAGCTAAGTATTTGACCATTCGATCTAATCGAATCAGTTTAAATACTTTAGTCATTTCGTTCTTTATTTTATCAGACTTGCGTTTCATCAAGAACACGTGTCTTAATAAAATATACGAATAACTTATTTTGTTAAAAGATAGACTCGGGTACATCAGTATGTACGAGACTGAGTTCGACAACTCATTCTCCCACTGTCTCACAGATGGGTTTCGGCCATTGTATCTAAGAGGCTAAGACTCACAAGTGTCCGTAGACTTCATAATACGAGAGGTCAGACCCATCTTTATGTGACTTGTGAAGCTTAATCTCTTGATACGGCCTAGTCTAATTTTACCATATAAGTTTGCTACTATCTTGCGTATTTATATATTAACATTTAATATATATATAGTTATTTACAAATTACTTAACACAAAACATTACTTCAGAAGCAATGTGACAACATTCGTCAAAATGTGTTAAACGTCTTTTGTATAACAATTTATTCTGAAATCGTGACATCAAAATATGTCACAATTTCATTTCCTCCTACTTATGCCTCTACTAATGATAAATTAAACTAACTTTCTCAATTGACTTTCCGAAGTGCCTTCTTCCTTTTCTAAATCACATTTGGATATCAACATAAATAAATAGCTATGCAAGCAACTTATGTATCCAAACGCTTGAGCTTTGCAATCTTGAGTGTAGCTCAAGAAGTTGCTTGTCTCAAGATCCGGTTAGGATACATAGTCTTGCATCGCTTATGCACTCGTATTCGACTCAAACGGTTTAATCGAATTCTCGAACTTTGCGGATCAAAATTGTTTGTCCATACAACCTTGAGGGTAGCTCGACAAGTTGTAGGGAGAAACATACTTTGAATGTCCTATATGTTCAAGCTGCCTCATATAGAGACGAGTGACATGTAGCTTTAATTTATTTGTTGGACCCAGAACTTAATGAAATCATATTTCTTAAGTCTGTTCTTCAGAAGGTCATTTAATGTCAACGAGAATATAGTTTTAATTCTATCAATTAGACTTTAATTCGATATTCAATTAATCAACTTTTGACCAATTAACTTATTAAAACATTATATTTTAATTCCTACGGTAAACATAGTCTTGCCCTAGTTTTAGCATATGTTCAATATTAAATATAGGTAGATTGGCTTTTATCTATCTATATCCTCCCACTATTTTTACGAACGTTTTAAAGCTTAATAACGAACGATTTAATCGAATTAAAATTAATGGGTAAGAGTTCCAATCACCTTGAGTCTAAACAACCTTGAGTGTAGCTCAACAAGTTGATTGACTCTGCGATCGGAAGATGACTCTTCATCGATCATATCGGATATGACTCTCTTAATCGGTTTTTGCCCCTAGCCATTCGTGATCATGAGTGTGCTCATCCAAATCACCATGTCTAGTCTAGTCGGACCCTTGTTTTCGTGTCTAGCCTGACTTGCCCCTCAGCTCGGTGTATGCACGACACGTTGGTTAGGGTCAGGTCTTAGACTACATCTAGGCAGACTACATCGTTGACTTAACTTACGCCGGCGCTCGGGGTACGAAACGACGGTTAGGGTTAGTCAAGATTTCATCTTATGTATTTAAGGAGTTGGTTTCTACAGGGTTGCCATGTCACAGCTTGAGTGTATCTCAACAACTATAACACGGGCCCTATAGTTGCTAACCCCTAAAACAAGGAGGGCTACGGCTAATCTTGAAAAAAGATCATTAACGTATTTGACTTAGATATAGTCCAGGGTGTCATACAATCATGATTCGCGACATTGCGGTCCAGCGGAACTCAGCCAGGGAATTGACTAAGCCAGGATCACTATCCCTTAAAGGGTGATCCAGAACTCTTAGCCAAGCACATTGACTGGATCATGGTCCATTGAATGAAGCTTGTCATTTTTGTATGTATGCCATAGACTAAACAGCTTTTATTAACAACTAATTAATCCTATCAACTAGTTGAATCCTTAAATTCAAAATTTTAGGATTTGTTTAATAACTTTTATTAAGTCCTTATCAACTATAAGGTTCACGTGCTACCCTAATCGTTATTAGGATTTTAATAAATTTTATTAACAACGCTAGAAGCGAAGTCCTTTAATGAAAATTAATTATAACAATTAGAATTGAAAATTCATTTAAAGGACTACCCTAATCAGGAATTAGGTCTTAATATTGTTGTTAATGATTTATTAAAACATAGCATGTCATTAAAATTCAAGTAATAAATTTAAATCATTTTTAATGGCTAACCTAAAAGGTTGTCTTGTGTTATCAAATAAGGGACAAGATTAACAAGCCATTAAAATAAAGCTACACTAATTTTATCAACATAAAATGAAAGTGTATATCTATTTAACAATTAAATAAACTAAGTTTATCGCATAAACAATTTTTAGACTTTTAAAATCAGTTTTAAAAATATCTTATAAATTTAAAACATTGCTTTAAAAATTTTCCATGTTCAAAAATTTATCATATACAATTTTTTAAACATCTAAAATATTTTAACCTTATCGCATAAATTTAAAGCCTTAAAATCAATTTTAAAATTTATCACATAAATTTAAAAATACTATTTTAAAATTTCCATGCTTAAAAAAAATTTATCATATAAAAAATTTTAGGCATCCAAAATAATTTTAAACTTTTAAACATTTAAAATTAGTTTTTAAAAATTATCACATAAATTTTAAAACTTTATTTTAAAATTTTCATGTTCAAAAATTTAACACATAGAATTTTGAACTTCAAAATATTTTTAAAATTATCTAATAACTTTAAAAATTTTAAAAGTATTTAAAAAACATTAATAAGTTTAATGAAATCGCAGTGCTAGATCGACTACGCAAACCTAGGCTCTGATACCACTGTTGGGGATTGGCGGTCCCTTAGGGCACAAAAAACTCTAGTCCCGTCCTAAGTCGGACGGAACATAGACAGAAAAACAATAGCAGCGGAAGAAAAACTATGTTAACTAATTAACATGCAGTTAAAAACAATTTTTTAACTTAGCCCTAAGGTCCAAGACCCTATGCCAAGATCTATGCCGACTTGGGATGGATCTGACCATCCCAAGAAGGATCTAGCCTACTGCGATTAAACTAAACTAATGCTAATAAAATACTTTAACCATATACCCGGAATCTCAGCCCTAGAGTAGGCGAGATGTTCTGCGCCGTCTTCCGAGCTGCTCCCGCCCCACGCCGAGCCGCTCCTTGAACCGCTCCCCGAACCGCTCCTCGAACCGCTCCGCATCCCGAGGCGATCATTCCCCGTGCCGCCGAGCCAACCACGCGCCGAAGAAAGTTTCACGCGAGTGAAACCTCCGCCAAGATTTCAGATTCAGAATCCGAACTCCTTTGTGACTTTGCTAGAGCCCGCAGGAGTAAGGCAGAAATTTAGGGAGAAGAGAAATATTAATTTAAGCTTAGATCCGAGCGTGCTCCAACATTTACGAGAGCCGCTCAGATCTAGAGCTTGGGATGAGTTTTGAGAAAGGGGGGAGACCTCTATTTATATAGGTGGCGGACTCTCCCCTTTTCTCAAAATCCGATGTGGGACTAAACAATGAGTTAATTTAAAATCAAGTTAGTTTGCACTTCACAAAGTGCAAGCTTCCGTGAATTTTAACTCACTCACCGTTGAGCTTCAGGATTGATACAACCTATCAATACGACAAGCGTCAATGGTGAACGCATAGGAAAAAACCGTTCGTCAATCGGAGTTCGTTTGACCCTCCAATTGAGTGTCCTAAGATCAGCCCTAGGCTAGTTTTTCGCAAAAACTGAGCCGTCAAAAACTGCCCATTAAACCTAGGGTTCCACACCCAAAGGTGGGACCCACAAAGCCTGCCCAGGCCTGAACCTGGGTGCAGCCCAGACCTGGACCTGGGCGCAGCCCAGGCCAGGCCTGGGCGCTGCCCAGGCGCCAGGCCTGGCGCCCAGGGCGCCTGGGCCGCCTGGGCCCAGGCGCCCAGGCGGGCGCCTGGGTGCCCAGGCGGGCGCCTGGGTGCCCAGGCGGGCCCGCTTGGGCCCAGGCCCAGGCGCCCAGGCGGGCGCCTGGGTGCCCAGGCGGGCGCCTGGGTGCCCAGGCGGGCCCGCCTGGGCCCAGGCCCAGGCGCCCAGCGCCTGGGCCTGTGCCCAGGTGCATGGGCGCCCAGGCCTGGGCGCCCAGGCCCTTGTTTGGGCCTAGCGCCCAGGTCTGGGCAGCCTGGGTCTGGTCAGACCAGGTCTAGACTGGGCTGGTCTGCCTGGTCTGACCTGATCTGACCCTTTGGACTGTTTTGGGCATAACTTGATCATCTGGCGTCCGATTTGGACGCTGTTCGAACCTGGGTCTAGACCGGGACATTCGCGTCTTACCCATGAACTTTTCCTTGCGTTTATTTTATTAAATATTGTATTAAACAATTTAATACACATTTAATCGCTTTTGCTTCAAATGCAAAATAGTCCCTATCTAAGCTTAAATTACCATATTGCATCAAATGCAATTATTTCATCCCTTGCATCAAAAATGCAATTATTCTCCCTAACTAATTTCTACCTATTACTAGACGAAGCGTTGCACTCTGTGTGAGACCCTACAGCCTGACCCTTACAACAGGTTGGGCTCGAAGCCCTATACGACAGTGACCACGAGCAGTGGTTGCCGTCCCTGCTTCAGGAATCATCATTATGTGGTTAACTTATTGACATGAGTATTGTCGGGACCACCTGACTGTTTCCGTGATGAATTCCGCAGTTATAGTCTCTTCGTCTTAAATTTGTCGTGTAGATCAAGTCTGGGGTACGGTCAAACTGTCAACCCCAATAACTTGACTCCGGTTAGTTTCGATCGATCTTTAGTCAATAAATGTTGGACTTCTTCCAACATACTCTACGCAGAGTTTTTACTAAAGACCGAACTAACTCTACGACACTAACTCCCATTGACCGGGAGAGACGAATCCTCTCTTGGTCATTACTCGCCTCGTACGTTTCAAGTGACACCCAATCAAAAGACCTTTCGACAGGCCTTGCCTCGAAGCTAGGTCAGTTGATCTAAGTGGCACCGTTCACGCACAGGTCCGTCAAAATGACCTCAAGTCAAAAGACCAACTGTCATATCACCACTCAGAGTTATCACTGACAGATTGGTCAATATAACCATATGATAACTCTAGTGGATCGTCCAGTGAACTCATTCTAATGAGCACCTGTGTCTCGTCTTCGACTTCGCCAAGTCAAGCGATCATGAGATCATCGCCACCGCTAAACGGTGAAGACAAAGACACAATGGTCTATCCGATGTTTCGATATCCTTGTCTCGAAACATCTACGACCACGAACCATTTTAGACTTATGCTACAGACGGTCAAACGTTTATCCATGATCGAGATCTCATCTCGATACCCGTTTGATCTTGCATAAAGTCTCAGGACTTTACCTAAGTTGATATCTAATGTTAACTATATTACAATATAACTTAGATAAATTATTACCAAACAGCTTACTGTTATTACGAACAAGATGTTTGTGCTATTCACACAAGAATAAATGGCCTCGAGGGCATCATATTCCTACACTCCGTCCAATGGGCTAGCATGAATGGGCTCTCGTCGGTTGAAGCTTTGTATGTGATGCGGTAGGACCAAAGGACGCTGGGTAGCTCGTCGGGCCAAGATCCGGGGCACTGCCGACCTTCTTCTTCAGGGGCTTAAGGATGCACTTGATGGCTGCTTCGGCCATGCCATTGCATTGCGGATGCACCATGGAGGCGAAGTGGAGGTTGATGCCTCAATCCGAGCAGAAACTTCTGAAGTCTGTGGAGTCGAACTGCTTCCCGTTGTCTGTCACTATGGAGCGAGGTACCCCGAAGTGGCATATAATTGACTTCCAGACTAAGTTCTTCATGTCCACCCAGATGATGCGCGCCAGCGGCTCCGCCTCGATCCATTTGGTGAAGTAGTCGACGAGGCCAACAAGAAACTTTCTTCCTCGTGTTGTCATGGGGAACGGGCCGAGGATGTCGAGGCCCCGCTTGGCAAATGGGACCGGGCTGAGGATCGGAATCAGGTCGACGGAATCTTTGGCACTCCTCACACCGCTTGACGTAGTTGGTCGCGTCCTTCAGCATTGTCGGCTAATAGTAGCCCCCAGGGTGCGGCCTCCGATGATTCCCAAAGAGCCCTTCGTTTTTCTCGCGGATGACCTCCTCTGACTTCCTTGGCCCAAGGCATTTCAGATGGGGGCCACCCCCTCTCAACTGAACAACCCTCTCGTGTCGCCAGCCGTAAGACAAGGGGGCCACCCCTTGCCACTGAACGAGGTGGTCTATATTGGATATGGTTCAACGACTTAACCCCTACCATCTTGAGCAAGGATTTGACCCGTCGAAAGGGGCCATCAAACTACGACCACCCATACGTGCGATGGCGAACAAAGAGATATAAGTCAACTTTTCTGGCATTATATTACATTACAAAATTGTCATCATTTATATGGCAAAATTGTCAACCGTTCTTCTATGAACCCTTTTGTCCTAGTCAGCTTGTCCTAGTCAGCCCTACAATTCAAAAATAGTCATCAAATGTAAAATAGACTAGTCATAACCCGTGCCCGCGGGGACGGTTCATTTAAGATTTCCCCCGCGAAATCTTTCTTTCCAAAAAAATATTTCCAGAGCTAAAATTGCACGGAACAACAAATTAGCATAAAAATATTTAGCGGCACGGGCGCTTTCGGCACGGAACAACAAATTCGGCGCATGCGCCTTCGATACAGAATAACAAATTCGACATGGGTGCCTTCGGCGTGACACAACAAATTAGCGTAAAAAATTTAGCAGGCTCGGGCGCCTTCAGCGCGGAACAACAAATTCGACGCATGCGCCTACGACATGGAACAACAAATTCGGTGCGGGCGCCATCGGTGCGCAACAGCAAATTAGCGTAAAAAATCGGCACGTGCGCCTTTGGCACAGGAAATTATTCTCATCTTGTTGCCCCATGCGTCGAAGAGACGGTGGGCCCCACGTTGATGGAGAGAGCATTCGATCTGCAGCATTAAATGCAAGTTAAAGTTTTTTCCTAACTGCATTAATTGCGTACACTCTATTATTCCCCAGCAACTTTCATTTCCCTGAAAACTTTCATTTCCCTAAAAATATTTTTCCCTCCAAAATTTTCCACAAAATCTCATCTCAACCATTCATTTCTAAAGATTAAATCTCAGCCGTTATTCTATCAACTCTTTTGTCCTAGTCAACTTGTCCTAGTAAGCCCTAAAATTAAAAAACAGTCCTCAATTGTAATATACTAGCCATAACCCATGCCCGCGGGCACGGTTAATTTAAGATTTTTCCTCGCGAAATCTTTGTTCCCCGAAAAATTATTTCAACAGCCAAAATTTAACAGAACAATAAATTAGCGTAAAAATATTTAGCAGTACAGGACCTTCGGCACGGACGTCTTCGACGCTGAACAACAAATTCGGCACAGGCGCCTTCAGCACGGAACAACAAACTCGGCGTCGAACAACAAATTTGGCGTCCGCGCCTTTGGTGCAGAACAACAAATTCGACGTCGAACAACAAATTTGGCGCCCGCATCTTAGGTGTGGAACAACAAATTCGGCGTCGAACAACAAATTTGGCGTTGCGCCTTAGGCGCAGAACAACAAATTAGCGTAAAAAATTTAGCTGGTGCCTTCGTAGCGGGCGCCTTCGGCGCAGCCGCCTTTAATTTCAAGGTTTAGGTTCCCAAGGCACTTTTGCCTCCAAATTTAATCTCCACAATATTTTCCAAGTCACTTCTAATTTCAAAGTTTAGGTTACCAAGGCACTTTCACCCCCAAATTTAATTTCCACACGCTTTTCCAATGCGCTTCTAATTTCAAAGTTTTGGTTGCCAAGACACTTTTTCCAACAAAATTTAAGTTTTCCAACTAAAATTTTCACAAAATTCAATCTCAACCATTGATTTACCAAGATCAAATCCCAGCCACTCTTTATCTTATCCTAGTCAGCCCTAGAATTCAAAAAAGGTTGTCAAATGTATAATAGACTAGTCACAACTCGTGCCCGCGGCACGTTTCATTTAAGATTTTCACCCGCGAAATCTTTGTTCCCAAACATTATTTACACAGTCAAATTTGTGTGGAACAACAAATTCGGCGAGGGCGTCCTTGAGTTGGAACAACAAATTAGCGTAAAAAAAAATTAGCGGACGCCTTCGGTGCGAAGGGTGGAAACGTATAAGTGTGTGTGTATGCTGTGTGGGTAAAAAGTGAAATGAGAGGGGGTTTTAGCAAAAAAAAGGGAAATATGTGGTATTCTGCGCAAATGTAGTGATTGTATGGGGTTTGAAAACAAAAGGAAAAAAGTGGTGGTTTAATATCAACCTTCTTTTACCAAGATTAAATCCTAGTCATTCTTTTATCAACTTCTTTATACGTCAGCATGACATCAGCTTGTCCCAGTCAGCCCTAGAATTCAAAAACCTTTGTGTTTTAATATATAGATTATATATGTACTAGTCATAACATGTGCCCGCAGGCACGGTTCAATTAAGATTTTTCCCCGCATAATCTTTGTTCCCCAGAAAATTATTTCCACGGTCAAAATTGCGCGGAACAACAAATTAGAGTAAAAAAATTTAGCGACACGGACGCATTCGGCGTGGAACAATAAAATCGGCGCAGGCACCTTCGGCGCGGAACAACAAATTTGACGCGGACACCTTCGATGCGGGACAACAAATTAGTGTAAAAAAATTTAGCGGGCACCTTTGACGCCCGCGCCTTCGGTGCGGGACAACAAATTAGTGTAAAAATTTAGCGGGCGCCTTCGGCGAAACAACAAATTCGGCGCGGGCGCCTTCGGTGGAACAACAAATTCGGCGCGGACGCCTTCAGCGCAAAACAACAAATTAGTGTAAAAAATTTAGCGGCATGGACGCATTCGGCGTGGAACAACAAATTCGACGCAGACACATTCGGCACGGAACAACAAATTCGACGCAGACACCTTCGACACGGAACAACAAATTCGACGCTGACGCCTTCGATAGTATATAGTCTATATGTAAATAGCTTTTGTTTTGTAAATCAGTTACACACACATGCATATACAAATACACGTAAATATATCGAACTCGGTATTATTGGTGTTAAGGTTCATGAAGAATTAACACTCAGTTGACAGACTCTCTAAGATACCATTCTACTCACACCCCCTCTGACAGACTCTCTAAGATCCCTGCCCAATCGGTTGTCAACCAAGAAGCCATACATCTGCACAGTGGGGGTAAAAGCTAGAACGCTCGTCAAAATGTCTTTCTCAATGCGGGCATGGTTCTGTGTCAAGCATCTGGGGCTATGGGTTCCCAAACCCTAGCCATGCATG
Source organism: Scilla litardierei (assembly GCA_030789695.1). Classification (NCBI taxonomy): domain Eukaryota; kingdom Viridiplantae; phylum Streptophyta; class Magnoliopsida; order Asparagales; family Asparagaceae; genus Scilla; species Scilla litardierei. Next base: position 47,037,003 of record CM061138.1, on the reverse strand, counting down.
CTAGCTTGACTTTGAATAAGATTGCTCGCAAGGAAAATCTAAGTCAGCCAGAGGCAAAAGCAATCACGGCCTTCCCCACAAAAGCTGCACTTTCTGTAGCTCGCATGTATAATGGGAGCTCTGTAGCTTTCAACAAAGACTGTGATATTGCACTAGCCAAAAATATCACATACCAACTAGCCCGACCTGACGACGGCCCTCTCGCGGCGTTGACCGATGACAAGCCATCATAAATTGGCCGGCTCTAATTCTCTCTTGACCTTACTGTGTGAGCTGCAAGGCTTGCAACCAACAAACAAGCGAGATATATATCTGACAGAGGAAGAAAGAAGAGACCGGCATCTAAGGGGCCAATTTATACTCCTAAATTTTATATCTATTAGCTTAATGTATAGTAATTTATTATGTTTCACATAAAAATATCATTACAGTACTCCTTATTTATAAAAAATAATACCATTGGAAAATTCCCTTCAACAACTTTAAAATGAGCCTAATGTTGAGAAAGAGATTGGAAGAAGTGTGTAAACTAATCTCTAAAATCAAGAGTAACCATGGCATAAGCCATGGCTCTCTATATATTCATTCACCTTTGAAGTCCAAGTGACTCCCCACTAACTTAGTGGGGAGTAAATGGTGAGATGATGAGGGGAGGGAGGCCAAAAGCCTCTCTCAACTCACAACACTCCCCCTCATCTCTCCATTACCTTGGTTTAAGCATATGAATACTTCAGGATTCAGTATGCTAATGGGGTGGATACTTCTGGATCCAGAGCCACTGCGGTTGCCTCGTTAAAACCTTAGCTGTGGAAAACCCAGTGGGAAAACCCAGCAGCTTAAGGGAAAAGAGTACAACTATTGAGGGACTCCCCCTGATCTGTACAAGCTTCAGGCTTGCATATTTCCTATGTATCTATACAATCATCTCATATTTGTCTATACATCCATCATGTTCTGAAAGCAAATACAGTCATCACTTATCTATACAAGTTTATTCATCTAGCGGCTATTGGAAAGTAGTGGCGCTCTGGAGTGGAATACTCTTCGAAGTTGGTAGACGACTCCACTAAAGTATTCTTTGAATCAGTCTTCTGTGTGCCTGCAAGGTACTGCTGGACCTGGCTGAGCGTCTAAAATACTTGCTCCTTGGATGATGAGCTTCTCAGAAGATGTAGACATTGGAGGATGATGTGTAGATATTTGGGAGGTGGACGGCCTTTTGTGTTTTAGTCATCGCGATGATATTTAAACCTGCATATGCGATATATATTCCATGACCCTTGGAAGTTACGCAGAAGCAGCTTATCCTTGGTCTAGTGGTGCTCTCCAGGGCAACACTATATCTGGTTAACAACTTTGCTGCAGACGTTCTATCAAAGACACGTGCAGTTGGCCAGAAAAGAAGTGTAACAAGTACACTAGAGCTAGGCTCTTCGGGACCTAGGATGTCCTCCCCCTCTTCCAGTTACTGGAAGGTGTCATAAATAAGCATCCATTTTTAATAGGATGCAAGTGGACATCATTCTTCATAAACTCCAGGAGTATGAAGGATATTAAAGGGTTCCACCACTAAGGTGTTAAGTATATAAGCCGAGATAATACCTTGTTATACCTAGGTTTTTCATTTCCAAGGTATGCTTAAAGTTATCTGATGTCTAAATGGTCTCTGCAGGAGATCCTATCAGCTTTAAGTCGACCACATATACGGGGAATATCACAAATTCTGTCAACGATCTTTCGAAAAAGATACCCAGGCAGAATATTGTTTAAGATCAACTACTGATCTTTGTAGCCTTTATGGAGAAGACGTTTTTACGTCTCTCTTTCATCTCTGGGGGTAGAGTATACCCTTCTGGAAGTTTTATATAGATCTCTATATCTATATTGCCGTATATATATGCAGTCACAACGTCCATGAGCTGCATGTATTGGTTTTTTCAGAGAAGTGTAGGCGTAGTAGGAAAATGATCACATTTCCTTCATTTCAATGTCTTTATGAAATCCGAATTATATTCCACAGGTATTTACACATTCAGGTGTATGGACTACTGGTCCAAAGACTTTGCTTTTCAAGAGTGAGTCCAGCTCTACTCTTATTGCCTCGTCCCACTTTGGCCATTCTATGCGTTTACGCTATAGAAAAGTGGGTAGACGTCATCGTCGTATTCAGCGACGTGAACGGCAATAGCGAAAGCAAAACCATCGTCGATGACTGTGCTATATCTATCCAGTACCTCTCCAGTACGTACGTAAAATAATGATGTTTCTCCTGTTGTTTCCTCTGCAGGGGAAATTAGGAGGGGAGAGGTTGCTGGTCTGAGCTCAGCATCCTGTGGTTGGATCATTTTGATATATCCAGGAATCTTCCTCTTTTGAGGAATTTTATATTGTGAACCTGGCAGGCGTCCTCTTTTCAATTGAGGTAAAGCCAATTCTGCTGCCGGTGAATTGCATCCATCTTTGGGAATGTCAATCCTAGCTGGCGTGTTGGCAACAGGGACGTGTGAACGAACAATCTTCTGGTTGTCCGCAAATTTATCCGTCAATTGATTTACTTTAGTCTGAATGTGAAGGATCTTCTGGATCTCAACTTCACACAGAAAAAGTATGCGGATCATAACGAGATGAGTACTTTTGTGTCCCATGATATGGTCTCAGACGCTCCAGGCTTCCTTAGACTGCGTGCCTATTTCAATGAGATTTTGCTCATCAAATTCACATTTATCAAGACTTGGTGGTAAACCATAAGCAAGCATCATCAGCAATAAGATATGGCAACAAGCGGGCCGTATCGTGATAAGCGATGTGGAATGCAGTGTGATGGTCCCTAAACATCAATAGGCAACTACGATTTTACAATGGACGTGAAATCCATTGGAGTCTCTTTACCAGAGACTCTGCTAACCCATTATGAGTTTGAACATGCTGCAGGATGTTTAATTTCAATGTCAGTTGCCTGGCAGAAGTCTTGAATGATTTGTGTAGGAAATTCACCCACAATATAAGCTTTTTAGAAAGCTAGGTTACGAGTGAATATAACGGCACACAAAAGACCATCTAGTAGATGCATATATCAGTACAGTAATAAAGTACCAAAAATGGGCCATTTGCGGGGTGAATAGGCCCGTAAAGGTCACCATGTATTCTCTCAATGAAGCCAGGAGACTCTAATCCCATTTTCAGGAGGGAAGGTCTCTCTATTAGTTTTCCTTTATGACAAAGGGTGACAAGGAAACTCAACCTTTTGAAGAATCTTCAGGTTCTCCAATGGATTCATTTGATGATGCGTCCATCATCGATGATCCAGGATGACCAAGTCCGTTTTGCCAGAGTTAAAAACTATGGCAATGAAAGGCACTTATGGTGCTCAGTCAAGCTGGCTTTCTATAGGATGAATATCTGTAATTATAGGGGCCCGACGGGGGCCAATGAAATCGTAAGTAGATGGGCTTCTGGCCATCCTCTTGACGATTTATATATTGATATTCTATATTTATTATCCACAGTGTTCAAGTTATGTTCGTTTAAACGAAATATACTTGAAAATTGGAAATTTCCTATATGTTTAAGGGGAGAAGTTTGCATCTTATATTCTCGTTGTGTGTGGGAGCAATATCAATGCTACACTAGTGCAACGAGGCACTGTCCACAATATTCCATACTTCATATATAATTAAAACGAAATTTTATTTAAGTCAATGAAAAAAGACATTCAAAATAAAAGTTCGTACTTAAGCAAATTAAAGACGAAGCAATATTGAATTTTAAATGCATAGATAAAAGATGAAGCTTAATCGAGCAGGTCGTCGTTCTCGAAGTCTTTTGTAGTAAACATCTTCGGCGGCTGAACAGCCACCAAGTTTGTTTCGGGCAGAGACTTCTGGCTCGCCTGATACAGTTCCTGGAGGTGGCGAGGAGTGCGGCAGTTTCTGGACCAATGTCCAGTCATGCCACATCTGTGGCATTTATCCTCCCAGTTCTTCTTAGGAAGTGACACTTGGTCAGTGTTCTTTTGCTTCCATGTGAAGTTTCTCTTTCCCTTATTGTTGTTGTTAGAAAGGGGTGATGTTCCTCGTCCATTCTTCATCACAGCTTTTCCTTTGTTATTTTTAGCCGTCCGTTTGGTTTTCCACTTATGGGGAGAAACGTGGTGGGCTTCAGGGAACGCTATGGTTGCAAAAGTGCGTTAATATAAGGCTCCCCCCATGTCCAACATAAATTGATGTTCAACGTCGCGTCCAGATAACCACATTTACAGCCAACATAAATTGTTCATCACTATTACTTATTTCTCATAATTTGAAACCACGTATAAATAAGTAAACTGATAATAAGTAATGATCAGTATAACATAAAGTGCTGATAAGAAATGTGATCTTGGTGGTTGTAAACAATATAAATAAGTAATCATCAGTTTACAACCACGTTACGGGGGGGCTTCGATTTCCCGCGGCCAGACAACCATCAAGATAAGGCTCCCCTTCCGTGGGGTTGCGACAATTAGGAGGAGGGGGAAAAATGGAATTGTGCGTGGATCCCCTTCAGGGGAAAATGGGAGATATTAATTTGTTCTAATTTGATATGTTGATTTGAGTAATACAATCAACATATATATGTAATAATCAATATCTACGGGATTAGAATTTTACCTCTAGATCAATGATCTAGGGAAGAACAAATAAAATCCGTAGATAGAAAAATATAATCCCCGCTCCCGCTATACCGTGAAGGTAATCAACCGATCGTCGTCGCACCAATAGTTGCAATAGCTTTGCCGCAACTACAAGATTCCTTCGCAAGAAAGAGAAATTTGTGGGGAAGAAATTTTATGGCTCAACTTTTTTTTAGAGCGAAGTGCTGATAACGTGTTGAGAACGAGATTGGAAGAAGTGTGTAAACTAATCTCTAAAATCAAGAGTAGCCATGGCATAAGCCATGGCTCTCTATATATTCATTCACCTTTGAAGTCCAAGTGACTCCCCACTAACTTAGTGGGGAGTAAATGGTGAGATGATGAGGGGAGGGAGGCCAAAAGCCTCTCTCAACTCACAACACCTAATGCTTATTGCTTTGGCATTAGTTTTATATCAATAATTTCTTTAATTAATGTAAATAATTTTTTATGCTCATAATTCAGTACTGTAATACGAAAGAATGTAATTCCATTACAGTAGAATAAGCTTTTAGTTTCAGTATCCAAAGCATCAATATGCCTTCGATTATTAGCGTGGCTCTTGCTTCTTAGGCATCATGCATCAAAACAGGATTTTTAAAACCCCTTCCCGGACCAGACGCCTGTTGCTAACGCATCAAACGTCTGTTCTGCCAGGAATCAAATCATCAACAGTAGATCAGATGCCTGCTTGGTGATCTACTTCAGATTTGAAAAATATATAAGGTGGTTGGATTATCAGACGTCAGATGGGGTTACACCAGCCGTCTGGTAATCCACAGGGGACAGCTGACGGGGCAACCATTCAGCACCTGATTCATCCCTCCATTGAAATGGCACAATGGCTCAATCTAACGTGGTTCATTCAGCCCATGCTGGGGCTGAATGCCATCCATTGGGAGAGCTCCAGTTGCAACATAAATTTACTCCCAATCTTGATTATTTGAGATTTTGCATTGAAGGGTTTCTTTTCTTGGAATTGTTACGAGCTTGAGTCTAACCTTCTGGAGTAGGGCTAGATGTGGAGACGTTATTCCTTGCTTACAAGGCCACACATATTTTTTTCTATTTCATTCGATTAGAACTTCAAATTAACTTGCATGTTCATTTTATATTCTTGACGCTTTGGAAAGATGGCTAAGCACGCGTAGGGAAAATGCATCCAGCGGGGATCGAACCCTACCGATCTCGATGGGACGCGGAAGTTATGCCGCTGGAACAACTGTCGGTTGGCTTATCGAAGTATTTCCACCTAACTATTTTTTTGCAATGTTGCTCTCTGGCAATAATGGAGTTATGTGCTCTATTTTCTTTCTTTTTTTCTCTCTCTTAAAAAGGAAATATGAATTAATCGAATATTTAGCTATCGTATGACCATTACTTGTTAATAGAATGTTGAGAAACATATTTTCTCAAGATTTGAACAGAATTATATTTGCCAAGTGAAATAATATGAAGATAAGATGAAATAATATATAGATGCAGCGTTATAAACTTGTTGCAAACAAATTTGTAATTTTGCTGCACCGAAAAACATAGCCAATGCGTGCTATATTATTAATATTGTTATGAGAGTACCGGCTACTAAACCCGTAGCCCTGTATTTATAAAATACAATTACATATAGGTGAATACCCTAAACACTAGTGGGCTCCACTTGGGCCTACAAAAGCCCGTTCATAAAACTTCCCCTTATATATCCATCCATTGTTGTAAGCTTGGTATATGAATGCTTTGGGATTCATAGAGCTTATCTGGTCATGAGGATATAGATACTTCTGGATCCTAAGTTAGGAAGTCTTGCATCGTTAAAACCATTGGCTATGGAAGACCCAGTGGAAAAAACCAATAGCTAAGGGAAAAGAGTGCAAGTCTCCTTAACTTCCACTGATTGGTGGATATCACCATGGCTAGATGCTTCTGGATTCAAAGTTGATGTGGTTGCCTCGTTAAAACCTTTGGCTATGGAAAACCCAGTGGAAAAAACCAATAGCTAAGGGAAAAAGAATACAACACAACATTAACTCCCCCTGTTGTGTACAGGCTTCAGGCTTGTAAGTCTCTCAACTGTCTCATCACAATCCATATTACAAGTTTTCTAACAGGACAGCGAGGTAGTGCGTTAGTAAATAGATCTGCCAGGTTGTTGCAAGACTGAATCTGCTAGATATCGATCTGTTTGTCTTCTTGTAGTTCATGCGTCCAGAAAATCTTGGGGGAAATGTGCTTCATCCTGTCACCTTTGATGTAGCCACCTCGTAGTTGAGCTATGCAGGCTGCATTGTCTTCATACATTGTGGTTGGTTCAAAGTCGCCCGTCTTCAGGCCGGTCGTCACCAGTGTCACGACCCGCTTCCCAGGATACCCCGAGAGTCGAGGTGCACGACGAGAACTGAAACATATCTGCAGGTCCACTGCGCGCTACTGGGAATAGTACTTGTAGTGCTCCACACATACATCCAACCAGAACATAAAATAACACAAAACCACAGAGCAACACTGAACAATACACTGAGCTGCTAAAGGTAATCCATATCATACATTTCAATGTTACCATAAACAACATTCCATATAGTACAACCCACTCTCACCAACAACGAAAACCCAAGGTACAAGTGTCTCTCCAACTCGTCTCACCACCCAACCCACACTCAACTATCGACTATCTGTCGTCCCCAACTCCAGCTCCCGCCTCTACTCTAACCAACCAACACCCACACCTGAAATAGCCAACGGTGGGGCACGTCAACGCGTGACCCAGTAGGAATTCCATAATCCAACTAGTGCTTACATGGATGCGGTACAATGCATGTAACAAGGCAAGTGATGTAAAGTATGGCATAAAAGAGCTATGGCAGTAATATAAAGAATTACGACGATACAAGTGTGAAAAAGATGCACATGCAACCGGTGGTGTGTAGCAATAGTATACGACATAAAAGAACTACAAGTAAAGGAAACACAATTAAGCAACATTCACCAATACTAAGAGTAATGAGAGTTATCAAGTAGTGTTTTGGACCCTAAGTAGTGGATAAACCATCTTGGGACTGGACCTCACCCCCAGTTGGGTTGACACAGGCAAACTCCCCCAGCTAGCTGTGGCACTCAGCCCAGTATGCAATGCTGTTAACAAAGGAGGCATGTTTTCTCCTTATTTCCCCTTCCATGCTTGGTCAATTCCCCTCACTTCTGCAACTCCCCGCCACTCGGGCAAGAACAGGAGGGCCACCAACCACCACAAACTGTCCAGTCCCTCATGTTTTCCCCACAACTTAGTGTCTCACAATCCCCGTGTCACCCTCCTTTGTAGAGGACTAAACAATTACACAATCGCATAATGATGCATAAAGTAAACATTCACATCTTCATTGACATTTGTTCTCATCTTCATTTATTGCCGTAGACATGCCATCTTTCCTTTATAAGGACCACAACAATCTCAACAATGTTCCACTTGAATACCAACAACATCAACAACAAGAGCAACTTCAACAATAAGGTTAACAACATGCAAATACAAGGTGAATATAGTTAACAAGGAGAAACTCCAGTAAGCATAAGTTGAGTATTTCCACAAGAACATGTTTAACCATGTGTCATTCATAATTTGTAACAAGGAAAACATAGAAATCCATAACTAGAACCAAATCCCACACTTGTGCATTTCTGGATGCTGAAATTGCAGAACAGTCCCATACAGTAGCTGTTTTCTCCCATGTTTTGAGCAAAACATAAATTTTACTTCCATTGAAAGTTGTAGATATTGTAGTGCTGAGTTCACATATAAAATTTCATGCAGAGATATGAACTGTGTGATTTATAGTGACTTGTTTGGTGAGACCTATAAAAACTATTTTTCAGACAGATTCTAAGAGCTGTAAAGATTGCTAATTTAAGTCATGTTGCAGTTAGAATCTCGATAACATGCAATATGGGAAAGTTTTAAAACAGGTTGTTAACTTTACAACGAGACCAAGAACACTAATTTCTATGGAGTGTGCAGTGACTGGTCTCTGTTTTACCAAACTAAGTCCAGACTGGATAAAAATCAGACATATTACAAAGAGAGAATTTTTACCCCTAATTTCAATCCACATTATCAAAAGTGCTCAGCATGAACGTTGGAGATAACAGTCCAATCTGTTAGCCATAATATTTTCAGACCTATCTCATTTCTAGATTATGAGGTATAAGCAAAACGATGAGCATGTAATTCTGTCTCAACTTCCAGCAACTTCAAAATAAAGAACTACTGTCATTCCACAAGAATTAACTTAAAAAGAGTTAAAGCCACAACAACAACAATAATAACAGCAACAAAAACAATCACAAGAGGATTTTATAAGAATGATGCATGAGTTCTCTTGGATAAATAAAGATGCAAGCTTTCCTTTGAAACTAAGCATGCAGCTCTAATACTAGTTGAGGTGGAAATCCAACCTTAAAAGTGCTCCATCTTCCACCCTTGCTTGAACTCCTATTCAAGCTCTATCCAAGCTCCATCATGGCTCCTCCTTGGCCTATCTTCAAGCCTCCAAAACCCTAGCATAACCCCCTCCTTCCTTCTCTGTTTCCTCTTCTCTTTTTCTTTCTCTTTTTCTGTTCTTTTGCTCTTCTCTTTTCTTTCTCCTTTTCTTTTATTTGGTTTTTCCCTTGGGGATTTCGTCCCAATTGATGTAAAGGCGAGAGAGGGAGGTTGGGATAAGGATGAGAGAAGTGTGTGGAGGTGTCTGGAAGATTCATGCTAAAGGAAATGACCAAAATATCCCTTTTTTCAAATACTCCTCAACCTCCACTTAATTATACCACTATGCCATTATGCAACATGACAAACCTCATCATTATCTCTCTTCATATTGGCCTTCCACCTTCCCTTCTATTTACAAGTCATGCCATAAGAGGAAATTTTGCATAAAACCCCTTTCATATATCACTTTTGGAAACTAGTCCAATTTTGGGTAGAAATGAAAAGTGATTGGGTATCAATGCAATCTCTTGCGTTTAAGTGCAAAGACCACTACTCCTCTCCCTTCCTTACATCCCTGCTTGCTCATCACACATCCTTTATTACTCTACACTCTCTCTCACACTTACTAAATACACTACACTTTCGATTATACACCCATTTCCACTCTCTACACCAACTTACACCCACTAACTTCTCTCTAATATGCATCACACCATATACTCAAGCATACAAGAGGACATCCATATAGGCTTATCTTTGCTCATAGCTCAACAATAGGCAACCACGTAGGAATCCAATACAGTATTACTATATACACTACACACTATACATCAACATACAAGTACAAATACACCACACAAATATATTACTATACACACCCTAGGTATATGGAATTAGTGTCATTACAACCAGGATGTGGTGAATGACTGAACGTACGTAGCCAAAAACATTCTCTGCTAGCTTCATGGATCACAATGAGTTCGGAGTGTTTAGATGAGGTTGCTGTCGAGGTCTGCTTCACAGATCTCCATGAAATGGCTGTTCCACCTTAGGTGAATATGAAACTAGTCTGGGACTTTGCGGTGTGGGGATCTGATCTGTATCATGCGTCTACAAAACCAACTAAGTTGGAGGATATGCCTTTCTGGTAGTATAGTCCCAGGTCTATTGATCCTTGGAGGTAGAGCAGAAGGTGCTTCACTCCGTTCCAGTGGCGCTTTGTATGCGCTGAACTGTATCTGGCTAGTAGGTAAACTGCGAGTGCTATATCGGGACGCGTGCAGTTTGCTAGATAGAGGAGTGCTCCAATGGCACTTAGATAAGGTACTTCATGACCAAGTGTTTTCTCCCCCTCTTCCAGCGGCCGAAAGGGGTCTTTATCAACATCCAATGATCTGACGACCATTGGTGTACTCAGCGGGTGACATTTGTCCAAAGGAAATTTTTCAGCAATTTCCTTGTGTAAGTGGAATGATGTAACAGGACTCCTCTGCTGAGGTGTTCAATTTGTAAGCCAAGGCAGTATTTGGTTTTGCCAAGGTCTTTCATCTCAAAGTCTGTGTAAGGCTTTTGGATATCTCAACTATCTCTTCAGGACATCCAATGAGATTTAAATCGTCTACGTAGACGGTAATTATTACTGTTGCAGGTCAAATCTGCCTAACAATAAATTGTATATTAGGGAATCAATGGTACAATGATTAGAGGGGGGTTACCCGTCGCGGAGAGGGATTTTGTGATGAAGACAGCTAGGTCGCCGCTTTGGCAGGCTAGGAGCTCTCGCCGAGCCGGAAGAGCTTCGGGCCTTGAGGCGACGACCTTGAGGGACGAGCTACGGAGACGGGCGACCTTCGGGCATTGAGGCGACAACCTTGAGTGACGAGCTACGGGAGCCAGACGATCTTCGGGCCTTGAGCAGGCAGTGGACATGCCAAGCTATCGATCTTCCGGTGACCTTCAGAAGTGCTCCAAGAGACCTGTCTTTAGCTCCATGCGCTACTAATAGCTCATCAGGGAGGATCGGAATGGGGTCCGACCTAATCCCATTCGATGCTCAAACCAGCGTGTGGACTTCAGAAATGGCTCAAAGGGACGAGGCCGATCTACAAAGAGACCGGGTCAACATTCGGCCAGCTAGAGTTTGGGTGGAAGGAATTTACCTGTAGACCTACCAACCCCCTCTCTACGGGGATGAAGGGGGTATTTATACTGGAGAATGTCGGTTGGTTGCCGTCCAATCAGTTGTCACTTCTACTTAGCAGGAGCCAGCTGGAGCTTAGCTGGAGCATTAATGGGGGACATGATGGGTGCCGTCAGTTCGTCGTTTAACCTCGAGCATTAATGGCTGTCAGAGATATTTATGGGCTCGGCCCTATCTGAGATATTTATGGGCTATGCCCTGTCAGAGACATTTAAGGTAGGTCGTCTGCGGGAGACCTTCTCAAGGAGACATGTAAGATAGGTCGCCTGCGTGAAACCTTCGCCAGGAGACATTTAAGGTAGGTCGCCTGCGGGAGACCTTCGCCAGGAGACATTTAAGGTAGGTCGCCTGTGGTAGACCTTCACCAGGAGACATTTAAGGTAGGTCGCCTGCGGGAGACCTTCGCCAGGAGACATGTAAGGTAGGTCGCCTGCGGGAGACCTACGCCAGTAGACATTTAAGGTGGGCCACCGAGAACGACCTTTACCTGGGACGACCTTCACAGATACACAAGCTAGGCAGTCGAAATTGTCGGAACAATTACGAATCCTGTTCCCTTTGCTCTTATAAAAATGCAAGGGCAGACTTCATTATTTGTGAATCCTTGTTACACGAGGAATTCACTGAGTCTGTTATACCACATTCTTCCCGATTGTTTTAGACCATACAGTGATCTTTGGAGTTAGACAGAATAGACGTCCCGAGGTCTATCTGACATTTTGTTGGCAGTTTATAACCGTCCGGAAGTCTTATATAGATGTCCTTATTTATATTTCCATATAAGTATGCAGTCACAACGTCCATAAGCTGCATATCCGGGCCTTTCGTAGCTGTTAAGCTGATTATAAATCGGAAAGTGATCGCATCCATGACCAGAGAGTATGTATCATCATAATCTATTCCTGGTCGTTGGGAAAAACCTTGTGCAACAAGGCGCGCTTTGTAGCATACGATCTGATTATTTTCGTTTTTCTTTCTTACGAATACCCATTTATATCCCACAGGTTTTACACTCTTTGGTGTTGGGACTACATGTCCAACAACTTTGCGTTTCGAGAGTGAGTCCAGCTCTACTCCTATTGACTCGTTCCATTTTGGCAATCCTTTCTGTGTTTACATTCTGCTAGAGAGCGTGGATCGATATCATCGTCATATACAGTAATGTGATTAAAAACAACGAATGCGAAGTTATCATCGATGATAGTGCTATTTCTGTCCAGTGCCTCCCCAGCACGTACATAATTTAATGATATTTCTCCTATATTTTCCTCTTATGGGGATTTTAGGAGGGGAGAGGTGGCTGGGCTGAGCTCAGCATCATGTGGTGGTATCGTTATATTTTCTCCTGGAGTTTTCCTCTTTCGAGGGAACTTATCCTTGGAACATAGGGGGTCGTCCTCTTTTTTGTTGAGGGACGACCGCTTCTGTTGCAGGTGGATTGCATCCATCTTTGGGTCTGTCAATCCTAGCTGGCATGTTTGCAGGAGGGACGTGTGATCTGACAATCTTCTGATTGTCAGTGAATTTGTTCGGTAGTATGTGAACTGTATTTTGTATTTGGAGGATCTTTAGGATCTCATCTTCACATTGGTTTGTATGCGGATCAAAGTGGGATAAAGTTTTGGTATCCCGTGAAATGGTCTTTGAATCTTCAGGCTTCTTAGTATTCAAGCCTAGTTTGGGAAAGGTATTTTCGTCAAGCTCACAGTCTTCTAGACGTGCCTTAAAAGCATCCCCCGTTAAGGGTTCCAGGTATCTAATGATCGATGGTGAGTCGAACCCAATATAGATACCTAGGCGATGTTGAGGACCCATCTTGGTCCTCTGTGGTGGTGCGATGGGATATAGACTGCGCATCCAAATTTCCTCAAGTGAGAGATATTTGGTGGAGATCCATATGCAAGTTGCATCGGGGAATAAGTTTGACTACCAGACGGTCGTAATTTTATTAGCGATGCAGCATGCAAGATTGCATGCCCATGCAGTCACATACAACTGGGATTGCATTAGCAAGGGACGAGCGATCCATTGTAGCTCTTTATAAGAGATTCAGCTAACCTGTTCTGGGTGTGAACATGTGGTACATGATGTTCAACTTCAATGCCAGTTGCTTGGCTGTACTCTAGAAAGACTTGTGATGTAAATTCCCCAGCATTATCCAGACGTAATTTCTTAATCTGGTTGTCTGGGAAATGTGCCAGTAACTTAATGATTTGTGCCAGCTTTGCAAAGGCTATGTTGCGGGTGGATAGTAGGCACACATATGACCATTTGGAAGATACGTCTATCAGTACCATAAAGTATCGAAATGGACCACTTGAGGGGTGAATAGGCCCACAAATGTCTCCATGTATTCTTTTCAGGAAGCTGTGAGACTCTGAGTCCACTTTAGATGGAGATGGTCTCGTAATCAATTTACCTTTGTAACAAGTGGGACAAGAAAAATCACCCTTTCGAAGTAACTTCTGGCTATTCAAATTAATTCCACATGACTGGAAAATGATGCTGTGCATCAGTGCCGATTCGGGGTGTCCGAGTATATTATGCCAGAGTTGGAATTCTGGTTTATTTTTGCACTTCTGGTGCTCAATTATATTAGCTTCTGTTGCTCGAATTGTTGTATGGTTGAGACCCGACAGGAGTCCCTCGAAACGCTCAAGATGGTTTTAGCACCGTTTTTAAGAGTCGTTATATACACATATTCTTTGTCATGTTTGTCCACCGTTTCTAGGTGGTATCCGTTTAGACGGATGTCTCTGAAATTTAGTAAGTTTATGTGTGAGCTTGGAGAGAAAAGAGCATCTTTTATTAAGATTTGTGTTTTATTAGGGAGCAAAATGTTTGCTTCCCCTGATCCTTCTATTATACTTGATGGACCAAAAATAGTACTTGTGGTGCCATCGTATTGGTTGATGCTTTTAAAAAAGCAAATATCTCGAAGGATCGTGTGCATAGAAGCACTGTCCACTATGTATTTATTATCCATCTATAGCAAGAAAAAAGTTATAGCAATATAAGGCACAAAGTAAGCAAATTTTATTTAAAGTCTGTAAATAAACTAACATGCTGAAGAGAAACAAACATATAGAAAAGAAATTGCTTTCCAACTACAATAAATTACAGAAATAGATAAGGCATCAGTATAGCATGTTATCGGTCGAGAAGTCCTCGGCGATGTACCGAATTGGAGCCAGGTCTTCGTTTTCCACCAGGTTTGTTTCAGCAGACTTCTGGCTAGCTTGATACAAATCTTGGAGGCGGTGTGGAGTACAACGGTTTCTGGACCAATGTCCAGTTATGCCGCATCTGTAGCATTTATCTTCCCAATTTTTCTTGGGGGCAAATGTCTGGCCGTTGTCTTTCCTCTTCCACACATTTTTCATCTTCCCATTATTATTGGTTTTTGGAGGGGGTCCTCTAGCCTGCTTCTTCAATGCCTTTCCCTTCTGGGGTTTGCCTTTTAATTTATTCTTCTTCTTCTGGAAGGAGATATTGTGCGCCTCAGGCGCAGGTGCAGTGCCAGTAGGGTGCAAGTTATGGGTGGCCAGCAAGAGGTCTCTATTATGTTCTGCTATCAGAAGGCATGAGAGAAGTTTCGAGTATTTCGTGAATTTCCGTTCACGATACTGTTGCATGAGGATAACATCCTTCTCGTGGAAAGATGTAAAAGTTTTCTCCAACATGCGTTCCTCCGTCACTTTTTCACCACACAACTTCAGGCGTGAGGTGATACTGAATAATGCCGAGTTATACTCGGCAATGGACTTGAAGTCATGTAGACGGAGGTTCTCCCATTCATATCGCGCTCGAGAAAGGATAACATCTTTTTGATGTTTGTATCTATCCTCAAGTGCGGTCCATAACTCGTATGAGTCTTCCACTGTGAGGTACTCAGCCTTCAGGGTCCGATCGATATGGCATTTGATATAGATAATGGCTTTCGTCTTATCTATGTCAAAAACCGTATTGCCAACAGCAATGGCATGACTCATGTCCTGTGAGCGCAGATTGAATTTGATATCCAACTGCCAGCTCAAGTAACACTTGCATGTAGCTTCCAATACGTCGAAGTCGACGCTCGCTATCTTTTCCATTTATCTAAGCATGTTAAACAAGCAATAATTAAATATTTGAAAATAAATAGATAATCATGCAATTCAGAGAGATATTTGTTTTGTGGATCGGCTAGTCACCATTTAAAGTACAAAATAAAGTTCATATACAGTCCCATTGAAAAGAAAATATAACCCGGAACCCATATGTGGCACCTATTCCTCTGGAAGTAGATCTTCATCACCATGGGACGTGCGCCAAACTTGGAATTTATACAATTTAATCCTAACTACAATTTCTCTCAAAAGAAAAAAATGCGAGGTGAATAAATGGTGACAAACAACCATTCCAAAACCACAACAAAATATTAACATTCGTCGCAGAAACATCAACAATGCAGCATGCAATTAATTATTCATCACAGGCATGTAATATGTTTAAGCACAATTTCATGATATGGGCAATGAAAATATGCAATATCCCAGTCATTTTTAATGGAATAAAATATTTTTGTTTAATAATTAATTGGACCACGTGGAAACTGATGGAAATTGAATTCCAACCACAAATGGTTTTGATGATGAGCACACCAAATGAAGTTAGTGTACTAACTACACTACAATTAAAGTGTGCAGATTATGCAGCCTTATACATACTCCGAAGAAGCACAATCTACACTCACTTAGCAAAGACAAGGAAAAAACGTTGCTAGCTCGATGATGAAGCTCACACTCAAATGGAATAAGAAGCTCAAGAGAAGCTCGCATCTACATCATCATCTGATCAAGCTTCGGGAGAACGTGTCCTAGTCTTCAGTGTGTGAGTTGCGTCTATCTTAAGGATATGTTAAAGCCAAAAGTATAGATCACACACACACAAATGATTTCGAAGTTAAATATTTTAAATACTTTTAAAATCATTTTCAAAACTATTGAGAGCTTTTGCTAGTCACTTATCATCTTGGTAGTTAAACTCCATTACACCCTGGAGCTAACTACATGTCTTACTAGCCAAGTTTCAGAAGAAACTCCTCTGGGAGTCGACTACCAAAAAGTGGGAGTCGATTACCAGCTGAGAAGTATTTTCTCCTGAAACACTCTGGGAGTCGACTACCACTCCTAGGGATTCGACTACCATCTGTCGAAATTCAACGTTTGACCTGACTTTTGTTATCTCTCTAACTTATTGCTCCCATGATTCTTGGGGCAAAAGTCAAACGAATTTGAATTTCAAATCCTCCTATTTTACCTATAGAGGATTATTTTGTGAGATCAAAAACACACATATACTTGAAATCAAAATTCTCTCTTGTGCAAAAGTTCTAAAACGATCTCAATTTTCAGCTCTCATTCTTTTAGCCAAAATCTGTTTTTATATTTCTGATCTCTTTTGTTTAAGCTATTATTTTCTGAGATCAACTTTTATTTTGGCTATTGTTTTTCAAAAATCCGTGTTCTCTATTCTCTGATTTTATTTGAAAGGAATTTTTGAAAACATTGGTTTTGATCACAAAGATTTAATTCATATCTTTGTGTGATCTAAAATCATATTCTATTAAGCCACGAATACACATTGTTATCCATTACTATTGGCTATAGAATTTGGGTGTAAATCCAAACTCCACCAAATATTGTGGTGAGTTGGATATTGATTTTCATTTTGTGTTTGCCCTTTGTTGTAAGGGTGTTGGAAACCCTAGACAAGTCTAGGTGTTGAGATATTGCAGTGTTGCAATCGAAAATCCTGGTCAAGGCTAGGTGTGTGGGAAAATCCTAACGAGTGGAGTTAGGTGCTTGTATTTGCCAATGCAGATGGTGGAAATCTCGTACCGGATTGGTCGGGGACTGGACGTACCCAGGGTTGTGGGGAACCATGATAAAAATCCTTGTGTTTGCGTTTGATTCTTTCTGTGTTTGTTTATCCTTGCACTCATATTATTATTTGCTTGTTGTTGCAAAGATTAACTTTCTGATATCAGTTGTGAATATAGATATAGCATTGGTATTATCTGCAATCGCATCTATCTTATTCTTTTAACTGAGCTGTGCATAATATCCCTCTGGGAGTCGACTACTGTTCTTAGGGAGTCAACTATCAGAAGAGTTTTATCTTTGATCTGTCTTTGAGATTCATTAAGTTGATTAAGAACCAAGCGTATATCGCTCTACTTGGTTTCTTAGACAACATTAGAAGGCTTTGAATTGTGCTAACCAATTAGAAAGAAAAAGTTTATTTTAATATAACACTATTCAACCCCCACTTCTAGTGTTGTTTGCCATCCACATGATCCAACACTTGGTATCAGGCAAGGCTATAAAGGTGATGGCATCAACATCATTGCACTCTGAAGGACTCAACACCATGCGACCACCTCTGTTCAACGGAACAAACAACGCTAGCTGGAAGATCCGGATGAAGACTCATCTTGAGTCACTAGACATCGAAGCGTGGACGGTTACCACAGCACCATACAACAAACCTACCGACGTCGAATTTGGAAAATGGTCAGCAGATGAGAAAAAGAAAGCCAACCTCAACGCAAAAGCAATGAACGCACTATTCTGTTCAGTAACAGGTAATGAGTTTAATCGTGTTTCTCAATGCGAGACGGCATATCAAATATGGCACATTCTTGAGGTAAGTCATGAGGAAACCGAGAAGGTAAAGGAATCTCGTATAAATGTTTTACATTCCAAGTTTGAATCTTTCAAAATGGAAGAATAAGAGAGTATCGCAGACGTGAATACTCGATTTACTAACATCACTAATGAGCTCGCAGGGTTGGGCATGAAACTGTCTGAATATGATAAGGTGATGAAAATACTGAGATCCTCCGACCCGAATGGAAGGGAAAGACAACGGCCATTCAAGAAGCTCATAACATAAAGGATCTTACCATCGAAGAACTAATAGGAAATCTCATGGCATATGAGGTTGAACTTGAAGAAGACAAGAAGATCGAAGAAAACCCAAAGAAGAAGAATCTTGCCTTCAAAGCTCAAGAAGAAGATTCTGACTACACAGACAAAGAGAACCATATCGCTTTCATCTCAAAGAACTTTAAAGAGTTCATCACAAGTAAGTTTGGTAAACGCTGTTTTAGACCCACTAACGGTATTATCTGCTTTGGCTGCAATAAACCAGGGCACGTCAAAAGAGACTGTCCATTGGAAAGAAACAACCGTGATTCCAGAGATCGTGGGAAGAACCAAGAAAGCAATGAAAAGAGAAACAATGGAAGAAACAAATTCCGACGACCAAAGAAGGAAGCTTATGCAGCTTTCGACCAGAGTGATGTTTCTTCGTCCGATGAATCCTCAGCAGACGACAATGATGAAAGAAGAGAAACAGCACACATGTGCTTCATGGCTTCCACATCTTCTAAGGTAAGCTCGCATCATGATTCATCTAGTGACAGTGATTCATCATCAAGTGATGATGAAGACAAAGATTATAGGGGAGCATATAAGGAGCTATGCAAAATGCATGAAAAGCTCGTTAAAGAACATAGAAAAACAATCAGATTAGTTAAGAGAGAGACTAAAGAAAAGGACGAAATTGTTAAAGAAAACATTGCATTAAAAGGAAAAAATGAGTCGTTGCAAAAAGACATTCTTTCCGTAAATGAAAAGGTTGAAAATTTAAATAATCTTCTCGTATTTGTCAAAGACAAGTACAACGCTACGATGAAAATTATGGAAAATTTTAACAAAGGAAAAGGAAAGCTAGATAGTTGAATAGATAATCAAAAGGCATCATCTAGCAAAACCGGACTCGGATATGATTCAAATCATACCAAGAAACGGGTTAAGCATACCAGGATGCATCATTCTAACAATAATTTTCCGAAAATCTGGATACCAAAGAACTTGTCCGACCAAAGGAAAAAAAGGTACGCTACAAACTTTGTTCAGCAAGTTCCTTTAAACAAAAAATATAAATATATTTTTCATGAAGGAACTAGACCATATTTGGTTTAGCTTCTTAAAGACTAACCCTCTGGACTCAAAAGCAAAGAGTACAATAAACGCTTATCTTTTCAGGTACTCTAAAAGAAACAAAGAGGAGAAACAAGAACAGCGTCAAAAAGTTTTTTTGCGACAAAATCGCTTCGCAAAACTAAATGATTGATATGATTAAATGAATGATAAAATCTTTTAAAATCTTTATATATGATTATAAATGTTTGTTTTATATTTATAAAACATTTTTTCAGAAACACACACAGCTTTGGACCAAAACCCCTCGGGATGAGAAAACAACTCAGCCCAGCAGGGAGTCGACTATCACCATCAGGGAGTCGACTACCAGCGTGCTGTGCGAATTTCTGGGTTTGTGTTTTCTTCTAACTCCTATTGGGTTTCCATTGAGTTAATGGGTTCACATCCAAAGGGTAACTTAAACCCAATAAGCAAACATGATCTCAACCTCTCATCTCTTGATCTAAAGTCCACAATTCTCCATCTCCTTTCATCTCATAGTTAAAAACCACCATGTGGTTAAAACCCCAGGTAGCCGACTACCCATCCCTTAATCTCCTTGAGAAAATTTCTTTTGGCATTTGGAGCTCTCTTGGTTATTCACCTCCTCTAATCACCCTCCCAAAGTTTATCTCAAGGTAAAAACTCTTATTATCAACTTGACTTCAATTACTTCTTGATATTCTTGCATATCTAGTTTTGTAAATCATTTTTCTCTCCTATATGCCTTTCAAGAGATTGATTTCAAAGAAGAGAAAGGTTACGAATGAATCCCTCTCTTAAAAGGAAATTATCTTGCCATATCTCTTTAGAACCACTACCTATGAGCATTCCGTTAAAATTTCCAAAAGCAAATTCTTCATGAGAGATTTGTAAAAATTGATCATTTAGAAAACTATGGCATTGATAGCATATTGGAATTTTAAAACTTGGCAAATCTCTTTTCTGCTGAAAATATGTACTTCTGCTATCCTAGACTTGTGCATCTCTTCTATGCCAACATGGACTATGATTTTGCCTAGAGTAGATTCATCACTAAAGTGCTAGACACCAAACTTGCTATAACTGTGAAATCTTTAGGAGAAGCTTTAGGAATTCCTTACGCTGGTGAGTTATTGGATAATATAGAAATGGTTGATGAAAACATTTTGGAGAAAATGTATTTGCCTGGAAGATATTTCCAAACAAAACTTCCATGTAGCGATCTTAGCTATACAGGAAGAATCCTTGCAAATATATTGTCTTACAATCTAACTCAAAATCTGGAAGCCACTCTGTTTTATCTGAGAAGCAAGCCAAGTGCATCAATGCATTATGAGGACATATTCGTGTCAATTGGGCCAAAGTTATCATAGACTCCATCCTTGCATCTGCTTCTTCTGACAGACCTTCATCTACACTAGCCCATGGTCATTACCTTACCATTCTGTTTATTGGTTATAATGTGCCTTTGGATAATGAAACCAATATTCTGGATCTGGCACGCATCTTTGATGTTCATGCTCATGGTCGAATGTGATGGGAATCTAGTCCCACCCCAAGTGGTTTGTTTTGTTGATGATCACACCAAATGTTGTTAAATTACTAATCATACTACTTAAGTGTGTAGGTTGTGCAATAAGCTAATTGAAGCTCGAAACATACTCCGAGAAGAAGAACTTCAACCACACACATAGAAGATGAAGATGAATTTAGCTCGCAACTCCAAAGCTCAAGCACAAGAAGAGTTCAAAGATGAAGCTCAAAGCTCAAGCTAAAGCTAAAGAGGAGCTCAAATTCAAGCGAAGCATATGCAACTAGCTCTAGCTCATTCATGGCTTCAAGTTCTTCATAGAGTCTAGTGTGTGAGTTGTTTTTCATTTTCTTAGGATTATGTCAAAGCCAAGAAGAATTTGCACACACACAAAATGATTTTCTAAAATGTTTTTAAAACTCATTTTAAACTTATTTGAGAGCATACTTTTCATAGAAGCTAAGTTTCAATTTGTAGTCAACTACAAACACCCAGTAGTTCACTACACTGATTTCTGTCTTCTACCAGAAAAGATACTCTGGTAGTCGACTACCTAAGTTAGGGAGTCGACTACCAGTTGTAGCAGATTTTCTCTGAGACACTCTGGGAGTCGACTACCAAAGGTAGGGAGTCGACTACCAGCTGTGCGACCAGAATTCCTTGATTCACTCTCTCATTTATTCATTGCTTGATTTTTGGGCTGAAGTCAAACTTGATTTGAATTATTTTGAATTCTCCTTTGGCTCTATAAATAGAGACCCTATGAGAACATTTTTCTCACCAATTCACTCTTGAGCAAAATTCTTATTCTCTCAAAAGATCTCATCGTTCTCATCGCTCTCAAAGTTCTTCATAGCCAAAACGGTTTTTCAATTTCTGATCTTATTGCTTATATTCTTTTATAATTCTTTTTAAGATCATTATTATTATTTGGCTATTGCAAATTGGTTTTCAAAATCCTTCTCTTTGATTTTTTATATTCTCAAAGGATTTTTGAAACATCTAGATTCTAGATCACATTGAATAATTTCATATTCTTTGTGTGATCTAAGAACACATCTAGATTCTAGATCACATTGAATAAATTCATATTCTTTGTGTGATCTACGAACGATCTAAATTCTTTTAGCCACGTTAAGCACAATTGCAAATTTAATCTTGGCTATAGAATTATTGGGTGTAAAAACCAATCTCCACTAATTCATTGTGGTGTATTGGATTTGATTTTACTTGTAGTCCCTTGGTGATAAGGGTGGTTGTAAATCCTTGTTGTAGGCAAGGTGTTTGTGAAAAGTCCTCGGATTGTGAGGCAAGGTAAAGTCCTCGGGTTGTGAGGCAAGGGTAAAATCCTAGACAAGTCTAGGTGGTCGGAAATCCTAGTTGAGGCTAGGTATTTGTATTGCTAAGGCAATAGTGGAAATCTCGTACCGGATTGGTCGGGGACTGGACGTACCCAGGGTTGTGGGGAACCAGGATAAAAATCCTTGTGTTTGCGTTTGATTCTCTCTGTGATTGTTTATCTCTACTTTGTTTATCTTGATTCATTGAGTATTACATTTGTAACTCATTCATAATATATTGCAAGATCAATTTCTGTATCTGCTTCTCTCTTATACTTCTGTGAAATCTTATATATCTTCATTAAGTATTTATTTAACTGATCTGTGCTTAATTTCCCTCTGGGAGTCGACTACTGTTCTTAGGGAGTCGACTACCAGAAGAGTTTTATCTCTGACTTGTTTTGAAGATTAATTAAGTTGATTAAGAACCAAGCGTAGATCACTCTACTTGGTTTCTTAGGCAACATTAGAAGGTTTTGTTTTGTGTTGATTGATTAAGAACGAAAAAGTTTTATCTTTATACAACACTATTCAACCCCCCCTTCTAGTGTTGTTTGCCATCCACAGGATCCAACACTTGGTATCAGAGCGAGGTTATAGATGGCGTCAACCAATCATTTCCCCGAAGGACAATCTTCCACCAGACCACCACTTCTCAACGGATCAAATTATGGATCTTGGAAGAATCGGATGCGAATGTACCTTCTCTCTATCTCCTATGATCTATGGAAGATAGTGGAGAATCCTTATGAAGAACCCACTCTTGAGGAAGAAAAGTGGACCAAGACGGAGAAGGACAAAGTGTCTCTAAATGCCAAGGCGGTGTCCACTCTATATTGCGGCCTTGACACAACGGAGTACAACCGCATCTCCATGGCTACCTCCGCGCACCAAATATGGAAACTCCTTGAGGTAACACATGAAGGTAACCAAAAAGTTAAATCGTCAAAATCTTCTCTTTATGCTGGCAGGTATGAAAAATTTATGATGGAGAAAGACGAGAACATAACGGAGATGTACACGAGATTTACGGAGATCGTCAACACACTTGCGGGATTGGGAAAGAAGTACACACAAGAGGATCATGTATGCAAGATCCTTAGATCCCTCACTCCCGAATGGCAATCCAAAGCTTCGGCCATTGAAGAAGGCAACGACACTTCAAAGCTAACCTTGGAAGAGCTCATCGGCAATCTAATGGCGTATGAACTCCAACTGCAAGAGCGAAAGACCAAGGAACACGGTGAAAAGAAGAAGAACCTTGCATTCAAAGCAACATCGGATACGGAGGAGTCCGAGAATGAAGTCAAAGATGAGATGGAGAAACAAATGGCACTCATCTCCAAAGGATACAAGAAAATCCTAAAAGCACGTAAGTCCTACAACCGTAAGTTCAATTCTACTAATGATGTTATTTGTTATGAATGTAATAAGCCAGGCCACATGAAGAATGAGTGTCCTCTAAAGAAATTCAGAGATAAGAGAACGAAGTCATACAAAGGCAAAAGGCCAAATAGAAAAGCTTTTGGAGCTTGGGATAGAAGCGATGATGAAGAGGATTCCGATAGCTCATCATCATCCGAAAATGAAGGAAAAGCAAGCAAAAGGAACGAGCGGAACTACATGTGCTTCATGGCACGGGAAGACCCCAAGGTAAATTCCTACCATAACTCTAGTGATAGCGATAGTAGCGATGATGATGAAATTGATTATGAGGAGGAATTTCATAAAATTTATGCATTATATGAGGTCCAACTCAAAGAGCTTCTAACTCTCAAAAAGATGCATAAATCTTGTGGTTCTAATCCTACTAATCAAGAGCTAGAAAAGATTAGAGAAGAGAACCTAAAATTGATTAGCAACAATAAGGATTTAATTGAAAAGAATAGGTTGCTCAATGTAGAACTCAAAGACCTAGGAAATAGGTTTAGAGACTTAGAAAAGAACATGACCGCCATTAAGGCAAAGCATGAGGACTTGGTTAATAATGTTGCTAGGTTCAATAAAGGTAAAGAAAAATTAGATAGCTTGATTAGATCACAAAAACCCCAATCTAGCAAACATGGCTTAGGTTATAATATGACCAATCAAAATGCTAGGATCTCTCATCATCAAGCTAGAGTTCCTAAAACTGAAAATGGATATGTCAAAGTTTGGATTCCCAAAATTGGAACCGTCCAAATGAAAGACAATTACATTTCTAGTTTTATGAACAATGTTCATTTTTGTAGAGATTATAAATTTACTTATGGGAAATCTCAACCCAACTGGGTTTGGTTCCCTCTTGGTTGATGATTACATTATTATGTATGACTAATCCCACGGACCCACAAAGAAAGGGTACCAAAATTATTTGTTTGATTTTCAGGTACCAAAACTATAAGGGATTAGTAGAAGAGCTCCCAATGAATCTCTAAATCCATGCATACATTAAGGGGGAGACCCAACTGCAATGATGCAAACTTTAAGGGGGAGCCTATGAAATTTTTTTCTTCACTTGGTATGTATACGATTATGTTTTTTTTGTGATGACAAGGGGGAGAAAAAGTGAAGCAAGCAAAAACATGAATGAATAATAAACCGCATCTAAGCAGGGGGAGTAAGTACACTTACTCATTGTTTTTATTTCATATTATTCATATGTTTTTCATTTGGGTGTCATCATCAAAAAGGGGGAGAGTGATGGGAATCTAGTCCCACCCCAAGTGGTTTGTTTTGTTGATGATCACACCAAATGTTGTTAAATTACTAATCATACTACTTAAGTGTGTAGGTTGTGCAATAAGCTAATTGAAGCTCGAAACATACTCCGAGAAGAAGAACTTCAACCACACACATAGAAGATGAAGATGAATTTAGCTCGCAACTCCAAAGCTCAAGCACAAGAAGAGTTCAAAGATGCTCAAAGCTCAAAGCTAAAGAGGAGCTCAAATTCAAGCGAAGCATATGCAACTAGCTCTAGCTCATTCATGGCTTCAAGTTCTTCATAGAGTCTAGTGTGTGAGTTGTTTTTCATTTTCTTAGGATTATGTCAAAGCCAAGAAGAATTTGCACACACACAAAATGATTTTCTAAAATGTTTTTAAAACTCATTTTAAACTTATTTGAGAGCATACTTTTCATAGAAGCTAAGTTTCAATTTGTAGTCAACTACAAACACCCAGTAGTTCACTACACTGATTTCTGTCTTCTACCAGAAAAGATACTCTGGTAGTCGACTACCTAAGTTAGGGAGTCGACTACCAGTTGTAGCAGATTTTCTCTGAGACACTCTGGGAGTCGACTACCAAAGTTAGGGAGTCGACTACCAGCTGTGCGACCAGAATTCCTTGATTCACTCTCTCATTTATTCATTGCTTGATTTTTGGGCTGAAGTCAAACTTGATTTGAATTATTTTGAATTCTCCTTTGGCTCTATAAATAGAGAACCTATGAGAACATTTTTCTCACCAATTTACTCTTGAGCAAAATTCTTATTCTCTCAAAAGATCTCATCGTTCTCATCGCTCTCAAAGTTCTTCATAGCCAAAACGGTTTTTCAATTTCTGATCTTATTGCTTATATTCTTTTATAATTCTTTTTAAGATCATTATTATTTTTGGCTATTGCAAATTGGTTTTCAAAATCCTTCTCTTTGATTTTTTATATTCTCAAAGGATTTTTGAAACATCTAGATTCTAGATCACATTGAATAATTTCATATTCTTTGTGTGGTCTAAGAACACATCTAGATTCTAGATCACATTGAATAAATTCATATTCCTTGTGTGATCTACGAACAATCTAAATTCTTTTAGCCACGTTAAGCACAATTGCAAATTTAATCTTGGCTATAGAATTATTGGGTGTAAAAACCAATCTCCACTAATTCATTGTGGTGTATTGGATTTGATTTTACTTGTAGTCCCTTGGTGATAAGGGTGGTTGTAAATCCTTGTTGTAGGCAAGGTGTTTGTGAAAAGTCCTCGGATTGTGAGGCAAGGTAAAGTCCTCGGGTTGTGAGGCAAGGGTAAAATCCTAGACAAGTCTAGGTGGTCGGAAATCCTAGTTGTGGCTAGGTATTTGTATTGCTAAGGCAATAGTGGAAATCTCGTACCG
This sequence comes from Scilla litardierei, assembly GCA_030789695.1. Classification (NCBI taxonomy): domain Eukaryota; kingdom Viridiplantae; phylum Streptophyta; class Magnoliopsida; order Asparagales; family Asparagaceae; genus Scilla; species Scilla litardierei. The sequence goes on along the minus strand of CM061138.1, from coordinate 47,010,676 downwards.
GATTGGTCGGGGACTGGACGTACCCAGGGTTGTGGGGAACCAGGATAAAAATCCTTGTGTTTGCGTTTGATTCTCTCTGTGATTGTTTATCTCTACTTTGTTTATCTTGATTCATTGAGTATTACATTTGTAACTCATTCATAATATATTGCAAGATCAATTTCTGTATCTGCTTCTCTCTTATACTTCTGTGAAATCTTATATATCTTCATTAAGTATTTATTTAACTGAGCTGTGCTTAATTTCCCTTTGGGAGTCGACTACTGTTCTTAGGGAGTCGACTACCAGAAGAGTTTTATCTCTGACTTGTTTTGAAGATTAATTAAGTTGATTAAGAACCAAGCGTAGATCACTCTACTTGGTTTCTTAGGCAACATTAGAAGGTTTTGTTTTGTGTTGATTGATTAAAGAACGAAAAAGTTTTATCTTTATACAACACTATTCAACCCCCCCTTCTAGTGTTGTTTGCCATCCACAGGATCCAACAGAATGAATATTCATAGAGATCTTGATCAGAACGTTCCAGAAGAGAAGCTCGCTGCTAAAGGAGGATCATCATCCTTAAAGAAAGGTAAGAAACCTATTGTTTCAGATTCTGATGAAGAAGAGGAAGAAAAAGATGGAGAATGAGAAGAAGAAGACGAGGAGCCACCGGCCTACATTGTGGAACTTCAAGACATGCTGCTTAAGAAAATCTCAAACTTGAAGATTTCTCAAAAGGCAGGATTTGAAGCTCTCAACAAGAAGGTTGATAATCTCAAGGATCTGGTGGTGAGTAGCAATGAAATGACCGAGCAAACCCTCAAGACAATCCTTGAGGAGATCAAGTCCGCGAAGAGAGCGAAGAATGGCGGCCATTCTTGATTTCTTAAACAATGGTTTTCAAAAACTTCCCGGTCTGTAATAACTACTTTATGGTGTGATGCTTGATACTCGTATATTTTTTATGCTTATTGATGAACTACTATCTTATATATTCTGCCAAACATATGTTGATCATATACTAACATTTTTTGCAGAACTAGTCATTGAATTCCTTTCTCTCAAACTTCATAATCATTGATTACAACTTAGAAGAATTTTTCGTTGATATGATATGTCATTTTTTGATTGATGACAAGGGGAGAAAGAGTATGAAATGCAAAAATGAATACTTTATGTATTATATTTTCTAACGGCTTCGATGCAGGGGGAGAACCGCATCAAAGCAGGGGGAGTAAGTTTATTTTAATGTCATATTTTTATGTCATCTTACTTCATTTTTCATTTGGGTGTCATCAAAAAGGGGGAGAGTGATGGAAATTGAATTCCAACCCCAAATGGTTTTGATGATGAGCACACCAAATGAAGTTAGTGTACTAACTACACTACAATTAAAGTGTACTGATTACGCAGCCTTATACATATTCCGAAGAAGCACAATCTACACTCACTTAGCAAAGACAAGGACAAAACGTTGCTAGCTCGATGATGAAGCTCACGCTCAAATGGAATAAGAAGCTCAAGAGAAGCTCGCATCTACATCATCATCTGATTAAGCTTCGGGAGAACGTGTCCTAGTCTTCAGTGTGTGAGTTGTGTCTATCTGAGGGATATGTTAAAGCCAAAAGTATAGATAACACACACAAACAAATGATTTCGAAGTTAAATATTTTAAATACTTTTAAAATCATTTTCAAAACTATTGAGAGCTTTTGCTAGTCACTTATCATCTTGGTAGTTAAACTCCATTACACCCTGGAGCTAACTACATGTCTTACTAGCCAAGTTTCAGAAGAAACTCCTCTGGGAGTCGACTATCAAAAAGTGGGAGTCGACTACCAGCTGAGAAGTATTTTCTCCTGAAACACTCTGGGAGTCGACTACCACTCCTAGGGAGTCGACTACCATCTGTCGAAATTCAACGTTTGACCTGACTTTTGTTATCTTTCTAACTTATTGCTCCCATGTTTCTCAGGGCAAAAGTCAAACGAATTTGAATTTCAAATCCTCCCATTTTACCTATAAATAGAGGATTATTTTGTGAGATCAAAAACACACATATACTTGAAATCAAAATTCTCTCTTGTGCAAAAGTTCTAAAACGATCTCAATTTTCAGCTCTCATTCTTTTAGCCAAAATCTTATTTTATATTTCTGATCTCTTTTTGTTTATTTTCTGAGATCAACTTTTATTTTGGCTATTGTTTTTTAAAAATCCGTGTTCTCTATTCTCTGATTTTATTTGAAAGGAATTTTTGAAAACATTGATTTTGATCACAAAGATTTAATTCATATCTTTGTGTGATCTAAAATCATATTTTATTAAGCCACGAATACACATTGTTATCCATTACTATTGGCTATAGAATTTGGGTGTAAATCCAAACTCCACCAAATATTGTGGTGAGTTGGATATTGATTTTCATTTTGTGTTTGCCCTTTGTTGGAAGGGTGTTGGAAACCCTAGACAAGTCTAGGTGTTGAGATTTGCAGTGTTGCAATCGAAAATCCTGGTCAAGGCTAGGTGTGTGGGAAAATCCTAACGAGTGGAGTTAGGTGCTTGTATTTGCCAATGCAGATGGTGGAAATCTCGTACCGGATTGGTCGGGGACTGGACGTACCAAGGGTTGTGGGGAACCATGATAAAAATCCTTGTGTTTGCGTTTGATTCTTTCTGTGTTTGTTTATCCTTGCACTCATATTATTATTTGCTTGTTGTTGCAAAGATTAACTTTCTGATATCAGTTGTGAATATAGATATAACATTGGTATTATCTGCAATCGCATCTATCTTATTCTTTTAACTGAGCTGTGCATAATATTCCTCTGGGAGTCGACTACTGTTCTTATGGAGTCGACTATCAGAAGAGTTTTATCTCTGATCTGTCTTTGAGATTCATTAAGTTGATTAAGAACCAAGCGTATATCGCTCTACTTGGTTTCTTAGACAACATTAGATGCTTTGAATTATGCTAACCAATTAGAAAGAAAAAGTTTATTTTAATACAACACTATTCAATTCTCCTTCTAATGTTGTTTGCCATCTACAGGATCCAACAGAAATGTCATTACCCGTTAGGTTAGTTGACTAACGACAGAGCGGTCTCAGGATCCTCACAATTATTAAACGTAAAAAATAATAAATAATCCAAATGAAAAATGCAATTGGTGATGAAATAACATAGAATTGATCTGAAATTAATTAAAAAAATGGATCACTAATTTTTAGAAGCCCTTTGTTAAGAAAAATGGTGGAAATACCCTAATTAAGGTTTTGTTGCGACGGCCGCGAACGGCGGCGTGAGCGGGGGGCGACCGCAGGTCTGGCAACGCGCGCAGGGCGACTTCTGGTGGCGACGGCGCGTGCGGCGAGGCATGCGCGGGGAGCGCATGCAGCGAGGCATGCGGGGAGGCGCCCGCGCGGGAGGTGCACGCTTGGGGGCGATGCGCGTGCGGCAGGCGTGCGCTCGGGTGGCGACTGGCCGCCCGACGAGGCGCGCGAGCGGGGGACGCGGGCAGCGGCTGGCCGCCTATGGAGGTACACGCGCGGGGGCGGCTGGCCGCCCAGCGAGGCACACGTGATGTCGGCTGCAGGACGGGAGCGGGTGTGCTCGCGGGGAGGGGTGCCAAGCCCTCTAAATCCATAGATTTTGGATGAAAAAATAGATTTTTATTGTAAAAATACAATTTTTAATCTTTGAATCAACGTTTTTACCGAAAAAATTTGATTTTTAACGTTAAAACGTGGAATTTTCAACCAAAAATGATTCAAAAAACTGTTTTAAGTGGAGATCCATGTTTAAAAATATGATTTTTCATACAGATCTAAGTAGAAAAGTAGATCTAATAGAAAAACAATACAGATCACTCATCATGTGCATAAAAATTAGATCTAGAGAATATCGATGATTACCTCTAGATCTTACCCGTCGGATCTAGCGGAGTTTGGAGAAGGAAGCCCAATCCGCGTCCTCGCGATTCGTCCGTCGGCAGAGGTCCGGCTCAGCTGACGAGCGTGTTGATAACGTATTATGAGAGTAACTGCTACTGAACCCGTAGCCATGTATTTATAGAAAACAATTACATAATGGGTGGATACCCTAAACACTAGTGGGCTCCACTTGGGCCTACAAAAGCCAGTTCATAACAAATATAATGTTATTAACAACCCGTGCTTTAAAAGTTAAAAACGAATTCTTCAGCTAATTTTTTTTGATACATTGGAAGAAAATACTTCGACTAATTTAATCATTGCATTTGAGCCATATAATTATCTCTTTGTAAAAATAATGCTCGGCCCAACAATCTATCGGGCCTCACTAGATCAAATGGGAGCTGCTATACACACATGTCTAATTGCTTCACATACATCCCAGTTATTTACAATTTCGCCATTTAAAACATACACGTTTTTCAAAAAATATTCCATGTATAAACCTCATCGCCCTTCATCCTCTTGCTCATCTCATCTCACTCTTATATGCTCTTCACGTCAACGACGGCAAAAGGGTGAGAGGTGGGGATTTCGGAGGCGTCACCACGACAACGGTGGAAGAGCGGCTGTGTGCGTTGGGGTGGAACATGACGAGTGAGAGAAAGAGATACTGAAAAATGTGGAAGAAGGAGATGGTGACGAGGATGACGGCAGTTGGTAGGCGGGAGAGCATCCGGTAACAGCCGATGAAGGGTACGCAGGGGAAAGGGAAGAAGAAGAAGATTCTAAAGAAGAAGAAGAAGAAGGCCATGGGAGTGGCGGTGGCGGCCACGGATTGTAGACGATTACGGCTTGATAACATAGCCGTAAAGAGGCGAGCTGAAATGATATGAGAGAGAGAGTGAGAGGATGAGGATAATTTGAAGAAATGTTAAAAAACTGAATTTTAAATAATGTTAGCCAGATGTAAAGTGGCACCGTGGAAGTGTGCATAGAATGTCACCGATCCAACACAGTTTGGATCCAACATAGTTTGGGTTTGGGCTTCGGGGCATTCATACACAACCCAGTATGGTCTTATTATCACTTACACTCCTGGACTCGCTTTCCCAAATCTGAGACTTTTTGGTCTGTTCTCCCCATGCCCCCCCCCCCCCCCCCCCCCCCCCCCCCCCCCCCCCCCGCCGTTCGGAACTCGCCAAATCTGAGTTTCTCTCAGATCACTCTTCTCTCTCCCTATCTCTATCACTGTTCCGAAAACCCTAACTCTCACTTCCTTCAGAGTCCACCCTTGTCACTAACTCCCCAGCTCTCGAACTAACCCTAACTTTATTCCCCAACATCACTTACCGTTGCTCATTCATATCTTCCAAGCTGCAGATTGTGGCCGAGGGGATGTTAATGGCGACCTGATTCTTGACGGGGAGGGCGAATCAAACGAGGTAAGCTTGCTCTTTTGCTCATCTTCCTCAATTTGAAGCACTTAGGTTGTTCAAATTTGTCCACTTTTTTTTCATATTGATAGGATGAGCTTGTTAAACTAATTATTAGGATAATTTTTATTAGGAGTTTTTTGGATGCAAACCCCGAAGAAAACATTCTAATTTTGGATGCTAACACGTGCAATGATTTTTTGAATTATTATGTGCTCATCAGGAGGATCAACTAGGATATTGTGCCCAATGAAAACACTTTCTTGAGGATTGAAGTGCGAATTGTTTGAACATATGCAAAGGAGAACACAAGTAAGATGTTAAATATAGTTGGAGGATGTAGTCATTTGTTAGCCAAAAACTTATCTTTCAAATTCTTGGATCCAGAAGGACTTAAAACATGAACATATGCGCAGGGTATTACAGTAGCATATACAACCAAGTATCGCTTGGCATGCAAGAATATGCGTGGAAATTTGATGTTCCCATTTGGTTTCTTGTATTTGGCATGCTGACACTGCAACTAATCATTCTTTGGAATATTGGATTCTTATGAAAATTACATTCCTTGTATCGTGGGGAATGTGATCTGGTACAGGATAGGCGGGTATATAACACTTCAGCTTGGTAGCCCAATAAAAGATCTATATTCCGTGATACATCTAGACTTCTTCCTTTCTATGGCTGACTATTGTGGCCGTTGCCTTCAATATTGATGACTATGTTGCCATTGACATCACTATTGCTGCAGCCTTTGATGTCTATGACTTTACTTCCACCTCTTCAGATGACAGCCGTGACTTTGCTATCGATAGTGTAATTGCTTCCATTACAGTCTGTTAATTGCCATCTTTGTTACCTCCTGCTGTTATTGTCACTGCCACGGTTAACATGGCTCTGTCACTCCTGTTGACACTTTTGTGCCTCAATGCCCCCATTAAGCCACGACAGCTACCACTATTGCTTTGCACATTTGACTCTTACCGTAGCACAAATGATAAACTTAGGAATGTACTCTTGTTATTATCACATACTTGAAAATTTTTCTTACCTACTAAACAAAAAATTACTATTAATATTTCTAATTTGCTTGGACTGTACCAAATATGATGATGCAATAGTTCCATGAATGTGATGTCTCAGAATCATATTCCTAGAATGTTATCCAGCTTATTCTTGTTTATATGTCGCAACATGCATAGTAAACTTGATGTAAATACTATTAAATCCTTAAGATAATTTGGTTATGAGGTGTCTAGTAGATTTTGTATTCTGCGTCAGGTAAATATGTAGCTACCCAAGTTCTTAGGAGATCCCAAGATAGTCCTATACATGGGTGGAGCTAGGATTTGTGGGGAGGGCACATAATTAAGGCTAAATAACATGAAAGAAAATTTGAAAATTATTTTAAAATTTCCAATACAAAATTTATGTTTTCTCAATAAAAATAGAATAATTTGAAGATTTTTTTTGAAGTTTCACCTGTCAATTCATCCTTCAATTGTCCTCGACGGGTTTCATGCGTTGAAACCTTTGCATAATTGACTCACCGGCAATCGAATCAAACATGTTCTTTACATATGTAACCAAAATATTATTCATCCATTGATCTCCTATTTTATTTCAAAGTCTCTCTCTAATGATATTCATAGGTGAAAATGCTCTTTGAACTTCAGTAGTGAAATTTGTAGAATTTAAGATAACTTCACTAGCTTGTAAATTGAGGGGTACACGTTGTTCCTTTTTATATTGAACCAATTTTTTTCGGAAGATTCCCAATTCCTTTCAAGTTCAAGAACATGTTAGATCCAGCCGGCCCATTAGGGGGCTCATTTTGAGCGTTTTATGTTATTAGGGGTATTTGGGTAATTGACTAATTTGGAAAATTGTATTAGAGAGAGGGGTGCTAACCGGCCCTAATCACGCTTGATTATTGATTATTGTGTGAGAGATTCCTAGGGAGAGTGCGGACGTTCTCTATACCGGCGTCTTGAGAGGGTGGTTGCCCCTGATAATTGTAGCGAAAGTTATCTTTTAATTCCTATTTTCATCCATAAAGTTCAGATTTGCTTCCGGATCTATCATTTTCGTATCATAGCGTTCGATCCATTGCGGCATCGACAAGGGCTAAAGATCAGGGCGAAGCGTTGGAGGAGAAGAATAATGGAGAGATCGCGGAGGTGAAGAGAATCCTAACGTAGAACGGCTAGTCGATTGCAAAGTTGACGACTTCTGATCGGCTCACCGCTAAACAAGACAAAATGGACAAAGCTTTCGCGCAGATCATATTCCAACTTTTGATTCTCAACGAAAAGATGTGATACGACGACGCGAACCCTAGTTCTTCAAAAAATGTTCCACCTTTGGAGAAGGGAAAGGAAAATGTGGAGACTTTCAATGAAGGCTTACTCTCTGATGTCGACGAATACTTCAAAGATGAGGAGGAAGAACTATGGAGGGAGGAGGAGAATGGGGGACTTCACTGGAGCGTCAGATTAGGGCGGCCGAACCCCAGACGCAACCCGGTGGCCGGCCGACCCCTATCGGGGGCAGGGCACACCGCCCCGCCCAGGTGAGTGGCCGGCAGGGCCAACTGAACCCTGCCCGGCCAACTGGAGGGCCCGTCGGGCCTCTGGCAGCCCCGGCAGGGCCTGTCGGGGTCCGGCAGGCCGCTTCAAGCCCCTGGCAGCCGCCAGAGGGTCTTCAGCGAACACCCCGCCGCCCAAACAACCCCTTCCGGGCTTCCACTAATACGTCAGAGGTACATGAAGCAATTTCAGGGGCCCCACGAGTTTTCTAGACATATGCATGGAGAAATTTACCACTACGGTGATGGATGAGGCGAAAATCACGTTGACGATGGTGGGGGAGCCTATGGAGGAGACTTTGGAGCTGGCGAGGATTGGGAAGATTATGGGGATACTGGTGGAGGTCCACGAGGGGGCTATGGAGACCGTGATAGATGGTCACATGGAGGACATTAGGCACATCATGAGAGGTGACATCATTATCACCAGCACAGATGCACAGATGGTAGGCCAGACCAGGGGCATTTTGGGGGTGATGGCAGAGTAAGGAAGTTGAAGATGCTCGTGTTCGAGGGAGAGGACCCACATGCATGGATTTTTAGGACGGAGAGGTACTTCACTGCATATCGCATGACAGAGGCACAGAAGCTGGAGGCATCAGCCATATGTATGGAGGGGAGATCCCTAGAATGATATCAGTGGAAGGAGAAGCGACACCATTTCCGCAGTTGGGAGGTGCTTAAGGATCTCATTTTGGAGAGGTTTCGGGATCTCTATCTGGGAAATCTTCACGAGCAGTTGTTTGCGCTCAGGCAAGACGGACCAGTGAGGGAGTACATCGAGAAGTTTGAGACCTTGTCAGGACGACTGCACGAGGTCACTGACAAGTCACTGGAGGGTACATTCATGAAGGGCCTAAAGCCTATTATTTGCTCTGGGATTCGACCGTACAAGCCCATGGGACTGACAGAGGTAATGGAGATGACGCAAATGGTCGAGGACCACCAGGTCGAGGAGAGGAGAGCTAGGAGCCGGTATGGGGGACATGTTCAGCGTGGATCTCCAACATCGACAGGAGGATTGAAGGCAGCCACATGGACAGATCAGGGGAGTGAGGAGAAGATTGAGGAGAAGAACATCACACTACCAGCAGTGGGTCCATTCAGGAGGATGACTGACGCCGAGATGAGGGAGAAGAGATAGAAATGACTGTATTTCAGATGCGATGAGAGGTTCATCCTAGGGCACCATTATGGGGTACGCAAGCTACAAGTACTGATAGCAGGGAATGCCGAGGCGGATGTCGTGGAGGATGAAGAGCCAGGAGTGGAGGACGACCACCATTTGGAGTAGGACCGCCTTGGACTTCATGTACCACCTTGATGACAAGGTGGATTTTCGGGGGCGGAGTTATGTTAGATTCGGCTGGCCCATTAGGGGGCTTATTTTGAGTCTTTTATGTTATTAGGGATATTTGGGTAATTGGCTAATTTGGGTAATTGTATTAGAGGGAGGGGTGCAGCCGGCCCTAATCACGCTTGATTATCGATTATTGTGTGAGAGATTCCTAGGGAGAGTGCGGACGTCCTATATACCGGCATCTTGGGAGGGTGGTTGCCCCTTATAATTGTAGCCAAAGTTATCTTTTAATTCCTATTTTCATCAATAAAGTTCAGATTTGCTTCCGGATATATCAGAACACTTCACTAGATCACATATCAACAATATAGTTTTCTAACTGATTATGATTTTGTCATAATATCAAGTTGAGAAAAATCAATTGGATAAAATTTAGCTTGGAGGATTCTTGGAAAAAACATTTTTAAGCATGTCGGATTGGAGCAAATTTGAGTATGAATAACTTTTGAGCTGTTCTCGCTAGGGAGCTGATAAAACCCGAATAGATCTGAAAATTTATTGAATAAAACTGATAATAAATTGAGATTAATTGGCTACAATCAAAGGGATAACCTCCCTCTCAAGACACCGATTGATAGGGGACATCCGCACCTCCCCGTAGATCGAAGAACTATCTCTCCTCTTTCACAAAATAATCAAATTATGCATGCCCTAGGGCCGGCCGGCCATCCCCCCTCTAATACTAATCCACTTTTTAGCAAATTACAAGTATTCCCCCTATAACAATTAAAATAATAGAAAAAAGCCTAAAAGTTGCGAATACGCCCCTGAATCATGCAGTTGGGCCCTGTCCACCTCTGGTGCGCCGCCGTGTGTAGGTGATGAGCCCATCAATACTCACCCAAAAGAGCCACATTGTCCTCAAGGTGTAAATCAGGAAATTGCTGTGCCATGACGTCCATCAACTCTCAGGTGCTCTCATGTTTCGGCAAGCCCTTCCACCGCACCAACACTTATCGCTTCCCATCGCTCCCCCTATGTACCCCTTCAACTCCCCAGGCTCTAAAATCACCTCCATATCGTCCATCAATGTTTCTGGGAGTGAAGGAGAAGGTGTATGTTCGCCAATCGCCTGGCGTAGCTGGGACACATGGAATACATGATGGATGACAGATCTTGTGGGTAACTTCAATTTGTATGCAACTGTTCCACCTTGGCTTGTACTTCATAAGGCCCAAAATATTTGGGGGATAGCTTCTCATTCTTTCTATGGGCCATGGATTTTTGTCTATAAGAACACAATTTTAGATACACCATGTCTTCCACGTCAAACTGCACATCCCTGCCATATATGTCTGCTCTAGCCTTCATGATCTGCTGCACTTTGGCCAGATGGAGCTTCAGCTCCTTCAAAATCCGGTCTCTCTCTGCCAAGTACTGCTCCACCTCCGAAATTGGGGTTATCTCCTGGTCATAATGCAACAAGTGTGGAGGGTCCCGACCATACAATATCCTGAAAGGAGTCGTCTGAGTTGCTGCGTGATAAGACTTGTTGTACCAGTACTCCGTCCAAGCTAGCCAATGGGTCCACTCCTTTGGGCTCTCTGAAATGAAGCATCGTACGTGGGTCTCAATACTCCTATTGACGATCTTAGTCTGGCCGTTCCTTTAGGGATGGTACGTCATGTCTCGCTTTAATACCATGTCCTATAGTCTGAAAAGCTCATGCCAGAATCTGCTCAAAAATCTCGTCCCTATAAGAGACAATGGACCTAGGCGGTCCGTGTAAGTGAATGATCACCCTCAAAAACACATCTGTCACTGAAACTGCGCTGTAAGGATGCCTAAGCGGTATCAAATGTGCATACTTGCTGAGATGGTCTACCACAAGTATTACCATAAACACTCCAGACTTATGCGACACATCAATGAAATATATGGATAAATCCTTCCAGACTCGCTCTATCAAGGATACGGGCTGTAGCAAACCTCCCGGGGCCATCACAATATACTTGTGACACTGGCAAACGTCACACTCCGCCGCCATCTTCGAAACATCCTTCTTCATCTCCTTCCAATAGACCTCCCTCGCTTATCTCTTATAGGTCTTGAGGACCCCAGAATGTCCGCCAACGGCACTGCTGTGAAACTCCTGGAGAATAGCTGGAATGTGTGTGGATGACCTCTGTAGCACCAGGCGCCCTCAATATAACAATATCCCATCTCAATATCCCATCTTGCAAAGTATAGCCTTGACGATCATCTGATCCCTACAACAGTGCTACTCGGATGTTCGCCAACTCATGGTCCTCAACTTCCCACTGTAATGGCTCCCAGTCCTGTAGCACCAAAACCGACAAAGCTGCCAAATGTATATCCTCATGCCGCTGTAACAGTGCATCTGCAACCTTATTCTCCAGCCCTGGGTAATACTCTATCTCAAACATGTATCCCATAAGCTTTCCGAGCCACTTCTGATGTTCCCCCACTACCATGCGCTACTCCAACAGGTACTTGAGACTCCTCTGGTCTGTGCATGCACCTATAACAATTAAAATAATATAAAAAGCCTAAAAGTTGCGAATACGCCCCTGAATCATGCGGTTGGGGTCAGTCCACCTCTGGTGTGCCACCGTGTGAAGGTGATGAGCCCATCATGGGGTTACAAATGACATCAAAGCAACATTAGTTGGAAGTGTGGGAACTAAGTGACTCTAGGATCTAAGCGCTGTCGGAGTGAAGTGCCTCGTCATATGGGAATGTCCTTGGGGCTACCTCATGAATTTATCGGTGCCAACTCTGGTTCATGATGCTCCATCTAGAATTCCACATTGCTGGGTGAATTGTTAGTATGTTGAGGATGCCATATCCTAAACGAGGATTGTATAGCACATGAAAATTTAAGGAAATAGTCCCATATTGAACATGTTACAAGATTGTCTCTAGTATATAAAAATTCCTTTGAATTAAGAGTTAATTTTACTAGCATTTTAAGGGTAAGGGGTAGAACAATGTGAAACTTTATCTTTAAGCGTGCCTAGGTGGGAGCAAATTTCAATGTAGGTGATGAAGCTCTTGCTTGTGGAGTTACAAAGTGCTGTTGTATTAGGATCAAGGTTTATGGCTATAAAGATTAAGGCTTATGACTATAAAGTTGTAAATCTGTAATTTCTGGACACATGGGCAAATCTATAATTTCAGGGGTTCTGTAATTTTGGGCTAAAAACCCTAGGTCAGGGTATTTAGTAATTTAGGGGCCGCGACTCATGAGGAGTCTTATTATAAATAAATGAGATGATTAGATGAAGATGGGGATGTTGAGTTTTGAGAAGAATTGGGAGAGAATATGGTACATCCCTTAGATCTAGTGGGAGAGTTAGGTTTTATCTCGAATCAAAGCTAGGAGAGCGGTTCACCGCTCAAAAGTGGCTAACTTTATCCTCGTATTCCAGTTTTATAATAAAAATCTTGTTTTCCCCAAATCTCCTTTTTCACCTTAAAAATCCAATTTTTCTCATAAAAATCCCATCTTTCTATAAAAATCGCATTTTATCCCTAAAACCACATCCGAATTGTATCACTGTAACACAATTTTAAACCTTGCACTAGGCTACATTCTAATTCCAAAACACAAAATATGTATAACAAATTTTGTGGAGTTGATATCCAAATTAGTGTCATTCCTGGGGTCCTATAGTCTACATCTCAATTTTTCATTAATTAGATGGAAACTGGAATGTTGAACAGTGGTTGGGTTATATGGATGAATTAATAATTGTTCCGTATCTTTACTTTTGTTGTGGTCGGTTTGTTCCTTTATTGCTTAAATTTTAGTATCTATCACGCCTCGCAACCTGAGGGCGTGGCTGTTTTTAGCAATGGTTGGCATGCCATGCAGTTATTCAGTGAGAACGATTTAGGCCACGAGCAGAGATGCACCGAAATGCTTATATGGAATTTCCATTAATACGTGAAAATTTACATGGTCGGATATATCACAGTACATACCCCCAAAATACAACAAAGAAAGATATAATATGGATACACTCATAACTTCAAAATAAAAAATCTGCTGTTTCCACAGCAAAGTCAGTGTTCTCAAATGCAGGGGCCTTCTCTGCTTCCGTCTCAGCACATGACAGTACAACAAAAACAGACAAGAGCCATCGATCAATGGTAAATCACAGTAATTCTAGAATTTAGAATTAAACATTTATACGTGCGTAACTAAAAACAAGTAAACAAAAAATAGGCACATGAAACCAGTAAGTAAGAACAAGCATGCAAGACAGTTTACAGTTACAGTTACATGATTATGGTTCTAATAGTTATATCAATCGTAGGTCGTGAATCATATTGAAGAGTACTGGGGCGTTCACATTGTACTACTGGGGTGCTCACTCGAGCCGAGCCCAACAATAACAGCAGGACGGAGCTGACTCGTTCTGCAATACTAAGAAGGGTCCATCGGATGATGCATGATGAAACCCGGCCGGAAGACCTGATGCGGTCATGTAAACAGAAGTATGACTCCAGCCGCTCCCGTACTCTCACTAATATGATTTATCCCAAAACCTAATGAGTTTGAAATGTCAAATGTATGTCAAGTGTACATCACTCAGTGTCTCAGTGATATCGTACAAGTGTTGTTCTATGTTGGTAGTATTCACTTAATAAAACATGCATTATGACAGTTTTTAAGCACATTCTGAGGTCACATCAAAATTAGTTAATATGATTGGTGTGCTATGTGATTAAGACCCAATCACGTATCATGTTTTTTAATAGTTCATTGCAGTTTATGCCAACAGTTTCAATATCTAGAATATATCATTTATAAGGTGATAGAATAACTAGATATTCCAATATCAGGATAATTCAATATCATCCTAGTACATCTAAACATATTACTACTTACGATGTCATGGAATTGCATGCGACAAGTGATAATGTAAACATGGATGATATGTATTACATGGATAACATTTACCAATCGAAATAACAGACTAAGACTAAGACTAAACCTGAATAGCATGTAACAATTGGTAAAATAGTCTAGCCTGAATAGTATGTAGCGAATGATTTGGCAATGGAAACATGTGAAATTAACATTGGAGGACAGTCGTTTTGATCTCAGAAAGTTTTCATCATTGATCGTTCTATTTTCATCATTGATCGTTCTAAGGGTCATAACCATGCATTCATGATTTTCATATTTTCAGCCCACCGGTTTTTATCATGAACATGAACAGTTTTCAGTAGCTAAGAGCATATATGGGGCTGAAACTTAAATTCCCAAAATTCCGATGAAAATCCACACCCGACAGGCCCAATGGCCAAGCCCTCACCAATAATCATAGGGCAACCCAATTCTGACACCACGGAGCAAAAGCCCGAGTTCCAATTCATCACCAAACCCCAACCAACACCATCACCAACATCCAATCAACAACCAACACCAAGAATGATGTAGGACGAGATGGATTTTAGGGATTGGTGGTGGGATTTGGGGAAAGACTAGATAATTTAGGGTTTTTGGCTTCGCACCAAGTATTCCAAGCCTTTGCACCAAGAAAGAGAGTAACCTTTCATAGGTTTAAGGAAAATTTCATTTGATTCTTTTCATTCTTTCAATGATTCAAAATAAAACAAGTGTAGTTTTTATTTAGGCATACAAAACTAGACTTTTCCTATTCCACCCGATGTGTTACTAAACCGACCTACATGATTAAAATTCTTAAAATACATAAAAGACTCCTAACTAACTAAAATCCTAATATTCAAAAATAAAAACATAAAAATTCTTGAACCCTTTTAAAGGACAACACTTAAAAGAGATCACGACAGTGCAAGTAGCCCACAGAGAAGTCATTGCAGGGGTACATGGAGCCATGATAGGGGCAAGGGGGCCTACAGGGGTCACTGCTGAAGACAAGAGTCCCAAGAGAGACCATGCCAGTCACTGCAAAGGGCTAATAGCTTGACCGAGCTCATGGCAGGGGATAGAACCTTATAGGATGGTTACAGCAAGGGTCTGAAAACCTAAAAGACCAACATAATCTACAGGACAACCATGACGGTGGTGAGGGATGGTAGCGAGCGTCCCTGCCAAACCCCGAGAACACCCGAGCCTTGCTCAAAAATATCATTGCAAGCAAAACGAGAAATTTAAAACCAAATTTTAGAATGAAGTAATTTACCGATCACTGATGACCCATGCCGTCTTGCCGTTGAGCGGTGCGACCGTCCGGTTAGGGAAGGAGGTGAAAACTGAATGAAACAAACCCCAACACCAAATCCGTGCTCAGAGTAAGGAAAATTGAAAATTTCATTAGAGAAATTATGTTTCTTTGCAAACCAAAAACCCTAGAAACATAGATGTATTTATAGGGGGGAGAGAGCTTGTGGAGCTTGCGAGGGGGCATAGAGGTTGTGGAATTGCCACGAAGGAGGGGGTTGCCTTGGGAATGATATGTCACAAGAGAGGGAGAGGAGATATGCGCCGGAGTACTCGAGTGGGAAGGGCGATGTGATATTAACGATGGGTTACGTGGATGAATCCCTTGATTTTAGGGCTTGATGATTGGGTGAGGTGGAGAGAGAGAGGGGGGGCTCAGGCTTTTCTTCTCGCCGAAGGTAGAGACGAGATGGGCTTGTGGGGGTTTTCCTGAGAGAAGCGGGAGTTGGTGAGGGTCACGTGAGAGGGGTGTGAGGGAGTTGGGTGTGTAATGCCCTGCGTAGCTACTGCACAAGTACTAGAGGGGGGGGGTGAATAGTACTTTAAAATAATCAAGAGTGTTATTCCTAATTATTGTGCAAGACATAAACAACAATACGGAATAACTACAAACAACAAGAATCAAACAACGCAAACAATACGATATAACGGGTTCGGATCCACCCAAGTCTCCCGGACTTGTTCCCGGTGATCCTACGTCCCAACCACCCGGATCCCCTCCGTATACTTGAGTTAGAAACCACTAACCCAAGATTTTGCACTATGAAATTCTTGTAGAAAAACCTCTACAAGACCAAATCATACACAATGGAATTGTGACTCCCACAACCCGGGATCACAAACTCTCTCACAACCGAGAGACAAACTCAAATAACAAATGAGATGAAATAATGAAACACTTACCACAAAATCCTATGCCTTGAGTATACTTACCAATTTATGGCAAGAATGGATTTTGAGGAAGAAGCAAGCACCAAACCCTAGCTCCACCAAGATGGACAACAATAGATGGCTAGGGAGGAGTTGGTGACTTGGATTCAAAGCCCTTGGCTTGAATGGCTCACAATCAATGAATCTCTCTTGAAGAATAAGAGTGAGGGAGAGATTCTAGTGAGAAGAGATAGCTTTAGAATGGAGTGTATTTGCTTCTCTTTGATTTCTCTAAAACCCAATATAGGCAGCCTTGAATACTAGGAAAGAACCCCTCCAAGTATATATAGGATAGAGGAAAGAGAAGAGCAAAAATCGTGCAATAAATGCTCCAACGGCTCTATTCTGAAGCAGCTTAATCGGTCTAAGAAGGATCACTGACCGATTAGTTTCTCAACTAGTCGGTCGGTGATTCTTCTTGGACCGACTAAGAGGATGACAACCAAGAATATAAAGTTCAGGTTCGATAGAACTAGTCGGTCTAAGAAGACTTGCCAACCGACTAGTTTCACAACTAGTCGGTCGGTGAGTGTTCTTTGACCGACTAAGAGTTGAAAAAACGATAGGCTGTCTAATAGGAGAACTAGTCGGTCTAAGAACAAATCCTAACCGATTAGTTTCTCAATTAGTTGGTCGATGATTGTTCTTAGACCGACTAACGATAAACAGTAGCTCAGGCTGTGAAAATGAAGATATAACTAGTCGGTCCACGAAGGATTCCAAACCGACTAGTTTGACAACTAGTCGGTCGGTGAACCTTCTTGGACAGACTAATTGGTCAACAGTGAATGAGCTGAAATGAGGTAGGACATCTAGTCGGTTCACGAAGGATTGCCGACCGACTAGATTGCCATCTAGTCGGTTGGTTCTCCTTGAACCAACTAAGATGCACTAGAGGCCGCGAAATGAAGCGTAAGGCTTCGGGAAAGTTTCTATGGGCTTCTAAGATAATCCTAGCTCTAATAATGTAAGACCTACTCAAGGCTTAACATTCTACAAAAAGAAGCTAGAAGACAATAAATTAAACTTGACGAACCGTCTTCAAAAGCTTCAATCGAATCTTCTTGACTTCAATAATGCTCCTTGAGCTTCAACGAAGCTTCAGGCACACAATCACGCGCTTTGCGAAGTCTTGAGACGTCGCTTTTGATATACGTAGACTTTTGGCGACGATCTCCATAACTGCGCTCACAAAGTGTTAGTTCACAATATTTATGTTTGTTCATCATCAAAACCAAATCCGGGGAATCTATACTCAACATTCTCCCCCTTTTTGGTGATGACAAACAATCATAAATAATAATCAATAATAATACTTCAAATGAATTTTACTTACTCCCCCTGCATTGATGACACGTTAGTTCCGTATTCAATAATGATCATACGCATCAAGCAGACGAGGAAAGTATAAAATGTGAACTCAAATATTGAAATTTAGGATCTAAATCCATTTTTATATCTTGACTCCCCCCTGAATCTAACATATCAAATTAGATTCACGGTAAAATGCTTTGAATTATCATTAGCACATCGTCATTATTAATTCTCTCCCCCTTTGGCATTAGCAAAAAGAGCGGGAGGAGATCATCGACAACAATGGCTACAAATAAAAGCACGAGAGTCAAAGAATATTACCATGGTCCAAATGACACCAAAGGAAAATACCAAATATAAAATACCGAAGAAAATCAAGGCCTGCCAACGAGACCATAGTCGAAAATCGAAAAAAAGAAATCATCAAAACTCAAAGCAATTGAGTTATGGAACAAACTCTCCAATATCAACATTCTTGGTTAATTTAGTTCATGGAAAACAATTCTATGTTTTCATAAAAGTAAATCTATTTAACCAAAAATAATCGTCGAGCGACGAAGTCAATATCAGAGACATAAATACAATGTGCACACGAAACGAATGGCAACATGATGCATACATCATAAAACACCAAATGTCACTACATCGATCGAAAAGGATCACAAAGAATAAGCATTCCAAATCTAAGTGAACTGTGCGATGTGAGGTGACAAGGTGATTAAAACAATATGCAATCAATAACATGCAATAGTGTTATGCCAAAAAATAGAAACTTCGTAAAATTTATGGCATACACAAATCTAGTACTAACATGCATTCCAAAAGAGATACTCACTAAGTGAGTCAATAAAAAGCATGGAATGCAATGAGCATGAGAAAGATAAGTACATAATCATAAGCTCAAAACTAGCATCAAAATATGCAAGAGATAGTCTAAAACATAAAGAGACATCTACATGCATTCAACATACATGTATACCATATGTAAGAATATACTTACAACATTAAGCTCCCCCTACTTTGGTGCACCACTTAAGCACCATCAACTCCATTTGAATGAAAGTCTTTGCAAATCAAGGAGTTGGTAGGGTTGGTATCCCATGATGAATTGAACCTAGAAAACATAATATGGAGCTAAATTTTGATTTGTTGCTCCTTCTCTTATTCTTGAGTACCTGAAGATAAGCATATCATCCCATGGTACCCAAGGACATTGGGTCCTAAGATATTAGACATTTGGAAGCCAAGTCCAACTGGACTTAGACTTCCCAACAAAATCATCATTGTGCACAACATTCATGAAATACGAATTAATATAAGCTTGTTTTCATGCATGCTTGTGTCCTTCGGGCCCCAAATAGTGAATGTCTTGGGGGCCCTATTCCTATTGGGAGCATGCACATATGGTTGATTTCTATGTGATGCATGTGGCCTACGAGGAAATGGCCTTGGAAATGCATGACGAGGATAAGCATACGTCACATGATGAAATGGTGCATGATAATTGTTCATATGATAGTGATGTGGATGAACATATGCATGTGGAGGAACACGTGCATGAGTGTGTCTCACATGGTGTGCACGTGCTCGTGGACGTGGAGCATAAAAATCATCATACATGTGAACACGTGGAGTAGGAGGTGTGTTCCTACGTGGCATGGTATACATGAAAGCATGACCCTTCTTTGGAGGTCCACCCAAAGTGGGTTTCTTTCCAAATGGGGGTGTGTACCTAGTGGAAGCACCATTGGTAGAAGAACTACCCATGAAGTGTTTACTCCCACTAGTTGAGTCATCGGAAGTTGGCCTAACAAAGGTGGCGGACGATTTGGACGAGTCTCCCATCTTATACCCCAAGCCAATGTGATGATTGGCCGGAAGTAAGTCATTTAGGATATTATCCAAATGGCCCTTACCTTTATTGAATTCATGAATTCGGCCTAATGTGCACTCATACTTCTCTGTGAGAGAAAGCATAGAAGCATCCAAGGTGGACACTAGCGATGTGAGTGCACAAACACGTGACTTGAGATTCTTATTCTCAATACTCAAAGTTGAGTTTTGAGACGTCAAATCCGCTATCACATGTTCATTCGAATCCTCAACATGAACATGCTCAAGTTGAGATTTGAGATTTACAATCTCATTTTTCAACCCTTCAACAACGGTGTCGTTGTTGATGATGATATGCTTAGGCGAGGTTTGGAGACTAGTTAGCTCATTTTTAGTCTTAATAAATCTATT
Source organism: Scilla litardierei (assembly GCA_030789695.1). Classification (NCBI taxonomy): domain Eukaryota; kingdom Viridiplantae; phylum Streptophyta; class Magnoliopsida; order Asparagales; family Asparagaceae; genus Scilla; species Scilla litardierei. Next base: position 46,990,714 of record CM061138.1, on the reverse strand, counting down.
AGCCAATTTAGAAAACTTATACCAAAGTTGTTCGTTGGCTAATCTAAGTTCATCCATAGTTACCTCTTTGCCTTCATCCTCGCTTTCATCCTCGCTTTCATCGGAGGTGGTCTCTTGATCATGTTCTTCTCTTCCCATGAAGCACATGTGTGCTTTCTCCACTTTTTCATCATCCGACTCTCCACTTGAGGAGTCCTCTTCGGAGTCGGTGAAAGTGCCGACAAGCCCTTTCTTGTACCCTTTCTTGTACTTTCTCGACTTGTCGTACTTGAATGCCTTCCACTTCTCCTTGTGTTTGTTGAGAGGACAATCCGGCTTGATGTGTCCTGGCTTGTTGCATTTATAACACATAGGAGTGGAGGCATTAGTCGAAATAAATTTTGATTTATTCTTCAACTTACCTTTTCGGAAGAATCGGTCGAACTCCTTTGCCATACGGGCAATGGATTCTATGTCCAACTCGTCTTCCAATTCTTCATCATCGGTAGATATAGATGGAGCGGCCTTGAACGCAATCGCCTTTTTCTTTGGCTCGTCTTGCTTCACGTACGCCTTCATCTTTTCCTTCATCTTTATCTTACTGTCCTTGCGTACCCATAAGTCACCAAGGTACCCATTAGTTGTACGACAGTATACTTATTCATATCGTTACCTTCCTCGATGACGAAGGTACGCTTTTCCCAACACGAAGGAAGTCCGTCAATAATCTTCGCGACTTTCTCCTTTTGGGTGTAGATCTTCCCAAGAGCTTCCAATTCGTTGGATATATTCACGAAGCGAGCATAGTACTCCTTCATAGTTTCACCCTGTTCCATGTTAAACAGCTCGAATTCTTTGTTAGCAACAATGAGTTTAGAGTCTTTTACCGTACTCGTTCCTTCGTGCAAGATGAGGAGTTGGTTCCCAGATTTGATATGCACTCTTACATGTGCATATCTTGTTGAAGTCTTTGGGCTCCAACGCACATTGCAAGGCATTCATTGCCTTGGCATTGTTTACCTCCGCGGCAACCTCCGCGGTAGTCCACTTCGTGAAATCTTCTTCGGGCTCGACATACTCCGTCAACGTGGCTCTCCATAGTGAAGCGCTCCGGAGGAAGGTTTTCATCCGGCATTTCCAGTACCCATAATTGGTACCGTTGAAAAAGAGATGCCTAGTTGAGGAGTGTCCTTCTATCACCGAAGAAGCTCCTTCACGATTCTTGAAGACGCTGTAGTCGTTTGTCATAGCTATGAACTTGGCTCTGATACCAACTGTAATGCCCTGCGTAGCTACTGCACAAGTACTAGAGGGGGGGGGGGGTGAATAGTACTTTAAAATAATCAAGAGTGTTATTCCTAATTATTGTGCTAGACACAAACAACAATGCGAAATAACTACAAACAACAAGAATCAAACAACGCAAACAATACGATATAACGGGTTCGGATCCACCCAAGTCTCCCCGACTTGTTCCCGGTGATCCTACGTCCCAACCACCCGGATCCCCTCCGGATACTTGAGTTAGAAACCACTAACCCAAGATTTTGCACTATGAAATTCTTGTAGAAAAACCTCTACAAGACCAAATCATACACAATGAAATTGTGACTCCCACAACCCGGGATCACAAACTCTCTCACAACCGAGAGACAAACTCAAATAACAAATGAGATGAAATAATGAAACACTTACCACAAAATCCTATGCCTTGAGTATACTTACCAATTTAGGGCAAGAATGGATTTTGAGGAAGAAGCAAGCACCAAACCCTAGCTCCACCAAGATGGACAACAATAGATGGCTAGGGAGGAGTTGGTGACTTGGATTCAAAGCCCTTGGCTTGAATGGCTCACAATCAATGAATCTCTCTTGAGGAATAAGAGTGAGGGAGAGATTCTAGTGAGAAGAGATAGCTTTAAAATAGAGTTGATTTGCTTCTCGTTGATTTCTCTAAAACCCAATATAGGCAGCCTTGAATACTAGGAAAGAACCCCTCCAAGTATATATAGGATAGAGGAAAGAGAAGAGCAAAAATCGTGCAATAAATGCTCTAACGGCTCTATTCTGAAGCAGCTTAATCGGTCTAAGAAGGATCACTGACCGATTAGTTTCTCAACTAGTCGGTCGGTGATTCTTCTTGGACCGACTAAGAGGATGGCAGCCAAGAATATAAAGTTCAGGTCGATAGAACTAGTCGGTCTAAGAAGACTTGCCAACCGACTAGTTTCACAACTAGTCGGTCGGTGAGTGTTCTTTGACCGACTAAGAGTTGAAAAAACGATAAGCTGTCTAATAGGAGAACTAGTCGGTCTAAGAACAAATCCTAACAGATTAGTTTCTCAACTAGTCGGTCGATGATTGTTCTTAGACCGACTAACGATAAACAGTAGCTCAGGCTGTGAAAATGAAGATATAACTAGTCGGTCCACGAAGGATTCCAAACCGACTAGTTTGACAACTAGTCGGTCGGTGAACCTTCTTGGACCGACTAATTGGTCAACAGTGAATGAGCTGAAATGAGGTATGACATCTAGTTGGTTCACGAAGGATTGCCGACCGACTAGATTGCCATCTAGTCGGTTGGTTCTCCTTCTTAAACCAACTAAGATGCACTAGAAGCCGCGAAATGAAGCGTAAGGCTTCAGAAAAGTTTCTATGGGCTTCTAAGATAATCCTAGCTCTAATAATGTAAGACCTACTCAAGACTTAACATTCTACGAAAAGAAGCTAGAAGACAATAAATTAAACTTGACGAACTGTCTTCAAAAGCTTCAATCGAATCTTCTTGACTTCAATAATGCTCCTTGAGCTTCAACGAAGCTTCAGGCACACTATCACACGCTTTGAGAAGTCTTGAGACGTCGCTTTTGATATACGTAGACTTTTGGCGACGATCTCCATAACTGCGCTCACAAAGTGTTAGTTCACAATATTTATGTTTGTTCATCATCAAAACCAAATCCGGGGAATCAATACTCAACAGGGTGAGGGTTAGCAGGTGGTCTGGGGAGTTGGGCCTTGCGGAAAACCAAAAGAAAAAGAAAGAAGGAAAGAAAGGAAGAAAGAGGGAGAGAAGGAAAGGAAGAAAGAATAAGGGTGGGCTCGTGGGCTTGGGGATTGGGCCATGAATGAAAAATAAAATGAAAGGAAAATAAAGAAAGAAAAAGAGAGAAAATAAGAGAAAGAGAGACAATCTATATACATAAATTGCAGGAGAAATCCCCAAAATTTGCGGCCCTTACAGTAACTAGGCTCATTGAGGTCACTCTTCATACTCACTACCAGCTAGTTGGTTGTTTCAACCTTGAGCAATATCCCTTTCATACGGGTTCACTGACTACGGAACCTAGCAACTCTACGCTTTAAGCAATAAGTAGGCATAATAGATTATGACAAATTATTTTGATTGATTTCCTTCTAAAGTTCTTACATCAAGTTTCTTACGGCATACTTACAGTGGCATGATTGTGAATTATCAATTGCAAATTAGTGTCCAAATCCGAGCAGCATTTTAGAATATTAGGTTGCTAGCACCTCAAAGTTAAAGGGGTTCTTTTCAACAATTTTAGCGTAATATTTGGAGTTGATATCATGCCGTTTTAATCACCTTTGGCAACAAAAATATAAAGCCAACCTCTTCAATTTGAGATTCTTAACAAGGTTACATTGAACATGGATCTCTTGTGTATGTGGAATGGACAGCCAAAACATGGTACGTGGAAAGTAGGCTTCATTGGATGCTTAGTATGATATATGAAAGAAATATGTTTATTGAGACAGAGAAACAAATTTCTTAAGATATCATGAAGGGATTGTTTTTCTTTATGGGTATTCATGTGTGTAGTTTGTATTATAAAATTTAGCAAAATCGTACCATGTATTGGTAACAACAATCTTTTATTTTGTCTAAAAAGTTCTAGAATGTTGATTTTACCGTTCTGAATCCTTAACGTACAACAATTGGGAACATCTGATCGGAGTCACGGATCGAGAGGAGTTTTGGGTTTATGTAATACTGATTCTTACATCTTAATGCATTCTGAATCCGTGGACAATCTCTTTGGATACAATATATATGTGCATTACTCGTGGCTTTATATTTACCACTATCCCTAATTTCTTTTTTTCTTCTTGCCGAAACTTTGTTTCAAGCGTAAGTAACATGATGTTGTTTGTATGCAAGCAAATAACAAAGACGATATTCTCTGGCAGGTTATTGAAAGCAATTACCACAATTCTGAGATCTGCTTGTTGCTGGTTTACATTTGTGAAGCTTTTCATATATTATGAGTTTGGTTTCTGCTCGATATCACCATTGAGGATAAATATTACTTAAATGGGACTCTTGTTACTGAAGGCATGCCTATGAGTCTGTTGTCCGATTGGCATCTTGGAATTTGGGTTTCGGTTAGAATACTTTAATAGTTCATTGAATTATAGAAACTCAAGATATCACTTGTCATTTAAAATGCCATCATGGTGGGGCAAATCTTCCTCGAGAGATGTGAAGAAGAAGACAACCAAGGAGAATCTTATTGATACTTTACAGCGTTTCATAAGCCCAACTGAACAAAGAAGTAATGTCAAATCAGGAGGGACTCGACGACGTAGCAGTGATACAACTTTGGAGAAAGGTTCTCGCTCAAGAGCAGAATCTAGATCTACATCACCTTCTACTCAAGTATCACGCTGTCAAAGTTTTGCCGATAGGCCACATGCTCAGCCACTTCCACTTCCAGGGTTAAACCCAGGCATAACACGCACCCCCTCTGGAATCAGTATTTCAAAGCCGATGTTGGAAAAACGTGGAAAACCCCCACTGCGTTTGCCACTGCCAACACCAGATAGGGTTTCAAGACGACCAGACAGTAATGATGTTGATGCTGATTTAACTACGGCATCTGTTTCTAGCAATTGCTCTGTTGATAGTGATGATCCGGCAGACTCTCGACTTCACAGTCCTGTAGGTAATGGGTTTGACGATGGCAGCAGAGTCATTGCAAACAACCATGCCTGGTATGCCATTTATTATTTTATAAAGGATAAACTTTCTCCATTTTGCTACGTTATTTGTGGTTGTACTTTCTCTTAACATATCTTTTCTTTATCTGTTAAAGTCCGGCACAAAAAGATCAAAATCTTAGCACTGCTCAGAAAAGTGCTATGGGGGAAATGGTGAAGCCTGTTAATATGTTGCTTAATACCCACAATTCATCGGTGTCCCCAAAGCGTGGAGTTTTGGGCAATCAGCAAACCCATCCGCAGGTTGGCCGACATGGTGCTTTTGGAAGTGCCCCTGACAGTTCGATGTCAAGCCCTTCAAGAAGTCCTATAAGAGCAGTTTGCCCAGAGCAGATTGCCACTTCTGATTTTTGGGCATCAAAGCCCTACCGAGATGTGACTTTCCTGGGGTCTGGTCAATGCTCTAGTCCTGGTTCTGGTCAGACCTCTGGTCATAATTCAATGGGTGGAGATATGCTGGGGCAGTTATTCTTTCTTCAAAGTAGGGGTAGTCCTGAATGTTCTCCAATACCTAGTCCTCGAATGACAAGTCCGGGTCCAAGCTCGAGGATACACAGTGGAGCTGTGTCTCCACTGCATCCACGTGCTGGAGGAACAGCACCAGAATCACCTACAAATCGGCATGATGAGGGGAAGAAGCAAAGCCATCGTCTCCCCCTGCCTCCCATAAACGTTTCTAAATCTCCTTTTTCTTCAAATGCATTGCAATCAAGTACTTCTCCTTCAATGCAACGTAGTCCTGGAAGGACAGACAATTTACCAAGTCCTGGTTCGCGCTGGAAGAAGGGAAAGATGATTGGTCGGGGTACGTTTGGCCATGTTTATGTAGGCTTTAACAGGTATGCTTCCTCCTTTTAGTAGTTCAACTCAATTTCATTTTGAAATTAAAAGTGGTGTCTATGGTTGCACTGTTCTTTTTTATTTTGGGTAGAAGTGGCATTGCTACTATATTATGACTTTGGCACATTCTGGTATCATCTTGTCAGTATTTAACTATCTATCATTATAATCATGACAGTGTTAGTGGAGTTGTATCTTTTATTTACCCACAATTTTTACTGAATGTTAACAAATGAGTATATAAAAAGATGCCAACATATCAATATTTTTTAAGGTGTTGGTCCTGAAATGAAGAACACAGTATGCTGGAGAGTTGTTTAACGCAAGTTTTGTAAAAATTATATTTAATTAATAAGATTCGTAATCTATTATATAGTGGGATTATTGCTGCGTAAAATTTGGTAATGTTGTGTTAAACATAAAAAAGTTTACATTGAAACTAAATATATGAAGTTGTTTCTATATATGTTAAACTGTCTGGTTCAAGACCGCCTTTTTGATCATTATCTCAGAATAGGTATGTGTTTTGTACCATTAGTTTGACCTAGTAACTAGATTAGTGGTGGAAAAATATTTAGTTTGTGCTTTAAATATTGACTATTATTCAACACTTGGTTATGGACTGGTGACCAATCTATATTCTAATTCTGGCAAAGAAATAAACCACTAATAGCTGAAATATATTATGGAAATGATTTCAACCCGAATTTCATTATTAATCTTAACTTTCTTGAGTGGCGTTTTCCTATGTTTTACAATGATAGAATGATGTACCTTTTTTTAAAAAGCTAACTTTTGTTGTCTATGTGCATTTACTCACTTGTCAGTCTATTTTTGATATAGTGAAAGTGGTGAAATGTGTGCAATGAAGGAAGTTACTCTCTTCTTGGACGATGCTAAGTCAAAAGAAAGTGCAAAGCAATTGGGGCAAGTAAGTCATTTTCATTTTTCTAAATTTGCAGGATCAATCTTCCTTTGGAATATATATGCTCATTATAATTGACGGCAATATATTCTTATGCACGTTTACGTCTAGTGATTTCTGTCTTGTTATGGCAGGAAATATCCCTCTTGAGTCGGTTGCGGCATCAGAATATAGTGCAGTATTATGGAAGCGAGATGGTATTTTGTACCTAATTAACCTATACAGATAATTTTAATTTTTTGCCAGCTTACTGTGGATACATGCATTGGTTATCAATTTTTTAATTGTTTTCATATTCTCTTTTTGCGTGAACTTTTTATCCTTGTGTTCTAATCATTTCTTCATGCTTATGATTTTTCTGAATTTCTAGCTTTAAGTCCATTGGTCACTGGACTACCTCAATCTTTGTCTGTTAATCTATGTACACTATTTTCTTCAGTCAGGATAATAATTGCTTGGTTGGAGTGCTTATGTTCGCACATTGGATGTATATGTTACATAAACTGTGGTCTTTTGTTGATTTTATGATGTTCATTTTCTTCTTTTCCACAATCCCTTTCCCTTTCCCTTTCCACCTGTCTTTTTCCCTTTTTATGCTTCTAAATCATTTGTTTTAAACTATGATTGTCTTTGGCATTTTATTTTGATGGTATTAGTCAGTTTATAAGCTAAACCCATGTTTTTATTCAGGAATGCATCAGGGGATCTAGTGTTTATTTGCTTTTCTATTTTCATTGACTCTATTATATCCGAAAGCTTTCAGGGTGGCTTTATGCTTTCCCTGGGAGTACCCTGTGCGTCAATTTCTTAAATCTAGGTTACATGATTAAACTTTTTACGTATATCTTTTACTTATAGTCTTTTAATGCACCATTTAATGCATTACTATGATTTTGAGGTGAATGTTACTGTTGTGATCTTCATTAACTATGTACCTTTTAAAGAAAGTTGGTATCTGTCAGTGTCTTCTTTTGCCGTTTCAGTATTTTTCTTTTTTCTAAATTTAAATGCAAATTATTATTTACATATTGACATAGTTTCTTTTGCACATGTTATTCAAGTAGTATTATCATTGGCCCAATGTTGGGATGTCGGTGTTGCCATCTGTTTTGGCTGAAGTTTATAGCATCTTGTCATTAATATCTGCCAGTTTTTATCCAACGTATTGGTCTCTTACAAAAATTTAAGAATACAAGTAAACATTATTTAAAAAATTTGAGATATTCATAAACATCTTCACATGTTCTGTTGGAATGATTGATGGACTTTTGAATATCTTTCAGTGTACTGTATGAGATAGTAGTTGGTGCAGCAGCAGTCTATATGTTGTAGCTCTAAAGTTGATTTGCAACTAGAAAAGCTTAAGATTTTTGTGTAAACTCATTATGTTTCCACAGTCGACAGGAGTCATGTTAATGAGTTAACTATTGAACACTCAAAAAAGGATTTAAAATTCATGAGTTGTTTGGTTGTCAAGTGTGAGACTGAGAATCATTTGCAGTTCTACTTCCTTTGAATTTCAGACTTGTGGGGAAAACACTCAGACTGATAACGACGTATGAGCTAAGATTGTCTTTATACAGTTATATCAGATGGCATTGAGTTTGAATCGGCCAATATGATTGTGCGATCTGATACTGAAAAGGTACATGCAGCATTAACGTCATATTGTGATATTGGGTGATATTCTATTTGATGGATTTGCTGAGTTACGTCAAAATTCAATATGATATTCCCGAATCTGTTGGAATAAGCTGATCTGTGAATCCTTGTCCTTGCTTGGTTGGCAAATGGTTTTGAGCAATATCGTTCAACATTTAATGCCTTTCTAGTGTCTGGATTGATGTACTTGGAATTGCAACCTGCAAGCAAGTCCAAAAGTGAAGGGGCCCACCATGCCTTTCCTTTCCCCTGCTCCTTGGCCAACTGGCTGAAACAGAGCTTCCTTTTCCAACGGAATTATTAATAATGAAGAAATAGTACACTGACCTGTTTAGATGGGTGTAAATGGTCGTATAAAATATGACAATGATGGCACCATTAATTGCTATAAAGCTTGATTAGTAGCCAAGGACTGTTAAGCCGGCGCAACATTGATTTTTCTTAGACATTCAGCTTTTCAACCCAGCAACTATTCGCACTGTTCATACCGTGCTGTCCTTTTCGTCACCTTGATGTGCTAAATGCCAGTGTTATAAGTTGTGAAAAAAGTTGAGGGTATGACCAAATTGGGAGATGCTACACCATTTATGACATCTTCTGTGACAAGTTGCTACTGGGATGATCTGTCCACTTACTCCATCAAGAAAACAATTCCATGCATTATGATTTGTGTCTAACAAAACAATAGATTGGTATTTGCAACAACGCTACTTACAGCTAAAATAAACACACAAGTAGTTGTCTTCCTGACAAGGTGCAACTGGGATCGTCTGTCCACTTACTCCATCAAGAAAACAATTCCATGCATAATGATTTGTGTCTAACAAAACAGTAGATTGGTATTTGCTACAACTCTACACACAGCTAAAACAAACACACGAGTAGTTGTATTCCTGACTGCAAGACCGTTAGGGCCTGAGAAAAGAAAGTGGGTGTATAGTTATTGGAATAGGTCAATTAAATATTATAAATGTGAGTAAATCGACAGAACTTTGTAACTAATTAGACATGTTTTAAAAATAATTAATTCTACGTCAAATAGAAGGCTTTGTAGCTCACAAACAATTGATTCAGATTTTGATGCTTACTCTGTACTTGGTTTGATTAGTGTCTCCAAACATAGAGGACAATAAGGGAAAAAGAATCTGATGGAGACAATTGTTCAATGGATAACAAAGAAAAGGTCTGTTGGTACTACCAATTTGAAATTTTATGGCGCTTGCTTAATTGGAGCATCTGGCTTCATAATCAAATTGCATGTTGGCCTTCAAGGAGTTATGACAAGCCCCTCTCTTATACATAACTTTATTGGCCAGGAATTTGATACGAGAGGCAACATGCATATGTTGATTTTGACACTTGGTCATAAAAAATGCCACATTTTTACTGGAGCCTTGTGCTATATGCCCCAACTTTCCCATCCCATTTCGAATGGGACTAGGCTTGTTTGATCGGTGCATGCTCAATCTCTTACAAATTATAATTGTTAAACATAAATATAAGTGTATATTTTCTTACATGTTTGTTATACTTGAGATGAATAATATATGGCAAATGTGCACTTTTCTATGCTTCTGTTAATTAGAATTCAGCTCAAGCATAGCCATGGTTTCTTGTCTCTCGATTTAGAGTTTGAAGGGGTAATATACCATCCCATGGTGCTTCTCTAACATAATTGCCAGACACGATATGAGTCATAATAAGGTTTCATGTGTTAATAATGGTCAACAACTTCAGGTGAAAAGTTTGGGAAGAAGAATAGCTAAAACATAGAAATTTTAGTGCTTAGTGGAATGTGAAATGAGTGAGAACTTTGGGGAAGTTTACAGTTGGATGGTGATGATGAAACCATATCAGGAACATATCTGCGTGTAAAATGATTACATCTTGCTGTAATTGATCTTATTTATGAAAATTTTAGTTGTATGTTGGTGAAATTGAGGGCAAAAAGTGAACAAGGATATGTCCTAAAGGAAACTGCATGGAATACAAATTTACGTATGTGTACTTTTAGGGAGCAAGCAGAAGGATTAATAAAGTTTTCTGCCAATTACTTACTTGGATAAGTCCTGTTATTATTTTGTTGTCATATTATGTTTATGTACTGTTGCTTGCTTTATTCTAAACCCTTGAATGCTTACCTGTTTGTTTTTGGCTTGGGACACATTTATTGAACGACAATTGTGTATAATGTCCATGTTAGAATCAAAGTTTTTGGGAAAAGAGAGATTGATCTCCTCTCCACTCTATTGATATATAGTAACAACCCACATGCATAAAGCGCAATCAATATCCATTATATATGTCTAAGTCTAATGACCAGCAATATTAAGAATGTCTTATGGCTATAATGCTATGCTAACAACCTCACATGACTATAATTTTGGCTTTGACCGATAAGTTGACAACCTAAGTAGCATATGTAATTCCATCATGAAGTCATACCCATACTGGACATATCGACGACACCTATACCGGATGCCAACACTTGGACACTGTGGATACGTGTCCGGTGCTTTCCAAACGTGTTGTTAATTATATACTATATTTTCTAGTTTAGAACATTTTGCAAAAAACATTAAAGACATTTTTGCAAGACTCATGCACTTTTTCACTTAACATTTTCCTTTATGTTTGGAATATTTATTTAATTGTAATTATATAAGAAGTAGAAGAACCGAGGACAAATCTTTTTTCAAAATCATGAAAGTACATTTTAGGTTGCAATCATGACATATACTTTACAATCAGAAGCGAGTCAAGTGACTAAGTAATTTTGGTTCAATGGACATGCGAATGTATATGTACACGCTCTTATATCTATACACTAGAAATTGCCCGTGCACCACGTGCACGGAGCAAAAATAACCACCAACGAACATGGCCGCAATGCACGCGCGGAACCGGGAAGGAGCGAAAAGCGTGTATGTGCATGTCGGCAACGTCGGATGGTAAAAGGAGAGCGAATGCATGGACCCCCAAAAACCAACCCACACCCAGTAAGGATGCGGGACCCACACGGGTGTTTCGATGAGTGCAAAAACGGGTGAAAATGAGAATAGTGGGTTTAAGTGTGTGTAGTGTCTTGGGGTTTTTTGTTTTTTTGCTTGGGGGTGTGATTTTGGGTGTTTGGGTTTGGGTGTGTTTTTGGGGTTGGGTGGAGTTTTGTGTTTTTTGAGTTTTGGGTTTAAGAAGGGTGTCCCATGTAGCGATGTGACATTGCCACATGGGACAAAGATTCAAAAACATCCCTCATTTGTAATATAGATATTTAGCGGTTGACGTTGTGCCCCGTATCCTACATCTTAAAGAGACGTTGTTCTCAACATGCGTCTGTGTCGTATCTGTATCCTATGTACACATCCATTATTCATCGCATGTGTATCCTGTTTGTGTCCATTCTTTCTAGAACTTATCTAAATTATCCATTTAAAATTGATATTGTTGGATATCAATGTCTATTGTTTGTTTGTTGTGTGTATATGGTAATTCATTTTAATATTTTATATTTCCTTGTCTCTGTACCCTACCTTCTGCAAATTTACCATGTCACATGTCCGAATCTGTACAGGTACCCCCACATGTATTTGTTTCTTTGCTGCTTAGTTGACAACATCAGGTTTCATTATTTTCGTAGATAAATGTTTTCTGAACCTTTTTTACACGAGGGTGGGTTCCCAATCTGAGCTTAGTTCACAAGCAAGCTGAAGCTGTACGATTAACCAAAAACTGAGCTCAACAATTCAAGCTTACGTTATCTTGGCTCATGTACACTTGTACTGCCCCATTCTTATGAAGTTAATCTACTGGATTAAACCTTTTTAGGATGACACGCTTACATAGTTCTCTTCATTCGCTAGAGATACCTAATACTGTATCAATTTTCTGAAACAGATAGATGATAGACTTTATATCTACCTGGAGTATGTATCTGGTGGTTCCATACACAAGCTTCTACAAGAATATGGACAGTTTGGTGAGCCGGCAATTCGTAGCTATACCCAACAAATCCTTTCAGGCTTAGCATATTTGCATGCTAAGAATACTGTCCATAGGTTTGGCTCAGTCTCAATTTCTATTCTATGCCGTGCTAGTCATATTTGTTTGATCGTATACCACATAAATAACAAATTCATAACTATTATTTGTTTAATATTCTGCTTTCTTAAAATTCCTCTCCGCTACCTGTTCAGGGACATTAAAGGTGCAAATATACTTGTTGACCCAAACGGACGAGTAAAGCTAGCGGACTTTGGAATGGCAAAACATGTAACTTTTTATAGCATTCTTTCTTTTGTTCTGTCAATCTGATGGATATGGTATATGCACTATTAAAAGTAGACGTCCTCTACATTATTAAAGAGAAACATGATTTGGACATTATTAAGAGAAATGTACTATCTCATTTGTAACATATTCCAAAGAAAATAGATGTCCATGCTCCTATACTCCATTCAAGTTTTAGCTATTATATTTGCTTCAGTAATCTTCTTTTACTTGTTTATTCGGACACGCTGGTTTTATGCTACTCTTGCTGAATAATTTAAACAAAAATAAAAAACAATCAATTGACTAATCTTGCTAGTAGCCTCAAAAATTAGCAGAAGATTTTCTTATGTATGGTGCTTTTTATTGAATGAAAAAACCATAGCAGAAATCTGCTTGTCTCTTTTGGAAGAGTTGAATTAGTGGGGTTTTACCTCTTTTGCAAGTTACACTGATGGGTTGTAATAATTTTTCATAAGTACTTATTTACTTTTGCCTGGAAAAGTGCAAACGATTGTAGAGACAGCAACATTTCTTTTACTGTAAATTAGTATGTTTGGCATGTATGTTTGCACGTGTAATTAAAATGAAGATACATATGACTTGCTTTGCGATGTTGTATTTTGCTTATAGAAAATGAAAATATGTGAAACTTTATTACTCTTATTAGAGTATTATTGAATGCAGACAACTTAATTTTTCTTAAGGATGAAAACAGAAGGGTGAGAGTGTTTGTTACACCACATTGAAACTAAATTAATGTCCTAAACTAAGCTGCCAAATACTTCACATTGTGATAGTTAATAGGTTGGATCATGACTTAATTTTTTACCAAGTCCCACTTAAAGTTGGGATAAATTGGGGTTTCATTAAAACTGGATATCACTATGTTGTTCAGAAAATTTGTGACGGAATAAATGGTTTTTGCTGGAACCCAAAAAGAAAATGCATATGTACCAGACATGCCTTCAAGGAGATCTCTATCATTAATTGTCATGAAGTACATCAATAGATTTTTAGGGCCAACTCATCCCAAATTAACTTTTTAAAGCAGATGATCTGTTTATTTAAAAAAATGTTTCTCTTATTCAAACACCATAATAATAGAATTAGGCACATATTGTTGGTACCTAATTTTTAGCCTTTCCTACAAAAGTGAAACAACATAGTATGTTGTTGAGGTGGATTTCTTTTTAAACAAAATTTGTGCAGTAGGATATGTTGTTGAGGTGGATTTTTTGTTAGGTACTCAATTGAGCTATTTTTGGACTTACTATTTTTTGTGCTCCTTCCTAAGCCTGTTCATGAGGCTACAATATGTTGGTGACATTTTTTATAGACATTGGAACATCCATTATGACGAATAATCACTAGATAGCTGGTAGCTAGTGTAAACTTGCTGTAAGATCTTTATGAAACGAACCCTTTGTCTTAGCGACCACAAATTTTGATAAAGACCATGTTGTTACTGGTGGTTGTGGTGTTTTGATACTCCATGAAAAATCATTATATAGTTTTTCCTAATACTGTGTTATTAGTGTTGATCAATTATGTGAATGCATTTAGCAGTTTTTTCTTTATGATTTCAGTCTAATACTATATTATCCATAACTTTGGCACCCCTGTTGTTTCAGATTACCGGACAGTCATGCCCATTATCGTTCAAGGGAAGTCCTTATTGGATGGCGCCTGAAGTACGTTTATTTGGCGCTGTGTCTATTTGACAAAACAGAAATTTTCATTTGGCTCATGTGCATGATATTGTGCGCTGTTACATTTTTATTCAGGTTATAAAAAACACTAATGGGTGTAATCTTGCTGTCGATATATGGAGCCTTGGGTGTACTGTGTTAGAGATGGCTACATCAAAACCACCTTGGAGCCAGTACGAAGGGGTTCGTATTTTGAATTTAGGAGTTGCATCATTGAATTTCTTATCTTTCTGCACAATTCCACATGAACAAATATCCAAACTTGAGACGTGCAGAAAGACAAGCATTTGCTCTCATATTAAGGTTAACATAGTATTCATTCACTAAAAATCCTACAGTCCTTTGGTATGATCATCATACAACATTGATGGTAGTGTCCAAATTAATTCACCCTTGACTATGACCAAAGGTGTGCATATCACATTCATGCAGAAACATATTTGGTGCATTCTAATTGACTGACATACCACTCTAATAGTTGGGCTAAAAATGATGATGAACCAAGCAGATTTAAGTCCACTCTCTTTTTCCTCATTGAAGTGTGTCATAAGCATGGAAACAGATTTTTGTTTTTTTTCAGTAGAGCTATTCTATCAAGAAATTATTGTGATGTGATGGGTATTAAATATTTTACATTCACACTGCCAAATTAATTTGCATGAGTCAAAATGCATCATCATCAAAACAGTTCGGATTTAATTGCTTCTTAACAGTTAGTATCAGTCAATCTTTAATCTTGCTGTTAACATGTCATTCCTATGAGATCCGATGGGAAGGGAAACAAATGCTATTGTTGTAAAAAAAATTGTGACATGTAGCTGCATAATGGAATGCTTTTGGACCCTACATTGGTTTGGTTGTCTTATTATGTGAACAGTCTACACATGCTGGTGAATTGTATTATTTACCCACACAACTGCTTACTGGAAGGCATAATGGGATTCCTTCAAAACTCTTCAGCATGATTGGGTGAAAATAGTACTTTGACGGATAACCTCCTAGCGAGTCTTTATGTCGCACTCCTCACTCTTTGTTATCAAATAAAGATATTTGAGTGGGGGACCTCCTAGCGAGTCTATTAGGAAATTCCATGTTTTGAGTGGAAGAAGTTTGGAGATTTGGAAGAAAGATGAATTTTAATAGATAAGAGTACAAAATACAAATATAGTTGGTTCCAATTAGAGAGGAAAACACTCTCTTACCCTTTGATTCAAGATAAATGGCTAAATCTCCAATATCTACTTTTAATCTTCTCCTATTCTCTCTTCCTCTTTCTTCAAATTCAACATGATCCTAGCCCTAAAAATCCCTCTCTACATAAAGGGCTGATTTGCCCAATATTACAAAACATGCCATTAAGGCCCAAAATAACAAGTTTGCCATTCGGGCCCAAAACTACCAAAATGCCAAGATGTGGCATCACCCCATTTCCAACAGTCTTTTTGTTGCACACCTCACTCTTGATTGTCAAATAAAGATATCTGAGTAGGATCTAATATTATTATCCTGTCATGAATTCTATGCATAGGCTGATTATCCTCTCTCGTCGAGCACAAGCACCAAGCGCCACTCAGGATGAAGCCAAAAATATCCAGCGGACCTCGTTATTTTTTGATGTACATATTGCACCTATAGCCTTTTAGGTGAAATTTTTAGGTCTCAGAAGTCTTGACATTCACATGTTTTTTGTGTACACATAGATAACTACAACTAAAAACTTCTCCCGATATCTTTGACTGCATACATGATGGTTATATTATTTCCTTTACATGAGCTTTCTAATAGCACAAGCCCCGTGATTTACGTGAAGTTGATGTTTTTAGAGGAAAATGTCGGATTTTATACCAACATTTTGACTTTTGAGCAGCATTATCTGACATTTCCCCTACCTGGGCCAGCTTTCGTCAACATCATGCGACATTGATTAAGTGCTCTTTTCAAAAATCCCTATCCCAACCTTACCTCCGATTCACAACACAGTTTTTGGAAGTAAGTTAACCTGAGAATCTGTATATCAAGCTATTAGCATTTCTATAAATCGAGCTTCATAAGGAAGACAAAAAAATAAGCTCAAATTGTTGTGGATTTCAGCCTAATGTTTGCATTAAGTTTTATTAAGTTGATATTTTCTTTATAGCTTAATTGTAATGGGGGCATCAGGCTCTTTATCTGTTTATATTAAGAAGTTACCTTGTAATAATTACATTGGAAAGTTTTTTTTCTAGTTATTTTTTTGTGCAGAATAACAATCCTTAGCGTAAAAAGCTATTGTTGACTGAGCAACATTTGTGTCTGATCTAATTATCTCATTATGTCGATTGCATGTTGCTTTGACCCATTAATGATATTTGGCATAATCTGCCCTTTAGATTGCAGCGATGTTCAAGATTGGGAATAGTAAGGATCTTCCCCCAATCCCTGATCATCTTTCAGATGAAGGAAAGGATTTCATAAGGCAGTGCTTACAACGGGAACCATCAAGACGTCCTACTGCTGCTGAGCTTTTACAGCACCCATTTATAAGAAATGCAGCTCCACTGGAAAAGTCTTCTCTTAGTTTTGACCCTTTAGAACAGCCAAAAGCCATCTCAAGCGGATTGAAGTCCAAGGTAATAATATTTTTGACCATCCACGAATCTCCACCTTCTGAATTAATAGAAGCACAAACAGACATATAAAAACACAAGTATGTGTTCCACAAAGAAAAAGCACAGTTAGCTATCGAGTTCCACATACCATTTTTTCTTTGTAGAACTCCATCAGTTTATGGATGTTGAAAGGATGTATATCTATTTGTGATTTTAGTGACATCTTTTCTTTGCATATCAATAGGACAAGGATCAGAACTACAATTATCAGAAAGTTACTGTCAGTTTTCCCCTGTACTTGTTACGATAGATGGTAGCTTTGATCTTTTGAAGAAAGATCAAATTGAAGACATTGAGCATGAGTTTTATGTTACATTTTCTTATTGCCTTCTTTTCTTTCTTTTTAACTTAGGTGGATTGGATTTCGTATTTGCAAGCATGGTGCCCGTTGGAAGTCTTGAATACCATTTTAGCTGTTCTGAGATAAATGTTACTCTAGGATTCCTGCTATTTGAGGGACATTATAATTTGTTTCGATACATATTGGACATTAGAAAGAATGAGATCAATTTATTGTATGACTTTTTTATCTATATAAAGTTTATGCTTCTAGTTTGCTTTCTGTTATATGTTGGCCCTAACTATTCCTGGATTCAAATATCAGGGTGTTGGACATACAAGAAACCTTTCTTCTTTAGACATGGAAGGATTGTCACTCCATCAGCGTAGAAGTTCAAAATTCTCTGGAATGACTAGGTAACTCCACCTCTTTTTTCCTTTCCCCATATTTTGACTTCCTTTATGTACAGTAGGGGAGGGACACGAGTAGAACATTATCTCTGGGATACACATCTTTGACAAATTTGTGAACTTAAATATGCAACTTAAGATCTCATCGGACATGAGGAGTTGGTATAACAATAACAATGGCGAGAAGTTAGAACTAGTAATTGGGCAGTTTGGATATGCTTTGGTTATATACCCTTGGTTCATTATTTTCATTTTCTAGCTGGAGCACGCGCATCATCCCCACACTTAGGTTATTATATGGTTGAAGTTATAAGCTACCATTGCCAATAATTAGGAATGATTTAAATATCGGACCGACCGATATGACCGATATATCGCTATCGGCACCCAGCCGATACAATATGTTGCTATTTTGTGGAAAATACCCGATGTTAAAATTGTGAGCGGATAATCTCGATATATTAGGCCGATATCGGCCAAACATAGGATAGGCAATTGGGAGATAGAGTTAGCCTATTCGTTATGGGGAATCAATGCTTCGGACCGAGGAGCACCTCCCTTTCGAGGTACCACTATGGTACGGTCTTTATTTGTGTTGTTGGTTGGCCTTTCTTGATAAAGGCGCATAAAATTTTTTTAACTGGCTTGGATCGATTCGATTCAAATTCGTTTAATAATTACGAGACGAAGCCTCTTCGTTCTCTCTTCTCACGTTGCAGAAAGCTTTCATCTCTCTTTTCGCTGGATGGGTTCTTCCAACTTAAATTTAGGATTTTTGGGGTTTGATCTATCGATTCTTCGCCGTCCGACCTAATTTCGAAGTAAAATCAAAGGAAAAGGTAATGATTTGAGTTTTGATCAGTTTTTTTCAATATTTTTGCGATTTTTTGCGGTTTTAATGATTTTAGGTTTTATTTTCCGATTTTTTCTACGTGCATGTGCTTTCTTTTTCTTCATCAACTTCTTTTTATTTCTTTATTTCTTGCTCTTTCTTTTTACGCGGCTGATATTTCTTCTTCTCCGGTTCGTGTGCTTTGTGCTTCTATGCTCTGTCATTACCGGCTCATGTGCTCTCTGTGTGTTGGCTCATGTGCTCTACTGCTGTTTGCAAGTCCTGCTGTATGTCAATCTGATGCGTTTTGCTTTTAGGCCATTTTAGGAATTTTCAGATTTTAGAAGAGTATTTTTGTAATTTTCTATTTCTGTAAATTTTCCTTTATTTAAACTAGGGCCAGCTAGGAGAGTAGCACGCGTGAATTGTTTTGTGAAAACCCTTGTTCTAGGTGTCAATGAACCATAGCCGGAGATCTTAGATTTTCATCTCGAATCGAAAGTAAGGAGAGTGGCCTCCTCTCGAATTGGGGATAGTTATCCTTTTATTTTCAGATTTCTTCTTTATAGAAATCCTTTTCCTTTTCCACCCATAAAAAAATCCCACCTTTCCCACAAAAATCCCTCTTTTATTCCAAAACCCTAGGGGATCGCATCAAATTGGTATCAGAGTACGTCGATCTATGTTGATTACGATATCCAAAGATAGAATCGACACGTTGGAAGAGAAGATGGAGAAGTTTGAGGAAGAGATCCAAGCGATCAAGAAGAGCGTAGACCATTAAAAGGGCAAGTTGGATCGGAGGTTCTCGCAACTCATGGAAGCCATAAATTAATCAAATCAGAATGTTGCGGCACTCTCCCATAAGATAGATTTAGCACTAGATCCGGAACAAAAGGCAAGAACTTTGGCAAAGAGGAAGGGGAAAGTTGATTGCTAGGTTGTTTTTATATATAGTTTTTATGTTTATTCCATTCACGTCTTATTCCACTTCGCCTCGTTTTCCGTGCCATTTTAATCGTTTTTGTTCCTTTTTATGCTTTCGGTCTCTCCGGTACTTTTCAGGTGAATTTATGAGATTATGGAGCTAAAGTGCGAGAATTTGAGCTTTTGTTGCTTGGATGCTGCATGGGGACCAGATTTCATGGATTTGTTCTTTGGTATTGTGTTATGGAGAATTGGAGTATTGTGGAGGTGGAGATGAGCTTGTTGTGAAGTTTTCTGGGGATGAAGATGTGAGTTTGGGAGATGGAGCTGGAGTTGAAAGTCTGAAGCATTGAGTGGAGTGGAGTATTTAGTGGATGGATTCTGAAGCATTGAGTGGAGATGGAGGCATTGTGTAGCTGGTGCATTTGAAGCTGAAGCTTGGAGGAGTAGTGAGCTTGAAGGATTGGAGTTGGAGTTTATTGAGGAAGAAGGCATTCAGATGGTGCCTGCATGGAGCTGGAACATGAAGATGTGGAGCTGGGGGACTGATGCTGAAGCATTTTTGAAGAGTAGCCAAGGGAGTCACCACACGGCCGTATGAATCTTATTCATACGGCCGTATCATCTCACAACCCAGCAGCTGAGGAGGGGCGCCAGCCATTCTACACGGCCGTATGGACTAGCTCTATACGGCCGTATGAATCTAATTTATATGGCCGTGTCATTCTCCTCGTCACCAGGTGCTCAATATTCTGGGATCGACGCGGCAGCGTGGTTCTACCACGCGGCCGTTTGAAAACGGATTTGGAGCTACACCCGATTAACTTAGAGTTGTATATAAAGGTCTGGGCGCCGTCATTTTGAGGAGAGCCAAGCTTTAGGCTCGTTTTTTGCTTCTCTTTTACTGTTCCATTGAATATAGGAGTAGGATCAAGTTTTAGATTAGTTTTTAGATCAGTTTTAGATGCTCTTCTCTTGGATTTGTATTGGGATCTGACAACCCCTTTGGGAATTTAATGAGATGAGTATTGCTTTCTTTTCCTTAATGCTTTTATTGTGGATTTATCATTGTTTGCTCTTTCTCTGCCCTCTGTCAATGTTCTTTTGGTTGCCCATTTATTGATTGCTTCCATTCTACACATTTTCAGTTCATACGCTTTGTTTTAACCCCGTAATCCATGTTTCTCCAATCTGATTAACGTAGCTAGCCTATAACCCCAAATCGAGCTAATACTCGATCAATCCGCCTCCCTGCGGACGACCTGTATAGCGCTACGACGACAGCAGTGCAATTGCGGTTCATAAATTTAAAACAATAACATTGATCTCTTCGTGAAGGGCTTCTCTCGAACAAGGATCAGGTCACGGAAGATGAAGAAGGTGACGAATAAGGAGACCCGCCCACCACGACAGCTGGGGAGGGGCGTCGGACCCCAGCGACACCCGACGGGGTCACCCAGAGCCCCACTTGCCTTCAGTGATTTGTCGGGCCCCGTTGAAGCCCTGGCGAACCACGAGGGATGCTAGGGCCTCGTCGAGCCCTGGCGAGCTCGCCAGGGCCCTCGTGGGACCCTGGCGGCTCGCTCGGGCTCTGTTCCAGGTCCCTGCGTTGCTTCAGCAGGGTCGCCAAGCCCATTTCGAGCCTCCGATGGCCCATGGCCCCGAGGAGGGCGTTCGAGCAGGAGCATCAGCGATTGGGAGTCTGCGAGAGGGTTTGAGGACCTTGGGAGGATTTCGGTGCATATTTTTACGGCGAAAGGCCCCCAGACTTGGATAGAGGCTACAAAGACGATATCAGATACCACAATGATGACCGTGGGAAGCTCGTGGACGGAGGAGCTGATTGGAGAGAGGTTGATTGGGAGGGTACTGATGGAGAGGATCAGGACACTGCGAGAGACTACAACGATATATCTGATCATCCGTCGCTACAACGCCATGACTACCATCAGGGGAGAGGTGCGCTTGGGGATTACCGTGGAGAATATAGTCAGAAAGTTTAAGATGTCCATTTTTGAGGGGGAGGACCCAGAAGGGTGGATCTACATGGCTAAACAATACTTTGAGGTGTTGCAGGTGTAGGAGACTGAGTGGCTGAAGGTCGTTGGGGTGTGCCTGTGGGGGGAGGCGCTATCGTGGTATATGTGGATGCAGCAGTAGCGACCTTTTCACTCATGGGAGGAGTTCACGACATGTCTCTTGGACCAGTTCGGGGAGATTCAGGGGGAGCATCGTATATGAGAAGCTGTATGCCTTGAGTCAGGAGAGGACGGTCAGGGAGTATATGCAGGTCGTGTATTCGTGGATTTCAGGAGAGTCTCTAGATGGGTGTTTTATGAAGGGCTTGAAGCCCACTATCAGTGCAGAGCTGCGGATCTAGAGGTCCCAAAGTTTGTTAGATCGGATGCGCCTGGCGAGAATGGTTGAGGACATGCTAGCAGAGGAGAAGCGAGCCCGAGGAGCGTGGAGCGGATCCACTTCTTGGAGCCAGGTAGCTACGGGTGGAGAGAAGGCGTCACCAGGAGGGCTCCAGGCCAGTCACGGGAAGAACACCGAGTTTCAACCAGATAGTAGACGTAAGTGGCTCACGGAGGCAGAAGTCCAAGAGAGGCGCACCAAGGGACTCTACATTCGCTGCGGTAAAAAGTATGGACCCGACCACCGCTGCAAGAATCCTGCTCTTCAGATGCTGATAATTGATGAAGAAGGCCAGCTGGTGGATCATGAGAAACCGGAAGGGGACGAGAACCTCCATCTGAACTAGTGAGTCTACGGGTTTTAACGACACCACCTTGAGGACATGTGATTCTTCGGGGGCGGAGAGTGGAACGCGTGAATTGTTTTGTGAAAACACTTGTTCTAGGTGTTAATGAACCCTAGCCGGAGATTTAAGACTTTCATCTCGAATTGAAAGTAAGGAGAGTGGCCTCCTCTTGAATTGAGGCTAGTTATCTTTTTATTTTGAGATTTCTTCTTTATAAAAATCCCATCTTTCCCTTTTCCACCCACAAAAAATCTCAACTTTCCCACAAAATCCCTCTTTTATTCCAAAATCCTAGGGGATCACATCACAGTTGTGTCGTAATGGCCCATAATTTTATCTCTTAATTTCTCTCATTCTTTATTTTCTTTTTTCTTAATTTTCCCTAGGCCAAAAAACTGGCCCACTCCTGCTTTTTTTCTTTTCTTAGTCTTTCCTGGCCCATCGAACCACCGCCACATCCCCCACTTACCCAATCTCTCACTTTCTCTCGAAGCGTCGCTCGATCCCCCCTCTCTCGACGAATTGATGCTGCTCCTTCGTTCGATCGACTCGTGCCTCCGAGCCCTAATCTCTCTCGATCTTTTTCTTTGACTAGAAGGAAGCCCGACAATCCGATCCTTTCCTCTCTCTCCACCTCAGTCGACAACCTTGCCACATCAGCCGACATTCTACGAGGGCAAACCTTGTTCCCAGCTCGTCGTTTTCTGTCCTATATGTTGGTTATTGTATCACTCTTAGGATTAGTTTTGATGATAAGTAAATAATTATGGTTACTAATGATATTTTTATAAGGTGATTTGTGAGTGTGGAAATCAAGTCAACAACGTCATGTGATTTATTCAAGCTTGATAGAAATGGTGACAAGAAGCAAGAGCTTGATGATGAAGGGTTAATGAACTTGGAGCTTAAATTGTAGATCAAAAGCTTAAATCAAAGACCCATGAAAATGCAAAACTTCAAGACAAGTGGGACACAATAAAGGCAGACACCAATACTCGATAAGATTGTGTGAGTAGTGTGTCATTTTGTAAACTTGTTTTAGAATGTTAAAGCTATTAGTTGAAGCTTGCACATACACTTAGAAAATACTTTTACATCATAAAAATGATTTTAAATGATTTAAAATCTTTTAGTTGATTGTATCCTATGTATCTGTGTTGGAAGTCACCTATATTTTGCATATGAGTCGACTACCATTGAGGCAGAGAGTAGAGTAGTCGACAGTCGACTACTCCAACAACTGTAGTCGATTACCATCATCCCAACGGATAGAAAGACACAATTTTCCATTTTACGGAAAGTTGTCGATTTATCTGTTGGAGCGGTATTTTTGGAAACGATTTTCAACGGGGGTTTACCCATATATATGATGTGATGGCTGAGGTTTTGTAAGAAATTTTTGAGCAAATAATTTAAGTTTTCAAGCATGTTCAAGATATCTCTTTAGGCTCTTTAAGATTTTCAAGGCAACAATTTTCATTCTTTCACAAAGCTTTTATGCCATTATTTTGCCTTGCTATTTTGTATTTCTTTCAAACTTAATCTTGTCTCATTTGAGAACACACATTAGAGTTTTTTTCCGATCTCATTGTTTCAATCTTTAAGTTCTTTGAGATCAAAAGAATTTTTCCATAGCCACATTTACGCATTCTCAAGCTTCAACATATTGGCTATATGAAGGTTGTGATTCTAATTCATCTTCAAGAGAAAGGTTTGTAAAATCTACACAAGGTTGTGGTGGTAAGATTTCTTGGTTGCAATTGTTAGTTGTGGAAAAGCCGCAAGTGTTGAGGTACTCACTTGGTGAGGTTGTGTTGAGTTGTATTGGAAACCCTTGCTAGAGGCAATGTGTGTGTGTGTGGTGTAACACTTTAGTGGAGAGATGGTTGTAGAAGCCCTCAAGTTGAGGCAAGTGTTTCTTTAGTTTAAGAGTTGGTTAGTGGATTAAATTCCAATGAGTTTGAGGAATGGATAGCCCAAGGGAGGGTGAACCAATATAAATTTGTTGTGAACCAATATAAATTTGTTGTGTTTGCATTGTGATCTTTGTCTCTCATTTTCTATTACTTGCACTTAACGTTAAATTTTCGTTGGGCATCTCTCTATTGCAAGTGTTAGAATTGTTAATTAAGTACTCAAGGAGGTAACACTCTTCTGAGACTTAGGCATAGCTAGATGGATTAAATTTTTAATTAAACATTATTTTTAGAAAACACTAATTACCCAATAATGGTATCAGAGCGATGGTTTATAGCTGGCGTCAACAATGGATGGTCTCCAAAGCTCCCTGACTCCAACAACCTTACGAACTACTTTTTTGGAATAAGCGAATGATGGTTTTTATTCAATCCATCGATTATATGTATTGGAGATTCTTGGAGACACCATGCAACACACCCACAACACCCCAATGTAAATGAGGCAAAGATGAAATGGAATTGGCTACCCTCAATTGTAGATTAATTAGTTTATTTTTAAGTTATAGTAATGAAGTTGTCTTTGATTGTGTTTTTTATTTCTTCCACCGCAAATCGAGTAATGGCAGGCACATACTTGAATATGAAAATGAAAAAAAATGTTGAAGGAAGAACTTGTGGATACATGGGATGAAGACGAGGGAGAAGAAAAATTTGATGAGCGTATGGACTATTGCCTCATGTGTTACACAAAGGTATATTCTAACCAAGAATCTAAAGGTGACTTGGATAGTGATAATGATGATGACAATGATTTAAATTATAGAGAAAGTAGAGGAGATTTTAAATTACTATATATATACCATGAAAAATTAAAGAAGAAATATAATAAGGTAGAAGATGGTTGTAATACTTTGCATGATGATCATGACAAGCTGAAGATGAAGTATAATGTTTTATTACATGATCATGATTGTTTAAAGAATAATTATGATGGTTTATCTCACGTCCATGAATGTTTGAAAAAGATCGTAATGTTTTAGTTCATAATCATGATAATGGTTGTACATTGTTGAATGATTATGATTGTTTGAAGTCTAAATATGATACTTTATTATGTGATTATGATTCTTTAAAGAATGAGCATGCTATTTATGTTTTAATTTTAAATGATAAGATTGATGAGCTTGCCAATGATGTTTGCACGAGTAAGCTTAAGTATGAAGAATTGGTTCTTAAGCTTGATGAGTTTAAGAAAAGTTAGTGCAAAAGCCACTCACCAACACAAGCATGTTGCCACTACACACAATATTATGTAGATTGTTCATAATATTAGAAATGTTCATCATATACATGTTAATGTTAGAAAACTGTTAGCATAAACATTAATTGAATATTATTTTGCATGGCTATCTTACTTTCCAGTTTCCGCTTTATTTACTGTTATGCCTAATTCTTTACTTCATGCATATATAACTGTTTAACTCCAAGTTTTTGAATTATTATGATTTACCACTGATAAACTGGCGGCTCTCTGATTTTGTTGGACCGTTAGCTGCTAAGACGGAACTGGAGGTCACCCCTGCTTTTAATGACACTGAGTTCGTTGTGTAGAATACAGATTTCTGATTTGTGAGAATATGGGTGATCTTTGATGTATTTTTATGTATTTGTGAGAGCATGATGTATATTACTATGTAACTCTCAAGTATTAATGAATTTTCATATAAGCATTTTGGTAGACCTCCATTTGTAGCATAGATTGTTTTCACTGGTTAACTGCAGGACCTGTTAATTATTGCGAAAAACAGCCATGGCTCGGGCTTCGGGGCGTGGCATGTTTTTCTTGGTGGCCTATGCAGGTCTTCACAACCAACCTCGTGAACAGTCTAAGAAGAGGGGGGCACATCGTAAATTCTTAATTAGAATTGACTCTACCCTATGAATGTGTTCGTTGCTCTGGGCTCACACCCAGGGACGTGAATCACCGTAAGTGCACGGTGGTTGTAGTATATAAAGATTGTCGTTCTCTAGGGAGGTGGTGGTTTAGTGTTTAGCTTTTTGGAAGAGTGAGAATGCGTGGTCGGGGATTGTTACGTAGAATTTGATTGTCATGAAAATGGGTTAACGAAATAATAAAAATTTAGGGCATTCGGGAGTCCCTGCTAGGCCTTTCGGTCATGGATGTCAGGTCAAGAGTCCTTTCGTTGGACAATAGATGATGGTAGGAGTCACATCCGAGGATGGGAACGAGTACTTAACTTTCGTTATCCAACTCGTCTAACGCATTCCCAGGCGCAACTTTGCTTTCACAATCAGCTTCACACGGGAATGCGTGCATTACGCTTGACACTGGTTCCCGCATCACAATCCGTATCCACTCACGTGATCTACGGATTGGGACGCTACACTACAGTTGGTTCTAGCAATCGGGCTACTTTCGTAGTCACTGACTAGCGGATTGGGAATTAATAATCACCCCCAGCGCTCGGGTCACTCTCGTAATCATGAGCCCTCAATGCAGCCATTAAGCCCTACTCGGATTCGTGGGGATTCTCCCTAGAATATGGCGCTACTTTCGCAATCCTCCAATTCTGAGGCTAATCCCTCAAAATCATTGTTCAAACTGCCATAGAGCAACTCTAGATTGGTCCATCTAAGATTAACCTAACATCTAATACCTAGGGTCCTAGGGTTCATCCCTCAGCCCTAGAATCACACTACTCAGTATCACAATAGCCATAACATGTGGGCAGTAGAGAAATTCATCACAAACTGAGCTAACATATAACGAAACCAATATCAATACGCAGAGAATTCAATGTAAAAGCGAAATATATAAAAATTAAGGAATTCAAACCGTTCAATAAGAAATAGATTGAAGAAAACCAACACAAGAGTTCTCTCCCCCAATGGTGGCTCAAGAGTTCTCTGGTAATTAAAAGCTTAACCTAATCTAAAAACAGCAGTTCACTTATATACAAAACCCAATAAGTTGCGGGTTTCCCAAATATTAGCCTGAAACCCATTAAAATCCCCTTTTTTATAGGATGTCGACGACGCGCTCGGTCGGTCGAGCGGGGTAGCTGCTCGGCCGAGCGTGTCCCTTGTTGCTTCCCGTTGGGCACTTGGAGAAGGGGCCGCTCGGTCGAGCGATGTGAGTTACTCGACCGAGCGGCATCTTGGGGCTTCAGCTTCTAGCTTGGGGAAATGATGTCGCTCGGTCGAGCAAGATAGGCTGCTTGACTGAGCGTAGTAGGCAGAGAATTGCCCCTTATTTGGCTCGTCAGAGAGGGATGCCGCTCGGTCGAGCAGGAAAGCCGCTCGACGGAACCTGCTCGACCAAGCGTAGTAGGCAGGGAGTCCCAAGGCCAAATGGGGGGGTCGTCTGCAGAGGGTCGCTCAGTCGAGCGAGGTGGGTCGCTCGGCCAAGCGGCACCTTGCAATTTCCCCCTCAATACGAGATCATAGCTCGGTCGAGCGTGTGGCACGGTCGACACGCTCGACTGAGCGCCTTGGAAACTCTCTCCCCCTCTATTCATTCTTTGCGCTCTTCTTTCCCTCTCTTTCTTTTCTACTTCTCTTCTCTCCTTTTTTCCTTAGCTCCTATGAATTGTTGAGCGTGGCGACGTGAGCTCCGACTTCCAATATCTATGTCCATCACCATTATCGCTGCGAATCGCGCCGCAGTTCCTAAAAATCCACAAAACATCACAAGAATCAAATATATCGTGAAAAGCGCGATAGAATATAAAAATGTGAACTTCGGGAGATCGAAATGCTATGGAAATGCGCGATACAAAACATAGAAAATATAGATACATCAGAATGCAAGTCTACAATTGCCGCACACGTGCCAAAATCAACAAGTCGACAATGGACGAAAGCCCTTCTAGGAACCAGAGCGGAGCCGGAGGATTTGTGACTAGTAACAACACTATACCCAACCTGATAGTACACCCAGTTCCAAACAACTCAACACCGCTGAACGAGGACACTTCTGGAGACCAGGAGAGCAATAATGACACCAACAATGGACCACCTTCGTAAGTGTACCAGATATCAGTCGCTGCTTTGTAGAAACTTGTCCAGGCTCTACAGGGTGAGCCCAAGCACGGCGGAGGAGTGCAACAGTCTCAGGTATTGTGCCTGACGACTTTTAATGGACGAGAAGACCTACTGAAGGCTGAAGAGTGGTTGCGCTAGACTGCAGGTAACTTGAAGGCATCGAGGATTCCAGCAGGGTCATGGATTGGTTTGGCCAAGCTTCAATTGGTGGAAGGAGCCAGAGTCTGGTGAGACTCAACAGAAGATCAGCAGAGCAACCCATTTTCATGGGACACTTTTACGGACTACTTCAATGGACAATTTTTCTGATCGGAAGTTCAGATGGAACCGCGGGTACTGTTCATAAACCTGAAGTAGGGCACCATATCAGCAACAGAGTATGTTGTTGTGTTCTTAATGCTCAACAGGTTTGCCAAGAAAATAGTGTCTACTACATTTGAACGGGCCAGTCACTTCCAGTAGGGCCTGGACATCATGCTCCGGGAGAAGATCCCCAATCATCCAAAGTTCTAATTCGTCAGCGGAAGCAGAGCCAAAGGATTAATGCGATTCAGAGCTAGATCAACAGAGACAGTAGCGACTGCCATGGATGCTGAACTAGAGATCTTGGGTTACTAGTCACAAATCCTCCGGCTCCGTATGGTTCCTAGAAGGGCTTTCGTCGATCGTACATTCGGTTCCAAACAACTCAACACTGCTGAACATGGACACTTCTGGAAACCAGGAAAGCAATAATGATACCAACAATGGACCACCTTCATAAGTACATCAGAAATCAGACGCTACTCTGCAGAAACTTGTTTAGGCTTTACAGGGTGAGTCTACACACGACAGAGGAGTGCAATAGTCTCAGGCATTGCGCCTGACGACTTTTAATGGACGAGACAACCTACTGAAGGCTGCAGAGTGGTTGCGTTACACTGCAGATAACTTGAAGGCATCAAGGATTCCAGCAGAGTCATGGATTGGCATGGCCAAGCTTCAATTGGCGGAGGGAGCCAGAGTCTGGTGGGACTCAGCGGAAGATCGGCAGACAGCCCATTTCATGGGACACCTTTGCGGATCACTTAAATGGACAATTTTTCTCACCGGAAGTTCAGATGGAACGACGAGCACTGTTCATAAACTTGAAGTAGGGCATCATATCAGTGGAGGAGTATGATGCTGTGTTCTCTATGCTCAACAGGTTTGCCAAGGAAATGGTGTCTACTCCCTTCGAATGGGCCAATCACTTCCAGCAGGGCGTGGACATCATGTTCCCGGGGAAGATCCGTAATCATCCTAAGTTCTAATTCATCAGGGGAAGCAGATCCGAAGGACCAGTACGATTTAGAGCACAGTGGCAACTGCCATGGATGCGGAACCAGAGATGACAGGGATAGTGCGGGAATTCATGGACGTATTTCTGGACGATCTTACAGGATTGCATACAGAACACCTCATCGAGTTTTTTATTGGTCTATTACCATTCGCCCACCCGATGTCAAAGACATCTTAACGTATGGCGCCACCTAGAAGAAGTTCGGATCTAGTTGGACGGATCCAGTTGGATGATCTGTTGAAGGGATGGGTACGACCTAGTGTATCCCCTTGGGGTACTCATATATTGTTGGTGCTAAAGAATGATGGATCCCGATGCATGTCCATCGATTACATGGAACTCAACAAGGTTACGGTGAAGAACAAGCATCATCTTCTTCGTATCGACGACATTTTGATCAGCTCGAAGGATCGAGCATCTTCTTAAAGTTGGATTTGAGGATCGGTTACCTCCAGGTGAGGATGAAGAGGAAGATATCCACACAACTGTGTTCAGGACCAGGTATGGGCATTACGAGTTCTTGGTAACGCCTTTTGACGTGACCATGCATCAGCGGCATTCATGAGCTTCATGAACCAAGTGATGTACGAGTATCTGGACAAATTCGTAGTAGTCTACTTCGATGATATTCTGTTATATTCGAAGGACGCCCAGTAGCATGATGGACACATAAGGAAGGGGTTGGAGACCTTGTGACGACACTAGCTGTTCACTAAATTCAGTAAATGTGAATTCTGGCTGAACAAGGTGGCTTTCTTAGGCCACGTAGTGTCCAGATAATGAATTTCTGTTGATCTTGAGAAAGTTACAGCTATCCACAACTGGCCAGTCCCTCAGACCGTGATAGAGATAAAGAGCTTCTTGGAATTAGTGATATTATCGAAGATTCATTCAGGACTTCTTAAACATTGCGAAACCTTTGATGCGATTGACAAGGAAGGATGTTGTATTTGTTTGGTTGAAGGCGTGTGAAGATGTTTTTCAGGAGCTGAAGAGATGATTGACCTCGTCATTGATTTAGGTTGTTCTCGACCAAATGGGAGGATTCAAAGTATTCTGTGATACCATCGGGCAAGGGACTTCGGTGTATGCTACATCAGCACGTTCGAGTCGTGTCGTACATATCCAGACAATTGGAGACCCATGAGAAGACTAACACATTCATGATCTTGAGTTGGTGGTAATTATCTTTGCTCTAAAGATCTGGAGACATTTCTTGTCTCCATTTCTTGCTGGGAGAGCATGCAAAAGTATTTATAGATCTTAAGAGTCTGAAGTATATCTTCACTTAGAAGGAGCTTAACATACGACAGCATCGATGGATAGATCTCATGGCGGACTTCGACATTGACCTTAGTATTATCTTGGGAAGGTCAATGTTGTATAAGATGCACTAAGTCGTCTTCCAGCGGTGATGACGCTCACAACTCAGTTGAAGCTACAACAGGAAATTTAAGAGATGGAGAAAGATGCGACCTTGCCTAGAGTGACTGCATGTCTAATGAACATGCACATTCAATCGACTTAGGTGGATAGGATCAAGGCTACTCATGCAAGAGATGAAAAACTTTAGAAGATTAGTCACTTGGTGATGACAGGACAGAGGCTGTAGTTCAAGATTCATAAGGACGGGTCCTTGCGTTATGGAAGGAGGATTTGTGTGCTGTCTGGAGATGTTAGAGATAAGCTGTTGAAGAAAGCTCACTGTTCTCACTATTCAATTCATCTATGTGGGACCAAGATGTTCAAGGACTTGAGGCCGTAGTACTAGATGCATGGCATGAAAAGGAGCGTTGCTCGGAGCCTAGCAATGTGTATTGTATGCCAGCCTTCACAGGCTGATCATCACCGCATTGCCGGTTTATTACAGCCTTATTCATCATAGAATGGAAGTGGCAACATATAATGATGGATTTTGTGATCGGACTACTTAGAAATACGAGGCAGAATAACGCTGTTTAGGTGATCATTGATCGATTGACCAAGTCAGCGCACTTTATCCCTTTCAGAATTGGCTAATCGACAGAGGTACTTGCCAGGAGATACATGAAAGAGATTGTGAGGTTACACGGTGTTCCTGTGAGTATTGTTTTGGACAGGTACACCGGTTTTCACCTCTTTTTTAGGAAGAGTATGCAGAATAGTTTGGGCACCCATCTAAGTTTCTATATGGACTATCATCCTCAGACGGATGGCCAATCAAAATGCACGGTCCAGATATTGGAGGATATGTTGCGCGCATATATGTTAGACTTCAAGAGCTCGTGGGAAAGATCATTTTCATCTCGCAGAGTTTGCATACAACAGTTATTAGGCCAGTATTGGTGTGTCGTCCTTTGTAGCGCTCTATGTGCAGAAGTATCATTCGCCACTGAGTTGGGACGATGTGGATGATCGAGAGCTGATTGGACACAACTGATTGTAGAAGTTGTGGATGTTGTGCGGACTATCGGAGAAAAGCTTTAGATAGCACATGACCGGTACACGCATTGGACGGATGCGAAGTGTAGGAACTTACAACTCCAGCCCGATGATCATGTCTTCTTCAGAATCTCTTCCAACATAGGCATGATCCGATTTGGACGGATGGGGAAGCTTAGCCGCCATTACATTGGACCTTTCGACATCTTAGAGTGAGTTGAAGAAGTGGCGTAGAAACTTGCATTGCCTCCATCCTTAGAAGGAGTGCATAATATATTCCACGTATCTCAATTACGCATGTATGAGTCTCGACACAAGTGGTTGATCATTTTGAGATCACACTACGGTCTGACCTGATGTATGCACAATAGGCAGTGGAGATTATCGATCATCAACAGAAGGCCCTTCAGAACAGAATTGTCAGCTTGGTGAAAGTGATGTGGCACCATGACTCATCTAGAGAATCCACCTGAGATAGATGATGGGATGTGTGAGCGTTCTCCCACTTGTTTGATGTATCTTAGATTTTAATTTTGAGGACGGAATTTTTGTAAAGAGTGTAATGTAATGGCCCATAATTTTACCTATCTCAATTGCTCTCCTCTTTATTTTCTTTTTTCTTCATTTCCACTAAGCCCAACAACCGGCCCACTCTCCTCCTTTCTTTTCTTTTTCTTTTCTTTTATTAGTCTTTCTTGGCCCACCGAACCACTGTCCTATCCCCCACTTACCCAATCCCTCACTTTCTCTCGAAGTGCCGCTCGATCCCCTCTTTCGACGAATCTTCGATCCTCCTTTGTTTAGTCTACATGATCCCCCGAGCCTTCTCTCTCTCTAATTTTTCTTTCGGCGAGAAGGAAGCCCGACAGCCCGATCCTCTCCTCTCTCTCTAGCTCAGCCGACAACCCTAACCACCTCCATCCACCTCAGTGACCCTATCCCCAGCTCACCGTTTCCTATCCTGTCAACTCCTGCAGGTCATGATTACTCTCCAATCTCTCTCTCTCTCTCATCGCTCCAGAAGTAAGATCTTTTCCATGTAGCCTCGAGTCTCTCTATTTAAGGGTTTTGCTGTTGGTTACTAGTGATCACAGTTTTTCCTCTTCGAAAAGAATTCGGATTTGTGTTTGATTTTGCTGTTGGCTTTCGGATTTCGTTTCCTCCCCTCCCGAGCAGCTGCAGCCGCCCCACGATAAGGCCGTAGGCTCGGATCTGTCAGTTGGTCTTCGAATTTTGGTAAATCACTTTAATTCTGGATTTTTGGTTTTAAATGCGATGATGATTTTTTCTGAACTTGTGGGCTTGGCGGTGACCCCTGCTGCTGCCCCTCACCATTGCTGTGGTGATTCCCTTGGTTGGTGTTCATTGTTGTGATCCTTGGCTTGGGCTATGCCCTCTGCCGTGGTTGTTGGGGATCCCAAGCATATAACCCGTGACTGTCCTGGGGGTTGTCCCCTTGTCGCGACCCCTTGAGCCCTGTTGATTATGGTTGTAGGATAATGTTGCTATTTGGCTTAGTTTAGTACTGTCCTACTGGCATTGGTTCTGTTTTGTTAGAGATTGATGGTTCTGTCTTGGCCTGTGGCCGTGGGTTTTCTGTGAAGGTTGACCTTTGTTAATGTTTTTGGCTATGGGTTCTGTTTTGGGTTGTTGGCTTATTATTGTTGATTTGGAATTCGGAGTTGAAAATGGGCTTGGACTTGACTTGTTGCCGTATTTCGTTGGACTAATGTCATGACTTGTAGATTGGGGTTCTGTCCATATGGTTGGCTTTAGACTTGGGCTTTGGACTCATCAATTGAGCATTATCCCTTACTGCCCGTGGATCATATGAAAAACCATGAACATATGGTTATGACCCTTAAAATGGTCATTGATGAAAACTCATGAGATCATCACAGTTGTCCATCCCCATTGTTATTCCACCATGTTTCAAGTTGTGACATCATTTCCTATGTAATATCTATATTAGAATGTTATTTCGTTCACTGCATGATGTCCATGTTTAGATGTTAAATCGCTTGCTATATATGCTTAGAATGTTATGTCACATACTTAGACCATTATTCTATTTGCTGCATGCTAATCATGTTAGTTTATTATATCATCTGCTGCATGCTATCTCATAACATCAAATTAGTAATATGTTCGATGTGCTATGACGAAAAGATAATCTTGAATAACTGCTATTATTCCCTGCACATGACATGTTATTTGAATACAACCTTATCATTCGTATAAACTCTTGAAACTTTTGGTATCATGATACTTGACTAGAATTGGACCGTATAGCACATATCGAACATATCTACTAGTTTTGATATGACATCTGGACTTATTTCTTGATTCATGGTTAAACAAGCATATACTGTTCCTTAGCACAACACTTGTACTTCAGCACTATGACATTGAAAGATGTACACTTTGACATACACTTGGCCTTACAGACTGACTAGGTTTTGAGGTAAATCATATTAGAGAGAGTATGTGAGCGACTGGAGCCATATTTCTAGATTACTGATCGCATCAGGTCTCTGACCAGGTCGCATTAGGGGTGGCAAACGGGTCGGGTGGGTTCGGGTTCGGGTCGGGTCAGATTTGACCCGACCCGGAAAGGGGTAAACCCTAACCCGACCCGGATTGAATCCGGGTCGGGTTCGGGTGACCCGGAAAATTTCAGGGTCGGATTCGGGTTAACCCGTCGGGTTAATATTTGACTTATACACTATTGCTCCTTTTTCGATATCCAGCTATTTAGTAAGGGCCACTGGCAATTTATTAAGTGTTGCATAATTTCCAGTAGCTTGTTGTTTAAACTGCACTGATGACAGCACGGAAGTATAATTAACGTTACCATTTTATTAACAAAAGTAATAAAATTAACTAAAAAGTTGTATGTAAAGTGAATTGAATTTAAGACCTCTTAAAGAAGTGGACAACAATTCAAATTGTATAAGCACAACTCCCCTTGCAACTGTGTATTAAAGTTATTATATAAATTTTTATATATATGGAGAAAGTAAACCGGGTCGAATTCGGGTCATCCGGGTTGACATGCCAAACCCATACCTGACCCAGATTTTATCCGGGTCGGTCGGTTCACCCGTTTCCTACTTGACCCGGATTGGCCCCGACCCATACCCGGTTAAGGATGCTGGGGTCGGGTCGGGTCGGGCTCATTTTGCCACCCATAGGTCGCATCATGCATTGTGATCTTCTGGGTGTTGTCGGACGTAATTTTGAGTCCCGATACTCCTATTATCGTCTCAAGGCCCTCCTTTTTATGCAAGGGCTCGGCCTTGGTGAGCGTCCACGTGGCTTCAGGTGGACTCCTAGTTGCTTACCGTGCACTCTAATATAATTCACAACCTAGGATTAGTTTAAAACTGCTAGAAGACTGGTAGCATAAACATTAACTAAATATTGCATGCCCATCTCAATTTTCAATTTTCGCTTTATTTACTGTTATGTTTAGTCATTCATTTCATGCATATATAACTGTTGAACTCCAAGTTCTAGAATTTTTGTGATTTAGCACTGACAAATTGGCGGCTCTCCGATTTTGTCGGACTGTCAGTGCTAAGACAGAATTGGAAGATACCCTTGCTTTTAAGGACACGGAGTTCGCTGTAGAGGGTGCAAATTTTTGATTTGTCAGGGTGTGAATGATCTCTGATGTATCTTTTATGTATTTGTGCGGGCATGATGTATCTGATTTTGTAACTTTCAAGTATTAATGAATTTCCATTTAAGCATGTTGATGCACCTTTTTTAATAGCCTAGATTGTTTTCACTGGTTAACGGCATGACCTGCCAATTATTGCGAAAAACAGCCGCGTCCCGGGTTGCAAGGCATGGCACTTGTGCTTTGGCCTTTGTGATTGTCACTGTTTGAAATTCTGTGCTCTGTCACTTTATAACTAATGTGCAATTTCACTGAATTTCACAAAGTAGTTAGAACACTAGAGCACAGTAAATGGGTTTGTAATCTGGGATGAGGCTGAGACTGAGAATATTTATTTCAATGACAAAATTGTTCTGAGAAAATAATTGATATTGTTAGATTGAATAATATTATTTCGTTGAAGACATTACTTTAAGAAATCTGTGGAATGAACATAGATGATTATAAAATGAAATTGATTCTAATTAATCTTTGTAGTCAAGTATTTGGCCATCCTTGGTAGCCTATTGCCTTATTATTGATATACCACTTGGATTGGATTGTGGGTGTTCATGCATTCACTTGTATACTTGGATAACTTGGCTGCTGGCTTATTGGATTATTGGATGACAAATATTCTCTTATTGCCTGGCTACCGCATAGGCTTGATCCTTGAATATAAAGATTGACACGATTATATTGCCTTTGGGCTACAAATAGAGACATCTCCTTATTCCTATATTATGATATGTACATGTAAATCCTACGATCATTTGTAAATCATGAGTTATATGTTTTTGATTTTTTTAAAGTTTTTGTATCTTAAATTTTAATTTAATAATTTTTCAATGTTTGTCATCTTTAATAGTAGATTTTGAAATGTCTTTTGGAGCATCTAGTAAGGCATCATGCGTCACGAGAACGCATTTATGTGATCATGGGGAGAGGGTGAAAGCTAATAAAGTGAGATACAAGTTTTGCGAGTATGTGATGAGCAGCGGTATTAGCCGTTTCAACAGCCATCTTGCGGGAAAGAGAGGAAATGTAGCTACATGCACAAACGTTCTTGAGGAGGTTAGGTTGAAGGCTAATGCTGCATTAGAAGCCACCCAGTCATCGAAAGAGGTAAGGAATGAAAGCTTCAAGCTCTTAGAGATGCTGTGTTTATTGGAGATGCGGATGTTGAAGTGACATCTTCCCATGAAGCCAAATAATGTCCTGTAAGGTTCAGAGGACCGATGGATAGGCACGTGCAGCCGCGGGTTCAAGAAACGAGGAAGATGCAGCAACTGGGAAAGGAGAAAGGAAAAGGGATGCAATCCACCCTTAATGAGCACTAGAAGAAGGATATAGAATGTGAGTGGATCGCACGATGTGTATTTGAGGCATGATTATCATTTTCTTTGGTGGATCATCCATCTATTACGCAGATGGTGCAGGCTGTGGGCAAATATAGACCTACTTTGAAATGTTCAACTTCATATGAGATAGCTGAGAAGCATCTTTCAAGGTGGTTGTTTATAAGAAGGAGAAGTTGAAGATTTTTATTGACACATGTAGACTGCATTGATGATGTCTGTTGATAGATTGTTGGACTGACAAGAGGGGTACGATCATGATGAACATTGTCATTCATGCTTATGCTGGAACGGTGTTCTATGATTCTAAGAACACATCTACTGATGTGCATGATGGCAAATATATTTATGATCTGGTGAATGCAACAATCGAGAAGCTAGGAGAACAATCAGTCGTTCAAATTGTGACTAACACATCGAACAATATGACTGCAACGAAGTTGTTAGCTGTGAGGCGTCCCTTTATTTTTCTAAACTTCCTGTGCTGCGCACACATTGAACATCTTATTGCAGGATATTTGAAAGTTGAAACATATCTGCAATGCCATTTTAGATGCGATGATCGTCACAGCCTACATGTATGCCCACACTATCGTGCTTGATATGATGAGGTAGAAGATTGATGGTAATTTTGGTATGCCGGGTGTTACATGTTTTGCTACAGCTTTTTATCATTGTAAAGTTTGCAGGAGAAGGAGTCCAGTTTGAAGGCGTTTATCAACTCCATTGCATGGGAGGAGTTGAAGTTCTTCTTGACTATTCAAGCAAGAAGGGTATAAATCTAGTATCTTATATCTAATTTCATTTTGCTATTTGGTTCACATATTTAAGAGTTAGCTAACTAATTGATGTTTTTCATTAAATTTGTCTTTTATAGGGATACACCATTATTAATAGTCGTTCATTTTGGTAGAACATGACACTGACATTGAAATTTTTTGATCCTATCATCAATGTTCTTCGAAGGATAGCTAGTGATGGGAACATGTGTACATCTCCATCAATAAGGTAGTTGTATGGAGATGTGAACATGTGCACGCAGGAGATCGCGGTTAATTTGAAGCATGATGAGAAAAAGCCAGGCCGATCTCCATTATTATTGATAAGAGATGGAACGACAAGCTGAATACTCATTTGCATCTGACGAGTCATTTGTTGAACATGTATTTTTATTATCAGAGATGGGATGCTATTCATGTAGATGATGCCTTTGTTGATGGATTCATTGAGTGCATGTTGAGGATGTATGCCCATGATAATGATATGCAAGTAAAATTAGCTCCCAGCTATCTTTATATGAAAATGTAAGTGGATCTTTGGTAGGGGTAGCGCAAAGATAAGCAAAAAACCCTGCGCTTGATCCAGGGATAGCTAAGAAACTAATATCAATTTCATTTTCCTATTATGTCAGTTTTAGATATTTGTAAGTTTAAACTAAAAGGAATTTTAATTTGGTTTTTTTACTTTTATTTAATTTGTGGCATTTGCATGGTGGCACGATGCCTGAGTTGAACAAGATGACCATGCGAAGTTTGGGATTGCCTACTAACTCAAGTGGTTGTGAAAGAAATTAGAGTATTTTTGAGAGGGTAAAACTTTAAATAAATTTTCTTTTATATCGTTAATGGATAATCAACCATATTTCTCCTTATGGCTACTTGGCTTTTGTATTTTCATTAAAAGATTTACACGAAGAGAAGCTGTAGACTAAGTACTGATAAATTGAATGACTTAGTCTATGTCAAATTCAATGCCCAGCTGAAAGAAAGATTTGAGAGCAGAAACACCGATACAGTAGTTGCTCGTTTATATTACTGAGGGCAAGGTGGCCGATCGAATGTCTTAAAAATCAACATTTGCTAATGTAGCTTCAGAGGCCGAGGATGAAGAAGTCTGTCCTGGAGAAAGGCCGATATGGAGGCAAGTTGAAGAAACGATGGGGGTTGATCTAACGCCAATGGCTAGAAAAAGATTAAAGACTACAAAGAAGAAAAGCCATCGCATTATCATCCTCACGGAAGGGAAAGTGGTAGACGTAAATGCGTGGGGACTCTAATTCATGGATCTCCTCAGAGTCATCTTCCTCATATTGCTCTAATTCATGGATCTCCTCAGAGTCATCTTCTTCATATAGTTCTAATTCAGATGCGAAATCAGCTACATATGCTGAAATATTCATGCCAGAGACATGTGCAGACTGAGCTTGTTTAATAATATGTGGGCAAGTAACTCTTTACGGAAATATTTTCATTCATTTTCTTTTCATTTTCTATACTTACTGCATTTTCAGTTTTAATATTTTGTTAATTTGTAGACTTGTAGTATTAGTATAATAATATTAGTATGTTAGTGCAAGTGGTTACTTAATGTATTTATCGTAATTTTATGTGATCCTATTGATGATATTTTGATAATACGAACATTCATGGATATTTATGATATTATTATTTTATATTTATCCAATCCCATATTATTATTATATTTATCCTGTCCGATATGGCCAACCCGATATTTGCGTTTATCCCAGATATTTTCCCCGATATCTGTTATCCAATATCTATGGCCAATCCGATACGATACCGATGTCCAATATTTAAAATCTTGATATTCATACTCATAGCTGCAATTTTCCCATCCTTTTTGTGATTATCATTTTCATCTTATTCTTGTTCTTTGGCGGGAATGAGGTGTCTACGGAAGACATGCAGTTTCACCCTACAATCAGCTATATAGAAGAAAAACTGAGCTACATTATAGGTCAGATTCCTCAAGGGGAACCCTATTTGGGGGAGGGGGGGGGGGGTTACACACGGTGGACTCAAATTTTTTTTTCAGTGTAAGAGGAATTGAGCTAACTATTTTTGATTTAAAATTTTTGATTAACAATTAAACTTGAAATTGTAAGTAACAATTTTCCTCACATAGGTATTGCCATAAATTTGATACAGAAATTATGAGATTTGTGGAGTTATTATGTGTAGAGAATGGGAAAAGTAATACACCTATCATCTGTAAACTAAGGCCATTGATGATAATAACAATGCGAGATCCAAAGTATAAAATAAAATTATGCTACGATTCTTTATCCATAGTAGTAATAGTAATAATAATAAAGATAAACTAAGATTTCTTGGCCAAAATATTATTGTGCTATAATCCTTATGTATTTTGATACATTCTAATGTGTTAGCATGGGATTTGGTTAATTTTTTGAGTAAAAATGTAATTTTATTTGTTAATTATCATGACATGTTTTAATATATGAAACACTTAAGATTCATTCTGAAAGAGGAAACAAGAGGGAAAAAATTAGGTGAAAAAAAATCTAGTGTTGAGAGCTGAAACCGAGGCCTTGTAATACAACTAAAGCCCTGCCAGCTAGGCAAACAACCCTACAGTGGGTTGTTTCAGAACAAAATTTGCTTATTGTTTGTATAAACGCTTTAAGATCCTAGAATGTTAAAAGGTTTTGTGAACTCATTGTAGGCCGACACCCACCTTACGTGGCATGTAGGGACAACACAGGTGGCAAGTTTCGAGGTTCCGGCTAAAATCGAGACCTGGCTAAAATTGAGACGCATTAATCATTTTGTACCAGTTTTGATGGGTATTGGTACGAATTTAGCCATCGCGATTTTGGCTAGTTTTATGGTGAAGACCTTGAAAATCCTTTAGAAATTTAAAATTGACCAATAATTGAAATATTAGAGATGATTTTAGCTTAAACTCTCCAGAAATTTTGAGAGAACAAAAGTATAGCAATGGAAATAGAAAAAACTCGCCACTGCTATCGCAATGTAAACAATTGCAATCAAACGAAAGATAAAAGAGAGAAAAACTCGCAATCACCGTGAACAAAGTCGATGCTTTCGTTGCCTTGATCATACCGTTGCTTCAATCTTACCGTCGTCGAGAGATCGAGATTTAGAGAGGAGTAATAGAGAAGGGACCAAGAGGTCCCCTTAGTAATGGGGAATATATGCATAAATTTTTTATTGGTTACTTATGTGTTTGGTTTTGTAAAGAGTTTTTTTGTTTTTTTTTGGGGGGGGCGATATTTGGGTTGGGCTATGGGGTTGTAAAGAGTTTGTTTATGAGTTTGTAGAATATTATTAGTGGGGTTTGGATTTTAAAATGGTTACACATGTATGTTCATATGGATAGGTATGTGTATATATATAATATAGGCAAATCCGAACCCAAAACTTGGGACGAAACTAACGAAACTTGTCCAAGCCAAAATTTTTAAGGGGACCAAAACTGAAATTGAAATTGAGTTCCTTAATCTAGATAGATGGGACACTGAAGTGTCCATCTTTTCCAATATTTAATTTGCTTTGAGATTGGTGCACTGATTTATTAGACTAATCTCAAAAAAAATTATTGTTAGAAATTTCCTTCACTATAGATATTGCCTGTAGTAGTATTTTAAGCTATGTTTACCTTATGTGTGTGTTGACTAAGATCCATTAGAGTTGAATAGACATGCGGATCTAACCACACTTAAATTTAAAATTGGATAATTCAACAAGAACATTCATTCTAATGGATATGATCTAACACGTTTAAATTACTACAAATAAAATTTTAATGATGTGGTCTTTGTCTTTCCATGTTTCAAGTGATGGCAAATTAATAGATTTATGACAGACCTGAAATATTGATCTTACGATCACATCTTGTATGGGTTAAACATGTTCAAATCATTTGAAATTTTATTTGTCGGTAATTTGGACATGAATCACATCCAACGGAACTGATTTTTTTTATTTTGATTGCCTAATTTTAAATTTATGTTAGTTGGATATATATGTTTGATCCATCCGAATAGATTCTAGGCAACATCTGTACTTGCACCTGCACGCACATACACACATACATACATGCGTGTCCTAGTCAACCTTTATATATATCGCATGATATATGTACCCATTCAAACATGTTTGATCCTAGTCAACCTTTATATATACCGCATGTTATACATTCATGTGTGTGTACATGCATCCGTACATGCATACATGTATGTATAACATGCGGTATATATAGATGTTAACTTGGATACTCATTTGTCTCTCTCTCTCTGGTGTATCTATGAGTAGAGAGGCCGGTTAGGATCCATTCCAGGATCCATTCCAGAGGATCAAACACAGAGATCCAAATCCACTCAAATTTAATAAACATTTAAAATGAAAAATTCATTCCATTAGATGTGGCCTAACATGTCTAATCTATGCACACACAAAATTTCAAATGATTTGAACATGTTTTACACATGCATCAAGTGGTGATAAATTAGTTGATTTTATACCAATCCTAGAATATTGATTTTGTGACCATATTTTGTATGTGTAAAACAAATCTAAATTATTTGAAATTTATATTTATGGACAAGTTAGACGTGTTATATCATATTCAACGAAACAGGTTTTCCATTTGGATTGATTGACTTTAAATTTGCATGGTTTGGATATGCATGTTTGGTCTACTCGAATGGATCCTATTCAGTGGTCAACCTATCTTTAATCTCTCTAGTCTGATTTTTGTATACTGACTCCTGACCTCTTATGCATGGTACACAGTTTTATAGTTCCAAACTCCCGGTGTCTTATTGATTGGTTTATTCAACGCTAAAATCATCGTGAAATGTATCCCTATTCTGATATTCACCATCGCTTAGTGAAGTGAACAATCATTGTGGTTGATACCAAGGTTTTAGGTATCGGTTTCGGAGAGGGTATCGCTCTCTCGAAAATTTAATTTTCGGTATCGGTATCGGTATCGGTATCGTCCGTTTCGGCGGTATCGGACGTGGGTTTCGGTTGGTTAGTATCAGTAGTTTTAAATACATAAAATCTATCAGATATGTAAAAAACTAAAGTAGCTAGAATTTTGCCTTGCACACCCACCGTTTTACTTTGCGCACGTATCACTTATTTGCAAGTTTGCCTTGGAGTTGCTTTGCGTACCTACCATCGCTTATTTACAAAGTTGCCATAAAATTTCTTCCTCTACACATATAACTTATTTACAAGTTTACCATTCAAAATATTCCTATCTCTACCGCACGCATTCTCTCTCTCTCTCTCTCTCTCTCTCTCTCTCTCTCTCTCTCGGTCCCCCCTCTCTCTCTCTCGGTCCCCCCCTCTCTCGTTCTCTCACGGAAGCGGCAGCAGGCGACATCAGGCGGCGGCGCGGCGAGGTAAGTTTGATTTTTCGTTTTTTTTCAGTTACTTCTTCCTCTTTTTTTGATTTTGGCCAGTTTCTTACCCATTTGCTGGCCGAAACCCTTGGGTTTCTGCCAGTTTCGTCCGATACTGGGCGAAACCGGCCGAAACCCTTGGGTTTCGGCCGATACCGATTTTATGCTGCCGTTTCGGACCGGTACTGGGCGGTACCGGTCCGATACGCCCGATACCAAGAGGTATCAGGCGATACCTCAAACCATGGTTGATACCATCTGATGTGCTCATTATCGAGGGTGCATTTTCTCTAAACCGAAAAATGTGAATGATGGATTATGTACCAAACTCAATAAATGTCTTTTTTTCACATTTTGTTTTCTGTTTGTTGTACTTCTTGCTTTTCTTGGTAGGGTGATAGAACTCGACGAAAACTGAAAGTAATTTGATAAAAACTGAACTTTTTTAAACATAATTAGGCTACAAATAAGAGGCAACCTTCTCTTCCAAGACACCAATTGATAAGGGACGTCTGCACCTTCCCCGAAGAACACGAAGAACTCTCTCTTTCACAAATTAATCAAAATAAGCATGAAGAAAGCCGGCGGCTAACCCTCCCCCTAATTATTAATCCCATTCTCCTCTAATTACAAGTTTGCCATTATAATAAATAAATAATAGAAAATAGAGTCAAGGAATTGCGAATACGCCCCTTTTAGTCATTGGGATGGTCCGGCCTTCCCCTTTGGTGTGCCGTCCCCCTTCTTGGTGCACCGTGTGTACACGAGGAGCCCATCACTACTCCCCCCAAAAGAGCCACCTTGTCCTCAAGGTGGAAGTCAGGAAATTGCTGCGCCATGACGTCCAGTGACTCCCACATGCTTTCATGCTCCGACAAGATCTTCCACTGCAACAATACCTCCCGCTCTCCAGTGCTCCCTCTACGTACCCCCTTCAGCTCTTCAGGCTCCATGATCACCTCAATATCATCTGTCAACGTCTCTTCGAGTGATGGGGACGGTGTATGATCTTCAATCGCCTGACGAAGTTGGAACACATGGAATACCGGATGGATGATCGATCCTGGGGTAAACTCAATCTATAAGCAACTGGTCCTACTCTAGCCTCTACCTCGTAAGGCCCAAAATATCTAGGAGCTAGCTTCTCATTCCTCTTGTGGGCTAAAGATTTCTACCTGTAAGGCCGCAGCTTTAAGTACACCATGTCACCCACCTCAAACTGCACGTCTCTGTAATGAAGGTCAACC
This sequence comes from Scilla litardierei, assembly GCA_030789695.1. NCBI lineage: Eukaryota > Viridiplantae > Streptophyta > Magnoliopsida > Asparagales > Asparagaceae > Scilla > Scilla litardierei. The sequence goes on along the minus strand of CM061138.1, from coordinate 46,946,250 downwards.
ATCATCTTCATGATCTGCTGAGCTCTAGCCAGGTGGAGCTTTAATTCCTTCAAAATCGGATCCCTCTCAGCCAAGTACTGCTCCACATCCGATACTGGTGTCGTTTCCTGCCCGTAATGCAATAAATGTGGAGGGTCACGACCATATAAAATCCTGAAAGGTATCGTCTGGGCGGTGGTGTGATATGACGTATTGTACCAATACTCAGCCCAAGTTAGCCAACGAGCCCACTCCGTTGGGCTCTCTAAAATGAAGCATCACAGGTATGTCTCAATACTCCTGTTGACGACCTCAGTCTGGTCGTCCGTCTGGGGTGATAAGCTGTGCTCCGCCTCAACACTGTACCCTGCAATCTAAAAAGATCATGCTAAAATTTGCTCAAGAAAACCTTGTTCCTGTCAGAGACAAAAGACTTCGGCGGCCCATGCAAGCGAATGACCTCTTTCAGAAACACCTCCGCCACCGAGACTGCACTGTAAGGATGCCTAAGTGGTATAAAGTGTGCATACTTGCTGAGTTGGTCTATCACAACAAATATGACAGTGTACCCTCCTGACTTAGGCAACCCATCAATAAAATCCATGGACAGATCCTCCCAGACCCGCTCTAGTAAGGATAACGGCTGAAGCAAACCCCTTGGAGCCATCGCCTGGTACTTGTGAAGCTGGTAAATATCATACTCCGCCACCATCTTCGAGACATCTTTCTTCATCCCCTTCCAATAGACATCCCTCACCATTCTCTGGTAGGTCTTGAGGACCCCCCGAATGTCCTCCCACTACGCTGCTGTGAAATTCCTGGAGTATAGCTAGAATGTGTGTAGAAGTCCTCGGTAGCGCTACGCGTCCCCAATATAATATTCGCCCGTCTTGTATAGTATAGCCCGGATGCTCTGAACACCCCTGCAAGGCTGCAATAGCGCTGCACGTATGCCTGCCAACTCCTGATCATGCTAAACCTCATGCTGTAGTGGCTCCCAGTCCTGTAGCACTGAATCCGCCAAGGCTGCCAACTTTATATCCTTATCCTTTCATGACAATGCGTAAGCCGCCTTGTTCTCCAACCCTGGACTATACTTGATCTCAAACCTGTATCCCATAAGCTTCCGCAGCCATTTCTGATACTCTTCTGCCACATGCGTGCTCCAAAAGGTATTTAAGACTCCTCCGATTAGTGCGTACCAAAAAACTCCTTTCCAACAAGTATGGCCTCCATTTCTGGATGGATAGGACAATGACCATCAGCTCCCTCTCGTAGATCGACTGCAGTCTGGCTTTAGCTGTCAACACTTGGCTGTAGTATGCTATGGGACGTTGATGCTGCATCAATACTGCCCCTAGTCCGTGTCCCGAAGCGTCTGCCTCAACAATGAATGGCCTGGAACAGTCTGGTAACACCAGGACCGGTACAGTAGTCATGGCCTTTATCAAGGCCTCAAAAGCGGCGTCACCTTCTCACTCCAAAAGAATTGATCCTTAAGTAGCCTCGTGAGTGGCCAAGCGATCGTACCATAACCCTGCACGAACCTCCGATAATAGCCTGTCAGACCCGGAAATCCCCTCAACTCCCAGAGAGTAGTGGAGCGCGGCCAGTCCAATATCGTCTTTATCTTTGCCCTATCTGTTGCTACGCCCTCTGAGGACACCACATGCCCCAAGTACTCCACATGTGGCTGTCCCAATAAGCAATTCTTCCAGTTAACAAATAGCTGGTGGTACTGCAACTCCTGAAAAACGACCTGCAGGTGGTCCAAGTGCTCCTTTAGGGAACGACTGTACACCAGAATATCATCGAAAAATACCATCACAAATCGTCGAAGGTAGGGACGTAATACCTTATTCATCAGAGCCTGAAAAGTAGCATGTGCGCTAGTCAAGCCAAAGAGCATGACTAAGAACTCATAGTGGCTCTCATGCGTCTTGAAAGCTGTCTTGCGCACATCCTCTCCGCGCAGCCTGATCTGGTGGTAGCCTGATTTGAGATCAATCTTCGTAAAGATGGTTGTCCCATGTAACTCGTCCAAGAGCTCATCAATCACTGGTATAGAGAACTTGTCAGGCACTGTCTCCTTATTTAATGCCATATAATCTACGCAGAAGTACCAGCTTCCATCCTTCTTCACCAGCAGCACCAGACTGGAAAAATGACTCACACTAGGCTGGATAACACCAGCATGCACCATCTCCGTCACCATCCTCTCAATCTCGTCCTTCTGTGCCTGTGGGTAGCGGTAGGGCCTCACACTGATGGGAGACGCCCTCTTGGAGAACTATGGTGTGCTCATAATCTCTAGGTAGTGGAATGCCTCGTGGCTCCTGGAAGACCTCGAACTGCTCCAGCGCTACGGCACCTCCCATGGAATAGGCTGCTCACTATCAGCCTCTGCACCTCCCTCTCCTGTTAACGTGTACAACTCAACCAGATATCCACCTCTCTGCCTGGATGGTCCTCACTATGGTCTTCAGCGAGACCAATGCTCTGCATTGGCTGGGGTCCCCTTATAGGACCACTGCTCTTCTGTCCTCCTGGAACTCCATCCTAAGCAGCTTTCAGTTCACCGTCATCTCCCCCAGCGTCTGTAACCAAGTCATACCTAAGATGACATTTGTACTCCCCAAGTCTAGTGGCAGGAAGTCAGCTATCACATGTACCTCCGATAGCGTCAGCACCAGTCCTCTGCATACTCCATGTCTACTCTCCTTCCATGTCCCCATCATAACACTAAAGCTGCCACTATCTGTCAGCTGAAGCTCTTGTTGGGCCACCACTCTCCTGGAAATGAAATTGTGGGTCGTCCCACTGTCAATAAACACTGTCACCTCCTGGTCACCAATATGCCCCCTCTACTTCATGGTGTGGTTCGGTGTGAACCCTACCACAGAGTTAAGGAAAACCTACACCACGTCTAACTGATGGTGTTTAGTCTCCCCAGCGGTTTCATCCTCCACATCAGTCTCATTGTCCTCATCCTCAAATAAAAGCACATGAAACTCATTGTCCTCATCCTCAAATAAAAGCACATGAAACTTGCGCCCCGCGCACCCGTGGCTTGGTGTGAACCTCTCATCGCATCTGAAACAAAGACCCTTGTGGTGCTTCCCACCATCTCTGCATTAGTCATCCTCCTGAACTGCCCCCAGCCTGCGGTGCACTACTCTTCTCCCCACTCTTCTCTTTGGTGACCGGATCCACTCCCGCAATGGCCATTTGCTGCCCTCATGTCGACGTCTGACTAAGGAAAACTGGTCCACTTTAACCACCCCTCGCCTTTCTCTCCAACTGGCAATTCTCTGCCATCTGAGCATACTCCATGGCCTCCATCAGGCTTTGAGGCTTCTGCATGCGGACCGCTGCTCGAATAGTAGCCTTCAGTCCCTTCATAAAGGTGCTCTCCATCATCTCACCAGGCACCCCACACATCTGTCCTGACAGTGCTTCGAACCTCTCCAGATAGTCTTTCACGATGCCATCCCGCCTGAGTGACAGCAGCTGCTCCCTTACATTTCCTAAATGGGGATCTATGAACCTCTCCACTATCTGGCTCCTAATCTCCCTCCACAAGCAAAAAGGACGCCTTTCATCCTTCCACTCGTACCAAGCGAGTGCCTTCCCATCCAGACATATGGCGGCCGCCTCTAACTTTTGCTCCTTCGTCATGCGAGACCCTAAAAAATCTCTCTGCACTGTAAATCCACGACACTGGATTCACCCCTTCGAATACATGCATCTTCAGCTTTCGCAGACTGTCCATCGTGTATGTCCCCTGGTCTACTCGTCCCCCGTCGTGCTTAGGCTGGTGGTGGTGCTGCCACTTCTTCTGGTGCCGCTCAAAGCCCCCACGTGGGTATCCATCATGAACTCCGTTACCTCCTCGTGGGCCCCCCTCCCTGGCCCACATGTCCTCTTCTGCATTCGTCTCCAAACATGCCCTCGTGCTCCTCCTGGAAGTCTTTGTAACCTCCCCAAACTCTCCAAGGCGTCCGTCATGGATGCGGGGTGGATGTCACCCTCTGTCATTGCCATACCGAGGGTCGGAAGGGTCTCGAAACCCTCCCACATCTTTGTTGTACTCCCGAAAGACTTTCGGGTCAAAACCATCATCGTAACCATGCGCCGGGTCCTCTGCCCAGGGCTAAAATACTCTGAAATCCTCCCATCCTCCACGATCTGTGCCAAACCCCCCCACGATGGGGTCGTCTGGGGTCTGTGGGGGCCTCGGTGGCCCTGGGGAAGGGCCGTCGAAGCTGGCAGGCTCTCGTCGAGGCCCCAGCAGCCCTGTCGCTGGTCGGCAGGGCCCATCGGGGCCCTGTAACGCACCGCCGGGCCTCGATGGCCAGGGGGAAGCCCCCTGGCCTCGTCGAGGCCCCAGGTGGGCCGCGGGCTCCTGTGGAGGCCCCTCCTTCCTCTATCGATGCTCGTGGGGGGTGCTATCAAGCCCCGCTTCGCCTCTTCCACCTCCGGGTCACTGCTATCAAGATCTGTGAGCCTCCCGGCCTCCTCGCTTCGCCTCCCCCCACTCTCCTCTAATTACAAGTTTGCCATTATAATAAATAAATAATAGAAATAGAGTCCAGGAATTCCGAGTACGCCCCTTTTAGTCATTGGGATGGACTGGCCTTTCCCTTTGGTGCGCCGTCCCCCTTTTTGGTGTGACGTGTGTACACGAGGAGCCCATCATAGGGTTGGATCCTCTAATCTTCAATTTCAGATAGTGTAGTGGTTGTTGAGGCTGGAGTTTGGAACCCTTGATATTGCCTTCTACTTGTAGAATACTCCAAAGTTCACTGTTTCTATGACGAATCTACCAGAATATTTCTAGACTCATTTGTTTGCTGTGCATATTACGATTTATAATTTAACCTTTGGTGAGTTTATTAAGGAGTTAGGAACCCTTGCCACTTCCAATGGAATCCAAGTTGCAGCATCTATTAGATGATTTTAAAATCTTTTCGTGCTGGTATGTTAATTCTATAATGACACCACATTGACTAACTCGTATACTATGTGGGTCTTGTAAAAACAGTCAGTTGACATGTACTGTCACTATTCCTTAATAAGAATAAAAGAAATGTGTCCATTTTCTTTTATGCGTATGCTATCGTTGCTACTTTCTGGATTGTAATTACACATTATACATGTTCCTACTATGCTTAATATCCAGGTTGCACAGATACGAGTACATGTATCGTGCATGTATCGGATATGATAGGATATGGGAACATGGATAAAAAAATTAAAAAAAGATACGATTCGTCTTGAATACAACAAATAAATAATATTTTATTACATATTTCATGTATAATTCAAGCATGAAACAACCATCATATGTATCATATATTTATAAGTAAATTCATAACTTAATAGAAGCCTGTGCTTTATTTTTAGGAAGTTATTTTACTAGTTCTACACAAGTGGGACATATTACCCGTGAATGGGAATTGTGAACAAGTTCAAGAAGAAACTGGCCATATCCACATAGCATCTTGGACTGAAAATTTCCTATATTCTATGGTCAAGTATCCAGTGAGAATCTTAGGAGTATCTTACAAGAGTTGTATCGGGTACATATCTGTTGCGTATAATTCCCCTTCTAGATGAATCAGAACATTATAGCTTAATACTCGTGAACTGTGTTGCTAGATTCTTAGGGTGCTTTAGTTCATGGTACTGGGGTGGGGAGAGGCTGTTATACTTGAGCAAAATTTGATGAGAAGGGTGTAGGTGTAGTCTGATAATATTTGGGCTGCCTTAAAGCATCTCCAACTGCCTGCCATAACTGGCGTTATGGCGAGATTTGATCTCCAACCGGCCACCAAAAAATCGCCATTTTTGGCGATTTGCTACGGTAGCTCGCCAAATTTGGCGTGAGAAGAGAGAAATGGCGGAGCTCCCTGCATATTAGGAATATGGAGGGTTGGGTTGGAGCTCCCTCCATTTCCAACCCTCAATATTAGGAATATTCTCAGAATATTCCAATCCAACCCTCCATATGGAGGGTTGGGTTGGAGATGCTCTTACATCCAAAGGAGTTCTGCAAGGTCTTTTTAGCAATCTTGCATATTTGCAAATACATGTGCCATGTGATGTGAACACGTAAAAGTAGGAACCATGATGATGTTAGTAGCTTGCGTTTCTTAACGTCAGTAGAATCCCAATCTAACACTTGATAGAAAATAAAAAGCATCCAGTTTTTTGAAAATAAAATCATAGTAATTCTAATTTTATTAAATAACCAAATCCCAGTTTTCAAATTATCTGGGTCCAACCACAAAAGTGAGTCTATCAAGGGAAAGCTACATGCCAAAATATACGTGCTGTGAAACAACATGATGAATCAATTGGTCATTTATACTCTTTATTTCTTGGGCTGCCACTTGCCAGCTTTGGCGACCTGGATTAGGGATGCACCACAAATTGGGTCACATGATTCCAATCAAAAGACCAGAGTCTTTATCTTTTTTCCCCTCATTTTTCATTTTTAATTTTCATTTTTTTGAGTGCATGTGTTCATTGTTGATTGATTGATTTAATTGTATTCTTACACATTGCAGTGATATCCATATGAGGAACATATCCTGTCCTGTCTCTCCCATTGGAAGCCCGTTGCTGAATTCAAGATCTCCTCGGCACATCAGTGGAAGGATGTCTCCTTCTCCGATATCAAGCCCAAAGACCACCTCTGGCTCATCGACGCCTCTGACGGGTGGCAATGGGGCTGTTCCATTCAATCAGCCAAAGCAATTGCCTTACATTTATGAGGGGTTCATTTGCATGCCAAGGTCTGCGAGCGATCTCTATGCTTGTGGGTCCACTTATCATGACCCTGGGATTGACTTGCATCAAGGGACGACGCAGCAAGGTTTACCTGTTTTTAGGGAAAAATCACCAGAAATCGACATTCTCAGCCTTCAGTTTGGAAGAGTTGGGGATCTCCAAGAGCCATATGATAGGCAGTCCACATTGGTAGATCATCTGCCTCATAAGATCTTGTGGGATCATGTGAAAATGAGCCCATCACTGGATCTTAGTCCTAAGTCCCCAATTATTGGTCGCACAAATGGCACCTGATTTTGTGAAGACCTTGTAACACACTACATGTTTCTTTGTGGACTTTTGCATTGTATTATTGGTTGCATCACATAGATCTGCATCATATTCGACCTCTTGAGTAATGGAACATTACACTAGGGCACCGAGACTTTACCCACAGAATAAAGTTGATGATTAGAGGCCGAAGTGGTGGACATTAGCTTTTCCATTTCAACACTCCATCAAATTTACACTGGTAAGATATTCCTATATTCCTGTTGAAATTTCCTGTTTGATATACTACATGCTGGATGATTAGTCTTTCTCTAATGGAAACTTAAATTGACTCGTATTAAAAAGCAGTCCATGAATTTTGGGTATTTCTTTCCATGCTAGATAATCACGCTTTCTCCTATGGAAACATTTAACAGATCAAGTTTTGTGTTTTTTTTTGGAAAAGCTGACCATTGATGTTGGACAATTCTTATCTGAGTGTATCAGTAGCAGATAGTGATAGTTTTACATGAGTTCACTATGTTTTTTTCAGCAAAGAAATCTACAATACAACATTAAAATTAGGGGTTTAAGGTTCAGTTTTAGGGGGTTGCAGTGTTTTAAAAGCAGGATAAAAAGCGAAGCGGCTATCTAGGTCGCTCAAAGCTGAAGTTATACTACTTCATGTTGAGCCACCTAATTTAGTTTTTTTCTGTTGTTCTCTTACTAAACAGTTAATTCTAGCTCTTGTCTAACAATATGTTGATTTTTTAATTCTTTAGACAAGTTACTTGAGAGTATAAAGTGAAAACATCTAATAGCGGCCTGTCTATGGATGTGCAGTTAATACTATTGGTAAAATTGAGAGCTTAAGAGATTGATCAATAGTGTCATATGCTATTAGTTTTACCTTATCACTTCTACTAGGTTACATGTAACAAATAACATATAATGTATTTATCTTTGTTATTACTTTCAATTTACAATATTTCAAGTAAGTTTTTTTCTTTTTACAATATTTCAAGTCTTAAGAGATTGATCAATAGTGTCATACTATACATCATATACATGTTAACATGATGCATGAACTTTATAACATGTATATGATGTATAGATTGCCAAGTTTCACAAGTTTTAGTGGTAAATACAGAAAATAAAAAAAACATAAATACTTTTTTTAGATCCAGATAACACAAAAAGCAAAACGATACAAAAAATATATAAAAATCCTGAAAACATAAAATAGAGGAAGATAACAAAGTAGAAATAATGTACAAAGGGGAAACATATTTAAATGAAGAAGAAATGGTGAACAGATGAAAAAAAAAGAAGTAAAACAGAATCTAAAGGCAAAACATAGGGGAAAATGTAAAAACATGGAAAAAGGCAAGAAAGAAACTGAAATAATAGAGAAAAAGAATATTAGAAGAAGTAAAAGAAAAAAAGATAAGACGGAAGAAACAAATCCTAGGAAAAAAGTAGCAACACAAGGGAAAACTTTGAAATTTGTCTAAAAGGGCACATCTAGCTATGTATTGGAAAAAAGTTGGGAAGAAGGGGAAGAGACATGAGAGATTTAATTACAAGTCAAATGCTGATACTTTTTACACCCATGTCAGTCTAGATTCTCTCATAAAAAGCATAAGCATATGATTAAAGTAAAAGAAAATATGAGTAGATATGAAGTACGGTATTCTTATTCATATAACTTAACATGTACCACATAATGAAAGAGAAGAAATGTACATTTATGTTATGGTTGCTTAAGCTGAGTTAAGTGAAGCTGCCGCTACCCTAGAACCGCCTTGGCGAGTGCTTTTTAAAACACTGTAGGGTTTTGCTAAGAGTTTTGAAGAATTATAGCCATTAGTAGTTTTCCCTTGTTAGTTTTGCATGGAAGTGGAATCTACCCGGAGTTTCAGTGGTAGTAACCTTGCCGTAAATTGGTCAATTGAGCAGTGCAACCTTCATGTTTTTTAGTATATTCTTTTGCTTCTTAATTGGTCTACATCTAGTGTGTGTATACTGAATCTCTATGTGCTGGATTATACCAAGAAGCTATATATCAATATATGCTAACTTCATTATGTATCTGTTGATTTTCAGACCCAAGATGAATTGGCAACGATATTTTGAAAGCAGCAGTTTCAATCAGGAGAAAGTTTTGAAGAGTTCCTGGTTAAAAATGGAGCTTTGTATTTAAAATCCTCAAACAGAGGAAGGGGGATGGAAATTGTAATGTTCGTACCTGTTGACTGTATTGTTTATGGTCGAGGCCAATGTACAGAAGATGAGGATATTAGAATATGCTACTGAGTCCAGAATATCCCATCGGAAAAGGCAACGGGCCTCCCAAACCATGCTCATACATTTTGTCATCTAAGCTTTCAAACCCCATTGTTGGGGGCCGTGCCAGCTCAGATTTTCTTACTGTCGCAGCTATTGAAAACATTTCACAGTTGTTTTATATGTACATCATTTTGCTGAAGGAATTGTCAGAGGAAAGAAAGGAAGAATGATGTGTTATATGCTTGATATGAGCACTTTCTTTTGTGTGTTATTATGGTCCGATCTTAGCAATGTCTAGGTGACCTGTAGATTTAGCTTAGCATTAGTTTTTAAAGTTGTTTTTGTTCTGTTATTGGCATTATGCTCTAATGATTATTGCAGTTTGGTCTAGAAGCCCTTTTAATGACAGCATTTTAGAATGTCAAATACTAGATTTTCTTATTCCTAGGACTTCAGGAAGTGTGACAGATAATCCTGGAATTCGGTGGCAATGCATGCTGATGCAACAAGAATTATTCAAGTTTAAAGGCCGAAAATACATGTCACATTAAGAATATCCGGGTTTGCGACCATAAAGGGCACAATGTGATCTGAGTTCCATGAAGCTGATTTATTGTACATAAATTCATTGATGTTGATCATATGAAGTAATTGAGGTTGCTCGAGTCCTATAACCGTGTTATTTTCAGGATGCCAAAACAAAAACAAAAAGAAGAATAACATGGGTGAGATGCAGATGTGTTGGCCAAACGAAGCGTAGGTTTATAAACATAATCACAATCTTCAAATTCCCATATCAAAGAAACATGTTATGAGCATACAAAGTGCAGAAAATAATCTCTGGTATCTGCTTCACGAGGGAATATCTCCAAAAAAAACGTACCAATAATTTTATTTCTATAGATGGACAATACAGAGACAGAGTTTTGGCTACCAACAAAAAGATGGATAACATATTAATGTCCTTTCATATCTGTTTCTCTTATGATCGACTGTTTCTCACAATTATGTGTTAAAAAAAGCAAGACATATAATACGAATATTTCTCACAATTATGTATTTTAAAACAGCAAGAAATATAATACAATACAGTCCGGAAAGTGAGAGAGAACTATTGTCAAGCTGAAATCAGTTTCAAGCTAAAATCCCATAATTTTTTGGCCAACTCCTCGTCTGTAGCTTTGGAAGTCGGTTGGGACAAGTTACTGTTACTGAAATACTTCCCCGAAACTCCTTTGACTTGAGGATTCAGTGCCACATAACAGGTTGTAGCAGCGCCCTGTACAACATCAAAATGCGGTATTAATATAGATAGCCATCCTTAATCCCTTTATACTAATATTAGTAAATTAATTGTGTGTCTTCCATATCATGCAATTGTCACTTTGTAGGGAAGCATGGGCAAGTGTGCACTAGCTGAAATGTTCTAGTATATATAGACTACTTCCTAGGGAATGCACTCTGATGGTTATAAAAAGAAAGAAAAAATTTACCTGCTGGACATTTTTCATTAGCATCTTTCCAAGGGTATTGGTAATGGCTGCAATAGATTGAGACAAATTAGTTAGCAAGTGGAAAACCCTCACGGGCAGTAATAGAATATCTACGTCAAATATAGAATTTAGCTTTAGAGGTGTCCAAATTCAAGAGTTTTCTGTATAGAAATATCGCATGGATTATATTTTTTGAATACACATATGCCTTGAGATGAAACATCTGATTATGATCACTTACGTGGATAAAAGGATAGCCAACACAATTCTCAAGGGGGATAAAATCTCTTGGTAACGATAATTAACTACTAGCACTTTTACTAATTTGGGTAAACTTCAAACGGAAGAAAAGAATATCTTAGGAAATTGGCATTCGGTACTCCTGGGAATTAGAATAGTCGGTAGAAATGCCAATCTCATCAGAAGTTGTGACCACAAATTTCATAAGGTGAGAATGTATGATCACATCTTCTACATTTATACATATGGTAAACTTTCTCAGGGACTAATGAACACGGTACACAAAACACATATGTCCTCAAATTTACCAAGCAAACATCAATATAATACATGGGAACTAAGCATGACTCTATTGCCTAGTTTATCATCTCCACGTTAGAGGCTGATGTAGATTGTATAAATAGTTGTAAATAAAACTAAAGGCACAGCTAAAGAATGGTCATGCACAAAATACACAAGCTTGAAATTTTGAGAAAAATCTTGTTTAAATCCAGCTAGGACTGTACCTTAACATCTGATTATTATATAAACCATATAGTCAAGAGGTCTACTATCGAAATCCTACTTGTTACATGTCATACCATTTACAAATTTATGGTACCGAAAAAGATTAGTAGCAATAACTCCTGGATGAAGTGAATTAGCAGTTATTTTAACCTGCTCTTCCTGTTCATGAAAAAAATAGTCCATTAGCATCTGTAAGTAAGCATGCAATAAAAACTTGTAATTATAAAAAAGAACAGGAAAACAAAATGTATGGAATTGTGGAAGCACAGACGACAAAATTATAGAGAAGCATTACAAGTGAGAAGTCCAACCCTATCCTTTACCTATGAGGATCCAATTAAAGAAGCATGACGTGTAAGATAAATGATCTTTTCTTCATTATGTATCGCTGTTGCCGTTGTTATAATATTATCATGGCATTTACCGTTATTTTTCTTTCATCGTTGGGTGCTTTGTTTCCTTTCCTTCTTTGCGTGCATAGTGCGGTAGCATGCGGGTGCAGCGACTGCAGTATAAATAACTATTGTTTGTGGGTGAGTTGCTTGAAAAGGTTACCATAGGATTTCAAGCGCATGAATGAAATATATGATCTAATGTATTTTCCCTACTCACGAATCAATTAGCAATATGATCATGGTTGCTTTGTTTCTTCATATCAAGTCCACGGTTATAGGGTTTAGCAAACTTTGACGGGTGAACATTTAGGTCAATTCTCCCCTAATCGTGAACATGTCAAGGATGTTTTGGTAAGCAAGCTATGTATGAATTGTAAATTTGTAGGCATTTCTGATGTGAAGATCAGGATATATACTAAGATAACATAAATACATACAGATGCACACGTACATTGACTATATTTTCGATTTCTATGTATGAAACTTGACCTAATGTTAAACTGGAATATTTGACTTGCTTAGCGATACGTGACTTGTGTCTGTGTTGGCTATCATATGCAACAAGGATGATGGCCAAACGGTCCCAACGCCCACACTGACTATATTTTCAAGTTCTGTGTATGACACTTGACCCAATGTTAAACTGGAATATTTAACTTGCTCAGCCACTCATGACTTGTGTCTGTGTTGGTTATCCTACGCAACAAGGATGATGACCAAACGGTCCCAACGCCCACACCGAAGATTAATGCGGAATTAAACCAAACACCTCTAGGGCAAGAGAGTATTAGCACCAACCAACCAATCCCCTCTCAATGATCTTGCGATAGAACGATGCAAGCACATGACAACATACACAAATAAAGAATTTAAGAAGCACAACAACAAACATGATCATTTATCCTGGTTCGGCCCGTTAGGTGCATACGTTCAGCAATCCAATGCAAACGGTTACATTATGATCAAGAATGCAATTACACTGACCCACGTTCTTCCTCTCCATTCAATACAACAGATATGACTTCAAGCAAGACAATCTAACCATAGACATTTCCTCAAGCCCTCATAATCTCTTATTCAAGTGGAAACCCTTGATAATAAAGCTCTTACAAGAAATAGGACTCTTCAAGGGACTCACTCCCACTAGCAATGAAGATCTATCTTTGGTAATGGTGTTCCTAACAACTAGGATACTCCCCAAGGGATTCAAGATCAAACATTAGAAAGAAGAAGAAAAAACACTCACTTGGATCTCTCAAACCCTAGCTCTTAGTTTTCCTCAAACCCTAGCTTTCATGTACTCCAAGTGATCTCCAAGTCTTGGTCGTGCAAGCATTGCTTAAGCATCCCACATTTATAGACCCAAGATATGCTCCCAATCGTGGCTATTAAGAGGATAATTTGGCATGTTTAAACCCTTATTCATGGGTATTTTGCACATATTATTTGCTTAATTTGACTCTAATCCATGCATTTCTTCAATATCATTCGATATTAGAGCTTATCATCTCTTTATGTGCAAAATATGATTCTTATGACCTAATTTTTATCTTCTCTCTTATTTTTTTAGATGAAGATGGCTTTCTTCCAATTCCAACAGATATTATTGCAGATTTTTCTGAGCTCGGAAATATTTTCTACATTTTCTAGCAGACAATGTAGCGAAGCTGGAATTTTTGCACATCCGTGCCATATTTGCACGATCATGATTCGTGCAAAATCAATAGAACATCCAGATTTATGCATAGTTACAGTGCATGGCCGTGTCCGATTAAAATCGTAGAATATGGTTTTGACTTTATTTTTGAACCTGAATTTGATGAGAATTGGTGGGGTGGTATAAATACAATTTTTGAAGGGGGTTTGGAGGACGTTTTTGAGGCCTTTCTCCTGTATTTTGGTGTCTACTCTCTTGAACTTTTGAAGAACTTTCATTGATTTCTTTTGTGCTAAAGGATTGGAACTTTAATCATCAATTTAGTAACTATTCTCTTTAACCCTTCTCTTGATTTATATGCTTTCTCGTATTATTTGTTTGGTGAGTATGTTTATGGCTAGTGAGTAATTCTCCTTACTTAGGGTTGAGTTGAATCCTATTGTGAATTAATTGTATGGATTGATCGTCCTATTATCAATTTATGGAATTAATTGTTAGGGTTTAGTCTTGGATGTACTTCATATTATTTTATCTATTGATTTGCTATACAACCCTAATCACCGACGAGAAATTAGGGTTTGGTTTGACATACTTTGATGATAGATTAATTTTCTATTGATTTAGGGTAACTGTTGGATATTGGCCATTAAGCCCAATATTTTTTCGATAATGATCACCACATTATGTGGTACTAATGTCTCAAAGTGTTTAGTCTCAGATAAGTAACATTGATTATATCAAGGGGAGAGAAAACAATTGGTGATGGAATAATGGACTCAAGGCATGGAGCAATGGATCATTGAAGCCATGAAGAATCATGAAGCATATTGTAAATCATTTTTGATTCTTTGTGTATTTTGCTCTTTATTTAATAGAATACTTGTATGTCTTGATTAGATGGACAAACACACATTCATCTCATTTTGCATCTTAGAGAACCATAGGAATATCCTAGAACACATCCCAATATGTTCCATGGTCAAAACACTCAAGATTGTGTTTTTGGACCGGGATCAGACGTCTGACGTCTGGTGTGTCTAAATTTATTCTTTTGGACAGTCATTTATCAGCCGTCTGAAGCTCATTGGCCAGACGTCTGAATAGTAGGCCAGATGTCTGAACAATGGGTCAGACGTCTGACTAGTGAACTCCAGACCATTGAACAATAAGTGTTAGTTTTCATGAGTACTCTGTTTTTCTCACCCACTTATGTCTAGCCGTTTGAAGAAGTCTTGTCAGATGACTGAACAGTGCATCAACCATCTGACAAGTGTTCAGCAGATGTCTGGTTGCTTGGAGTTGGTTCTTCATTTTGTTCTTAACCAACTCATCTTTCAGCTGTCTGATGAAGGATAACCAGACGACTGAACAGTTCTTCAGACGTCTGGTAACCCTTCTTCAGACGTCTGATGGCTAGGAATCTATTCGTTTATATCGGTTAGAGTGTGTATTTCCTGGGCCAATTTCTTGGGTTTTATGCACAATTGAGAGACTATTTATACCCGAATGTATGGGAGTTTTTGGTACCAATACACACACAAAGAGAATCATTTTATGAGCCAAAAATTAGAGCAAAGCTTCATCTTTTCAACTCTCTCTCCTCACTCTCTCTCTCTTGGAGCTCCATTGAATGTTGCATTAAACTTCAAAACTTAAGGAAAGTCCGCTAGTGCACAAAGCTTCATTTCAGCACTTGGACAACCACACTTCATTGCCTAGCACTTCATGTTTATAAGTTCATTTAATCAAGGCAATAAGGAGTGTGTATTTCTTATATCGTTTCATTATTTGTGAAACCTAGCTTTCGGGTTGTGGAAGCGTTCTCTCTGGAAAGAGAGGTGATGCCATTGGAATATGATTTGCAATCTTAGAAAAGATTGTGTGTGCTATCTTTCAAAAGATAGGCTCTTGGAAAAGAGTGCGTTGTATTTAGGTTGCCTTGGAAAAGGCTTGATAGTGGAAAATTCACAAGACTCTGAAAAGAGTATGGGATTAGAGTAGGCAATTACCGAACCAGGATACTTTGTGTTGTTTGCGATTATGTTTGTCTCGTTGTGGATGTGCTAGTTATCTTGCTTTATTATTCCGCATATGCAAGAATTTATTAATTAGCATGTATATTGCCATTATACTATTCACCACACTCTAATGTGTAGTGCTAGTAGTTCATGGTATCTTTAGATCCTAATCAGACACCTGGAAACAGTACTCCAGACGTCTGACCCCAATCAGACGCCTGAACGTTGAACTTCAGGTGTCTGATGCAGTCTGCGTCCAAATTCCAAAGAATTGGAAATAATTACCAGAACTGCCATTTAGACATATGAAGAACTCTCAGACGCCTGATTGATGGTCAGATGTTTGACAGCTTGTATGGCCGATACTTCTGATACATCAGACATCTGAGACTTGCTCTCAGACGTATGACTATCCCGTCAGTATGGAGACGGCAATAGGCTATCAGACATCTGATCCTGGTATGTCTTCCATGCTTGGATTTTGCAGCAGAAATTCAACAGTCGGGACACGTCCGACAGAAGCCTGTATTCATCTTAAGAACACACAGGGAATGCAGTAAATCATGCATGTTATTGACATAATTACTTTAGTCTTCTTCCTATGAATAAACCCCCCAATATATACGAGAACAATGGATGTGACCAGCATGGTGCAAGAAATTCCTAGAGAAGCCTGTTGAACGAGTCTTCCGAAGCTCCCGCAACTATCTACCTAATTACCTATTCTTTAGCATGAATATCCTGTATCAATTATGTATATCTAGTCCGATCACAATCCCATATATGTAGGGATATTCTGTATCAATTATGATCACAATCCCATATATGTAGGATTAGTTGTTATGAATCTCATGTATATATACTTCCAGTATTATCAATACAATACACGGTTTTACCAAATCTTCTAATATGGTATTAGAGCAATATTAATCAACAATATTGCCTTCTTTCTCTCCGATTTTCTTGCTGCAAAATCCTGCTGGCCGCTGTTCTCATTCAACTGCAAAACACAAGCAATTCTTCATTTTTTGTCAATTCATCATGGTTGATCAGGAACTCAACCTTGATCAAAATCTCAACCTTGATCAAAATCTCAACACTAATGCATCAGTGTTCATGTCACGCCCCGCTTCCCTAATATGGAAAGCGAGACGTGAGGAGGTCCGCTCAGACGTGGAGCTGTGAAGCTGCAGTCTGATAAGCGTCTGTAAAAATTTCGAAAAGTAGCAGGTCCTTGCATTGCGACGAAACAACAACAATAATAAAGCAGATAAGAAAAATATCCACCAACAACATCCAACAAATATTACATCACAGAATAGTCACAAAAGTACGAGTCTGAACAATAGGCCTAAAGCATGGCCAAACAAAACAAAGAGAGCTAGGTGCTACGCACCGAAACCTAACAGCAACTAAGGAAAGGTAACAACTAAGGGGAGACTCCAAACGAGTCTAGGACTGGTCACCCGTGTCCTCGAACTCGGTCTCTGCAGGGACCTCGAACTCAGCGTCAACGAACTGCTCGTCCTCAACAACCTGCTCTGTCTCAAATCCTGACATGTGACACCCAAAGAGAAAAGGGCACATGTCAGCAAAAGTCTCCCAAGGGAAGCGAAGAACTTTTGTGCAAGGATACAAATAAAATAATGCAACTAGCAGTTCTACAATGATGATATGGCATGACAATAAAAGAGTGCAACAATTAAATTAACAGGATGAAAATAATTAAGCACGTCGTAGCAGAAAGCTACAAATCACTATTTCACGATTTCACGATTTCACGATTAACTTGTATTCACGATGTGCACAGGGTTTACGCCTTTTGGCTGAAGTAGCTGTATGGGCACACTTCTACGCTCAAGTGATCGCTTAACCCTACCCCTCCACGTGTATCGAGCGTTGGTTTCCCAACAACACTGTGCTCGCTTCTGGATCACGAGCCAGGAAGTGTTTTTCAATATGGCATAGGGTTGTGCCCGCAAAGCAGGTGCCTAGCCTCAATAGTAATAACATTTGTAGCGTGTGCTACTCAATCACGAAGAACATTAAATGCATGCAATGACATGGCAATGAGCAGATAAATTGCGTACCGTTAATTGAAATTAAACATGGCATGACAGCATGAATGAAAGCAGGTAAAGTGTCGGATCTAGTTTCGTTGTCAAACTAGATCAAATAGGGCGTCTAGGCGACTATCATTTCACCGCCTAGTCTCTTTTACACAATTTTACAAATTGGCCTAAAACATGGCCTAAACAATTACTGGCAAGTATCACTTGCCTGGTTCCGGTGGTGTTGGTTGTCGTGGGTTCGCCTCGACGAGCGTTACGCTATAGAATGACTGGTTCTCTGTTTTGGTTAAACAAGTTAAACGAATTAGGTCCATTGCAAGATAAGCACAAAATTTAGTTAATCCCTAAATTAGGTTCGTCGGATTTTTATTGGGGTATCAGGCTAGGGTGGTGTTTATAAGGCGTCACACTAACATGGTACACCTTATTTTGTTTAATATTATTAACCTAACATCATTTAATCATTTAATAAGATGCTGAAATTAGATAACTAACAAATATCAGATCAATCACTACTAACCTATTAACTAACCTAACACCAACTAATGATAGGGCTATTATCATGTTAATATTACGTTTAATACTCCACACCTACTATCACCTACTCTAATATTATTAATACAATTTATCATGTTAACATACCCTCTCTCTCTCTCTTATTCTTTTAATCCAATTTCTTTAACCTATTCTGTCAACTACCCTCTTTAATTTCTTATTAAAACAAGGCTGACACCTAGTTTCTTACTCTCTGTTACCCCTATTTTATGTCTCCTATCTCTACTTTTAAAAACCCAGGTCACTCTCTTTATTCTTTTTTTTAAGTCTACTTCTCTTTCTTTATTACTGTCACTTCCCTTATCCATTATTTTTTATTCAAACAACCCATTCCCATTTGTTTCTCTCTGTCCCTTCTCCTGTCTCCTTCTTCAGTTCGTTTCTTTCACTTCTTCTATATTTTTTTTTGATTTCATATCTTGCAGGTAACAAATGAAAGGGAGAGGCTCGGGAACTCACGCGGGGAGGGGAGGCATACGCACGCAGAGGGGAGAAGGGGCTCGGCGCTCCTGCGCAGGCGGCGGCGGCGGCTCACGGCGCAGGCGGCCTTGCTGGCGGCGCGCGCTTCTGGGCGTTTTCCGGCCGTCCAAGGGGCACAGGGGAGGCGGCGCAGCGGGTTACAGGCGGCGGCGGCGGCCTAGGGCTGGGGGGTGGTCGGCCTAGGAAAGGGGAGGAAGAAGATGAAGTTTGGAGTTTGGGTTTCTTGATTTTTGGGTTTGAATCTGAAATTGCTTTCAGATTTGAGTTTGTGTTTGCTTCTCCTCTTAATTTCAGATTTTTGAGTTTGTTGTTTGTTGAATTTGGTTTTGGAAGGCTGAATTTTGGTTTCAATTTGAAGTTGTTGGGTTGATTTGCGAGATGAGATGAATCTTGCAGGGAGATGGGTTTCTGATTCGTGTTTTGGGTTGGAGAACTTTGCAGGTGGAATTGATTTGGGGAGGGCTGATTTGGTTTGGGGATGAAACTGGTTGTTGATTAATTTGCTTGCAGGATTCGTTTGCAGGTTGGCTTGTGTCGACGGTGACACTGTTATAAAAACAGTGCAGGGAACACCTTGAAGGAGGTAGCTGGAGGTGGGGGGATTTTGATGAGGCCTGTTGGATCTGAACTGCCCCCAGTCGGTGGAGTTCAATGTAGGTTAATTAATTAAAATCTGATTAGCCTTTTAATTTAAGTAATTAAGTTGTTAAGAAAAAAAATGTAATTATTAAAATACATAAAGTAATTAGTGAAAGTTAAAAGGTGATTAGTAATTTTGTAATTAGCGAAATAATTAAGTTAATATAATTCATTAAGATTAATAGTCAATTAACGATGGTACGGTAAAACGAAACGGATACGCGCTCGCGTTGACGTACGAAGGAATTCGCGCACAAAAATATCCGGATGGAAATACGGACATATAATAATAATACGCCTAGAAAATACCGGCCGTTACATTCTATCCACCTTAAGAAAATTCCGTCCTCGGAATTCTCATCTACTAAAGAGTAGGGAACAAATATGGGTAACGCTCCCGTATCTCATCTTCCCGCTCCCAGGTAGATTCTCCTGGCGAGTCGCGACGCCACATCACCCTGATTAGATCAACAGTCTTGGTCCTGAAAACTTTCTGACGTCGATCTAAGATCTCCACCGGTTGCTGTTCATACGTCAGATCTGGTCGAACTGTGATCTCTGAGTAATCCACAGCATGAGAAGGGTCGCTGATATAACGACGGAGCTGGGACACATGAAAGACGTCATGTACTCCCTCTAAGGACGGTGGCAAGGCTAAGCGATATGCTACTTCACCAACTCGATCTAGCACATCGAAAGGTCCAATAAATCTCGGACTAAGCTTGCCTCGCTTTCCAAATCGAATCACTCCTCGATTTGGTGAGATCTTTAGGAACACATGATCTCCCGGCTGAAACTCCAAAGGACGTCGTTTAGCATCAGCCCAATGCTTATAACGGTCCTGAGCGATCCGAAGCTTGTCCCTGATATCTCGCACAACATCAACTGCTTCTACTATCATCTCTGGCCCCAAGAGCTCTCTATCACCGATGTCATCCCAACTCAGTGGCGATCGACATTTCCTCCCGTAGAGAGCAGCAAAAGGTGCCATGCCAATGCTCGCCTGGTAGCTGTTGTTGTAGGAAAACTCCACTAAGTGCAGGTGATCCTCCCACGAACCCTTGAGATCCAACATGCAAGCTCTCAACATATCCTCCAATATCTGAATAGTGCGCTCCGACTGTCCATCCGTCTGCGGGTGATACGCAGTACTGAACTTCAGACTGGTACCCAGATTGGTCTGCAGACTCTTCCAGAACTGAGATGTGAACCTCGTATCACGATCTGATACAATGCTCACAGGGACTCCATGCAAGCGCACGATCTCCTACACGACATAATTCACGTTACGACTAGTGCTAGAAGGAAATTATTAAGGTATGAGTTAGGTCATTACCTCCATATACTTCCTTGCTAATATCTCCGTGGATTGCCCAACTCGGAAAGGTATAAAATGCGCTGACTTGGTCAATCGATCAACGATGACCCAGATCGCGTCGTTCTGCTTGGTGCTCCGAGGTAAGCCAGTCACGAAGTCCATCGTGATGTGCTGCCACTTCCACTCGGGAATCGGCAGAGGTTGTAGTAATCCAGCAATGCGATGGTGTTCAGCCTTCACTTGCTGACACACGAGGCACTTGGCAACGCTACGTGCCACACCTCTCTTCATTCCATGACACCAGAAATTTTGTCGAAGATCCTTGTACATTTTAGTACCTCCAGGATGGATAGAATAAGGCAAACTGTGAGACTCATTCATCAACTCTTCTCTGATATCTCCTGCAGGCACGCAGATCCTGCTACCATATCTCAAAGATCCATCCGCGTGAATCAGAAAATCTGTCCGAAGTCCTGCTTCGACTTGCTCTCTGATCTTCTTCAACTTAGCATCTCCAGCTTGAGCAATCTTGATTCGATCCACGATCGTCGATTGAATTTGCATGTTCATCAACGACGATGTGACTCCCGGTAGAATAGCTTCAACATTCATCCTTCGCAGATCCTGTTGCAATCTCCACTGAGCTGTGAGAATCATCACTTCGGGCAGTCGACTCAAGGCATCTGGTACGACATTCACCTTCCCTGGATGATACTGAAGATCGATGTCATAGTCTGCCATCAATTCCAACCATCTGCGCTGTCTCATATTCAGCTCCTTCTGGGTGAATATATATTTCAAACTTTTGTGATCAGTGAAGATTTTCACTTTCTCACTCAGTAAGAAATGCCTCCAAATCTTCAAAGCAAAGATGACTGCAGCTAACTCCAAGTCGTGAGTCGGATAATTCTTCTCATGGACCTTCAATTGTCGCGAAGCATAAGCGACCACATGATTGTGCTGGTGCAGAACGCATCCAAGTCCCTTGCCTGATGCGTCGCAGAAAATCTCGAAGCCTCCACTTCGGTCCGGAATAGCTAAGACTGGTGCAGTAGTCAGTCTCTCCTTCAAGGTAGAAAAAGCTTGCTCACAACTGAACTTAATATCCTTCCTTGTCAATCTCGTCATCGGCTCAGCTATCCTCGAGAAATCCTTGATAAATCTGCGGTAGTATCCTGCCAATCCAAGGAAACTCCTGATGTCCGATGCTGATCGAGGTGTATGCCATTCTCTGACTGCTTTGACCTTTTCCGGATCCACTGAGATACCAGCTCCCGATACTACATGCCCAAGAAATGCAATTCTATCCAGCTAGAATTCGCATTTGCTGTACTTGGCATACAGTCTATGGTGACGGAGTGTCTCCAAGACTATCTTCAGATGTTCTGCATGCTCTTCCTCGCTCTTCGAGTACACCAAGATGTCGTCTATGAAAATCACCACGAACTTGTCGAGGAAGTCATAAAAGATAAGGTTCATGAGATTCATGAACACAGCAGGAGCGTTGGTCACACCGAATGGCATGACAACGAACTCGTAATGCCCGTACTTAGTCCGAAAAGCGGTCTTGAGCACATCTTCCTTCTTGACTCTGACTTGATGGTATCCGCTCCGGAGATCCAACTTCGAAAATACCCTCGATCCACCAAGCTGATCGAAGATATCATCAATGCGAGGCAGCGGGTACTTGTTCTTCACTGTGATCTGATTCAACTCCCGATAATCGATACACATTCTTCTCGAGCCATCTTTCTTCTTTACCAGCAAGACGGGTGCACCCCATGGAGATACGTTGGGATGGATGAAACCCTTCTGTAGTAGTTCATCCAACTGCTTCCTCAATTCTTCTAATTCTGCAGGAGCCATACGGTACGGTGCCTTCGAAATTGGTTGAGCTCCTGGCATAAGGTCGATGCCGAACTCCAACGCTCGATCAGGCGGCAGTCCAGAAATGTCTTCAGGGAAGACGTCTTCGAAGTCTCTCACTACTGCAGGCTTCTCTGGCTCAGCAATCATAGATGCAACGGTCAATCGGTAAGGCTGGGCTCGGAACTTGACAGGTCCAAGCGAACGTCCTCCGCCGACAAATTCGAACACTGGATGGTCGGGAAGTTCGAACACCACTTTCTTTCGGTGACAGTCGATCGTGGCATAAAAAGCTCCTAACCAGTCAATGCCAAGAATAGCATCAAAGTTGGATAGGTCGTGGACGATGAAATTAGCATATAATTCGTGTCCACTAATCACCAACGGGCATGGTCTACATCCCAGTGCAACCTTCACTACACCATTCCCAGTTGTAATGTTCCAACCCTTGGGAAGTGTATAGGTGGGTATTGAGTGTTCGACTACGAACTTCCGAGATAGGATGCACATGGAAGCTCCAGAATCGAACAGGGTCAAGGCCGGGTGAGATGAAACTAAGATGACACCTAAGGGTAATATGCAACTAGATTAACATGGATCTAATTAATCAAATATAATGCATAAATAATGAAGACTAGTATAGAAGTTACCTGCAATAACTCCGTCCTCAGTCTCTGCCTCCACTGCAGTCATCGTGAAGGCTTGCCTCTTAGGCTGAACAGCCTGCTGGAAAGCCTGCTTCTGGGGAATGAGAGGCGCTCCACGTCCAGTAGCCACTGGAGCTCTCTGCTGCTGAACTCCATCTGGTGCCTTCCACAGTTGCTTAGTTCTCGGACAGTCCTTCAATGCATGCGTAGCGTCACCACAAACTAAGCACTGGCCCAAGAATCTCCTACACTGCTCCTTCACATGACCAGCCTTGCCACAAAAATGGCACAACTTCGGAGTAGGCCCACCTGGCCTCTTAAACTGCACGGACTGATTAGGCTTGAACCCAGGCCTAACCACAGCTCTGGCCTGCTCCATAGGCCTCTTCCCAGCACCTGAATACTGTCCTCTCATCTGATTGGCAATCAGCTCCTGCCTCTTGGCAGCTATCAACAACTTCTGGTAAGAATCCAAGTCCGAAGAGGAAATCAGACTCTGCAGCTCCAAAGATAAGCCTTGTAAGAATTTCTGAGCTCGATCCTCAGCAGTCTCCACCATCTTCGGTGCAAAGCGACTCAGTCTCATGAACTCTTGGTGGTACTGGTCCACTGTCAGATTCCCTTGCTTCAGATTGATAAACTGCTGCATCAGCTCCCTCTTGGCAGCTCCAGGGAAATACTCATCATTAAATCTCGCCTTGAAAGTGGCCCAGGGGATAGGCTTCGCCAACAGCTGCTCTTCTGACTCCCACCAACTGCGGGCATTGTCCTTCAGTTGCTTCTTCACTAAGTCAACCCATCCAGCCGGGTTAACCTTCGAGAGAAACAGGTTATCCTCCGTGTTCTTCATCCATTCATCCGCAGCTACTGCTCCTTCCGACCCAGTGAAATATGACGGGCCCAACTCCCGAAACTGCTTCGCTCCCGGCTCGAAGCGAGGGGCATTCTGAAGCATGCCCTGCTGAACCTGCATCATCTGATGCATCATTCTCATCATCTCAGCCGTGGTGGGTTCTCTATCAGCATCCGCAACACGTCCTGCTCCACCACCAGCTCCAGGTCCACTACCAGCTCCTCGGGTAATGCGTCTACCGGCCATCTAAGACAAGAAAATGCTCAGATTAGACTTAATCATGACTCGTTTGTTAGGAATATTTAAATGGATGTTGTTATCATCATTGTTGTTTCGATATTTCGCAGATGCAAAGAGGAGGACCTGCATGGGCCACCACTAAAACCTGTCACGCCCCGCTTCCCTAATATGGAAGGCGAGACGTGAGGAGGTCCGCTCAGACGTGGAGCTGTGAAGCTGCAGTCTGATAAGCGTCTGTAAAAATTTCGAAAAGTAGCAGGTCCTTGCATTGCGACGAAACAACAACAATAATAAAGCAGATAAGAAAAATATCCACCAACAACATCCAACAAATATTACATCACAGAATAGTCACAAAAGTACGAGTCTGAACAATAGGCCTAAAGCATGGCCAAACAAAACAAAGAGAGCTAGGTGCTACGCACCGAAACCTAACAGCAACTAAGGAAAGGTAACAACTAAGGGGAGACTCCAAACGAGTCTAGGACTGGTCACCCGTGTCCTCGAACTCGGTCTCTGCAGGGACCTCGAACTCAGCGTCAACGAACTGCTCGTCCTCAACAACCTGCTCTGTCTCAAATCCTGACATGTGACACCCAAAGAGAAAAGGGCACATGTCAGCAAAAGTCTCCCAAGGGAAGCGGAGAACTTTTGTGCAAGGATACAAATAAAATAATGCAACTAGCAGTTCTACAATGATGATATGGCATGACATTAAAAGAGTGCAACAATTAAATTAACAGGATGAAAATAATTAAGCACGTCGTAGCAGAAAGCTACAAATCACTATTTCACGATTTCACGATTTCACGATTAACTTGTATTCACGATGTGCACAAGGTTTACGCCTTTTGGCTGAAGTAGCTGTACGGGCACACTTCTACGCTCAAGTGATCGCTTAACCCTACCCCTCCACGTGTATCGAGCGTTGGTTTCCCAACAACACTGTGCTCGCTTCTGGATCACGAGCCAGGAAGTGTTTTTCAATATGGCATAGGGTTGTGCCCGCAAAGCAGGTGCCTAGCCTCAATAGTAATAACATTTGTAGCGTGTGCTACTCAATCACGAAGAACATTAAATGCATGCAATGACATGGCAATGAGCAGATAAATTGCGTACCGTTAATTGAAATTAAACATGGCATGACAGCATGAATGAAAGCAGGTAAAGTGTCGGATCTAGTTTCGTTGTCAAACTAGATCAAATAGGGCGTCTAGGCGACTATCATTTCACCGCCTAGTCTCTTTTACACAATTTTACAAATTGGCCTAAAACATGGCCTAAACAATTACTGGCAAGTATCACTTGCCTGGTTCCGGTGGTGTTGGTTGTCGTGGGTTCGCCTCGACGAGCGTTACGCTATAGAATGACTGGTTCTCTGTTTTGGTTAAACAAGTTAAACGAATTAGGTCCATTGCAAGATAAGCACAAAATTTAGTTAATCCCTAAATTAGGTTCGTCGGATTTTTATTGGGGTATCAGGCTAGGGTGGTGTTTATAAGGCGTCACACTAACATGGTACACCTTATTTTGTTTAATATTATTAACCTAACATCATTTAATCATTTAATAAGATGCTGAAATTAGATAACTAACAAATATCAGATCAATCACTACTAACCTATTAACTAACCTAACACCAACTAATGATAGGGCTATTATCATGTTAATATTACGTTTAATACTCCACACCTACTATCACCTACTCTAATATTATTAATACAATTTATCATGTTAACATACCCTCTCTCTCTCTCTTATTCTTTTAATCCAATTTCTTTAACCTATTCTGTCAACTACCCTCTTTAATTTCTTATTAAAACAAGGCTGACACCTAGTTTCTTACTCTCTGTTACCCCTATTTTATGTCTCCTATCTCTACTTTTAAAAACCCAGGTCACTCTCTTTATTCTTTTTTTAAGTCTACTTCTCTTTCTTTATTACTGTCACTTCCCTTATCCATTATTTTTTATTCAAACAACCCATTCCCATTTGTTTCTCTCTGTCCCTTCTCCTGTCTCCTTCTTCAGTTCGTTTCTTTCACTTCTTCTATATTTTTTTTTGATTTCATATCTTGCAGGTAACAAATGAAAGGGAGAGGCTCGGGAACTCACGCGGGGAGGGGAGGCATACGCGCGCAGAGGGGAGAAGGGGCTCGGCGCTCCTGCGCATGCGGCGGCGGCGGCTCACGGCGCAGGCGGCGGCGGCGGCTCACGGCGCAGGCGGCCTTGCTGGCGGCGCGCGCTTCTGGGCGTTTTCCGGCCGTCCAAGGGGCACAGGGGAGGCGGCGCAGCGGGTTACAGGCGGCGGCGGCGGCCTAGGGCTGGGGGGTGGTCGGCCTAGGAAAGGGGAGGAAGAAGATGAAGTTTGGAGTTTGGGTTTCTTGATTTTTGGGTTTGAATCTGAAATTGCTTTCAGATTTGAGTTTGTGTTTGCTTCTCCTCTTAATTTCAGATTTTTGGGTTTGTTGTTTGTTGAATTTGGTTTTGGAAGGCTGAATTTTGGTTTCAATTTGAAGTTGTTGGGTTGATTTGCGAGATGAGATGAATCTTGCAGGGAGATGGGTTTCTGATTCGTGTTTTG
Source organism: Scilla litardierei (assembly GCA_030789695.1). Taxonomy (NCBI): domain Eukaryota; kingdom Viridiplantae; phylum Streptophyta; class Magnoliopsida; order Asparagales; family Asparagaceae; genus Scilla; species Scilla litardierei. The sequence continues at coordinate 46,919,375 of CM061138.1, read as the reverse complement.
GGTTGGAGAACTTTGCAGGTGGAATTGATTTGGGGAGGGCTGATTTGGTTTGGGGATGAAACTGGTTGTTGATTAATTTGCTTGCAGGATTCATTTGCAGGTTGGCTTGTGTCGACGGTGACACTGTTATAAAAACAGTGCAGGGAACACCTTGAAGGAGGTAGCTGGAGGTGGGGGGATTTTGATGAGGCCTGTTGGATCTGAACTGCCCCCAGTCGGTGGAGTTCAATGTAGGTTAATTAATTAAAATCTGATTAGCCTTTTAATTTAAGTAATTAAGTTGTTAAGAAAAAAAATGTAATTATTAAAATACATAAAGTAATTAGTGAAAGTTAAAAGGTGATTAGTAATTTTGTAATTAGCGAAATAATTAAGTTAATATAATTCATTAAGATTAATAGTCAATTAACGATGGTACGGTAAAACGAAACGGATACGCGCTCGCGTTGACGTACGAAGGAATTCGCGCACAAAAATATCCGGATGGAAATACGGACATACAATAATAATACGCCTAGAAAATACCGGCCGTTACAGTTCAACACCACCTCTTCACCAGTGACCACATCCAATCTTTACGATGTTCATCACTGGAAAGTCCTTACATTGTCCTCGTTACGCCTCTTCTAACGGGTGACAATTATGGTACGTGGAGTCGAGCAATAGCCATGGCTTTACGAGCTAAGAATAAATATGGCTTCGTCGATGGAACCTTGTCGAGACCTGATACTCAAAGTGACATTCTCAACTTTGAACGTTGCAATGATTTGGTAAGCAGTTGGATTCTCAATTCAGTTTCTCCTGGGATTCGGCCAAGTATTCTCTATTTCGAGAATGCTGCTGAAATTTGGCTCGACCTCAAAGATCGATTCTCTCAGTCAAACGCACCGAAAATTTACCAACTGGAAAGGTCCATCTCCAATCTAAAACAGGAGGGTATGAATGTTTCTTCATATTTTACCCAACTGAAATCTCTTTGGGATGAATTGAACATCATCATCATCCTATCTCCATGCATATGTGCCAATTCGAAATCCATCATGGAGCAAATAAATCAAGATCGAGCTATGGAATTCCTACAATGACTTCACGATAACTTCTCTATGGTACGCCGACAAATCCTTCTCATGGAACCTTTTCCTTCTATCCAACGGATATATAATTTGGTGTGTCAAGAAGAAAAGCAACAAGAGCTTGACATACACATTCCAATTGTGGAATCTGCTGCCCTAAACACTTCCAGGAATTCAACATGGAATGATCGACACACCGTCACTCCCCAATCTTATCGCCCCACAGGAAAGCGACCGCGTCCTTTCTGCGACCACTGCAATCGCCACGGTCACACCCGAGCCACTTGTTATCAGCTGCACGGATTTTCTGAAGGCCAAGTGAAGCGTCCAGCACCTTAACGTAATCCTCCGGTGGCAACAAATAATCATATCACCACTAAGCAGTACAACAAGTTGATGGCTCTCCTCGCGAATGAAACTTCAGTTGGTAATTCTGCACATTTAGCAGGTAATATTTTCTTCTCTGCATATTTAGTAGATAGAGTTCTAACTTGTGCATCTTCTTCTTGGATTATTGATTCTGACGCATCAAATCATATATGCAATCACTTGCATTATTCTCATCTTATTATGCACTGCAAAATCATTTATCAGTTCAAATGCCCGATGGATCATTGGCATCAGTAACTCATATTGGAGTTATCAAACATTCTCCAAATCTCATTCTCAAAGAAGTAGTTTATATTCCATCTTTCAAATTTAATTTATTATTTGTCTCCCAGATAACTCGACATATTGATTGTGTAGTCACATTTTTTCATACTCACTGCCTATTTCAGGACCGTTCCTCGAAGGTGAAGATTGGTCGGGGTAGTTTGCAAAATGGACTTTTCTATCTGGATGATGTTCCTGCTTTAAATAATGCATTTTCTTTTAAAGAATGTAATAAATTTGACTTATGGCATTCACGACTTGGTCATCCCGGGAATTCTCGTTTTAAATTCCTTGTAAGCAATTTTCCTGATGTTGTTTCAAATAAGAATTTTACTTGTGATATTTGTCCACAAGCTAAGCAATCTCGTCAATCATTTTCTAACAGTAGTTCTTTATCTTCTAAATGTTTTGAATTGATTCATATAGACATGTGGGGACCTTTTTCTGTTCCATCTCTAAATGGATCTCGCTATTTTTTAACTTTTGTCGATGATTATTCGCGATGTACCTGGATATATCTCATGAAAAATAAGTCCAACACTTTTCGCATGATTATCCATTTCTTTAATCAAATTAATAGACAATTTAATAGCAGTATTCCAAAATCAACACTGGAAACGGTGGCATATTCCTTCCGCAACTCCAAATCATTCGCTCAGACAATGGAGCTGAATTTCTTTGCGCCAAATTTCAAAATTGGTGTTCTACTCATGGCATTATTCATCAACGTAGTTGTGTTGCCACACCCCAACAAAATGGGATCGTTGAACATAAGCATTGTCAACTTCTCGATGTTGCTCGAGCCATGCGCTTTCAAAGTTGTCTTCCTCTCCCATTCTGGGGAGAGTGTTTTTATTCCTGCCTTTCTTATAAATAAATTACTAGCAAAGGTTCTTAATTTTAAATCTCCTCATGAAATATTATTTGGCACATCTCTATCATATTCTTCTCTCCGAGTTTTTGGATGTTTGTGTTTCGCCAAAAATATGTATATTCGACATAAGTTTGATTCTCGGGCCAAACCTGGCATCTTTGTTGGCTACCCTTTTGGTCAAAAAGGATATCGAATTTATGATCCATCTACTCGTCACATTTATGTCTCTCGCGATGTTGTTTTTCATGAATCACACTTCCCTTATAGTAACACATCGCCAACTCCTAATTCGACTCCTCCACCGATAGGTATCATTCCTTTAAATGATGACCAAATGGATCCTGTCATTCCCTCGAACTCTTCTCAAATCGATCCTCCTATTCAACCACCATCTCCTGTGTAGGCTACTATTGACTCCCCTCGGGAATTGGGTCCAACTTCTTCTCATGTGCCTATCACTACTGATTCTACCTCCTCAAGATCCGTACGACCTTCGCGAGTTCGACGTTCTCCACCTCGCTTAAGTGACTTCATATGCTCAAATGTCTTCCCATCTACTCAATTTCCTCTTTCCAATCACTTCTCTTTAAACACATTGAGTTCCTCTCATCGTGATTTTGTATCCACGATCATTGATCACACTGAACCGCAAACTTATTCTCAAGCGGTTAAGTCGTCTCACTAGCGTACTGCCATGTCATCTGAAATTCAAGCTCTTGAGCGTAATCGTACTTGGTCTCTTTTCCCCTTACCTCCTGGCAAATTACCCATCGGTTGTAAATGGGTTTACAAGATCAAATATAATTCCGATGGATCTATTGAGCGTTACAAAGCACGTCTCGTTGCAAAAGGATACAATCAAATTGAAGGGATTGATTATCATGATACGTTTGCACCTGTTGCCAAACTTGTTACTGTTCGCCTACTCCTTTCCATCGCGGCGATTCATGGATGGATCCTTCATCAACTTGATGTCAATAATGCTTTTCTCCAAGGCGATCTTCATGAAGAAGTTTACATGAAACTTCCTCCAGGTTTTCATCATAAGTATGATAATCATGTTTGTAAACTACACAAATCTCTGTATGGACTCAAACAGGCCTCTCGTCAATGGTTTTCGAAATTTTCTTCCACTCTAATATCACGTGGATTCCATCAGTCTACCTCAGATTACAGTCTTTTTACATATATCAAAGGTAAAATTTCTGTATTTGTCCTTATTTATGTTGATGACATTATTATCACTGGAAACAATCTCGCGGTCATCCATAAAACTAAACAATTTCTTGCCAGTTCCTTTTCCATTAAGGATCTAGGCACTCTCCGATACTTTCTTGGTATTGAAGTCTCTCGCTCCAACAAATGGATCTTTTTATGTCAACGTAAATACGCTCTTGACATTCTCTCTGATTCAGGACAACTAGGTTGTCGTCCATCATTTTTCCCTATGGAACAAAACCTTCATTTACTTGCAGATGATGGTACACCACTTCCCGACCCCTCTATTTATCGTCGTCTTGTGGGTCGTCTTCTCTATTTGACTGTCACTCAGCCTGATATTCAGTATGTCGTTAATACTCTTAGCTAATTCATGCAAAATCCATGTTCAACTCACCTCGATGTAGCTCATCGAGTTCTCCGCTACCTAAAAGGTTCTGTTGGTAAGGGCATACTACTATCAGCTACTAGTTCTCTTTCTTTAGTTGGTTTTGCTGATTCTGATTGGGCTGGATGCCCCATTACCTGTCGTTCTACCACTGGATACATCACAATGCTTGGCTCTAGTCCTATTTCATGGAAGACTAAGAAACAACCCACTGTTTCACGTTCTTTCGCCGAGGCCGAATATCGACCTCTTGCAACTCTCACTGCGGAGATACAATGGCTCAAGTATCTTCTTTGCGACCTTGGCTTCCCTCCTCAACAACCAATCACTGTTTATTGTGACAACCAAGCTGCCCTTCACATTGCCAGCAACCCGGTTTTTCATGAGCGTACAAAACACATTGAACTTGATTGCCACTTCGTCCATGAAAAGATTATTTCCGGCCTTATCTCCGCCGGCTACTTACGTTCTTCTGACCAACTTGCTGATATATTTACAAAGACGCTCGGCGCGGATGCTTTTCATCGCATTATTTCCAAGTTGGGCGAGCTCGACATATCTCTCCCGACTCCAACTTGACGGGGGGTGTTGAACGAGTCTTCCGAAGCTCCTGCAACTATCTACCTACTTACCTATTCTTTAGCATGAATATTCTGTATCAATTATGTATATCTAGTCTGATCACAATCACATATATGTAGGGATATTCTGTATCAATTATGATCACAATCCCATATATGTAGGATTAGTTGTTATGAATCTCATGTATATATACTTCCTGTATTATCAATACAATACACGGTTTTACCAACTCTTCTAATAAAGCCCATAATTAAACTTTGTTTAACCATCCAAATAAATGATCCGCACCATTCATCATACTTTCATTGACTCAAAAGATATAGGAATGAAAGTTAGCATTGCACGAACACCATTTACTAATGAATAAATGGTCCAATAAATATCCAATAAAATATATTAGAAAAAGAAATATAGACAACTTGTTGTAGGAAATTCTTGCAAGCAGCCCCAGAAAGAATTTGTAGATCATTTAAATAGATGATGCACATCAATCAAAATGCTCTCTTGGCTCAATGAGAAATATTATGGCATAGAGACAATTTACTCACGAATGAAGTGGTTGCTCTGAAATATAGCTTGTTTTGCAACCACTATGTATGAATGGTGGAAACTTTTAGTGGACCGTCTAATGGTTGGCCAACGCCATACTTGCATTATCATACGGACATCAAAATGAGAAATGATTTGATATCTCTATAAATAAAGTGGCCTCATTAGTCAGTGTGTGACTCTTTCCTATAAAAATGATAACCAGTATGTAGAGAAAAATCCAACTCTAACTTATGATGGGATACCAATTAAGTCCAAATTCTTTTTATTTTATTTTATTGATATTGATATTTTATTATTTTGGGTTTTTTATTTGACTTGGACTATATTTTTGTATTTGACTAGTAATACATTGGGTTTTATTTTCTTTTACTTTCTTTTTTTGGGGTGAGTATAGTCCCAAGTCGAATTGGGTTAAAGAAAAGGTTGTAAGCATATATAAAGGCCCTAGATCGGTTTATTTAAAATTAATGAATAAATCAAAGGAAAATTTTCTCCAAATCCGAGAAAGATCCTGCTTAGTGAGAAGTCTAGATAAGAAGCAAATAAACCTTAATTTATCGGTTCTTCCCCAACACTTCCTCAAATCCTCCACAAAAGTCCCAAAATCTATCTCGTCCTACGTCAATTTGTATCAGAAGATCTCATCTTTGCTCTTTCTGATTTCAGATCCACAAAAAATCAGTAAGCAAAAAAATCACCAAAATCCTAACCCTAGTCCTTACTCACGCCACCGCCATCGCCTGCAGCGGCACCCACGTCAACCGCCACCACCTCCACAGGGTTCACATACCCTCGACGTCACCTCCGGCACCTAGCATCGCCTTCCTCAGCGATGAAATCCTGTTCTGCCGCTGTCCAAAGCCTATCGAAGTCTGTTGTCGCCCCAAACAGCCCCTAGAGCCAACACCATCACCATCACCTCCTCGATCCTCCCACGACATCATCAACTTCACCCGCACCCAAACTCATCACTGATGTCGTCCAATTCTTCGAAAACTCGTCACGTCAAACTTTTGAAGACTCGTCGGCACCGCTGCCACCGACGACAGCTGGGAAAGCCCGCCACCCCCAAAAGGTTCCCCAAGCCAAGGACTAACCACAACAAGAAGGGCAGGGTAAAACGTCACTGTTTCACCAGGATAATTGCTGCCGGTACCAATCGAGCCGACGTGCTACAATGTTGGCTCGATCGAGCTGACCCTGACAATGAGCCGTGCTGCCGACTTAGCCAGTATTGTTCACCGGTTTGGGTAGAGCCGATCCCGAGCCGACCGGAGCCAGCTCGAGCCGACCGACCCGATGAGCCAACCCCACCAGCCGGCTCAGCCGAGCTGCATTGACTCGGTCGATGGCTTGGCCAAGCCGCGGCTCAACAGTGAGCCGTTCTATTTTCAGTGAATTTTCGATTTCGACTGATTTTCTGTGTAGTTTTGCTATTTTGTAGATTTTGGCTCCGTTGAAATCCAAATTCAGTATCGTTCGTGCCACTGGATAGCCAACTCAACCAAGTACACATAGGTACCCTCAATGCAAGAAGATATGCTATAAATTATGGGATACTACAATGCTTACTGCGATGAAAGCTATTCTCGACAAACAAGTTATGATCGAATACCAATCTTTTATAGCTTCGATGATAGGTATAGATATGAAGATGGAAAAGATCAACTTAAATACTTCTCCGTCAAATTTGATTTGTCAAACAAATTGAAATATACATATGCATATCACAAGTTAAGTGGAGAAGCACAATCCTAATATATGCAACTTGAAATTCATTCTCGTCAATGGTAAGTATTCAGATTCTTTCTTTAATCTCACTATTCTTCCAAGCATCAGTATATTCCATCGACATTCTAACTATCTTCAAGCCCAAAAGTAAAGATGTAGTGAGATGAAGGGATAAGTGAGAGCAACAAAAAAAATTCTTCAATGGATCAAACGATGGAAGCGGGAACAAAAGAGTAAACTCAAGCTAGAGCCCACAATAGAGATTGATCCACCGCTATAGATAAGAGATCTTCTCAAGCAATTCGCTTCCCTAGAGGCCGATATTCGTGAGGGTAGGTCTACATCTCGTCAACTTATAAACCATATGAAACACCCAGAAAATGTTCTTTAGAGGATATCGGGTTAGGGTTCACACACGAATAGGACTCTCAACCTAGACAGTCTAGAAAGAGACCTCATCAGGAGACAAAGCAAGAGCTCTAGCCCAAATAGAGCCAGAGCCAGAACTTGATCCAGTACTGCATTCGAACCAGAGCCTTATCTTAAGCCATCTGTTGAATATGCACTAGCCACCGAATCTGATTGAGCATATCAAATTTGTTATTTCGGTCCTCTACACTTAAACCACAAACAAGTCATAAATGCCTTTGTATATTTTGTGAATTGATAGAAATTTTCAGAAGACGTCCATCAAAAAGTCTATATCATGTTATACTTTAGAGTTCGTAGACGGGTTCTAACCCCAAGAGACTATTGATTTCGGTTCAGCTGTGCTACTTTTGTCGTCATTCACCAAGTGATGAAGTTCTCAAGCCAGAGAGTGATGGAAGACCAATTGAGTCCAAATTCCTTTTTATTTTTATTTTTATTTTATTATTGTTGTTATTTTATTTTTTTGGTTTTTATTTGACTTAGACTATATTTTTGTATTTGACTTGGACTTGGTTTTTATTTTATTTTGTTTTATTGGATGAATATAGTCACATGTCAAATTGGGTTAGTAAAAAATTGTAAGCCTATATAAGAGACATCGATCGGTTTATTTGAAATCAATGATTAGATCAAAGGAAAATTTTCTCTGAACCTGTGAAAGGTCTTACTCATTAGTAAGAAGCCTCGGAATCCTTGGTGAGAAGCTTCGGAACTTTTGGTGAGAAACCAAGAAATCTTAATTTATTAGTTCTTTCTCAAATCTTCCCCAAATCCTCCACAAAAGTCTCTAAATCTATCTCGTCCTACATCAACATATCTTCCAAAATCATAATTATCTCTCATCCTAATTCGGTTAGTTTGTTTTTAAATGTTAAGGTCTCTAACACGTATCAAGTGGTCACAAAAAAACCCATGTGAGGTGGGATGGTCCATCCATTCATCTTGAACCATACATAGTTTGGTTCTTGGGGTTCAAAAGTCATACGGTTTAACAACTATTCCATATATCAAGTGGAAAATTGAATGGTCCCTTATGAGAAGAACAAGATTGGACCATGTGATGGATGTCAAATAATGAGGTCAAGACTCTTGGTGTCCATCACCAAGCACAAAAAAAATAAACAAAGCGGATGGACAATCGACAAGGGTTCATATGCATTGCAGCCACAGGAAACTCCGCTATGCAAATAAATAAATAAATAAATAAATATGCATATGCATATATTCATGTCTTCATGTCTTGATTTTGTACAATTAGATGTTCAACAGCTGCTATTCAGTCTACAGACTATATAGCTAATATACCAGGTCATCTGAAATCAGATTGTCAAGCAACATGAATAAATACCTGGAAACGCCTTGATAGCTCATTTGCATGCAAAATATTTGCAAGCTTTGACTGACCATAAGCTTGATAACTGACATATCTGCAGATATTTAAATCATTTCAAAGTAAAAGTACTACTAATGTCAATTAAATAGTTCAGACCATAAAATGGACAGGAGAAAGGATAAGATTAGAGCACTGTAATAATCAGAGGAATAAAATCATTTTTTGAGAATAACAATGGAATTGCCGAACTCCCAAGTAGATTACCCTGACTGTTCATTGATTCTATCAAAACGAATCCCTTCAGGATAGGTCATTCGATGTGCCTCAGATGAAACATTAACAATCCTGCCTTCAATATTACTTTTGCGTGATGCATTCTTCATGTTCTCCAACAAAAGATTTGTTAAAAGAAAATGACCTGGAGAACAGGTCAATCAACTGAATGAGGCACATATAATGTATAATCTCAACAACAAACCTCATATAATTGCAAATAGAAGGAACATCCAAGCCAATCAACTTATTATTTCAAAGAAGCTTCAACTAAAATGGAATTTATAAATGATATGAATGGTCCAACAAAACTAAAACATGAGTTCAGACGGTTTAAGACAGATTTTGAAATAATTTGGGTACTCTTAGTCTTTCAAAGTCAATGGCCTACCTGCTGCAGGATGATATCAGACGAAACCTATTCAACACCGTAGAAGCAATCATTTTGTGCTCCATGCCAAATAATCAGAATTCACTACTTGTGCCAACTCTGAAGTAACTTGTAACAGGTCTCATGGCTGAAACCATGGATGAATTTATACGGGTTCCTGTCCCAATACTTACTTCCAGGTACTGAAGTGGGTACTTAGCATGTAATGTAGTGATATTACATATATTGTTATAGATTTTGGTGGCCAGCAATTATCTTTAAAATTATGATATGGAGACTGTTAGGAATAAACTCTCTTGTATTATTCCAAGAGCAATAGCCCGATATATATAGAGTACATGGAATGGTAAATAAGCACAAAAGACCCTATACAAAGGGAGTATATACATATACATCTAACACCGCCCTCAAACTCATGGTGGATCAACAACACTGAGTTTGGAAAGATAAAAACTGTGTTGTGCTCTAGTCTGGGCCTTTGTGAAGAAATCCGCGAGCTGATACTCAGAAGGCACATACTGTAGAGCAATAACCTTATCCCGTACCTGTGAACGCGTAAAAGAGGCGTCCACACCAATGTGCTTGGTGAACTCATGCTTCACCGGGTCACGAGCAATACTGATGGCACCTGTACTGTCAGACAACAAAGGAGTAGGTGTGGAAATGGGGACTCCAAAATCCTCAAGTAACCAACGTAGCCAAATAATCTCTGCTGTCAACAAGGCCATATCACGCAACTCAGCCTCTGCACTCGATCGAGAAACCGCCTGCTGCTTCTTGGTCTTCCAAGTGATGAGAGAGCCACCCAGGAAGACGCAATAGGCAGATAGACACCGACGATCAGAAGGATCACTGGCCCAAGTCGCATCAGAGTAAGCATGGAGTTGTAAAGGGCCAGAGCGTGGAAAGAATAATCGACGGTGGCTAGTCCCGCGCAGGTAACGCAGGACACGAAGAAGGTGGCTGTAGTGGAGCTGAGTATGTGCAGAAACAAACTGGCTCAAGATGTGCACGGAATATGAAATATCCGGTCGAGTGATCCCAAGATAGACCAGACTGCCAACAAGATGGCGATAACGAGTGGGGTCTGGAAGAGGCTCACCGTCAGTAGAGCAAAGATGTACGTTCAGCTCCATCGGTGTATCAGCGGTACGCTGATCAACAAGAGAAGCCCGATCAAGAAGATCCTGAATATACTTCTCCTGGGAGAGATAGTAGCCATCAGGTGTGGAGGAAAACTCAATCCCCAGAAAGTAACGAAGAGGGCCAAGATCCGTCATAAGAAACTGCTCGCTCAGCCGTGCTTTCACAAAAGCAATAAACTGGGGATCATCTCCAGTGATAATCATATCATCCACATACAAAAGGAGAAGCGTCCGACCACGAGATGAAGTATGAACAAAGAGAGCAGGATCATGATCACTCGCTATAAAACCAGCAGCAGTGACGACAGAAGAGAACCGCTGAAACCAAGCACGGGGAGCCTGCCGAAGACCATATAGAGAGCGACGAAGGCGACAAACCATGCCCTCGGGGACAGAATAACCAGGTGGTGATCGCATATAAACCTCCTCATCAAGAACGCCATTGAGAAAAGCATTCTTGACATCAAGCTGGGAAATATTCCATGAACGAACAGCATCAACAGCAATAAGACTGCGAACAGTAGTCATATGAGCAACAGGAGCAAATGTCTCCTCAAAATCTATCCCATGCTCCTGCTGAAAACCGAGCGCTACAAGACGAGCATTGTAGCGCTCCAGAGTACCATCAGATCTGGTCTTGACCTTGTAAACCCACTTGCACGTGATAGGACGAACACGGGCATGCAGGGGTACAAGATCCCACGTACCAGTACGCTCAAGCGCAGCAATCTCCTCTGCCATAGCATGCTGCCACTCCTGGTGAGCAGCGGCATCCCGATAAAAGGTCGGCTCAGCAAGAATAGCACCCAGAGAAGTAAACCGACCAGGAGGGCGTAGTGACTCACGATCACGAAGGTGGTAACGAGGAGGGTCACTGGAGGAAGAGGGCAACTCAGGAGGGTCACTGGTGATGGAGGGCATCTCATGAGAAGGCACTGCAGGAGGATCCTCGACTCGCTGACGACGAGTGTGGTGAAGAGGAAAGGGAGAAACATGTACTGGGGTAGGTGCAGAGGTGACCGGAGGCACAGGGGGCACTGGTGGTGGAGCTGAGGGCACAGGTGAGGGAGGTATGGGTGGTGGAATGGTGGATAGTGGACTATCAGGAAAAGTAAGAAACAAAAGAGGCTCAATAATAGAAGCCGGACTGGAAGATGAAGAAGGACGAGGGAAGAAGGGACGAGACTCATCAAAAGTCACATCACGAGAAATCCGCATCCGTCGAGCTACAGGATCCCAACACCGATATCCCTTGTGCACAACACTATATCCAAGAAAGACACACTCAGCAGACTGGGCTGTCAACTTGGTATGCTCACGAGGGGCCAACAAGACATATCAGACACAATCAAAAAGACGAAGCTCAGGATAGGAGGGCAGATCTGGAGGTGGTGTAGGAAGGCGCTCAAGTGGAATCGCATCCTGAAGAGGAGAAGATGGCTGCATGTTGCTGAGATATGTAGCAGTAGATACAGCCTCAGCCCAAAACTGAGGGGGAACAGAGGAAGCAATCATAAGGGCACGAGCAGTCTCAAGTAAATGACGATGCTTGCGCTTAGCAACGCCATTCTGGGCATGAGCACCAGGACATGAAAACTGTGAGAGAGTGCCCTGTGTATCAAGAAAGGCACGAAGGTGCCGAGATAAGTATTCTCCAACAGAGTCAGCACGAAGAATCCGAATGGGAGTGTTATACTGTGTACGGATCATGGTAACAAAAGATTTATAAATAGACAAAACCTCAGTACGAGAGGACATAAAGTATATCCAAGTGTAGCGAGAACAATCATCTATAAATATAATATAGTAGCGATGACCCCCTTTCGAAACGAAGGGGGCCGGACCCCATACATCTGAGTGAACAAGATCAAAAGGACTCTGGGAGACAGACTCACTAGTAGGATAAGGTAGCTGTAACTGTTTGCCAAGTTTACAGCCCATACAGTCTAAAGACATATCACCAGAGACAGACCCTAATAAACCTCTACGAACCAAAGAAGAAAGACGCGAACCACAGAGATGTCCTAAGCGATGATGCCACTGGGCAAACGAACCGGTGGAGGATGCAGCAGAGGCGGAGGCAATAGTGGTGATGGGAGGACTGACAGAGGCAGCGGAAGGAAGATGAAGCCAGTCAAGCTCCCAAAGACGCGGAGAATCACGCCTGCGGAGGCCAGAACCAACTAGACTGCCCGTGCGACGATCCTGAATAGTACAAGAGTCAGAATCAAGAATAACACGACAGCCATGATCAGTAAGTTGGCCTGCCGACATAAGCTGCATGGTGCGTTTTGGAACGAGGGACACAGCAGGGACATGAAAAGTGGGACTAGAAAGTGTGCCTAGCCCAGTAACTGAAAGTGGGGTGCCATCTGCAGTGAGAACTGTGACAGAGCGGGAGGGAATACTAATGGACTGTAAAGTGGTAGGGTCAGGAGTCATATGAAATGAATCACCAGAGTCAAGGATCCAAGGAGAGGTACCTGAGGTGGTGGAAGATGGTGTCGCAGTACCTGGAGGCTGACTGGCAGAAGAAGCAGAGCCTGATGCCCCAGAAGCAGACATCCGACGAAATAACGTGAGAAGCTCCTGCTCAGTATCAGATGGGGTAGAGCTCCTCTGAGAGGTGAAACTCCCAGTGTCAGTCTCCTTCTTCTTCTTGGCAGCAGCCTGATCCCTCCGCTTCTTGTGACACTGCGCCTCCACATGTCTGTCTCGGTGGCAGTAGGTGCAGCGTCTGGTGTCACCTCGCACGGGTGCTGTAGCAGAAGGCAGATCTGGTGTGATAGGAGCAGAAGAAGCAGGAGCACGTGTCGCCAAAACAGAAGCAGAGGGTGCTAAAAGACCAGCAGTACGAAGACGAGTCTCCTCAGTACGAATAGCAGCAAGAACCTCCAAGAACGTCATGCGTGGGTGACGGACAAGCAGCTGGGCACGTATCTGCTCGAACTCTGGCCGAAGTCGGGTCAAAAAGTCATAGATCCGACGAAGCTGCAGATGGGAGTGCTGATGCTGGCAACACTGGCAGATACGACAGATCGCTGGTCCCAAAGAGTCGAGCTGACGCCAGATAGAAGATATCTGTGCATAGAACTCATCGACCGTGGCATCACCCTGCTGAAGAGCCTGCTCCTGTCTGACGACAGCAAGGTAGAGGGAGTCACCGGTAGGCTCATAGTGAGAGCGAAGATGATCCCACATCAGCTGAGACGTCGCCAAACTCACAATGTCGCCAGTCAGGGACACATCAATGCTAGCGATGAGGATGTTGGCGGCACGAGCATCGTCATCACACCACCGCCGATAGAGAACATCCTGAGAGGAATAAGCAGCAACAGCAGTCGCATACGCATCGGTTGCCGCCTTCTTGGCGGTGGCATCAGCAGTGGGGGGGAGTGGTGTCTCGCTGGGAAGCACCGGTCGCGGTGGACAAGGACGATCGCCGGTGAGAAGGTCCCAAAGGCGCTGACCGCGCATATGGAGACGAATGTGCAGTACCCACTCCTTATAATTAAGGCCATCAAAAATCAACGAACACCGAGGGATAGCAACATGATGATGATGTAGAGGTAGATCCGTAGGAGACGCCATATGAAGAGGTAGATCCGTAGGATGCCGACGGGTGTAAGGCGGCCGGAGATAGGCGGCGCGCAGGCGGCGGCGCGCAGGCGGCGGCGGCGCGCAGGCAGGCTGGCGGCTTAGGCAGGCGGGCGGCGCAGGCGGGCAGGCGGGCGGCGCAGGCGGGCAGGCAGATCTGGAGAGATCTGGAGTGCGGAGCAGGCGGGCAGGCGTGCGGCGCAGGCGGGCAGGCGTGCGGCGCAGGCGTGCGGGCAGGCGGGCCGGCAGATCTGGAGAGATCTGGAGGCGGGCAGGCAGACGGGCAGGCGGCGCGCGCAGGCAGGCGAGCGCGCACGGACGCGGCAGGCACGGACGAGGCGGCGCGCGCAGGCAGGCGAGCGCGTGCGGACGCGGCAGGCACGGATGCGGCGGCGCGCACAGGCAGGCGAGCGCGCGCGGACGCGGCAGGCGCGGACGCGGCAGGCGGACGCGGCAGGCGGGTGGGAGATGCGGCTAGGGTTTAGCGGCGCGAGAGAGAGGACAAAAAGACGGCTAGGGTTTAGGTTAAACCTAGCTCTGATACCATGTTAGGAATAAACTCTCTTGTATTATTCCAAGGGCAATAGCCCGATATATATAGAGTACATGGAATGGTAAATAAGCACAAAAGACCCTATACAAAGGGAGTATATACATATACATCTAACAGAGATAACCAAGTCTTACATCATATGCTCTGATACCATAATAGAAAACAGAAAATAATAAAGAAACAGAAACAGAAAATGAAGAGCTTTATGAGCCTTCTCCACGTTGTGTCTTATTTATTTTAGAAGAATTACACGTGTTATAAATCTAGATCCACTATGCATGCTACTAATTAAAATACCGATTATTGCGCTAATTAAGGCATGATATGTGATACATTATATATAAACATTTGTCATGTTAAACACATGTTCTAATTTTAAAAGTCCTTTTACTTTGTTTTTTGTGAAGAAAAAGACTTATTTCTATATTTGCTCTTCTTTTCATACATGCATTCTATTTTATCAATTAGTAGTTAGTCAAAAAACATGTTTTAACATGTCCATTTCATGTCCAACCTCTGGAAGTTGGCTCGATTCGGCACTGAAGGAGCATTGGTCGTATAGACGAGTTATCTTGTGCAGAGATAACTCGACTGTGCTTGGGTACGACTTATCTGACTCTGTTCAAGTCAGGTACGAGGATACTGAGCATTTGGTCTTTTACAGCGTAGTTGGTCGATCGGTCGTCAACTTGGGTCTGATGGTCGATCGCTCGGCATTGGGATGTTCGGTCTTAATTCGGTCGAAGTCCTTGTTCAGTCGAACGGTCGTATGGTGGCTCTATGGTCGTTCGATACAAAAGGAAGATCTCTCGACCGAAAGGGGCCCATTGGGATGCGGCCCACTAGGATGCGATGGACGCCCACTAGGGTGTGGAGCATTAATTGCGTAGATGTGTGATTGGATAGGATGTCGTTAAAGGCGGAATCCGTATCTTCTGGAATTCCTAGCCAATGATGACACCTATTGTAACTTAGGGTTATAAATATGTGGTTTTAAGTTAGGGTTTCGTGTGTGACATTGTTGGAATGAATTTGAGCCATCATTGTGAGAGCCAACTTTGAAAGATTGTATTGTGAGCTTTTGGAGAGACCTTGTCTGTTTCTTCTTCGCATGTGAAGGATAAGATTTGCTTTTTCTTTCCTTTCGTAATAAAGCTTATCGGTGTTCCCCTTAGCCGGTCCACGGCCTAAAAGCAATTCTCATATTGCCTTATTGGTTGGGTTGTTTGTTCATCAATGTGGTTGGTCCTCTCGTGATAAATAAAGTGAATAGCACTTTTACTATCACAATACATAAGTTTCTTTTATATGCGTGTGTGCATGTGTGTATATGTGTGTGTGTGCATGTGTGTGTGTGTGTATTCATGCATGCATGCATGATGCATGTATATGCGATATAATAATTTATGTTAGGATTTGACTTAAAAATTAATTTAAATTCTAATTGCGCTTGGTTTTCTTTTTATATATTTTCTTTATAAGTGAGTTCTTTATTAGTAAGGATTCTAAATAAAACTATAATTATGGATAGTAGTTCAATTTGATTTAAAAGTTTGTCAATTAATACAAATAAGAGATCTTAGATCCAATTATATCAATAAGTTTTTGGGATTTGTGAAAATCTATTGTGAGATTTATGAGACTTTTTTGAGAGAATATGAGAGTTTATTTTGTAGAAATTTTGATTTGTTGAGAGGTGAAATAAAAAAATTCTTCGATTTTTCAATTTCATCATAACAAATTAGTATCAGAGCCAAAGATAGTTAAATCAAGTTATTATGGCAATGGAGAAACCAACTACAATGATTGTAATGGCCCGTTTCTCTCATCTCTCTTTCTTTTCTTGTTCCTTTTTCTCTTTCTTTTATTGGCCCACTCAGGCCCAAGCCCACCGGGCTCCACCCTCCCCCTTTCTCCTTCTCTCTCCCACTAGCCCACTCGACGAAGGCCCTCAGTGCTTCGTTTCAATTTTTCGCCCTACTCCCCTCATTTCTTTCGCCGAGAGCCTTAAGGCTTCCATCACAGCCTGCTTCCACTCTCTTGCTCTTACACGCTCGTATCAAGAGCCCCCGAAGTAGCTAGGGCAGGCGACGTGTCCCCTCGTCCTTCGCACTCGACAGCGACATCGTCGCAACCCCCATGTCCTCTCTCCCTCATCCATTTGTCCCTCTCCTGCAGCACCACACTCCCTCTGTCCTTTGCACACGACCCCCTCTCCTCCGCCTCCTTTAAGATACACTCTCCGCCTTTCTCTTGCTTGCAAAATGTCCCTTCCTTGTTGTTGAAGGGTACGGAGGATCCCCTTGTTGTGGTCTGCCTCCTCCTTGCTTGTGGTGGTTTCCTTACTTGCGGCTTTGGTCTTTTGCTGACTGATGGGTGTGGCTGACTTCTTCCTTGTTGTCTTGGAGTAGGGTAGCTCCCCTTGCTGATGGCTACTTGCTGATTTAAGTGTGGTGGCTCCCCTTGCCATCGCCACTACTACTCTTGTCTTCAGTTTGGTTTGCCTTTGTCTTCTTGCCTTTGGGTTGGTCTTCCGTTGTTCCCTCGAGCTGGGTTTGCAGCCGCATCTGCCTGGCCTGCCCTTCCCTTGCTGTTTTGAGGTATGTTGGCTCCTCTTGCTTGCAGTCTATCCCTTTCTTACTGTCGGTGGTGCCTCTTGCTTGCAGTCTGTCCCTTTCTTACTGTCGGTGGTTCTTCTTGCTTGCCATATGATCCTTCCTCGCTTATTGTGTTAGGGATCGTGGCTCCTTGGTTGCAGGTTGTCCCTTACTTGCTGAAATCGGGGTGCTGTGGCTCCCCTCTTTCATGCGGTTGGTGGTTCCTTACTGACTAGGCTGCGGTTGGCAGTTTTCTGCTGTTGATTGGATTCTACCGATCTTTGTTTGTTATTGTGGGCTTCAGATCTTAATTATCTTGGTTCTTAAGCTCCAATCTTAGGTAGACACTATCCCTTATCCTTCAATTCCTCTTCCATGCTTGCTACCTTAGGATTCCTTGTTGTTGTTGGGTTGTTGATGCTTGCAGGTTAGCGTTCTCTTGTTAATTGTTGGGTTTGGGCTGTCTTTGCTTACCGTTGGGTTTGGTTGATTTTGCTTACTGTTTGGGACTTCCCTTGCTTACGGGTTTGGGGGTTTCTTGCTGTTCTTGGGTTCGGTTGTCTTCTTTACTCGTTGTTTTGGGCTTCTCTTGCCGTTTGGGGTTCGGTGGCCTTCTTCGCTGTTATTGTTGAGGTTCGGCCTCTTCCTCACTTGTTGCCTTACTGATTGGGGTTGTTGCTTGCAGTCTGTCCTCTCCTTACTTAAGTTGGGTCGGTTGGCTTCCTTACTTGCTGTTTGGACTTCCTCGCTTGGTGATTTAGTTTGGTGGCTTCTTCTGCTTGCGGTTTATGATTGCCTTATTGATTTGAGGTTCAGTAACTTTCCTTGCTTATGGGTTTGGGGTTTTCTTGCTATTGTGGGATTCGTTGGTTTCCCTTGCTTGCGGCTTTAGGCTACTTGCTGGTTGTTGTGTTATGATTGGTTTTTCTGCTGCTTGTTAGGTTTGGCTGAATCCCTTATTGTTGTTTTGGAGTTCCTGGGTTGTTGGATTGTGTCTGGCTCTCCTTACTGGATGAGGATTGTGGCTGACTTATTTACTTATTGTTTTGAGTTCTTTGCTTGTTGTTAGGTTTGGTAGCTTTTCTTACGCGCTGTCTTGGGTTCATAGGTTATTGTTGGGCTCGGCTGGTTTTCTCGCTTGTGGACTTGGGTTTCGGTGTGGTTTACTTGGGATCTGATCCTTCTGGCGTAGTGCCATCATGAGTTTGACTTTCGTACTTTCTTATTCAAGCAGTTATAATTTTTCTTCGTCTCTTGGTTCATTGCATGGAACAATTGGGTGTTTTCATATCATCTTCTTTGGGCATCTTATTACAACCTTAGCTTATGAAGATTTTATAAAATTAAATGATATCACTTTTGTACTTCTTTCAAATGAGATGGCAAAAACTGTTAAAGAATTAATACACAAGTCACCTGACCAAGCGTACGTAGCAAGAGGAAAAGAAAGAGAAAAGAGGACAAAATTTATAAGAAGAGAACTCTCGAGTATTGAATATCACTTTTGTAAAAAGAACGGACATACAATAATGTTTTGTAGGTAGTTATAAGAGAAGCTAAAAGAATTAGAGAAGTTGAAAGAAAATTCTGAAGCATGAATAACAGTTGAAGATACAAATAAAGTCGTATCATCAATGATTAAAGGTAACTCATCTAGTTTGTTGATTTTTAAATTCAAATGCTTCATATTATATGTGTCCTAACCAGAAAGTTATTTACAACTTAAAAATCAATTCACGAAGATTCAGTACTTATAGGAAAAGATGAGTCTAGTAAAGTTATTGGTGTTGAGATAATTAAAATCAAGATGTTCAATAAAATCTTAAGAACGTTATCCGAGATGCATCATGTACCTGATTTAATGATTTAAAGAGAAACCTCATATCTATAGGTACTTTGGAATCTAATGATTGTAAGTATTCAGCTGAATGAAGAGTTATTAGTGTTCAAAAGGGTAATCACACAGTAATCAAAGGTAAAAGTACAAGAAAAAATTTGTGTATTTCAAGGAGAGAGGATGACAATGGGTTAACTGATTTTAACGATAACAAAATATGCATTGAATTTAGAGATTTCGTTAGCATCAAGAATTAAAGGAGTTTCCGCTTAAAGTGGAGTTAATGGTCGTAAAAGACCTAAAACAGGTGATTCGAGTTGGAGAATTTGATTGTTTATAAACATGATCACTTTTGGGTTAAGATGGAGATTGTTAGGATTTGAAACAAAATCTAATTTAAGTTCTAATTGAGTTAGGTTTCCTTTTTTACACTTTTATTTTTTGGATGAGTTCTTTATTATTTAGGATTCGAATTTGAACTACAATTATGGATAGTAGTTCAATCTGATTAGGAGTTTACGTATTAATATAAATAAGGGATCTAAGATCCAATTGTGTCAATATGTTTTTAAGGTTTGTGAGAATATATTGTGAGAGTAAAGAGAGTTTTTTTTTTCTTGAGAGAATTTGAGAGTTTTAAGGAAATATTGATTTGTTAAGGGGTGAAATTAAAAACAAGTTTTTTCAATTTTTTGGTTTCGTCATAACTCTTTAAGCATTCATTGTATCAAATGAAAATACCTTGTATAATTGAGAATCTTTTCAAATATGATTAAGTATAGAAAACCCCTCATCTTCCTCCCCCCACAAAAAATACCAATAGTAATAATTATAATGATGATGATGAAAACTGAGGATTAGGATCCAATAGCTTTCTCCCTTTCCACCAAGCTTGCTTAATTTTGGACCGAAATATTTTAGCAGGGAACCCGCACACTCCCAAGTCTCAAAAGAACTCAAATTTCTCTTAACATACTATTACTTAGATGTTTAATCTCCATGGCTCTTCTTGGCATCCATTTCCCTAGTTTTAGTATCTTTTTCTAACTCTCTCTCTCTCCCTAGTTTACTTTTTATCTAACCTTCAAAAAAAATCTATGAGCCTCTCTTTGCTTTCATTCTGTAAATTTATTCCTATCCATTTTCCTCCACTAGCTTACCTTTGCTCTCTAGCTTTTTCTCGTTCTCGCTCTCTTGCTCTCCTTTTGTCCCTCTTTACTGCCGAAGAGATTAGTGTCTTCACCACCTAAATCTACCAAAAAAATTGGACATTTTTCTTCCCTGCTTTTTGTAGACTGAAACATGACATCAGCCTCAATGTGAATCCCTTATAACTTCTGTTATAAACCGGAGAACGTTACGTGTAAAGCCCCCTTATTGATTCCATCAGTCAATGAAGTAATCAATAAGATTGAATATCAAGTCTCTAATCCCTAAACATGTGCAGTCTGATCAAAAGAAAATTTCAGAACTTCTTTTGGGTCTTCTTCAAAAGCTTGACATTAAGTTTTATTAGTTGAGGGTTTAATGCAAGATGAGATCAAGTATAAACCATTCAAATCGATAGGAAGACCTTGTGTTTGTGTTGAGTTCCACATATTTGTAGACAAGTTAAGGTGGCTAAAAACATTCATATATCTATTGTATAGAACAAAAATATCAAGAAAATAAGTTTATTTTTATTCATTATCTTCAGAGCTAGCTGGATATTTTTTGCCCCCATGATTTACTGTATTATAAGAACTTGGGTTTTCTTCATGAGGCTATGAGACCATAAATGATGGGAAATCTGTAACTTTTTTTTGAAGGGTAAGCAATTTTATTCATATAACTCAACAAATTACAATATTGGTCTACAAAATAGAACCAAACATAAAACGCAATAGAAACAAAGCCATACATAAACCTACAACTCTGATAAAGCAAGGAATCCTAGCGATATTTAGGATTCCGAGTTTCCCTTGAGCTTTTCCGTCGAGGTGGATCCAAATAAGTCTTTTTGAGTGTCTTTAATTTTGGAGCTAAAGGCGCATTTCATCCTCCCACTCTTGGTTTATCGTTGTAGCATCTCCATCAAATTCTTCCGCCCATTCTTCCTCATATTCATCCTCTTCAGCATTTTCATCCCAAACATTGTCCGGGTCATCAACACGGTCATTACCAGAAGGGCCCCCAGCTTTCGCAGAATTTGAAATCACACGTACATTCGCTGCATCACCATTAGTAACCTCTACATTTCCATTAGAAGGACTTCCAGGCTCTATAGTAGATGAAAAACCTCTACTCGTAACATTCCCTTCATTAATCAACACACTTCCAGCCGCAGACATAGTAGCCTTACCTTTCTCTACCCAAACCTTCTTAAACGGACATTGGGAGGTTGAATGCCCAAAGCACTCACACGTTAGGAAATCTGTAACTTGATCGTGTGATAGTTTGAGGTAGGCCTTTGTTTTTGGTGGCACGAGTTTATTTAATTTCAATAAATTAAAGACTCGCTTATTTGCTAAATATATTTGTATTCGTGTTTTCTATCACCAAGGGATGTGAAGATTGGTGGTGTAACATGGGAAGTCAGAATCAAGGTTTGAGGTCTCGGTTTCGGTATCGGTATCGCTCTCTCGAAAATTTAAGTTTCAGGTATCGGTATCGTCCGTTTCAGTGGTTTCGGACGTGAGTTTCGGTTGGTCCATATCGGTAGTTTTAAATACTTAAAACCCTATTAGATACGTAAACAACTAAAGTAGCTTGAAGTTTGCCTTACGCATGCACCATTTTACTTTGCGCACATACCACTTACTTACAAGTTTGCTAAAAATAGCTTGGAGTTGCTTGCGCACCCACCAGTTTGCTTTGCGCACATACCACTTATTTACAAGTTTGCCATAAAATATCTTGCTATTTTACTCTACACACATACCACTTATTTACAAGTTTGCCATGTACTCTTTTACTTAATCTGTTCATCATCTTTCTCTCTCACTGGAGAGGCGGGGTGGCGAGGGAGAGGCGGGGCGGCACAGCAGCCAGCAGGGTGGGGCGGTACGACGGGGCTAGGGAGCAGGCGGCGCGAGGCGGCGAGGTAGCAGGCGAGCAGGTGCGGCGGCGAGGTAAGTTTCCTTCTTCTTCTTCTTCCCTTTTTATTCTTTTTCTTATTTTTTTCAATTTCTTTCTTGTTTCTTCGTCCATTTTTTCAATTTTGGTCCGTATTGTTCTTCGTCTTCAAGCCAAAACACTAGGGGTTCGACCGATACCAAGAAAGAGGGGGGTTTCGGTCTCGGTAGCCTCCAAGACCGAAACAAAACGGCCAGAACCCTAGGGTCCGACCGATACCTCAAACCTTGGTCAGAATGATATGGTTATGGGTTCAAATCTTGAATCCTACACTGTTGAAAAGATTAACAATAAAATTGCGACATCTTCCAATCATGATTGCTCATATGCTTGGAGGCAAATTCTTGGCTTGAGAGAATTTATGATGCTCCATTGCAAGTGTGTTGTTGGCTCGGGGGCTGATATCTTTACTTGGCAGGATCATTAGGCTGACTCTCAACCTTGACACACAAATTTGGCAATAGAACAATCACACAGCTAGGTGGTAAGCTTGATGATAGATTGCACAATTCTTACACTAATGGGAGGTGGAATCTACATGAGCCACTGACATCACGCACTGCACATGTTTTGTGCTTTCTTGATAATCATACTCCACATCTCTCTGATTGCGATGATTCTTATAGGTGGGACTCTCCTTCTAGTCAAATTAAGTTTAGTAATGTTTGGAATGCTATTAGAACTCCACACGATAAGGTTGATTGGTTGCTTCTGGTTTGGTTTAAGTCTCGGATAAACCGTTATTCATTCACTACTTGGATGGTTTTCAATGACGATCTCCTCACTTTAGATGCTTTGAAGAGAAGGTGATTTCATTTAGCACATATGTGCTGCCTGTGTGATTGTGTTGAAGAGAATATATCTCACATTATGATTGAATGTGAATATTCAAGGCATGTTTGGAAAAAGTTCTTGGAGAAATGTCATTTACTACATAGAATTACCTCTTTTTAGGATGAGGTATTATGGCTTCTGAAATTCAGTAAGAAGAACAGGTTGGCAGACGAGCTCTTGATAATTGGATTTACTACCTACACTAAATTTCATCTGGAGGAAACGTAATCATCGCATCTTCCGGAAGAATTTTACTACTTCTAATGGATTAACTTCGCTTCTTGTGTCTCAAATGTGGCAAATTATGGAAGTCCAAGGGAGGAAGGAGGATATGATTCATTCATGCGATTTTTTACGGAGTTTCTGAGATGACTCCTGAGTCTATCTATTTTTCTGATTTTTTTGATTTTTTTTGTTTTTCGTCATATACTGATTAGTCAACTTGTTTTTTGACATGGACTATTTTGGTTTTATTTTTTGTATGGCCCTTTTCGGGTTGTTTTTATTGCCTTTTGGTGCTTTAATGAAAGTTTCTCAATTAAAAAAATAATAAAATTGCTATCCGTGAAGCAAGTCACGGGGCAATCGGTGGGCATTTGTGGCCTATTGATGGTAGCCCATTGCACCTTTGCATAGAACCCAAAACACATTTTACTTTTCTGATTGAAAATTGGTCTTCAATTTTTTGAGAATATGATCACAATTGTTACCAACATTCGCTCCTTTTCAAACGGTTGCAATGACTGCCTATGAAATCCACCGAATTATTTCCACAGATGACAAGCTTTCTTCTTCTTCCTCTCTAATACTTTCTTTTGGTACTAATTGATCAGGTTGTTCTAGCAATCCTTTATGAGAGCAAAATAGAAAATTGAAATTAATTGCGGAAATTATGATTAATGGTGAGTGATGATTTGAATTGTTGACGAGGTAAGGAAAATGAGGGGGGATCAGTCTCCAAGTTTCCCTTCTCCATTGGCCTTGTAGTCTAACATGATGGTGCCTGTAGATACAGGCTTTCACTTGGGCCCACCTGCATAGAATGCCCGGCCCAGCATGAGAGATGAGGCCCATCGTTGGAGGGACTCCTGACCTAGCCCAGATTGAATCGATTGTTTTAAGGTTTGACTCTACTTTGATCATCTATCAAATCAAGCAAGGCATGTGCCTACAAAAGACATGAACGGGCTGACCCATTCAATCTTTGTGAATGGCTAGGTGACAAAATCAAATACTATGTGTGCCTGCACTGTAGCAATGTAATCAATTAAAAAGAACATAAGTCAATTTCTAAAGGAACAAGTATGGCTAACACCATCAAAATCGTTGTTCAATCTTGCCTTTGTTAGACATGACAATAGAAATTTTAGGAAAAACCAACACTTCAGTCTCATATGCAACAAATTGCATGTGAAAAACTAAGCTACTATATTTCTATGTAATAATCTAATGTCAGGATACATGATTGTTCAAACAAAATAGAATGAGAGTAAAGTAGTTGCAGTTTCATAATAGCATACTAGTGGGAGTTGGCAATTCCAACTGGGTCACGTTGTGACGTGTCCCCGTTGTCTTTTCAGGTTGATTCTTGCAGTTGGAGGCCCATTAGCTCAGATGGTTGGAGTTGAGGGTGGCATGAGTGTGTGTAGAGATTTGGGTGTATGTTCTTGTACTTAGTGAGTCGTGGGTTTTGTTGTATATGAGTTTGTATAAGGATGATGTTTTTGGACCTTTTGTATGTATGTATATTTATATGTGACAGAGTTGTTGGTTCTCTTTTGTTATTCTGTGTTGTCTGGAATACTACAGGTACTATCCCTGCAGTGCGCAGTGGACCTGCTTGTGTTTGTATTTTGTATTTTCCTCCGTAACACTCGCTGCCCTGGGAATATCTGGGACGGATTCGTACTTTCTGGGTATCCTGTGGAGTGGGGCGTTACAACAATTCTTACACTAATGGGAGGTGGAATCTACATGAGCCACTGATATCACGCATTGCACATGTTTTGAGCTTTCTTGATAATCATACTCTACATCTCTCACTCCACATCTCTCTGATTGCGATGATTCTTATAGGTAGGACTCTCCTTCTGGTCACATTAAGTTTAGAAATGTTTGGAATGCTATTAGAACTCCACACGATAATGTTGATTGGTTGCCTCTGGTTTGGTTTAAGTCTCGGATAAACCGTTATTCATTGATGGTTTTAAATGACGGTCACCTCACTTTAGATGCTGTGAAGAGAAGGTGATTTCATTTAGCACATATGTGCTGCCTGTGTGATTGTGTTGAAGAGAATATATCTCACATTATGATTGAATGTGAATATTCAAGGCATGTTTGGGAAAAGTTCTTGGAGAAATGTCATTTACTACACAGAATTATCTCTTTTTAGGATAAGGTATTATGGCTTCTGAAATTCAGTAAGAAGAACAGGTTGGCAGACGAACTCTTGAAAATTGGATTTACTACCGACACTAATTTCATCTGGAGGGAACGTAATCATCACACCTTCTGGAAGAATTTTACTACTTCTAATGGATTAACTTCGCTTCTGTTGTCTCAAATGCGGCAAATTATGGAAGTCCAATGGAGGAAGGAGGATATGATTCATGCATGTGATTTTTTACGGAGTTTCTGGGATGACTTCCGAGTCTATCTATTTTTCTGATTTTTCTGATTTTTCAGTTCTGTCATATAGTGATTAGTCGACTTGTTTTTGACATGGACTATTTTGGTTTTATTTTTTGTATGGCCCTTTTTCGGGTTGTTTTTTATTGCCTTTTGGTGCTTTAATGAAAGTTTCTCAATTACATTAAAAAACAATAAAATTGCTATCCGTGAAGCAAGTCACGGGTCAATCGGTGGGCATTTGTGGCCTATTGATGTCAGTCCATTGCACCTTTGCATAGAACCCAAAACACATTTTATTTTTCTGATTGAAAATTGGTCTTCAATTTTTTGAGAATATGATCACAATTGTTACCAACATTCGCTCATTTTCAAACGGTTGCAATGACTGCCTATGAAAGCCACCGAATTCTTTCTACAGATAACAAGCTTCCTTCTTCTTCCTCTCTAATACTTTCTTTTGGTACTAATTGATCAGGTTGTTCTAGCAATCATTTATGAGAGCAAAATAGAAAATTGAACTCACATAAGTGGGCTGTTGTATCCTAGAAGAAAATCACACAGACCATATTGTATTGAAAAAAGGAAGTGGAATATTGCTTTATAGACGGCGGCAAAGATGTTCCGACATTTAGTGCAATTCTGTCATCAGTTCCCTACCTAACACTAACAACGAGGTCACCAATTCCTTGTGGTGTGAGACCACAACAATTATCTTTACCTTTATCATTTTATCTATTTGCTTCTGATTATGGATAGCCCTGGTGGCCATCGCTACCAATAACACTGTGAAAGCATATGACATGAAGCCAAACACTTGAATACATATTTCTCACTCCTGAGTAAAGATGGAGTGAGAAAAGATTTAAAGGCGCAACCAACCTTTATCTGTTCAAGCAATCAATTTATGATCAGACAGTAACTCAAAGATAAAAAAGTCATCTTGATAACAGTTCAGGATGGATTTCATATTTTCAAAGTCATCTCTAATGTCTTGCATCAATCAATCCCTTGGACATAAATGGGGAGAAATAAAGTTGAAAGGAGATGATGTATATCGCAAAAGTAAATATGGGATAATCTTCAAATATTTAGCTTGGTCAACCGTTATGTTCAATGTAAAAAGATTCTAACTTGATGTACATAAAGATACACTGATTTGTTCATAAAGGACATACCAATGTGATTTGTTGCAAACTGTAGCTCTACACCATCGTGTGAAAGCAAGTAGGGAGTAGCCATAATCCCTGCATTATTGCTTTAAGCAAGATGGATAACAATCAATTTCATTTTATCAAAGATAAAACAAGTAAATGGATTTCATCTAGGAAAATAATAAGCCACGCAATCACGTAAAGGAAAATGAAAATTGTGGGATTTCTTACATCAGAATGTTCAGTGGGAGATTCAAGGATTCAAACTTCGAAGAAAATTTCCTCACTGAAGCAAGTGAACTGAGGTCTAATTCCAGCATATCAACCTTAGCAGTGGGGACTTCCTTGACAATTGCTTCTTTAACAGTACTACCAGCAGCTAAATTCCTAACTCCCATAACCACACGGGCACCGCGCAATGCAAGAACTCGGGCAGTCTCAGCGCCTATGCCGCTTGATGCTCCTACATATGTACTTAATCAGCTTTGATTATAGATAATGGGATGCACAAAAAACCATGGAAGTCATGGAACGGGAGCAGCAAACTTTCACTCTTTTGGGCTTGTTTGAAAACATGGAATTATCTTTATTCAATCAAACCAAGAAAACCAATTTATTCAGCAGTACAGAACAGCTTGCATCGTTACATGTTGAACACAGTTGACTTAAAATCATCTTACTTGGCTCATCTTAGAGGCATTGATATGAAACCCTTATGCTGTCATAAGTGTTGCTTTTTTGGTTGCATTGGCTTAAACTGCACAATAATAAGGTAAGTTTTGAGCTGTCTACTGAACCTCTTGAATTTAACCGAAACTTAATTGCTCGATCACAATAATAAGGTAAGCAGCGAGGCGACCACAGGCATGGTGACCAAGGATTTGATACAATCAGAGTGATGTTTTCAGTATGAAAGCCATCAACTAAATAAAAGAAAGAAAAGGAAAGAAAATCACATACTTTGTTTTCCTTGAATATATATAAGGTGGGTTTTATGTGTCACCTCTATATTTATATGAGGCAATTTCCCTGAAATTTGTGCTAGATATCACTTGCATTTGGTGACCTCCTTGTCACATATCACATACCTTGCCAACTCTTCTAAAGTGTTTCAACAAAATTATCTCATATTTCTGGGGTGGCTTAAGAATTAGAACTGCATAACACAGAAATTCCTATTTTTATAAGAAAAAAAATTGGCTGAAGACCAAGTAAACAACCTGCTCTCTTTAGAATTGACCCCCCTTGATGAACTGAATCTGATCCAATAATAAACACAGCTGAGCTTATAAATGGTAGACATAAGATACCAAAGTCGCGGATACATGTAAGACACTTCTAATTGATGATCCAAGATTGGTCCAGAAGCTAAATCTCGGGATTGATCTTGCCTTCAGTACTAGGTGCAGTTCTAGATGCTCCAGTGCTTTAAAATACTTTCCACTTGATTGTAGCACCATGAACACAATCACCATCCTTTTTCAGTACATGTATGCTCTTAATACTTTTTTAAGGATCCAACTAAATGGCATACCAGCATCAACATAACATGTCATACAAAATAAATTCTGTTACACCCTAGCTATTCAGGCCATGGAGGTTTGGTACAGGGACAATAAAGGCCTGCTAGGTGCATGGTGGTTCAGTTCATCATGTCTACATCTTCAACCCAATCTGGCGGTAAGGGGCCAACATCCCAATCGCGGATAGCAACTGGCCTGATTTATTATCCCAATTAGGTAGATGTCAAATACAAGGACAACTATGTTAGGGTTTGTATACGAAGATGGGAGCACCATGGTATATCTATATTACAATTGAGGGCAGATTTTGAATTTGTCCTATGTGGCAATGTCACATCAAGTTTTGGAGGGAAATTTTTGGGTTGAAGAGAAATTTGTTGGGATTACACAAAAACATTGAAATTATGAATAGCCTTTTAATATGGTGACTACTAAATGCACCTCAACATAGAGGTGCATTCAATCATTAACTACCAAAATTAGAAATAATATCACTTCAAAAGGCCAAATCGTACCAGCAAAAATCCATTTGTTTACCATTTTAGTAAGTAATAATTACCTGCACCGCAATTTTGCGGTGCAGGTAGTCCTCACCTTTAATATTAGTTATGAAAAAAATGTTGTACACACACACAATCTCATCTTGGGAATGGACGCGAGCTGTGGGAGAATGAACGCGGGAGAAGCTGCCAACTCATTGATCCGCGATGCAAAACCCTGTAAAATTTCGATCCCATCTGCTGATATTTCAGGAGAAACTAATAATTATTGATGTTTGTTTAAAATTAGTGGGTCCAAGATTTTTAAATGAACAGTGTCCCACAGGCACGTGTTATATGTAGGGCGCCGAAGGCGCCCCCGCTAAATTTTTTAACGCTGATTTGTTGTTCTGCGCCTAAGGCACCCGCTCCGAAATTGTTGTTTTACGTCGAGTTTGTTGTTCTGCGCCGAAGGCACCCACGTCGAATTTGGTGTTCTGTGTCGAAGGCGCATGCGTTGAATTTGTTATTCCGCGCCGAAGGCGCCCGCGCCATTTTTTAACGTTGATTTGTTGTTCCGCGCCTAAGGCACATGCGTCGAAATTGTTGTTTTACGTCGAATTTGTTGTTCTGCGCCGAAGGCACCCACGTCGAATTTGGTGTTCTGTGTCGAATGCGCATGCGCTGAATTTGTTGTTCCGCACCGAAGGCACCCACGCCGAAGGCGCCTGTGCCCCTAAATATTGTAAGCTAATTTGTTTTCTTTTAAATTTTGGCTTTGAAAAAAAAATTTCGCGGAACAAAGATTTCACAAGGGAAAATCTTAAATGAACCGTGCCCGCGGGCACGGGTTATGACTAGTCCTTTATACAAGTGATGAGTGATTGATAGGTGTTGTCCCATGTGGCAATGTCACATCGCCACATGGGATGCCACATCATCCCCCAAACCCAAAAGCCATCCCAAAACCCCCAAAAGCTCACCCCCCCAAAAAAAAATTCAAAACCCCCCAATTCAAATAACACCCCACCCCCCCCACCCCCAGCATTTTCCCCTTTTACCCCCCGACGATACTAACATACACACCCACACTTCTCACTCCTTGTCGGTTGCGTGCATAAACCGTGTGTGGATTTTTTTTTGCACCGTGCCATCTGTGCATGGGTTATTTCTAGTACTTATATAGGTGCGGTGGCCACAAAGGATGGTACACACAATCTAACTCTAGATTCGATTATCATAATTTTCTGCATATGTTTGGTTCGGGTAGAAGAAGGTTGACTTAATCATTGAAGGATTTTAGGTCGAGCACGTGACGATTCTTGGCTAGCATTCACAGGACAAAGATGCAAGAGTGTCATCTCCTGGGTCGTCATAGGCGGATTATGGGATCATCACCACACATGTATGATGTAATTCATATAGCATGCTCTTTATTGTTTGCAATATACGTACTTTTATTTTTGTGTAGCAACGCATACAAATCTAGCGATTCTCTCGCATACATGCAAGTGATACTTCTAAGTGAATTGGATTCAATGAAGACTAATGATGGCGTTGACATCAATAAGTACATTTTTCGTTTTTTAAATCATTTCCTTGCATGGGCTTGCTAGCCTCTGTAGCCTTAGTTTGTATGGCAAAAGTAAAACTAGACATCCTTTAGCTTTTAGGCCTTCTTGTCTTCCCTTATTTCCTTCATGGAGAAAGGCTTGTGAGCTTACATAATAAGGCAGGAGGAAGAACTTGCACACCATATGACTTCTTTATTGATCAAAAGGGAAGCGACTAGATTACCGCAGCATGGAGATCGATAGCTCTGATACATTATCATGAACATAAAATAAACCATAAATTCTACTTCATAATTTAAACAAAATGGGGGGGGGGGGGGGGGGGGGGGGGGGGGGGAATAAAGTACTTGCGTATGTGTGTAATAGCCAACAAGAAGCCATATAAACAGAACCTACATCCAATTATATCTTTAGTGGTGGGTGTTGATCCTGAAGTGAAAATCAGTAGTCGTTTGCTGGTGATCAATGAACATGTTGTTTACAATTGGGCATATGAATTCTTCCATCTTTACTCAAATAATCCCCAAGGCCCACAATCTCGTTCTCCTTAATGGTTGGAATTTGGAACAACCCACAACATTCCCACAATGATATCACGTCTTCAAAGGAGCAATCAAAATAGAATCAAATACCTGTAACAATGGCCGTGAGGCCACTGCCATCGATCCCCTCAGTCACTTGCTCTGCTGTTGAAGATGATGAGAACCCAGATGGCCCTTTCCTGTTGAATGGCCACATCTCTCTCTTACCCCTCTCTCTGTCAAATGACTCCAAGACTAAGCACAGGCATCAACTGGTGCTTTTTGGGTGGACTAGTTTTAATCTCTCAAATTTCATTACGAGGACAAATAAGTGGAGGGAGTTCAGACCAGCAAAGCGACGGTTGAAAAGGCAAGTTCAATAATAACGATGATAATGTGTATGGAGTTGCTTCACACACCCACCGTTTTACTCCTGTGTACAACCAGAATTTCATTTATTTACAAGTTTGCCATTCAATTTTTCTCACTGTGTACAATCACCAAATTGTCCCGTTGTACACGGTGGGTAAAACGTTAACGGCCGGCGGATTCCCTAGCCCCGACCCCTGCCACCTTTCATCTTCATATTCATCTCCCTAGTCCCGCTCACTCCTCCGACTACCCCGCCCGTCCTCTCCGGTGAGTAAAATGACATGCACGTCACCAACTCCTCCGATTACCCCGTCCCACGTCCTCCGTCGTCCCCTCTGCCACTTCATCCTCTGACAACTCCTCCCACGTCCCCTCCGCCGACTACCTAACCCCGCGCCCTGCCCCATCCTCTGCCCCATCCCCATCCTCAGCCCCATCCACCGATAAAATCTCAAAAAGTTGCACACTGTTATAAACGGACTTTTGGTGGGCCTACCTGTTAGTGGGTATCCACCCATTATGTAACCCTACTACTTTAAATACAGGGCTATGGACTCCATAGCCACCACGTTTACAACACGTTATCAGCACGCTCGAAGCTGAGCCGAACCGCTGCCGACGGACGAACGCGACGCGAACGGGCTTCCTTCACCGAATGTCGCTAGATCCGGCGGGTAGGATCTAGAGGTAATCTTGAAACCCTAGATCTAAATTCGTATGCGCATATGTCTAGATCCAAGATCCTTGGATCGATTGTCTAATGAAAATCAACGTTTTTATTAATTAAAAATCAACTTTTTATAATAAAAACTACTTTTTGGTGATTAAAAATATGATTTTTTTCTACTAAAATTGGATTTTTATCGCCAAAAACCATCAAACCCCTGGGGATCTTTTCACCGGAGTGCGAAACCCCCCACCCCCCAAACTCGCGCCGCCGCCGCCCCCCCTTCGGCTTTCGGCAAAACGCCCCTCCCCCCCGGCGCCTGAAGCGGCGGGCGCCCCCACCCCGCCACTGCAAACGGCGGGCCAAACCCGCCGCCAGCAGCGACGGGCGACCCCGCCGCTGCGACGGCGGGCTCGCCCCGCCGCCTGCGACGGCGGGCTCGCCCCGCCGCCAGCAGCGGCGGGCAAAACCCGCCGCCAACAGCGGCGGGGCCACCCACGCCGCCTGCGACGGCGGGGCCACCCACGCCGCCTGCGACGGCGGGGCCACCCACGCCGCCCGCAGCGGCAGGCCCCGCCGCCCGCAGCTGCGCCCCCCCGGCGGCCGCTCGTGTCGGGCCCCCCCGGTGCGCGCTCTTGTCCCGAAACCCTAGCCGCCTGAAGCGGCAATCCGCGCAACCAAAAACCCTAACTAGGGTTTCATTCCGAAAATTCACTATTTTCAAACGATTTTCAGATTTAATTCGATTTTCCTTCGCTATAATCTGATCAAATTACATGTGATTTAATTCAACGCTTTTTATTCGGATTATATGATTTTTACACGTTTAAAAATTAGGAAGATCCTGCGACCGCTCTGCCGTTAGTCAACTAACCTAATAGTGTATGACGTTGCCTAGTAGTCCAATAATTTTTAAACGAAAGATCTTAATTTTTCACTATAAACTGCCTGTGATGATTAAATTACCTGTAATATATAAACTGCCTGTGATGATGCCTGCTGCATTTTAACTGCCTGCGACGAATGTTAAATATTTGTTGTGGTTTTGGATCGGCTAGTTATCACCATTTTCTTATTCATGCATTATTTCCTTTTTGAGAGAAAAATGTAGTAAGGATAATTTTGTAATATTACAAGCCGGCGGACGCCTCAAGAAGATGAAGGACCATTCCCGAAGAATAGGGGCCCCACTGGGGTTCCCGAGTTGAACTTTCATTTCTTTTTGGGACTGTATGGACTGTAATTAATTTGGTGATTAGCCGATCCACACAGCAAATATCTGTGTCTGAAGTGCTTAATTATTTATTTCTCTGTGAAAATATCTAATTATTGCCTATCTTTTAACATGCTAGAGTGATAAATGGCCAAAATTACGAGCGTCGATTTCGACGTTTTGGATGCTTCAGGCAAGAACTACTTAAGATGGCAGTTGGACATAAAATTTCATCTGCGAGCGCATGGATTGAGCCACGTCATCGCTGTAGGCGATAAGGTTTCTGATATAGATAAAGCGAAAGCAATTATCTATATCAGACGCCATATCGATCGGACCCTGAAGGCCGAGTACCTCACGGTGGAAGACTCGTATGAGTTATGGACCGCCCTCGAGGATAGGTATAAACATCAAAGAGATGTTATACTTCCCCGAGCGCGATATGAATGGGAGAACCTCCGTCTCCAAGACTTTAAGTCTATTGCCAAGTACAACTCGGCACTCTTTAGCATCACCTCACGCCTGAAGTTGTGTGGTGAAAAGGTGACGGAGGAGCGCATGTTAGAGAAGATGTATATATCCTTCCACGAGAAGGATGCCATACTAATGCAACAGTATCGTGAACGAAAGTTCACGAAATACTCAGAGCTTCTCTCATGCCTTCTGATGGCAGAGCAGAATCGTGACCTTCTTCTGTCCACCCATAACTCACGCCCTACCAGCACTACTCCTGCGCCTGAAGCGCATCACAGCTCCTCCCAGAAGAAGAGGAGAAACTTCAAAGGCAACCCCCAGAAGGGTAAAGCGATGAAGAAGCAGGCTAGATGACCCCCTCCCAGAAGCAACAATGAGGGGAGGAAGAAGAAAAATGTGTGGAAGAGAAAGGACGACGGCCAGACATCTGCCCCCAGAAAGGACTGGGAAGATAAGTGCCACAGGTGTGGCATGACTGGACACTGGTCCAGGAATTGTCGGACTCCACGCCACATGCAGGACTTATACAAAGCGAGCCAGAAGCAAGCTGAGACAAACCTGGTGGTTCAAGAAGACCTGGCACCAATCAGGTTCATCGCTGAGGACTTCTCAAACGATGACCTGCTCGACTGATGACATTATCCATTTTCTATGCATTGTAGCTTTCCTTTTGAGAAACTATTTATCTGCTTGTTTTTATTTCTAGCATGTTGGAGTACTTTTTCAGACATTAATTGATTATCAGTAGTATATCTTTTTGTGTGTGCCTTATACTGCGATATTTTCTCTTAAAAATAGATGGACTTTAAATGCATAGGGGACAGTGCCTCTATGCACACGATCCTCCAAGACATCTGCTTTTTTCAAAGCATTAATAAATACGATGGCACCGTAAATACAATTTCCGGTCCATCAGGTATCATTGAAGGATAAGGGGAAGCAAAATTTATGCTCCCCAACAAAACACAACTACTTATAAAAGATGCGCTTCTCTGCCCTAGCTCACATAGAAACCTGTTAAGCTTTAAAGATATCCGCTTAAACGGATACCACCTTGAAACGGTGAGCAAACAAAACAGAGAATACCTTTATGTAACGTCTCATAAAAACAGTGCTAAAAACACCGTCGAGCGTTTTGAGGGACTCCCGTCGGGTCTCTACCACACAAGGATCAGAGCAATGGAAGCAAACACACTAGAGCACCAGAAGTGCCATAATCAACCAGAATTCAAACTCTGGCACGATAGACTAGGACACCCTGGAAGGAATATGATGCGTCGCATCATATCCCAATCCCGTGGAATTAACCCAAAAAGCCTGACGCTACTTCGGAAGGGTGCACATCCTTGTCCCCCTTGTTACAAAGGGAAATTGATTACGAGACCATCCACCCTGAAGGTGGACTCTGAGTCTCCAAGCTTCCTAGAGAGAATACATGGAGACATTTGTGGGCCTATTCACCCCGCAAGTGGACCATTTCGGTACTACATGGTACTGATTGACGCATCTTCGAAATGCTCGTATGTGTACCTCCTGTCCACCCGCAACGTAGCCTTTGCAAAGCTACTGGCACAAATTATAGAGTTGCGGGCACATTTCCCAGACAACCAAATCAAGAAATTGCGTCTGGACAATGCTGGGGAATTCACATCACAAGTCTTCCTAGACTACTGCCAAGCAACCGACATAGAAGTTGAACATCCTGTAGCTCATGTTCACACCCAGAACGGGTTAGCCGAATCTCTTATAAAGAGACTACAATGGATCGCTCGACCATTGTTGATGCAATGCCAGTTGCCGGTAAGTGCATGGGGAAATGCCATATTGCACGCTGCATCGCTGATAAGATTACGATCGTCTGGTAGTCAATCTTATTCTCCGATGCAACTTGCATATGGGAACCCGTCCGATATCTATCACTTGAGGATATACGGATGTGCTGTCTATGTCCCCATAGCACCACCGTAGAGAACCAAGATGGGTCCTCAACGGCATCTTGGTATCTATATTGGTTTCAACTCACCATCGATCATTAGATACCTCGAACCACTTACGAGGGACGCCTTCAAAGCACGTCTAGCAGATTGTGAGTTTGATGAAAGCACTTTTCCCAAACTAGGCATTAACACACAGAAGCCAGAAGCTTCAAAGACCATTTCATGGGACACAAAGACTTTATCCCATTTTGCTCCGCGTACAAATCAATGTGAAGACGAGATCCTGAAGATCCTTCAAATTCAAAACACAGTTCACATTTTACCGGACAAATTCACTGACAACCAGAAGATTGTCAGATCACACGTCCCTGCTGCAAATACGCCAGCTAGGATTGACATACCCAAAGATGGATGCAATCCACCAGCAGCAGAAGCAGCCGTACCTCAACAAAAAAGAGGACGACAACCAGGCTCCAAAGATAAGAACCCTCGAAAGAGGAAAAATCCTGGAGCAATACCACCACAGGTTGCTGAGCTCAGCTCAGCTACCTCTCCCCTCCTAACAACCCCTGAAGAGGAAAATATATGAGAAATATCATTAAATTATGTACGTACTGGGGAGGTACTGGACAGAAAAAGCACAATCATCGATGATAACTTCGCGCTCATTATTGCCACTCACGTCACTGAATACGACGATGAAACCGATCCACGCTCTCTAGCAGAATGTAAACGCAGAGAGGATTGGCCAAAGTGGAACGATGCAATAGGAGTAGAGCTGGACTCTCTCTCGAAGCGCAAAGTTTTTGGACCTGTAGTCCTAACACCAAAGGGTGTTAAACCTGTGGGATATAAATGGGTATTCGTGAGAAAAAGAAACGAGAATAATGAGATCGTGCATTATAAAGCGCGCCTTGTTGCACAAGGCTTTTCCCAACGACCAGGAATAGACTATGACGATACCTATTCCCCGGTCATGGACGCGATCACTTTCCATTTTATTATAGGCCTATCCACAAAGGAAGGTTTGGATATGCAGCTCATGGACGTTGTGACTGCATACCTATATGGAAATATAGATAAGGACATCTATATGAAAATCCCAGATGGATACAAACTACCGACAAAAATGACAGAAAGTCCTTGGGACGTCTACTCTGTCAAACTCCAGAGATCACTGTATGGTCTAAAATAGTAAGGCAGAATGTGGTACAACAGACTCAGTGAATTCCTACTGCAACAAGGATTCACAACAAATGAAGTCTGTCCTTGCATCTTTATTGCAAAGGGAACAGGATTCGTAATTATTGTCGTCTACGTAGACGACCTGAACATCATCGGATCTCCTGAAGAGATAGGTGAGATATCCAAAAGTCTCACACAGACTTTTGAGATGAAAGACATCGGCAAAACGAAGTTCTGCCTAGGCTTACAAATTGAACACTTGAGCGAAGGAATCCTGTTACACCAATCGACATACACAAAGAAAGTGCTGAAAAACTTTCTTATGGACAAATGTCATCCGCTCAGCACACCAATGGTCGTTAGATCATTGGATGTCGACACAGACCCCTTCCGACCGCTGGAAGAGGGGGAGGAAACACTGTGTCCTGAAGTACCCTACTTAAGTGCAATTGGAGCACTCATATACCTGGCAAACTGCACGCGTCACGATATAGCGTTCGCAGTTAACTTACTAGCCAGATACAGTTCTGCGCCCTCAAAGCGCCACTGGAATGGAGTTAAACAACTTCTGCGCTACCTCCAAGGGTCTGTGGACATGGGACTATATTCAAGAAAGGTGTATCATCCGACTTGGTCGGTTATGCAGATGCAGGATACAGGTCCGACCCACATACCGCAAAGTCCCAGACCGGTTTTGTGTTCACGTACGGTGGGACGGCCATCTCATGGAGATCCGTGAAGCAGACACTGACAGCAACCTCATCCAACCACTCCGAGCTCATTGCGATCCACGAAGCTAGCAGAGAATGCTTTTGGCTTCGATCAGTCATCAACCATATCCTCAAGACCACCGGCCTGAAGACGGTAGATCTTGGACCTACCACCATGTATGAAGACAATGCTGCCTGCATCGCTCAACTACGAGGTGGCTACATCAAAGGTGACAGGACGAAGCACATTTCCCCCAAGCTCTTCTGGACGCATGAACAGCAAGTGGACAACCATATCGACATCCAGCAGATCCAGTCTTGCGACAACCTGGCAGACCTGTTCACTAAAGCTTTGCCTCGCAGTACCTTTAGAAAACTTGTACTAGGAATTGGGATGAGACAGTTGAGAGATTTACAAGCCTGAAGCTTGTACTTACCAGGGGGAGTTTATGTAGTGCTGTACTCTTTTTCCTTGGCTACTGGTTTTTTCCACTAGGTTTTCCATAGCTAAAGGTTTTAATGAGGCAGCCACATCAACTCTGGATCCAGAAGTATCCACTCCTGATGTTATCCATCGATCGGGAGAAGTTACAGAGACTTGTACTCTTTTCCCTTAGCCACTGGTTTTTCCCACTATGTTTTCCTTGGCAAAGGTTTTAACGAGGCAAGTACTCTTAAACTTAGGGATCCAGAAGTATCCATAGACCCATGATCAGATAAGCTCTATGAATCCTGAAGCGTTCATCACGGCTTACAACAATGGATGGATAAGGGGAAGTGTTATAAACGGGCTTTTGGTGGGCCTACCCGTTAGTGGGTATCCCCCAATATGTAACCTTACTACTATAAATACATGGCTATGGACTCCATAGCCACCACGTTTACAACACACACTAATTTTTTTTAAGGATCGAAAACATTCATATTCATATTCATATTCAAATTCTAAAACCACGAATGGTCAAAGCCAGTTGGATTGACCGGATATCCAGTCTTTTGGAATGTTAAAATATGGAGATCAAAATGATTTAGACCCTCCAAAAAATTATGGACCAAATCCATTGGAGACTTCAACGGGACTCTCTAACTTTAATACAGGCGCCCTGATATTTTTCATCTTGTCTTTATTGCGTGATTAACTTGTCTTGATTGCGCCCGTTCGAATTGTCTCATCCAGATGTTTGTTTTTCATGGCTGCAGGCTCAGCTAGGAGTGTAATGTAAACGGGTTGGTTTCGGATTCAACTAATGTCCAGATGTAAACCCGATAAGAACATTTGGATTCGGGTTCGGGTTGGATCTCTTCTTTCATATCGGATCGGGTCAAATTTAGTTTTGGACTAACCTTGTGCAAATGTCTTCTGCGACAATTCACGCCTGCTATGACCTTAAGGTAGTTTCTTCTCGACCTTCGGCGTAAGTTAACTAGTGGTGGCTTGCCTCGTGACTGTGCATCTCACTGCGGCAACCCCTTGGCTCTGTCTCCATTCATCGGTATGATGATGGTGGTGGTTGCGAGGCCATGACGCTTTCTTGATTGCTATGATATGGTAATCACTAGTTTGGTCTCTTGTGGTGGTTGCTTCGGTCTTTTTGGCTATTTTCAGGATCTTGGGTGGTCCATCATGCTGCTAATGAGAATTGTTTTGGTTCTGAGCATTGACTTCAAAGAGTCTTCAGTTCAATATCGATGGGTCTCACTTCCGGAGCCCTTCAGGTGCTCTACTTCTTGATCTGAAGAATGGTCCCTAGCTTTCGTCACCACTTCTATAAGTGATTTCAGTAGTTCAGGAAAGTTAACGAACTGTGTCGTAGTGATGTAATCAGGTTTTGCCTGCGTGCCCCGTTGGGGTTCCTATCACCATTACTTACTCCAATATTGAAATCCCTATCAAAGATAGAACTAACAACTTCAGAGGCTCATATGATGCAACCCTCTCTTTTGCTCTCCTCTCTTTCTTTAATCCAAAAATCTCTTCAACCCAAATCTTAAAACGTTTCTCAAATCCCTCGGGGTGTTTTTCCTTTCTTTTAAACCAAAAACTTATTTGCTCACTCTTGAACCCGAATGTCAGGGCTTTTTCCTTCTTGATTTTGTTGTTTCTTTCTCACCATGCCCTTTATTTTATACTCTGACCCAACATTGGCTTCATCCCAAGTAAAATATTCTTCAAGTGACAGAGCCAACGTGAGTTTTTTTTTTACACAAAAGACTGCCGTTAATGTTGCACAC
The DNA here is from genome assembly GCA_030789695.1 of Scilla litardierei. Lineage (NCBI taxonomy): Eukaryota > Viridiplantae > Streptophyta > Magnoliopsida > Asparagales > Asparagaceae > Scilla > Scilla litardierei. Next base: position 46,879,525 of record CM061138.1, on the reverse strand, counting down.
AAACCCGACCCACAAATCGACCAGTCATCGCAGCTAGAGGCCGAAGATTCACCCAGGATTTTATTGATTCCGTTGAAAGTAAGGAAGTTTGTAAGAGGCCCGTGCCATATAAGGCCTCCAACTAGCCCATTTGCTAGAGATCCAGCCCATACTAGACCTCTAACAATAGCCTTGCTAAGGTCCCAGCCCATACTAGGCCCATAACACTGGGCTCACACCCCATTTGTTAAGTATTATTGAGCATCCAACCCAAAACCAATTGGTATTAGGTGGAGAGGCCCATTCATACTTAAGCTAATTATTTTTCTTTCTTTTTTCCGATGTGGGACTATGGGCTCTTCACATACCACCACGCTTCCGACAACCGCCGTCCACGGCGGCCTACTCTGGGGTGCCCACTCTAAGTGGCCTACTCTAGCCCTTGCTAGGTCGCCCCCTCTTAGGTCGCACCTTCCCCAGGTCGCCCCTTCCGTCAGGTGGGTCGTAGGCATGGGGCTAGCTCTGATACCATTTGTAAGAGGCACGTACCATATAAGGCCTCCAACTAGCCCATTTGCTAGAGATCCAGCCCATACTAGACCTCTAACAATAGCCTTGCTAAGGTCCCAGCCCATACTAGGCCCATAACACTGGGCTCACACCCCATTTGTTAAGTATTATTGAACATCCAACCCAAAATCAATTGGTATTAGGTGGAGAGGCCCATTCATACTTAAGCTAATTATTTTTCTTTCTTTTTTCCGATGTGGGACTATGGGCTCTTCACAAAGTTAGTGTTGGGAACCGAACATTAGTCCCACATCGGTGCAGGATAAGCTTTTAAAATATGGCTAGGATACTGCAAATTTTGTCATTTGCAGCAACATCAGAATCCCACAGCATCATCTTTTTTCCCAGAGCAAGTAAAAGAGCCGAAACCACAACCATATTTTGCAGCATTAGAGTTGGTACAAAAAAAACCCCAAATATTTGATGTGATTTTCTAGCGTAGTTCATATGAATTTGCAAGCATACAATATTTCAATTTTGTCAATATAAGGTGAGAATTACAACGTTTTCAAATATGTGAAAGTCAGTCTGAAATCAAGCTCATGCTTAATTCCCACAAATTCTTGGCTAACTCTGCATCGGTAGCTTGGGAGCTTGGCTCATATATGTTACAATTGTTGAAGTACTTCCCTGTAACTCCTTTAACTTGAGGATGCAGCGCCACATAACAAGTTGTCGCGGCACCCTGTACAAAATCATGATAAATAGATCGATAAATAGTCTCGCTTGGTAGTCATATTATTTATTCTAAGGATTTAATGTAGAAAAGATGGCACCTGATCCAATGAATCAGGTGCTAAGACACAAAAAAGGTGGAAAGTACAAGCCCCCACATGGGCTTGTACTCGTTGGGACCCATCTTTTTGTGTATTGCACCTGCTCCATTGGATCAGGTGCCACCTGCTCTACATTAATCCCTTATTCTAATTACAGTGGTAATTTAAAGTAAATATGATATGCACCATACAATCATGTATAATGAGAGGACCCTGCTACTTGGTCTATGACAATAGACTCAATAGAGAGCACACCGCAAACTAAAAGTCAATTTGGTTAAACATAACTCTAAGATCTAACCTGATCAAATAGGAGCACAAATCTAGTAATCATCGTCACATCTGATCAAATTCTAAAATTCACAACAAATGAAATTCTGATCAGAGTAGCTGCATGAATGACTAACTGCATGGCACATTGGATATAGCTTGTGTAATTAATGTGCGTGAAACATTCAACTAAATAGATCATATAAAGGACACATATATGGCCCAAAAAGTTTTAGCAAGTAGGATATTAGGACATGAAAACATTGCAGAAACCGAATGATGGACACAACAATGCGAGTAAAGGTAGGACATATGGACAAGGAAAGATAGCAGGCACATGTGCCTGGGGAAATACACAGATACAGAGCGAGTCGGGGACATAAAAAATTGGGGTAATGACATATAAACACCATTGGCATCCACATGCTCATGCACAAGGCATGCTAAGCACACTTGGTCACAGACAAGGAAATCAGGGTATAGAAACATCATGCGTGCAGACTACACCATGCCCCATACTGTTTTTGAGGAAAATGGCCGTGCCGGAAGGTAATACGACTTAATGATAATATATTAATTAAATAGTAAAGTACAGAAGATAACAAATCCCCTAAGGCATAGGGAAGACAAATAAAATGATAAGAAAAAAAGACTGCCTTATCCAAGCTGGGAATGCTGCAAATCAAGGAGAAGAACGAGAAGGGAGGAGAAAAGACAGAAAAAAAAGGTCCAAAAGAGAAGGTACCAGGAACGACCCGGGCTCAAAGTGTCGTGCTGTATGTGAAACCATGACGGAGGCCAGGGATGTAATCCTACAGATGACAGCCTCATGTGTAACTGCATTATTCTTGAAGACACTGGAGTTCCTACCAGACCAATGCACGCCACAGCAGTGATGGACTCCAGACAGTCAGCAAGATTCGAGGAAACCAATCGCCTGCATCAGGAGGTCCAAAGCACTTGGAAGCTGATAAGTAGTTGGGGCAGGTTGAAGATGAGGATGAAACGCTTAAGCTAACGGGCAGAGGATGAAAACGTGTGACGCCGTTTTGGGATATACGTTGCGAAAGGGGCGTGGAAAATGTTTTGTCTATGGAGGCTGTCAGCGGTAAGAAGATGGTTCTTATGGGCTAGCCAAAGCGTGATCTTTACTTTAAGTGGGGCAGTAGTGGTCCAGACGATATATGTTGCAAGTTTGTGATAGATCAATTTGACCAAGAATATGTCGGATCCAGGGAGAGATCAGTAGATGTGATCATGCTGGAGATTGTTAAGGCATTGATCGAGCAGGTCGATTAGAGTGCCAAGGGCAATCAGGCAGGAAGGGGAAAGGAGATACCGAAATGTGGGTGCCTAGCTGTTATAAAGTTGTTATGAAGCAATCGTGGCTTGCTCGTCCAAAGCTATAACTCAAAGAAGGAAAGGAAAGCATTAACCAAGATTTGGTCACCTATCCCGTGATCAATCTAGAAGAGGATAAGGTCACCAAATCTGTATATGTACCTGAGGCTGAGGCAGAAGTTGGTGGTGTTTTTAAGAATACCTCTCTAAAAGGGAACGCATGAGACCAGGGAGACCGGGGAAAGGTCCATGTGCGGAGGCATGAGTGGCAGGACTGACAGATGATGGAGGTCCAGATAGATTAAAATCGGGGATCCCGCGGAATAACAAATCCTAACAACTAGCTAGGAAGTTACGGCTTGAAAAATCGGGTCACACACCAAGCAAACAATCAATCCTTCTTCGGATCTTCTGAGAGAAAATTAGCAAACGAAGTGCGACAATCTCAATAAAAAGAAAATAAATGAGGCGCAGATTTTACCTTGCTTCGGTTGAGAATCAACCTACTCCAGCATTCCGAGACGATCAACTAGCTATCAGGAGAAATACACACAAAAGCTTTAAAACCCTCGTCTTCTTCACCCTCGAGTGAGGGCTTGGATATTCCAAGTTATTAATCACTTGAGGGTGAAGAAGAAGAGGGTTATAAAGCTCGTGTATTTCTTCTGATCAAGCTAGTGGATCGTATCGGAATGCTGGAGTAAATTGATTCTCAACCGAACCAGTGTAAAATATGTGCCTCGTTTATTTTCTATTTATTAAAATCGTCGCACTTCGTTTGCTAATTTTCTCTCACAAGATCCGAAAAAGGATTGATTGTTTGCTTGGTGTGTGACCCGATTTTTCAAGCATCAAATCCCTATCTACTTGTTATGGTTTGTTATTCCGTGGGGTCCTAGATTTTCGTGCAACAAGTGGTATCAGAGCTCTCGATTGTTTGTGGAGAAATTGAGTTGTGAAGATGGTTAGTTTGGCGATGCTCAACATTGAGTGGTTCACCGGCCGTAATGACTTTAGGTTATGGCAGTCAGTGGTGAAAAACTATTTGAGGCATATAGAATGTTATGAGATTGTGTTCGATGAGGAAATGATAAGGCAGTGACGGCATTGCAGAGGGCCGAGATGGAGAGAAAGGCGTATATCGTCATTCAGTTGTCATTAGTTGATACCGTCTTGAGAGAGGTATTGGACGAGACTACGGCCAAGGAAATGTGAAAGAAATTAGAGGAGTTGTATATGAAGAAATCTTTTACAAGCCGTCTCAACTTATTACAGCAGATGTACACTCTGAAGATGAAACCCGGATAGGCAGTGAAGGACCACATAGACGAGTTGAATTTAGATGACCATCTGAAGAGGGAAAGACTGGCCGTTAGGCCCGGATTGTGATGGAGTTGCAGGGAATGGAGGTCACGATTGAAGATGGGCAACAAGCGGTGATCTTTTTATGTTCGTTGACCGAAGAGTTCACCCAATTTGTTTGGTCCATGATTTATGGACGAACGACGCTCACCATGGAAGAGGTAAAGACGGTGCTCCATACTGAGTTGCTATGTGAGAAGGTTCAAGGTAGAGACTTTGTGGAAAAACCACGATGAAGCATTGCATGTGAGAAGGAGACATGATGGGAGAGAAGGTCAAGACTACTTCAAGTATAAGGACCGCTCGAAGTCCCGTCATTCCCGTGATAGGAGGGACACATGCTACGTATGCAAGCAAATAGGCCTTTGGGCTAACCGATGCCCCAATAGATTTGGGAAGAAAGACAAGAAAGCTTCCGGTTCCGCTTCCTTGGGTTGGGAAGACATGCATATCCATAATGACGAAGGCCACGGTAAAAGGGGTGGAGATCCAGAGATGTTCGCAGCGGATGTGTCCGGTAAGGCACAAATTTTCTGATTGATGGACAATGGTTGTTCATATCATATGACTCCACATCGGAGTTGGTTTTCCACGTACCGTTTCCAAGAAGACCGATGCTCTATTCTCATGGGAAACAATGCGGCGTGTAAGACCGCGGGTATTGGAACTGTCCGGATCAAAATGCACGATGACATAGTGCGTACCTTAGCCGATGTGAGACATGTTCCTGACCATCGAAAAAGTTTAATATCCATTGGTGTTTTTGGATAATGTCGGATGTATGTCAGTTTTTGATAATGACCAACTTAGAGTCTTCAAATGAGCCATGGTTGTGATGAAAGGAAGAAAGGTATGTAATCTATATGCCCTACAAGGTACCATAGTAGAAGGCGAAGCCGATGCCACCTCCACTAGCTCGAGTGACTGAGATTCAGTGAAGTTATGTCATAATCGTTTGGGTCACCCGTGTGATAAAACCATCGATGTTCTCCGTCGAAAAAATTGATTGGAGCTAGCGATGAGAGTGTGGAGTTCTGTGAAAGCTGTATATGGGAAAAAGACAAAGGTGCAGTTCAACACGGGGGTGCACTCTAGCCAAGGTTTGTTGGATTACATACATTCTGATGTGTAGGGGCCGTGTCCTGTAGCGTCAGGAGGTGGGGCTAGGTACTTTATCCTCTTCCTCGATGATTATTCTCGAAAGGTTTGAAAATACTTGATGAAGACAAAAGATCAAACCTTTGTGATGTTCATGCAATGGCTAACCATGGTTGAAAAAGCAAAACGGTAAGACAGTGAAGGTCCTTAGGTCCGACATTGAGGGGAGTACATCTCGAAGGAGTTCACAGATTTCTGCAAATCCCGTGGGATTCGACGTCACTTTAATACACCGGGGGATCCGCAGTCGAACGGAGTTGTAGATAGGATGAACAAGACGTTGTTGGAGAGAGTACGATGCTTGAGGCACTCGGTCGGTTTGTAGAAGGAATTTTGGGATGAAATACCACCACCGTGCACATAGTGAATCGAGTTCCGTCGGCGGCAATTAACTACCAAATTTCGGAAGAGAAGTGGAGTGGGAAAATTGGTGATTACTCTTATCCACGTATCATTGATTGCCTGGCATACGCACATGAGAGGGACGACAAATTAGATCCGAGGGCCAAGTATATTTTTCTTGGATATGACGATGGCGTGAAAGGATATCGCTTGTGAGACCCGGTGGGCCGCAAGGCGATCTTGAGTAGGCACATCACTTTCGATGAGTCTGTGATACTCAGGGCGAAGCATACTCAGTCAGAGGGGGGACAAGTCACCCGTGGAGACAAAGTCAGATACGATTGATCTCTCGATCCTACCCCGGAGGCGACCGGACAAGGAGCCGATGGTCGAGGTCCCCGTTGCGGGACATGATGAGGTCCATGTTGAGGATCATATGCAGACGCCAATCGAAGCTCAGGTGCGCGATGAATTTATTGCAAATGAGGTGCGGAGGTGCAAGCAACCCAAGAAGGCGTCCGAGAAACTTGGAGCTTGGGATTATACGACATTCTCCTTTAACGACATGTCGTCGTATGCCTTGAACATTGAGCACGAGTAGCCAATGACCTATGGTGGAGCCATAAGCTCGAGTGATGTGACGAGTTGTCATGGAGCTATGGGGGAAGAGAAGGAGTTTCTCCACCACAATGACACGTGGAAATTAGTGCCTCTACCACATGAGAAGCATGCCATTGGATGTAGGTGGATCTACAAGGTCAAAGAAAGCTCGATCGAAGATGGTGGTGATGTACGATACAAATCAAGGCTAGTGGCCAAGGGTTTTGCACAAAGGAAGGAAGAGGAGTGGACTACAATGAAATATTCTCCTGTGGTAAGACACTTCTATTCGTGTGTTGTTGGCATTAGTTGCATACATGGACATAGAGTTGGAGTAATTCGATGTCAAGACCGTTTTTTGCACGGTGATTTGGATGAGGAGATTTACATGCACCAACCGGATATGTTCGTGCTGGATGGCAACGAGAGTATGGTCTGCAGGTTGAAAAAATCCGTGTACGGGTTGAAGCAGTCACCTAGACAGTGGTACAAGCGATTTGATAGCTTCATGATGAGTGTTGGATTTGAGCGGAGCGTGAAGGATTAATGTGTATATGTGCCCACATTGGATGATGGCTCGCGTGTCTACCTCCTACTCTATGTTGACGATGTGTTGATCGCTTCCTCTAACATGTCCGAAGTCAAGAATCTAAAGGTGAAGTTGGTCAATGAATTCGATATGAAGGACTTTGGACCAGCGAAGAAAATCCTAGGGATGGAGATAACTCGTCATAGGAGGAAGAGTGAGTTTAGGTTGTCGCAGAAGGGGTATATTGAGAAGGTGCTAGTCTGTATGGAATGGAGAGCACGAAATTCGTGGGGACACCTCTTGGAGCTCACTTCCAGTTTTCGGTATTGCAGTCGCTGAGCACCGAAGATGAGAAGAATGCTATGTTTTAGGTGTCCTATACTAATGCGATTGGGAGCTTGATGTATGCGATGGTTTGCACGCGTACCGATATTGCACAAGCCATGATAGTAGTGAACAAATATATAGAGAACCCCGGTAAGAAGCATTGGAAGACCGTCAAGTGGATATTGTGATATCTGCTAGGCACGGTTGGTGTCTGTTTGCACTTTGGCAGAGGTAACAGTGTACTGTGATTCAGACTATGCTGGTGACATGGACAGATGGAGATCGACCACAGTTTACATGTTTACGTTGGGCAATGCAGCAGTGTCGTGACGATCAGTCCTACAATCGATGGTTGCATTGTCGACCACAGAGATCGAGTTGATTGCCACAGTGGAAGCAGTGAAGAAGGCCAAGTATCTAAGATGTTTGCTAGAGGATTTGGAGATACTGCAGAAATTGTCGTTGGTCTTCAATGATAGGCAGAGCGCTATTCATCTTGCGAAGCATCAGGCTTACAGTTCGAGGACGAAGCACATAGAGGTACGTGATTGCTTCCTAGATGAGAAGAGCCCGTAGATTGAGCTTCAGAAGGTCCCAACTGAGAAAAACCCTACAGACATGTTCACCAAGCCCGTTCCCGCCATCAAGCTCAAGACATGCTTGAGCTTGATTTGTTTGGTGGCTTGAGTGTGGCGTCGAAAGGCGCAGATTCTGAGACGACGAGGAGGTCCGTGGAGTGACCATGAAGTTTTGATCGAAGTTGATCTTGGACGGAGTGCTAGAAATTTTGTAGCAAGGTAGAGTGTTGTTTTTTGTGTACTACAAAGTCTTCATGCACAGCCTTTGATGGGCCCGTGCACTCCCTTTGGCTGTTGGGACTTAAAGGCATTGGGGCCTTCTCTTTTGTGACCGAGAGAGAGAGAGGGTCAGATAGCTGCAAAACAAAGAAAGAAAACAGAGAGCAAGAGCTGAGCAGAAAGACTTTGTAGCACACAAAAAACAATATAGGATACTATGACTGTCTTTTTTGGGGGTGCAACCAGTTTTCCAATTGATCAGGTAAGTAATGACATGAAGGACAAGGGAAGAGCAATAAAACACGTGGGATATACATTGCCCTTGTTATAAGTCAATTCATCTCTCGCTTTTGTTAAACCAGGGAAGCCAATCTGCTCTTGTTAGAGATGTGAATTTAAGGGGATGCCAAAGTTTGTGACTAGGAAAGTGCCAAAGCAAAATATGTGTGTGTGTGTGTGTGTGTGTGGCTTGGATTAATTGGTTATAGTCGTAGGACCGAGTGTGTAGATGGCAGATTGTTTGAAGTTGATCTGGAGTCCCGAGAGTAATGCAATGTTAGGTGTTCGAAAGCACCCAATGCCTTGAATGAATCCATGGAGGTAGTCTTTACTAAGAAATTTAGCCAAGACATCCACTATAAGAATGAAAAGATACAGCGTATCTGGTCGCCTTGTTTGAGGCCCTTCCGGCAGCAAATGAGAGAACCTGACTGCCTGTTTACAATGACCGAGAATGTACTGCTACATAGGTCCTTTTGAATACAGAGGATCCGATTGCTATTAAAACCACGTGCCGAAACAAAACTAAGGAGGAATGACTAGTTCAGGGTATCACAAGCCTATTAGAATTCAATTTTAAGGAATATAGAGGACCATTTGCATTGGTGACAAGCTGAAATGATTTCCTGTTGAGAGGCATGCTATCCAGGGTTAAAATGCCCAAAAGAAGGCAGATTGCGAGGAGTCGACAAGCTCTAGAATGACAGTCTGAAGGTGGTTGGAGAGGACTTTGTTAATGGTCTTGTAGACGCCATTGAGGAGGTCGATGGGGGCAAAGGTTACTTGGGGCCGATACCCCTTCTTTTTTGTGGATGAGGGTAATGAAAGCCATATTAAGATGTTGGAAATCCAGGTTGCTCTCATAATAACCAGTGAGATGTAAGAAGATCTGGTTGAATTAAATCCCAGAAATGCTGATAGAATAGCATACCAAAACCAACAGGATCTAGTGCCTTGTTAGCCCCCTAAACTGAATGCTGCCTTCTTGACTTCCTCTTCACAGAAAGGATTGGCAAGGAAGTCACGGGAGTTGTGATTAGAAGGGTACAATACCTACAAATTAGCATCCGAAGTAGTGTCTAATCTGGAGCCGAGTGAGCGAAAGTGCGTAGTCAGTGTGGATGGGATATCACCCAACGAAGTAAATAGGCCTTGCTAAGTCTCGAGATACGAGATACTGTCGACACATCTATGCTGGTTTGGTTCAAGGTTTTAAGGTCTCGGTTTCGGTCTGGGTATCGTTCTTCCCAAAATTTAGGTTTCGGTATCGGTATTGCCTGTTTCGGCGGGTTCGGAAGCAAGTTTCGGTTTCGTCTGTATCGCTAGTTTCGATAGTTTCGTTTCGGGTATCGGTTTCAGTTTCGGAGATACTTTAAATATGTATATACATACACAGTGATGGTTTCGGAGGTTCTTAAATCTAAACATATCAAATACTATTAAATACTTAACAAACTAAAATATTAATCATATACTATCAAATACTAAATACTAAATAGATAAAGTAAATTTGAATTCATAATCATATCAAATACTAAATACCTAAAGTTTGGTACTTAAATACTAAATATTAGATAAATGAACTGATTCTAAAGCTTGCCTTGCGCACCCACCGTTTTACCTTGCACACATACCACTTATTTACAAGTTTGCTAAAAAATCGCTGGGCGATGCTTTCCGCACCCACCATTTTGCTTTGCGTACATACCACTTATTTACAGGGTTGCACAAAATATCCGATTGATATGCGCACCGACTGTTTTACTTTACGCACATACCACTTATTTACAAGTTTGCATTTTAAAGAATGCAGCATCTCCTAAAAGGCGACTCGGACCTATCTCTCTCTCTCATTGCTCTCTCTCACTCTCATGCTAGATTGTCGAGGCGGGTTCGGCGAGGCAGGTTTGACGAGGCGGCGACACGATGAGGTGAGTTCAGTTTTTTCATCATCTTTCTTTTGTCCTTTTTCTTCTTTTTTCAGCAATTTTTTCTTGGTTATGCCTCTTTTTCGTCTAATTCTTCATCATTTTCAAGTAGAAACCCTAGGGTTCTCTCTTCTCTTTTAACCGAGCTTTCTATGCAACATATTGATTCACGAAATTTTTTGGTTTTAAGAGAATTTTTACTTAATTACACATTCTTCTTCCTCCGTCTTCGACCGGTACTGAACTATATCGGTCAATTTTGGCAGGTATCGGCCGACACTGACCGATACAGTTCAGTATCGGCCGATACTGAAACTAACCATTGGTTTCGGTATCGTCAACTGCCGATACCAATACGATACGGCCGATACCTAATGGTATCGACTGATACCTCAAACCCTGGTTTGGTTGGCCATGTGATGGAAATAGAAAGAATTGGTCTCTCCCTTTTTTTAGCCAAGCAAGCCTAGCACGATGTGCCCACATGGCAATTTCCTAAAGCTGTATGTGATCAAGCTGGGTGATAAGGTTAGATTTATTATTGGATTCTTATGTATTGAGTTGTCTGTTATCTCAGATAGCATCAATTTGTTGGATGTTGTTCACTATAACATGCTTCGTAGCACTAACGTTGCCAAAATGGATGTGATTCAATTTTTAAGAAAAGATGATATGGCTTTGAGCTTATACATGAACAATGTTACTAGAATATTTCGATTTTACAAAATTTGCCATGTCAGACACTTGACACTTCAAGATAATTGGACACATGTCCTACAATTTAGACACATCTCATAAAATTTATGAGTGAAATTGTTATTGCAATACCCCTCTCCCAATCTCATGGGGGTTTTAAAACACTAAAAACATTTTTAACATGCAAATAAATATTTCTATGAATTTTTTTGAAAACTTTTCTGTATTTTTTATTCATATTTTTCAAACTCATTTCTAACTCAAAATCCGTATTAATATTAAACTCAGAACCCGCTTCATTAAACCCGACCCGACCTGCTTCACAATAAAAATCACACATCTCTCTCCTCTTATAGTTTTCTTTCTTTTCTCTTTCCCTTTCGTTTTCTCCCCGATGCCCACCAACTCTTTCTCTCTCCCCTCTCTTGTGTCAACAACAACTCCCACATATCACGCCATGCTACGGCAATATGAGCGTCGGCGAGCCCATGTTGTACATTCTCCTCCCATATCTGCAGTTAACTGACTCTCCCTCTCTCACTCTATCACGTCCTATTTATTTCTCTGAAACCCTTACCCTTACCATCATCGAGCGCCGATATTGCGATCTTTTTTTCCTCTCGTTCGCTGGAGTTCTCCTCTATCTATCCACTCCCGATGACTCTACATATCGATCGTCCTCTCGTGGAGGCAGCCACAACCACACGATGACGCGGCAGGGCCCACAGCGGCGATCGACGGCCCTTCTCTTCAACTCCGACCATAGGTAGGTCCCTGCATTTTATTTTCCAGACTTGATAAACTCGACCTTTTTCCTTATTTAATTTCGTGATTAGTTGGAATTTGGGGTCTGTGGTTTTCCTTCCCCTTGCATGCGGGTGATCTCTTCTTTCGTAATTACCATATGACGTGATTTGATTTTTATTGCTTCTATGATGATGGTCTGAGCATTGGTTATTTGATGTGATCATATGGTTCTTGGGCCTCGCTGACTGCCTTTGCCCCTGTCATATGTTGGTCCCAGATCTTCGCTCGTTGGCTCTGTTCCATATGACCTACAGCTTGTTGCTAGCCTTCCGCTTGCTGCCGACCATGTTCTGCTCACAGTTGCAACATGCTATCTACCTTGGCTAGCTTATAGTAGGATTATGGGTTGTGATTCAGGGTAAATTTTGCATATTTATCGCATCATTTGTTAGCATTATGTGCATATGTGATGATTATTTAGCCTCTCATACGAGCGTTTTAATTTAATATTAGAGCAAAATCTTTATTTATGCATAAAATATTATTTTATTGCTTATTTTTGTCTTCTCTTTATTTTTTTAGTTGAAGATAGCGATTTCCCGGTTCCAACGGATATTTTTACGGATTTTTCTGAGCTCGGAGCTATTTTCTATGCATTTTAGAAGGCAAACATGATTTTTTGAAAATAAAAAAAGCATTTATGACATCACGATGACGTCAACAACATGCAGAAACGCAGAAATCCGGTTTGGAGCGGGCTTTTAAGCGGATTTTGACCCGATTTGACTCTTAAACCCAATAGGAGTCCTTCGCATATATATACGCTGTTTTGGAGATTTTTGGGGCATCAAATGACGGCCGAAAAATTCATAACAATACTCAAAATTTTCGTCTTTCAGAGGGAAATGGCAGGGAGGTAGCGAGCGTGACAAGAAAAATCTGATGTAATACTTGAAGTGGATTTTAGGGTTCAATTGAAGGTTTTGGTGATAAATTTAATATCTTTCTACCTTGTATTATTCATTGTATTAGGGATTAAAGATTGAATCTTTTCTCTCTATGCTTGGCTAAATCTCTTATGTGTTTGGTTGTGATGTAGTTAGGGTTATGTGATCATTGATTTTAATGTCTTTTCGTCTTATTTTCATGACATATCGAGTATTTCATTAATTTCTACATATATTATTTGAGTATGATCGTTGTTGACATGCTTAAATCAAATATGACCTTTGCGGGCTTATTTGTGATATGATCTTTGCTGATATATCGTGACCCTTGCGGGCACTCAAGTTTAACTTTTTCATGAAATTAATGATTCACTCGATTACATGTCATTATTTTATTATCTTAATTGTTATATTTTCTGACGTTCTCATGCCTTTGTCGGATAAAACTTTGTGTTATTTAAGTTAAGCAATTGTTTCTAGCGTTTTAAATCTTGATTCACACACGTATCGTGAGAGATCCGAAAGGACGATGTACCGCGAGGTTACATCTATGTGTGCATACCTGGAGGGACCCGCAAAGGCGGTGATCCGCGAAGCTCACATATGAATCATGATTACAAACGCTATGAACCAATTGATGAACCAATTGAAATATATTAATATTCATTGATTGCAAACACCCTAACGAAATCACAACCGATACATACTCTTCATATTGATACCCTAGGGCTAGCATTGACTTCTCCGTGTTATTTCAGGATCATTTTTAATACTTAAAACTTTTAAAACCATTATTTCACCTTCGAAAGGTGGTAGCTTTCACACTAGAATATTTCTCTTGATAATTGGATTTGTGGAATTGCAGGTCAGTTGTCCCATGGATACGATCTTGGTCTCATCAGATTTATTACTTGTTCGATCTCTTATATTTGGAGGTAGCGATATTTAAAGTTGGAAATCTTATATATTCGATGATGACATTGTTTTGAGAATAATAATGCTACGAAAAAAATAATAACAATGACATGAAAGACTTTGACTTAAAACTAAATTGGAAATATATTATAATTAGTTTTGGGGCCATGCAAGAATTATGTCTTCAGTATTCATCTAATGGTTCCATTCTCTGTGATATTATGTGATATTCGGCTTGACTTAGATATTGATGAGTTTGATATCTTGACATTGTCCCTTGGTGTCACGCCCCGCTTTCCGGGAGACGTGACTGTTTGTGCTAGAGGTACACAGGTCATGTAGTTAACCCGTGAAACAATCTAGGCCACTAGCAAAGATATACCAAAATACAAATAAATTTTTCTCATTATACATGGGGGTATAAGAGTCTGATACAATATACATACAGATACAAGCTCTCAAAAATTGTAGCAGTTATAAACAGAGGAGAAATAAAATTAGCGTGCAGTCTGATGGTTGTGTGCTTGGAAAAAAGAGGGGAATAAAAGGCGGGAAGGGAGGCGCGTGGGGTTTGGGCTTTTAAACAAAGAAAAGGAAAGAATGGGGGAGCAGGCTGGGCTTGCGGGATAACAGAAGAAAGAAAGAAAAATAAGAAGAAAATAAGAAAAAAAGACATATAGAAAGAAGAAAAGATTGCGTGAAACAATTCTCTCAATAATTAGAAAATTTTATGGCCATTATGCTTGGGCTTCACTGCAAGATCAAGACACTGATATATGACAAGTGCAAGGTAATCAATTGCTACAATTTTCTCCTTATACTTGTTGCACTTGCTACATTTCATTATACATATTCACACGATACACAGTGCATGTCCACTTATATATTAGTATGATGTCCTGGCAATGGATTACATGTTCATGATACCATACATGTTATTGTTCCAGATTACTACACTTATTACCTCACTTGATGTGATACCTCGATAGAACACGTAGGAAAATGGTAACTCATTGTCTCAGAGGGTGCATGAGCAACGATGGACCATTACTGTATCCGTGTTTTCTGCCTCCAGAAATGGAAGGGGATTATTACTATATCTATGTTTTTCACTCCCCACACTTGGAGCGGGCTATATGGGCTCGTGTTTCCTACCTGTGTTGCATATCATACAGTCAATCACAACACTAGACTATGAACATTGTTTCTACATGTAGTCATGTAGACATGGTTAGGATGTCTCAATATTATCATGGTATACATTGCCATATTACCCGATAAGATATTGCTCACGTTGGTATATTTAGCGTACTTGATATTCCTCTTGTTGATGTATTCATATGTCCATTGTTGATGTTTGTATGATGTTATTCCTACAACTACATGTTTATTGTATATGCAATTCTCATGCTTTATTTTCATCATGCTTTAGTGTTTTATCAAGGGACCTACACAAATCTACTTACTAATGGATATTCTCTATTTATTTCTACAGGAAAAATTTACTAGGTGCAAGAACAATTTACTAGGTGATCGTTTGGGGATGGACATTTATCGGGCGACGCCATTAAGATCTTATAGCAAGCTTGGATTTCTCTTCGTGCCTACTTGTCCGCTATTCATTTTGCATGTCTCATAGTTTTACATTTTCTGTCGATTACCTTTAGATCATGTCTGTTACATGTTTCCGTATAGGTTACCTGCTTAGTCATTTGTTAAACATTTTGTTTCTAGAATTATATAAGTCATATTGATGCTGCTCATCTCTCTTGTATTATTCCAAGGGCAAAAGCCCGATATATATAGAGTACAGGGAATGGTAAATAAGCACAAAAGACCCTATACAAAGGGACATATACATCTAACACCCCCCCTCAAACTCATGGTGGATCAACAACACTGAGTTTAGAAAGATAAAAACTGTGTTGTGCTCTGGTCTGTGCCTTTGTGAAGAAATCCGCGAGCTGATACTCAGAAGGCACATACTGTAGAGCAATAACCACATCCCGTACCTATGAACGCGTAAAAGAGGCGTCCACACCAATGTGCTTGGTGAGCTCATGCTTCACTGGGTCACGAGCAATACTGATGGCACCTGTACTGTCAGACAACAAAGGAGTAGGTGTGGAAATAGACACGCCAAAATCCTCAAGTAACCAACGTAGCCAAATAATCTCTGCTGTCAACAAAGGCCATAGCACGCAACTCAGCCTCTGCACTCGATCGAGAAACCGCCTGCTGCTTCTTGGTCTTCCAAGTGATGAGAGAGCCACCCAGGAAGACGCAATAGGCAGATAGAGACCGACGATCAGAAGGATCACTGGCCCAAGTCGCATCAGAGTAAGCATGGAGCTGTAAAGGGCCAGAGCGTGGAAAGAATAATCGACGATGGCTGGTCCCGCGCAGGTAACGCAGGACACGAAGAAGGTGGCTGTAGTGAAGCTGAGTAGGTGCAGAAACAAACTGGCTCAGGATGTGCACGGAATATGAAATATCCGGCTGAGTGATCCCAAGATAGACCAGACTGCCAACAAGATGGCGATAACGAGTGGGGTCCGGAAGAGGCTCACCGTCAGTAGAGCAAAGATGTACATTCAGCTCCATCGGTGTATCAGCGGTACGCTGATCAACAAGAGAAACCCGATCAAGAAGATCCTGAATATACTTCTCCTGAGAGAGATAGTAGCCATCAGGTGTGGAGGAAAACTCAATCCCCAGAAAGTAACGAAGAGGGCCAAGATCCGTCATAAGAAACTGCTCGCTTAACCGTGCTTTCACAAAAGCAATAAACTGGGGATCATCTCCAGTGATAATCATATCATCCACATACAAAAGGAGAAGCGTCCGACCACGAGATGAAGTATGAACAAAGAGAGCAGGATCATGATCACTCGCAATAAAACCAGCAGCAGTGACGACAGAAGAGAACCGCTGAAACCAAGCACGGGGAGCCTGTCGAAGACCATATAGAGAGCGACGAAGGCGACAAACCATGCCCTCGGGGACAGAATAACCAGGTGGTGGTCGCATATAAACATCCTCATCAAGAACGCCATTGAGAAAAGCATTCTTGACATCAAGCTGGGAGATAGTCCATGAACGAACAGCAGCAACAGCAATAAGACTGCGAACAGTAGTCATATGAGCAACAGGGGCAAATGTCTCCTCAAAATCTATCACATGCTCCTGCTGAAAACCGCGCGCTACAAGACGAGCCTTGTAGCGCTCCAGAGTACCATCAGATCTGGTCTTGACCTTGTAAACCCACTTGCACGTGATAGGACGAACACGGACAGGCAGGGGCACAAGATCCCACGTACCAGTACGCTCAAGCGCAGCAATTTCCTCTGCCATAGCATGCTGCCACTCCTGGTGAGCAGCGGCATCTCGATAAGAGGTCGGCTCGGCAAGAATAGCACCCAGAGAAGTAAACCGACCAGGAGGGCGTAGTGACTCACGATCATGAAGGTGGTAACGAGGAGGGTCACTGGAGGAAGAGGGCAACTCAGGAGGGTCACTGGTGATGGAGGGCATCTCATGAGAAGGTACTGCAGGAGGATCCTCGACTCGCTGACGACGAGTGTAGTGAAGAGGAAAGGGAGAAACATGTCCTGGGGTAGCTGCAGAGGTGACCGGAGGCACTGGTGGTGGAGGCGAGGGCACAAGTGATGGAGGTATGGGTGGTGGAATGGTGGATAGTGGACTATCAGGAAAAGTGAGAAACAAAAGAGGCTCAACAATAGAAGCCGGACTGGAAGATGAAGAAGGACGAGGGAAGAAGGGACGAGACTCATCAAAAGTCACATCACGAGAAATCTGCATCCGTCGAGCTACAGGATCCCAACACCGATATCCCTTGTGCACAGCACTATATCCAAGAAAGACACACTCAGCAGACTGGGCTGTCAACTTGGTGCGCTCACGAGGGGCCAACAAGACATAGCAGACACAACCAAAAAGACGAAGCTCAGGATAGGATGGCAGATCTGGAGGTGGTGTAGGAAGGCGCTCAAGTGGAATCGCACCCTGAAGAGGAGAAGATGGCAGCATGTTGCTGAGATATGTAGCAGTAGATACAGCCGCAGCCCAAAACTGAGGGGGAACAGAGGAAGCAATCATAAGGGCACGAGCAGTCTCAAGTAAATGACGATGCTTGCACTCAGCAACGCCATTCTGGGCATGAGCACCAGGACAGGAAAACTGTGAGAGAGTGCACTGGGTATCAAGAAAGGCACGAAGGTGCCGAGATAAGTATTCGTCAGCAGAGTCAGCACGAAGAACCCGAATGGGAGTGCTATACTGTGTGCGGATCATGGTAGCAAAAGATTTATAGATAGACAAAACCTCAGTACGAGAGGACATAAAGTATATCCAAGTATAGCGAGAAAAATCATCTATAAATATAATATAGTAGCGATGACCCCCTTTCGAAACGAAGGGGGGCGGACCCCATACATCTGAGTGAACAAGATCAAAGGGACTCTGAGAGACAGACTCACTAGTAGGATAAGGTAGTTGTAACTGTTTGCCTAGTTTACAGCCCATACAGTCTAAAGACATATCACCAGAGACAGACCCTAATAAACCTCTACGAACCAAAGAAGAAAGACGCAAACCACAGAGATGTCCTAAGCGATGATGCCACTGGGCAAACGAACCGGTAGACAATGCAGCAGAGGCGGAGGCAATAGTCGTGATGCGAGGACTGGCAGAGGCAGCGGAAGGAAGATGAAGCCAGTCAAGCTCCCAAAGACGTGGAGAATCACGCCTGCGGGGGCCAGAACCAACTAGAGTGCCCGTGCGACGATCCTGGATAGAACAAGAGTCAGAATCAAGAATAACACGACAGCCATGATCAGTAAGTTGGCCTGCCGACATAAGCTGCATGGTGAGTTTTGGAACGAGGGACACAACAGGGACATGAAAAGTGGGACTAGAAAATGTGCCTAGCCCTGTAACTGAAAGTGGGGTGCCATCTGCAGTGAGAACTGTGACAGAGCGGGAGGGAGTACTAATGGAATGTAACGTGGTCGGGTCAGGAGTCATATGAAATGAAGCACCAGAGTCAAGGATCCAAGGAGAGGTACCTGAGGTGGTGGAAGATGGTGTCACAGTACCTGGAGGCTGACTGGCAGAAGAAGCAGAGCCTGATGTCCCAGAAGCAGACATCCGACGAAATAACGTGAGAAGCTCATGCTCAGTATCAGACGGGGCAGTGCTCCTCTGAGATGTGAAACCCCCAGTGTGAGTCTCATTCTTCTTCTTGGCAGCAGCCTGATCCCTCCGCTTCTTGTTACAATGCGCCTCCACATGTCTGTCTCGGTGACAGTAGGTGCAGCGTCTGGTGTCACCTCGCACGGGTGCTGTAGCAGAAGGCATATCTGGTATGATATGAGCAGAAGAGGCAGGAGCATGGGTCGCCAAAACAGAAGCAGAAGGTGCCAAAAGACCAGCAGTACGAAGACGAGTCTCCTCAGTACAAATAGCAGCAAGAACCTCTAAGAACGTCACGCGTGGGTGACGGGCAAGCAGCTGGGCACGTATCTGCTCGAACTCAGGCCGAAGTCGGGTCAAAAAGTCATAGACCCGACGAAGCTGCAGGTGGGAGTGCTGATGCTGGCAACACTGGCAGATACGACAGATCGCTGGTCCCAAAGAGTCGAGCTGACGCCAGATAGAAGATATCTGTGCATAGAACTCATCGACAGTGGCATCACCCTGCTGAAGAGCCTGCTCCTGTCTGACGACAGCAAGGTATAGGGAGTCACCGGTAGGCTCATAGTGAGAGCGAAGATGATCCCACATCAGCTGAGACGTCGCCAAACTCACAATGTCGCCAGTCAGGGACACATCAATGCTAGCGATGAGGATGTTGGCGGCACGCGCATCGTCATCAGACCACCGCCGATAGAGAACATCCTGAGAGGAATAAGCAGCAACAGCAGTCGCATAGGCATCGGTTGCCGCCTTCTTGGCGGTGTCATCAGCAGTGGGGGGAGTGGTGTCTCGCTGGGAAACACTGGTCGTGGTGGGCAAGGACGATCGCCGGTGAGAAGGTCCCAAAGGCGCTGACCGCGCATATGGAGACGAATGTGCGGTATCCACTCCTTATAATTAAGGCCATCAAAAATCAACGAACACCGAGGGCTAGCAACACGATGATGATGATGAAGAGATAGATCCGTAGGAGATGCCATATGAAGAGATCAGATTGCGGAAGACGGCCCACGGCAGCGGCAGGCTGCACGACTCGCGGCAGGCAGCGAGCGAGATCTGCGACAGGCAGGCGGCAAGATCTGCGAACAGGCAGGCGGCGCGAGATCTGCGAATAGGCAGGCAACGCGAGGCGCTGGCGCAGACGGATGCAGGCGCGGGGGGGGAGAAATCGTGATCAGCAAGGGAGGAATCGCGATCAGCGCGGCGACTCGCGGATCTCGCTCAGAGCCTGACGCAGCGCGGCGACTCGAGGAATCGCGATCAGAGCCTGACGCAGCGCGGCGACTCGCGGCTTCAGGCGGAAAAGACTGCGGCTCGGCGGACTCGCGCAGCTACGGGCGACTCGCGCAGGCGGCGCACAGGCAGAGGCGCAGCTTCGGGCAGACGGCGCTCAGGCGGGCGACTCGCGCATGCGGATCGGGCAGACGCGGATCGGCGCAGGCGGATCGGCGCAGGAGGCGGAGGCTTCGGCTTCGGGCAGACGCGGCGCGGAGGCGGAGACTCGGCGCGGAGGCGGAGACTCGGCGCGGGAGGCGGAGACTCGGCGCGGGAGACTCGGCGCGGGAGGCGGAAACTCGGCGCGAGAGGCTGATCGGCGCGGAGACTCGGCACGGGAGGCTGATCGGCGCGGGAGGCTGATCGGCGCGGGAGGCGGAGACTCGGCGCGGGAGAGAGCAGAGAAAAAAACGGCTAGGGTTTAGGTTAAACCTAGCTCTGATACCATGTTAGAAATAAACTCTCTTGTATTATTCCAAGGGCAAAAGCCCGACATATATAGAGTACAGGGAATGGTAAATAAGCACAAAAGACCCTATACAAAGGGACATATACATCTAACAATTATTAGTTGGAAGTAGATGAACCTCAGATATTATTCCAAACATGTTTGCATTTAGGCTAAAAGGAAGGAAACTTTTAGTAGGCCTAAATGTACGCGGGCTTGTCACCCAAACAAATCTACAAAGAAATGAGCCATGACTAGAAACAAACGGTTATAAGTCTTATGTTTCTTTTACTCCCATGTCCATCCAAGTCCATGACATGCTTTTTTTAACCAAGTCAATGCGATGGTAGTTAAACCAAAAGGATCTAAAAGAGCTAGAGCCATAATTACTCTAATTATGGAATACAATGTATACATATATTTTATTATAGATATCTCCTTTTATCCTACAATTAAATAGTTACCGTGTCAGACACCTTAAGATACTCAAAAACTTGACACACATGTCTCCTATCCATGTAAAACTACACATGAATCGAGCCTCAACATTTGGATGCTATGGATAAAGGGATGCCCAGTAGTGACGAATCATGTTATCAAACTCTTCATTATGAATCCATATTTTCTAAAACTAAGTGGCTAATTTTTGGAAGAGTCGTTTGAGTTAAGTAAGAGTGTGGTATCATCAGGCGAGGGAGAGGAAGCGCCTTGACAGACACCCCACCCAATAGTGTCCATCCATGTCACAAACACCAACCTGCACATGCACCCACCCTAAAACAAAAGAAGAAAAAATTTGTCAGCCAATCAATTGAATGTCAATGCAATCGGTGTTGATTTCCATGCTCTAAGACCAACTGATACGATTATCACATACGAGAGGAGGCGCAAGAAGACGAAGGAGTAATTGCTAGGCGCACCGACGATTTGGGGAAGCTTCTTTATGCATTACTAGTTTTGTTATTTTTGCTGTACGCACCACGCCTAAAAATTATATAAGTGAGGGTGTAGGCTAGGGTTAGGGCATCGAAATTTGTAGCCGTCATTTGACGTTTTCCTAGAGTTCTCCAGTGAGATCCTATAAGAGAGTTTAGGCTTTTCCCTTAGCAAAAGCTAGGAGAGATGCCAACTCTCCCAAAATTGGCTACTTCTCTATTCTAAACCCTATTTTCATTCAATAAAATCCACAAATCCATTCTACAAATCTTAGTCCGCATCAATTTGGTATAAGAGCTCTGA
Organism: Scilla litardierei; assembly: GCA_030789695.1. Lineage (NCBI taxonomy): Eukaryota > Viridiplantae > Streptophyta > Magnoliopsida > Asparagales > Asparagaceae > Scilla > Scilla litardierei. Next base: position 46,857,783 of record CM061138.1, on the reverse strand, counting down.
TCCAATGGCGGCAACAAGATCATCGATGGCAAAATCTTTGGAGGAAAGGCTAGATGCGGAAATCGTCGAGAGGAAGAAAGATACGTCGGATCTCATCGAGTAGATCGCTGATGTCATATCTGATCTTAGATCTGATCTAAAGGAGAACATGGAGCAGATGAAGGAGCTGATCGCGCATTTCATGGCCCAAAATATATCAGGATCTCGCAATCGAAAGAGGGAATGACTTCAGATCTGAATCCCCAATCAGATCTGAGGGCAAAGGCGGCCCGCGCAGCGAAACGGAAGGCGGTGATGATCCCCGATCAAGGGGGTGATCCAAGAAGAGGAAGATCCGGATCTGGATCTGGAGGATGAAGAATGGCGGGAGGATCTCTCCGAAACCGTAGAGGAAAGCTGCGAGGAAGAACAACACACGAGGCGACGCCGGCGCGCGCACCCGGTAACCCTAGGGGACCGCCAGAGGGCTGCCGACCATCTGGCGGCCCGCCTGGGCGTCGCCAACACCAAGCAGCCTTGCAGGGGCTGCGGATGACAGGCGACCCCGCCTGGGGGTCGCCGAAGGCGGGCCACCCCGCAAGGGGGGCCCCGAGGCGGGGCGACCACTGGCGGGGGTCACCGGAGGCGGGCGAACCCGCAGGGGGGTCGCCGAGCCTGGGCGACCCCGCCTGGGGTTCGCCGACGACGGGCGGGCCTGCCACGGGTCCCGCAGGCCCGGGGCGAGCCGTGCGCACGACGAGGGATCCCTGCGTATCGCAGGGGGCGATGAGTGGCCAGAAGGGCGCGCACGGGATGCACGTGATCAGAAGTACTCCGAGGACAGTGATGGTGGCCCAGAAAGACGATGGCAAGCTGACAGATATGACCTGGAGTACGAGGATCCTATTCGCTACCATGTGGAGGAGTATGAGGAGGAGGAGCGAGATAGGATGGAGGACCAGCGATGGGGTCATGGAGGAGTAAAATTTAGAGATCACCATCGTCAGCAGCAGCAGGATCATGTTGATGGAGGGCTCAAAATGCCTCTGTTCGAGGGTAGCGATGCCACGGGCTGGATCTACAAGGCTGATAGGTATTTCGAGATGTCGAGATTGACGGAGGCGGAGAGGCTGCGGGCAGTTGCACTTTGTTTAGAGGGAGAGGCCTTGAATTGGTGGCGGTGGAAGGAGCAACGGAGACCTTTGAGAACCTGGGACGGGTTCAAGGAGGCGCTACTACACCGATTTAGAGATGGCCAGGTGGGGGGAGCCTACGAGCAGCTACATGCCCTGAGGCAGTTGGGGATGGTGTGCGACTACATCAAGCAGTACGAGGTACTTACTAGTAGGGTGCGCGGGATGCCGGTGGAGTCCTTAGAAGGCTTTTTCATGGATGGATTGAAACCTAGCATCAGGTTTGAGCTCCGCACTCTCAGACCTCGTGGACTGGAGGAGCAGATGGAGCTAGTGCAGACAGTCAAGGACAGATTGGCAGATGAGCGCCATGCCAGGGGGCTTTTGGGGGCAGTTTTCCCGACCCCAGACGGGTCCGGCAGGAGGTACACCGACAGGAGGTACACCGATAGGGGGAGGGAGAACAGGAGATGTGAGGCCAGGCGGGCCTTACAAGAGGATGACAGATGCTGAGATGCAAGACCGAAGGGTGAAGGGGTTGTGCTTTAAATGTGATGAGAGGTTTACCCCGGGGCACAGGTGCTGCAACCAGGCGTTGCAGGTATATGAGGTGCACGCAGAGGAGTTGGATGCGGAGCAATCAGAGGAGGGTGCGGCAGAGCACGAGGAGGATAGTGGGCCTCTACTTTTGGAGGCAGCCGATGTCTCACTTAGCTCCATAGCGGGACTGACGCGAGTTCACACTATGAAGCTGGCTGGTCGAGTTTGTGACTTGGACGTGGTGATCCTGATCGATAGCGGGGCCACACACAACTTTGTGTCCCCAAGGGTGATTGAGGCGCAAGAGATCCAGCTCACAGAGACGGAGGGCTTCGGGGTCATGTTAGGGACTGGCACAGTGGAGCGGAGTAGAGGCCTTTGTCGGGATTTGACAGTGTCCATACAGGGGGTGCTGATCACCGGTGATTTTTTGCCCCTAACATTGGGTAATGTCAACCTGATTCTAGGAATGCAGTGGTTGCAGTCGTTGGGAGAGACGAAGTTTAATTGGAAGCTGCTACGGATGGAGTTTCAGGTGGAAGGGAGGAAGGTGGTGCTGCTGAGAGACCCGAGTTTATGTTGTTCGTCTGTGTCCTACAAGACTATGACGAAAACCCTTCAGGCAGAAGGAGGGGGTTTCTTGATTGCGTTGCAGGGGTTGATCCCTGAGGGGGCTGAGAGCACACCGGTGGTACCACCAGAGGTAGAGCAGCTATTGCATGTGTTCGAAGGGGTGTTCCAGCAGCCCAGTGGCCTTCCGCCACCACGGGATCATGAGCATGCCATTGTGCTGAAGGACGAGGTGTCCCCCATTAGCGTACACCCGTACCGATAACTGCAGGTGCAGAAGGGTGAGATCGAGAAGCTGGTTCAGGAGATGCTGCAGGCGGGAATCATACGACCCAGTCCGAGCCGTTTTTCTACTCCAATATTGCTGATAAAGAAGAAGGACGACAGTTGGAGATTCTGCGTCGATTACCGTGCTCTCAATAAGAAAACGGTCCCAGACAAGTTTCACATCCCTGTGATCGACGGACTAATGGATGAGCTACACGGAGCGGTGGTCTTTTCAAAGATCGATTTGAAATCTGGATACCACCAAATTCGTATGCGGGAGAAGAATATTCAGAAGACGGCCTTCAGGACTCATGAAGGCCACTACGAGTTCCTCGCCATGCCGTTTGGGCTGACGAACGCCCCCGCCACGTTCCAGTCATTGATGAATAAGGTCTTCCGGCCTTATCTGCGGAGGTTCGTTTTAGTCTTCTTCGACGACATATTAGTATTATACAGTGATTCATTGCAGGATCATTTGGGCCATCTGGAAATAGTATTGAGAGAGCTGGAGGACCACCAGCTACAGGCCAATCGGAAGAAGTACTTGTTCGGACAGGCACAGGTGGCATACCTGGGGCACATCGTCTCAGCGGAGGGCGTGGCGGCCGATCGGTCGAAGATTGCAGCCATATTGGATTGGCCGCAGCCGAGGACATTACGAGCTCTATGGGGATTTCTGGGACTCGCTGGTTATTATCGACGGTTCGTGAAGGGGTACGGCACCTTGGCGTGGCCCCTTACCAAACAATTGAAGGACAGTTTTTGCTGAGGAGAGGAGGCGACGAGGGCATTACAGGTCCTCAAGGAGGCGATGACGACAGTGCCAGTGCTAGCACTCCCGGATTTTGAGAAGCAGTTGGTGGTGGAGTCTGACGCGTCGGGCTTTGGGTTGGGGGCCGTGCTGATGCAGGAGCAGCGGCCGATCGCCTACTTCAGTCAGGTCTTATCATCCAGGATCAGGCTGAAGTCCGTCTATGAGAGAGAGCTGATGGCGATAGTGCTGTCGATACAGAAGGGGCGGCCATACCTGTTGGGAAGAGAGTTCGTGGTACAGACAGACCAGCGGAGTCTGAAGTACCTCCTGGAGCAGCGCATGGTGGCTGAAGAGCACCAGAGGTGGTTGTCCAAGCTGAGCGGGTACAAGTTCGAGATTCACTACAAACCCGGCACAGACAACAAGGCAGCAGATGCGCTTTCCCGACGAAATGAGTGGGTACAGGTGGTAGCCCTTTCTATTCCGGTGACGCTGGGGAGTGATGCCCTACTAGCAGAGATTGAGGCAGATGAGGGGTTGCGGCAGATTAGGGAGGCCATCACACAGGGATCAGGAGACTTTCCCGTTTACACATTGGAGGGACGGACACTACTATATCGAGGGAGGTTGGTGATTCCCCGTACTTCTGGACACATTCCCATTCTTTTCCAGGAGTTCCACGGCAGCGTCGTGGGAGGCCACTCGGGAGGGTATCAGACTTAACAGATGATGGCTTGTGAGATCTATTGGCCGGGCATAAGGAAGGATGTCGCGCAGTTAGCCTCGGAGTGTGACGTATGACAGCGCCACAAATATCAGGCGACATCCGGCAGGTCTCTTACAGCCCTTGGATTTACCAGAGAGGGTGTGGGAATGCATCTCGATGGACTTTGTGGAGGGGTTACCACGATCAGAGGGCTTTACTACGATATTTGTGGTGGTTGATTGCCTCAGCAAATACGGCCATTTCATTCCACTTCGCCATCCTTTTACTGCAGCATCGGTGGCAGTTGCATTTCTGAGGGAGGTGGTTCGGTTGCGTGGGTATCCTCATTCGATCGTGTCGGACAGGGATAAGGTGTTTTTGAGCACCTTCTGGAAGGAGATGTTTCGACTACAGGGCACATCGTTACGACGGAGCACCGCTTACCACCCGCTGACGGACGGCCAGACTGAGGTGGTTAATCGAAGCGTGGAGACCTACTTACGGTGTTTTGCTTCAGAGACGAACAGGAAGTGGGCCGGGTGGCTGATGTGGGCTGAGTACTGGTACAACACCTCGTAGCACTCAGCGGCGAAGATGACACTGTTTTGGATTGTGTATGGCCGAGACCCACCTCACTTAGTACACTACAGCAGGGGAGCCACCCCGGTGTCAGGACTGGAGCAGCAACTGGAGGAGCGTGACCGGGTGCTGGAGGAGTTGAAGTGCCATTTATCACGAGCCCAGCAGATCATGAAGTTGAAGGCAGATGCACATCGCAGGGATGTGGAGTTCACCATAGGAGAGCGGGTTTATTTGAAGCTTCAGCCTTACAGGCAGCGCTCGGTGGCCCAGCGGCGTAACGAGAAGCTAGCAGCGAGGTACTATGGGCCTTACGAGATTGAGGCCCGGATGGGCAAGGTGGCCTACCGACTGAGGTTGCCCCCAACTACCCGGATCCATCCGGTTTTTCACGTCTCACAGTTACGCCGAGCTATCGGCGATCATGTGGCATCTGCTACATTACCGTCGACTCTCACGGTCGACATGTAGGTACTATTGGAACCAGAGGAGGTTACAAGCATTCGTGCAGGAGCGACGGGGGCACGGAAAGTATTGATCCGTTGGTCAGGATTGCCGGAGTGTGAGGCATCTTGGGAGCTTTATGATCACATCTTGCAGCAGTATCCTGATTTCCACCTTGCGAACAAGGTGAAACTCCTGGGAGGGAGTAGTGATACGATTATCACATACGAGAGGAGGCGCAAGAAGACGAAGGAGTAATTCATAGGCGCACCAACGATCTGGGGAAGCTTCTTTATGCATTACTAGTTTTGTTATTTTTGCTGTACGCACCACGCCTAAACATTATATAAGTGAGGGCGTGGGCTAGGGTTAGGGCATCGAAGTTTGTAGCCGTCATTTGACGTTTTCTAGCGTTCTCCAGTGAGATCCTAGAAGAGAGTTTAAGCTTTTCCCTTAGCAAAAGCTAGGAGAGGGGCCAACTCTCCCAAAATTGGCTACTTATCTATTGTAAACTGTTGTGAACAGTTTTGAACCGGGTTGGTTGAGATTCTGGGCTATCCTAGAGACATGCACATATCGTTGTAAACCCATTTTGTATTCCCCCTTTTGCCTATAAATACAGAGTTGGGGGCTCCTCCTCAAATAGTTGATTCATAACACGTTATCAGCACGAGCCTCTAAATTTTTCTTTTCCACAAAAATTTTCCATTCGTTGCGAAGGCGAAGGCGAGACGGGAGATCCACGTGCGCGGTGCAAGGCCTCCTCAATCAAGCGTCTTCATCCGCGTAAGGGCTTCGCGCAACCGTCGCTATATCCGGAGGACGGATATAGAGGTAAACACAAGAAAAACGATGTTTTTAATCATACGTATGATTGCTCCTCCCCTTGATCTCGAAAGATCGGTATGTGGATTATTTGTCGCCTTGAAAACGACGGATCGTTCATCCCAAAAATACAATTTTTTAGGGGTTTTACCCTAACTTTTATCCAGCCGGCGGCTTGCCGCCGGCCCTACCCCCGCCTCCCCCTACCCGTAGCGGAGGGAACGGCCGCCGCCCACTACCCGTGCCCCCTCCCTGCCTGCAGCGGGGGGGCGCCCCCGACCTGTCGCCCCCCAGCCCCCCCCCCCCCCCCCGCAGCGGGGGGGGCCGCCGGTTCCCCCCCCCCCCCCGCCCGCAGCGGGGGGGCCGCCCCACCTTGTCCCCCCCCGTCCGCAGCGGGGGGGCCGCCGTTCTCCCCCCTCGCCCGCAACGGGGGGCCGCCCCGCCCTGTCGCCCCTCTCCCCCGCCCGCAGCGGGGGGGGCGCCGTTCTCCCCCCTCGCCCGCAGCGGGGGGGCCGCCCCCGCCCCGACGCCCCCCCCCCAGCGGGGGGGTCGCCGTCCTCCCCCCTCGCCCACAGCGGGGGGGGCCGCCGGCGTCCCATGCCCCCTAGGGGGCCCGCCGTCGGCGTATACGAGGGAGGCTGCGGCGGCGGCCAAAACCCTAGCCGCCGCCCCCCCCACCCCAAGCCCAATTGGGCTTGTCTACGGCCCAATACAAAAAAGGGGGGATTTTTTCGGCCTGCGGGCTTCGGCCCGCAGTCCGATTTCCCTTGATTAAAAAAAAGAGGGTGTTTGGCTTGCGGCCCGAAGCCCGCAGGCCAACTTCTCTGATTCAAAAAAAAATAAAATTTCTCGGCCTGCGGCCTGAAGCCCGCAGGCCGGCCTGCGGGCTTCGGCCCGCACACCGTTCTTAATACATTAAAAAAAATTCCTGCGGGCCGAAGCCCGCAGGCCAATTGATTGAATGAAAAAAAACGGGGATGGGCTAAGGCTAAAAACAAGCCTTAAAAGAACCATTTTGGGCTAAACCCCATTTCTAAAAGGCATCCAAGGGCAATTAAATTCGTGAAAAATCACTGTAAATTATAGGACGATTACCTGGCAGACTAGGGCTTTTTGGGGATTTTAGGGGGGACATTTGGGATGATTCAAAAGGAAAAACCATTTTCCTTCTTCAACGAAAATGTTTATTTTGGGCTCTTAATCAATTTGATTGATTAACCCCAATTTACCTTACAACCCATGCATCGTAATTTTTCTTTTACATGCTTTACATCTCTAGCAAATTATGTGGATATTTATTGCGTGGTTGTGCATCATATTTAAAACTTAATAATTAGGAAGATCCTGCGACCGCTCTGCCGTTAGTCACCTAACCTAACAGTGCATGACGTTGCATAGTGGTCCAATAATTATTAAGCGATTAAATATTTTTATCCTCGTGTGAATATAACTGCCTGTGATGTTTGAAAATGTTGATGAGCACAATATTTCTGCATGAATTGCTAAATGTGGTTTTTGGATCGGCCGTTTAGTCCCACAGTTTATTTCCTGCAATTTTCTTTTATTTTTGAGAGAAATTGTAGTGAGGAACTTATGTAAATGTCAAAGAAAGAAGACCAATTTCCATGGAGTCGGAGGCCACGCTTGAAGCTGGAGATCTCTTATGGGACCCACGGGGTTTTCAAAGTTATATTTTCATTTTTAAAGCTGCAAATTTGTATAATTTGGACTGTGGACTTTTTGGACTCTTTCTTGTGGGACTGCCCGATCCACACATTTAGCCTTTCGTTAAATATTGTCTCCGCATGAAAATGTTTTTCTGTGATCAATTATTAATTCATGCATGTTTGTGCTCTACTAGATAAATGGCTAAAATTGCAAGCGTTGACTTCGAAGTGCTGGATGCATCAGGTAGAAACTATCTAAGCTGGCAGCTAGATGTAAAGTTTCACCTGCGGGCTAAGTCCCTCATCACTGCTGTGACTGAAAAAGAAAATGTTAGCGATATAGAGAAGGCGCAAGCAATTATCTATATTCGCCGCCACGTGGACAAGACCTTAAAGGCTGAGTACCTTACGGTCGACAATCCACTGGAGATATGGACCGCCCTTGAGGATAGGTATAAACATCAGAAAGATGTTATACTCCCAAGGGCGAGATATGAGTGGGAGAACCTGAGACTGCATGACTTTAAGTCTATTGCTGAGTACAACTCAGCACTTTTTAGCATCACCTCACGCCTGAAGTTGTGTGGTGAAAAAGTCTCAGAAGATCGCATGCTGGAAAAGACGTATACGTCTTTCCATGAAAAGGATGCGATACTCATGCAGCAATACCGTGAACGTAAGTTCACCAAGTATTCAGAGCTGCTGTCATGTCTTCTCATGGCCGAGCAAAACAGAGAGCTTCTTCTCGCCACTCACAATATGCGCCCTCCCGGCACTGCCCCCCTACCAGAAGCTCAACATACCTCTTCCTTCAAAAAGAAGAGGGATAATAAAAGAAAAGAAAGACCACAGAAAGGAGGACAACAGAAAAGAGCCAAGGACCCACCACAGCAGAGAACGAATGAAGGGAAGCGCAAGTTCACCTGGCGCAGGAATGATAATAAGAAAAATGATGCACCCCCACCCAAGAGGGATTGGGAAGACCAGTGTCACAGCTGTGGCATGAAAGGCCACTGGTCCAGAGTGTGCAGGACCACAGTGCATCTCCAGGAGCCTTATAAACAAAGCAAGAAAAAGAATGTCGAATCAAACCTGGTGGCTGCGAACAATGCAGTCAAGTTCACAGCCAAAGACTTCGAGTCAGATGATATGCTTGATTAGCCTGTTTTCATTTATCTTAGCATTTTATTGTATGAACAATTTATGAGAGCTTTTATGTATTTTGAATTCAGTTGAATAAAATTTAGTTCTTCTAAATGCAAATGTTTACTCATCTTTTTAGATGGGATACTCTCATGACAGCTTAGTAGACAGCGCGTCGACACATACGATCCTTCAGCTCAAATGCAATTTTCATAGCATTACTCCGTATAAGAGCCCTGTAAACACAATTTCAGGGCCATCGGACATAATTGAAGGTTCTGGGAGTGCAACCTTGTTGCTTCCCAATGGAACAGAAATAAAAATAAAAGATGCACTTTACTCTCCGAATTCCAAGAGAAACTTATTAAGTTGCAAAGATATCCGTCTTAACGGATTCCACTTGGAAACAGCAAATGTTAAAGAAAATGAATTACTGTATGTAACGTCTCAAGAAAATGGAGTTAAATCCATACTTGAACGTTTTGAGAGCCTCTCATCAGGCCTCTACCATACAAAAATTCGAAGAGAGGAAGCAAACCTAACGGAGCACCTGAAGTGTCCGACATCTGCCAAATTCTTACTTTGGCACGATAGTCTTGGCCACCCCGGATCTGTGATGATGCACCGTATTATATCACAAACCTACGGGCATAACCTGAAGAACCAGAAGATTCTTCAGAAGGGAGAATTCCCTTGTGTACCCTGCTTTAAGGGAAAATTAATAACAAGGCCATCACCACTTAAAGTGGATATTGAGTCTCCTAGCTTCCTTGAAAGAATACATGGAGACATATGTGGACCTATCCATCCCCCTAGTGGGCCTTTTCGGTACTTTATGGTACTGATTGATGCATCTTCGAAATACTCGTATGTGTGTCTACTTTCAACCCGCAACTTAGCTTTTCCAAAGCTTTTGGCACAAATAATAAAGTTGCGGGCGCATTTTCCAGACAACCAAATTAAGAAAATACGTCTGGACAATGCGGGGGAATTTACCTCTCAGTCATTACAAGAATATTGCCAGGCAACGGGAATTGAAATTGAACATCCAGTGCCGCATGTTCACACCCAGAATGGGTTAGCTGAGTCGCTAATTAAAAGACTCCAATGGATCGCACGTCCATTGCTGATGAAATCCCAGTTGCCGGTGGATGCATGGGGATATGCAATCTTGCATGCTGCATCACTAATAAAAATAAGACCCTCAGGAGGTCATAGTCTATCTCCAATGCAACTTGCATATGGAACGCCGCCAAACATCTCTCACTTGAGAATCTTCGGCTGCGCAGTTTATATCACCATTGCACCACCCCAGAGGACCAAGATGGGCCCTCAACGTCGCCTATGTATCTATGTAGGGTATGACTCGTCCTCCATTATAAGATACCTAGAACCTCAAACAGGGGACGCTTTTAAGGCACGCCTTGAAAACTGCGACTTTGATGAGACGTATTTCCCCAAAATGGGCCTAGACATTGAAAAGTCTAGCGCAAAGCAAATGTTAACGTGGGATACAAAAAGTCTGACCCACTACGATCTGGTAACAAAACAATGTGATGATGAGATCCGGAAGATCTTACACATCCAGGACACAGTCCATAGACTACCGGATTCGTTTACTGACAACCAGAAGATTGTCAGATCACACATCCCTGTTGCGAATACTCCAGCTAGGATTGACATTCCAAAGGATGGATGCAATCCACCAGCAGCAGAAGTGGCTGCACCTCAACAGAAAAGAGGCAGACCACCAGGCTCTAAGGATAAAAATCCAATAAAAAGAAAAATATCCGGAGACCTTGGGACGATACCCCCACAGAGAAACGAGCTCGTGTCCATACCCTCCCCTCCTGGAATCCACTGCAGAGGAACTGCCGGGAGAAACTGAAATATCATTGAATTATGTACGTACAGGGGAGGTATTGGACAGAAAGAGTACAGTCGTCGACGATGACTTCACGTTTCACATTGCCATTCATGTCGCCGGAAGCGACGATGATTATGAACCACACTCCGTTGCTGAATGCAAACGTAGAGATGATTGGCCAAAGTGGAATCAGGCAATAGAAGCCGAGCTGGACTCGCTTCAGAAACGAAAAGTCTTTGGGCAAATAGTCCAGACACCTACTGGTGTCAAACCTGTGGGATATAAATGGGTATTCGTCAGAAAAAGAAACGAAAATAATGAGATCGCACGCTACAAAGCTAGACTTGTAGCGCAAGGATTTTCCCAAAGACCGGGAATAGACTATGACGAAACATACTCCCCGGTCATGGATGCGATCACTTTCAGATTCCTGATAAGCTTAACAGCAAAGGAAGGCCTAGATATGCAGCTAATGGATGTTGTGACTGTATATCTATATGGCAATCTCGACAAGGAGATATACATGAAACTTCCTGATGGCTTTTCTATGCCTACTGAACTGAAAGATAGACCTCGGGACGTCTATTCTGTTAAGCTACAAAGATCATTATATGGTCTCAAACAATCAGGAAGGATGTGGTATAACAGACTCAGTGAGTTCCTTGTTCAACAAGGATTCACAAACAATGAAGTCTGCCCTTGTATCTTCATAAGAACAAAGGGAAAAGGATTCGTAATAATTGCTGTCTACGTAGACGATCTAAATCTCATAGGATCTCCTAAAGAGATCACTGAGATATCTGTAAGCCTAACAAAAGAATTTGAAATGAAAGACCTAGGCAAAACAAAATTCTGCCTGGGCTTACAGATTGAACATCTAAAAGATGGAATCCTCCTACATCAGAACACATACACGAAGAAAATGTTGCAAAGATTCCATATGGACCAATGTCATCCACTAAGTACACCTATGGTGGTACGCTCTCTGGATGCACATAAAGACCCCTTCCAGTCGCTGGAAGAGGGGGAGGATATACTTGGTCCAGAAGTTCCATATCTGAGTGCCAACGGAGCACTACTATATCTGACAAACTGCACGCGTCCCGACATAGCGTTCGCAGTAAATTTGCTAGCCAGATACAGTGCAGCGCCCACCCAGCGCCACTGGACCGGGGTAAAGCACCTTCTGCGCTACCTCCAAGGGTCTACAGATTTGGGACTCTACTACAAAAATGGAATACCCTCTACACTTGCAGGTTATGCTGATGCAGGTTACTTGTCTGATCCCCACAAAGCGAAGTCACAGACCGGGTACGTGTTTACCTACGGAGGGACAGCTATTTCCTGGAGATCCCTCAAGCAAACCTTGACGGCGACCTCATCCAATCACTCTGAGATCATTGCCATCCATGAAGCGAGCAGAGAATGTGTTTGGCTACGCTCAGTTGTCCACCACATCTTGTCTACCACCAGACTGAAGACTGGAGATCTCGAACCTACCACAATGTTCGAGGACAACGCTGCTTGCATAGCTCAGTTACGAGGTGGCTTCATCAAAGGTGACAGAACGAAGCACATTTCACCAAAGTTCTTCTGGACGCACGAGCTACAGAGAGATGGCAAGATCGACATCAGACAAGTACAATCATGTGACAATCTGGCAGATTTGTTCACGAAAGCCCTTCCTACTGCCACTTTTAGGAAACTTGTACATAGGATTGGAATGAGACGCCTAAGAGATCTGCAAGCTTGAGGGCTTGTACAGATCAGGGGGAGTTTGACAGAGTTTGTACTCTTTTTCCTTAACTATGGTTTTTCCCACTGGGTTTTCCATAGCTAAAGGTTTTAACGAGGCAAATCTCACCAAATCAGGATCCTGAAGTATCCACCCCATGTGAGACTCTCCTAAGCTCGGAATCCTGAAGCATTCACGAGCAGAGTCCACACCCATGGCTGGATAAGGGGGAGTGTTGTGAACGGTTTTGAACCGGGTTGGTTGAGATTCTGGGCTATCATAGAGATAGGCCCATATCTTTGTAAACACATTTTGTATTCTCCCTTTTGCCTATAAATACAGAGTTGGGGGCTCCTCCCCAAATAGTTGATTCATAACATAAACCATTTTTTCATTCAATAAAAATCCCCAAATCCATTCTACAAACCCTAGTCCGCATCACCAACCTACATAAATAACCTATGATTGCTTTACACGTGCCATTATTACTTAACGTCATGAATTTACATTTACATCATAGATGCTATGATTACCTTTTGGCCATTGCTTAAAGAAGAAATTCTTGTAGTAATTAAGCATTCTTTCATAGGGAGCTTGGTATTTGCTATCATCAACTTGGCCTATATAGCACTAATTTGAAAGAAGTGCCTACCAAGATCAGTGATGTTTTGCAGCAGTCCTCTTAATGGCATATACAAATTTATAGGCAAAGTTCTTACCACCTGCCTCGAAACAACGATCACCTAACTCGGTTACTATATCTAATCTAATCTGCTTTTATCAAGGAACGAAATATTCTTGAGAGTGTAGTTTTGGTCCAAAAGATAATCAATGGATGTAATTGCCAACTTTGGCGGGGAGCCCTCATTAAACTCGATTTTAAAAGCTTTTCATAATATCAATTGGAAGTTCACCCTTCAAGGGCTACATTCTAGGGGCTTTGGTGGCAAATGGATATCTTGGGTGGCCCCTTGTCTCCCATCATCTACATCATTGATTTCATTAATGGGTTGCCAATGGTCATATTAAATGTTCATAAGGACTTTTTAAAGATGTCCCACTATCACCATATCTATTTATTCTTATGGTTAAAGTTTTTTAGAACTCTTGATACGGCTCCATAGGGGTATTTATAAAAAGTGGGTAACTTCCCAATGAAGCTAATGTCTCTCACCACCATGATACATTGATACTATTATCCACGTCCCCACAATGTCGCCTCAATCACTAACCTAAAAAAATTTCCTCTGTTACTTCAAACTCTTCTCCAGCCTATGTATCAACTTCTTCATATCTTTTATTTACAACCTTGGTAACGATACATCCTGTGTCTCTATGGCTGCATACATTCTCAATTTTCAAGTAGGCTCCAATCGATTTACCTATTCGGGCACATCCAATAAACCTTCTCCCACTAGACTAGAGTGGCAACATGTGATTGACAAAGTGGATAGAAGATTGGTCTCTTGGCAAGGCCATCGTCTCTTGAGAGAATGCTGCCTAATTATTGTCAATGCCACCCTCCTCTCCTTTGTCATATTTCATTTGTCCTCAATAGGTGGTTGCACATATTGATCGTATCTGGATGTCATTCTTTTGGAAGGGCAATAATGAGGTGAGTGGTGGACTTTGGTTGGTAAATTGGAATTAAGTGTTCTCAAAAAGAGTATGGTGGTCTTGGTATTTGGAGCTTCTCCCCTTCAAAGCATCTTTACTAGCCAAATGGCTTTGGAAGATCCTTCAGGACCAACAATCCCATTGGGTGGTCTTGGTGAGACATTTCTGTTATCGGCATGTGCATGCTCTGGAATTCCATAATCCAAAAATGATTTACCTTCACTCATTTCCACTTTTAGAGAGTGCTCCACAGTGCTGCTTACCTCAAATGGGAGTTGCAAGTCAAATATGGCAGTGGGGTGGACACTAGATTTTGCCTAGAAACATGTGCAGATGACAAGACACTGGTTTAATCTTTTCATTCATTCACTATAGCTTGGGATTAACAGGCTATGATTATCAACAAATACCAACTGGAAAGATGCAAATTCGTTTTCAGATGTCTTCTGAATCAGGAGAAACAACTGGATTTTGGCAAAAACAGCAGGTTTGGATCTGACTGATGCTAGATACTTTTGCTTTGTTTCGCCTCAACAACTGCAAGAACAGCAGGTTGGATGACTATGTCGTTCAGGGTCTTTTGAAACATCTCATCTTATGTTATCTGTGGTGACTTCGCATACACTTCCACTCACATCTTTCTGCAATGTCCCCTCACTAGATCTTTGTGGGAGCCTTTTTGACCAAGATTGTGGGCTTGACATGGCTTACCTCAGTGCTGGCTCTTTGGTCTTCATGGCGGCAATGCAGCATTCAGGACCATCGTTCATGTTGGGATTGTCTTGCTATGGATTTTTTTGTTACTGATCTGGCATGAGTTCCACTCAATGATTTTCAACAACATAAGTTCAGTCTGCTTTCTCCCTTATGCATCAATCAAAATTCTTCTCTACTGTCTGGTTCTCTATCTGCTTCAAAGATTCAGTGACTCCATCAGCTCCCCAACAGAGTGTATCCTCTTTTATTTTATACTTCCTTAACTTTGTACTTCTTCATCACTTCTGTATATATATTTGATATTCCTCTTGCTGATGAAGGCCCTTTCCGTTACTATTTAAGGTTTTTTGAAAAAGGATGTCCAGCTTTGTAATCTTAGTTCTCAAAAAATAAAAAGAGAGAAAATAAAAGGTTTTCTTACATAAAAAGCTGTAAATCTTTCTTCCAATTAATTCAAGTTTCAAAAGCAGTAAATACACAAGATTTGTGTATCTATTTTTACGACATGAGTGCCAACCATTGAATCAAGGGCACCAAAATTTGGATTTTTTGCCCAGCATAACTGATAATTTTTTCCTGTGGTGGCTAATATCTGCTATGCTTATACAATGAATATTTTTGTATCTATGTGTGTGTGTGTGTGTGTGTGTGTTTCCTTTCTTTCTTTCTTTCATGTGTGTCTGTGCGGTTGTTATTGTTGTTTGTTGGGAGTGGGGTGGGTGTTTGATTATACATGCATGGATTTGGATAAATGTATACAAGGACATGCATACAGTTTGTGCCATAAAATCTATAAAGAAGTGTGAAAAAATTTATCTATGAAAATACCTTAAACCAAACAACATCCCAAGTTAAAAACATTTTTGAGACAGAGCTGATAGGTGGTGTACAAGTATCTAAGAAGTGCAACACTGGCAAGGCTCTGAGATAAAAGTGCATGTGCTACATAACAAGATACAGTAGGCATAATAAGAAATAGACCTTACTTGCTCAACAGTCTTTGTCATCATCTTTGCGACTGTATTCATAAAGGCTGCAGTAATTAATATGAATATAAGTCAGCCAAAAAGCCATGCTCGTGTGGCAGAATTACAGCGAAGTGTAAAATAGTTTCAATTCAAAGGCCCACATTTAACAAGTTTAGTTTAAAACAACAGCTCCTGATCGCATATTGACCCTATTTCAAACAAACACAACAATGTCTGAGATGAATCTGTATTTTCGTGGATCTTGCACTTAAATTCTACTAGCTTATACTAATTCTCTAATATTTTGTAATGATATATTTTTAAGATATATTTTCCGTTACAATATTATGTGTACCTAATCTAGGGGGTTATCATATCCTTGGTAAGCAAGAATCATGTCGCTCTCCCAAGAAATATGGAGAAAATTCATTGATTTTTCTGAGTAACTTAAGACAACTACATCCTTGTTTACAATTTTCTCGTAAAGGTTACAGTGATGTCAAGGGCTCAAATCAAAGACTATATTGTGCATCTTAAGAATACACAATTTTAAGTAGTAGTTGCACTGTCCTATTGTGACCTCTTGCATTGTGTTTACGTGTGCACTATCCCATTAAGGGTGATGACACATATTTTGTTTATACTTTGAAATTCTTTAAAGTTCCCCTGTGTAGATGTGACATTATTATTTTAAGAACATCCCTATGATATTTCTATTTTTAATTCTTTTCGGAGGTCAAATCGTCTCGAGACCCAATGACAGAGGAAGCCCGAAAACAGGCTATTCTGTTGTCCGAAAAATTAAACAAAAATATTTATGGTACTTTTTTCAGAATTTTTCGAAATTCGTAAATTTCATAAAAAGAAATCGTAAAAATAAATTAACTTTTAACCTTAACCCCCACTTAACTAAACCTAACCATACCCTAATAAACCCACCACCAAAGTTTGTTCACATCCAACTCCCCAAATTCATTTTTCCTAATTAATCTAAACCCCACACACAATCCCCTACACCCATTATTCCCTTTAATTTCTTTAAAAAATACATCCCTCCTCTAAAGAGACACCCCCTAATTTTCCATCTCCATCCCATTCCATCTTCTCCCCTCAACTCACGCACCCCCTCTTTCCTTCTCTCTCTTACTCCCTCTCTTACATTCTCTTCTTTCTAACTCTTTCTCTCGCTCTTTCTCCCTTCTCCTCTTACTGTTTGCTTTTCTTGAAAGCTTTTGGTTGGTCTTCTTGGGGGGTTGGCTTTCTCCTTCGGTGAACAGTATATCTACTCTAACCAAGAATTATTTCGGTTATTTTTACAATTTTGATTATTTAAAAGTATTATTATTGTTGCCATGTTATGATAAATCTGTGGTGTTGATGCGAAATTTTAGAGAATAATTTTGAGTATAAAATTTTATATTGGAATTATTGGGAAATTTATTGGAATTTTTGTGGTATGATGATCAAAGGTTCTTGAGGGATTTTTCCCTATGTGATTATAACCCTCTCGACAACCCAAACGGGCTCGCCATTACCCTCCTTTGTCTCTTATTTTTCGGTTGGGTTTTGTTATTCAGTTGACCACATGAGTTGGATTTCCTTCGTTGTTGCGGTTGCCCCTGTGGGTGTCTTCCTCGCTTGATGTCGGTTTTTTTGGATTTCTAGCCACTTCTACCCGCCCACCTGGGCTTTGGCCCATGCTGCCAGCCCACCCGGGCCTAGCCCGTGTTGTCGGGCGGGCTTTGCCCAAGTTTGTTGGTGTGCCTCAAGCCCCGCATGCTTAGTGGCCTGCTCGGTTTGTCGAGCCTGAGGCCCGCCTGCATAGCTACGGCTATAGCGCTTGTGGCGGCCAACGATTTGCTGCAGCTTACAATCTTCTGGGCCGTGATTGATGCGGCCCACATGTGCTTTTATTTTTATTTTTTGGGAAATTTATATAAATAGTTACTCAAATTATATTGTATGGATTCAAAGCAGGAAAATTACTGTAATTTCTAAATATCTAGAGTTTTGATGAGTTAAAACTTATATTTAATTTATTGTAAACAAAGAAATCTTGTTTTTCTTTTCCAGTATGTGTGTGTATTACAAAGCATGTGTGTATTCAGTTTTAGATTAATTTTAGAGTTATTTTAAATATATGTGATGAAATGTTGGATTCTTGACTGAAACTGTGAAAGATTTGAAATGAGAATTTACTTTGATCGAGATCCTAACTTGACATTGTCCCTTAAATTAATTGTGGAAATTACTTTTACAAAGCATGCAATGATTATAACAATTTAAATTGACATCACTTAATTACGTGGTTATGATAGGGGCTATGCATTGAATGTGACACTGGAATAAACTGATACATGGCTAAATGTTGAAATTGTTGGAAATTGATACATAACCCAGATAAGTGTTGAAAACATGGATTGAGATGATTATTTGATGCATAGAACCCCAGACTACGTATATTAAGTTAGATGTGACAACTTGGACTTGTTTGAGACTGTCTCTCCTTTACTTCTCCTTTACTTGTATTATGATGCACAGTGGAAATACCACATCCATTGCTTGATTTAGACAAGTTACCGCTACAACAACGTTATCACCTGTAAAACATCATTTCAACACTCACATTGACACGAACCTGTGCAAATACTACACGTGATATATCAGACTTACTGGGATTTTGGGGTAATTTATATTAGAAAGTGTGGTATCGAATGGAGCCATGTTTCTGGATTAGATCCTATCATGTACCTGTTTCCCAATCGGGTCTGATTTTTGAATCTGTTTAGACCCATACCAGTATCGTCAGAGGGATCCATAGTCCCATTTCTGAATCTGTTTAGACTCCGCGTCTGGTATAATCCTATCATGAATCTGTTATTCGACGGATCACACTCATGTATCTGTTTAGACCTATCAAAGGGATCATGAGTCCCTTTTCTGTATATGTTTGGACTCGGCCCGGGTGAGCTCGTCTGTGGTACAATCTGTGGTACAAGGTAGTCTACTGTTGTATATCATATTCTTTCATATGAGTCACGACCTAGATTTGGTATAACTGTTAAAATATTGATAACATAGAATTAAACTGAAATCTGATTTACTTGCCTATTTTTAATATACACATGTTTTTGCTTTATTTCAGTTATGCTTATATACACTATTTAAATTCTAAATTCTAAAATTATTGTAAATTTACTCTATTAACATTTAATCGTTGGTAAAACTGGTATACTCTTGACACTTAGTAGTTTTACATGCTTTACATTGCTTATTATATACACACTTGCCATTTAGTGTATGCTTGGAGTAGATGTAATCTACTCTGAGCTAGCGATGCTTATTTTTTGTTCCCGCAAGGTATTGAGCAGGAGTACCAGGAGGCCCCTGTGTACGAAGACTCTGAGTTCACACGTAGGCCCCTGTGTACGAAGACTCTGAGTTCACACTTCAAGGTGCTGAGTTTTGAGTAGCAGGTTGTATAAGGAGGGATTTATGTTGTCGCAGTTGTGGTTTCCTTCATTTTGACGTAATTTGATTTCCTCGCACCAACATCCATGCTCATCAAGCTTCCAAGCTTGATCAGAATTGATGTCCTATCGTAAACACCTGTCCAGCACAGTGCACTTACAGTCATCCCCTGACCAGACCAGTGGCCATGGATTTGATATGAAATCCCTGATCTGACTGAGAGCACCATGCAATGTAATAGCCAGATGTGTTGAAGAAAGATGAAATGAAAATAAAATAAAACACATAAATGTCTGTAATGAAGGAGCAGAACATGCCAAGGGATAAATTTCCAGTAAATCTATTTTATGCTGAAGCAACTTGCGTTTCTGCTCCAATACAGGCCATCACTTTGGAATAATCATTGCATGGGTATGAAGTAAAAGCATAGGCAATGACGACCATAATTCTTGCAGAGGAAAGGGTTTTCCATTGATAATCCCTAATAAGTGCCATGTTCATCATTTTGATCAAGTTAAATGGAAGTAAAGTTCACCCCAGGGTAGTGATGACATGAACTTCAAGGAGGCAAAGATTTGAAAAAGTATCTCAAAAAGTAACTTACATCTAATGCTCAGGAAACTAGAATAATTTTAACAGTCAATTTTCCTAAAAAGGTATTCAACCAGTATATGGCTTAAACTTGGAAGAAATTAGTTGTAAATCCAATTAGGAACGCAAGTCCCCTCTAACTAATAGTAACCCATGCAACAGAGAGATGAGATAATGTACAGCGTAATCTGTTTAGTTCATGTCCTACCTCTTATGGTCCCATGGTCACGAAAAATATTAGTGGTGACAGATCCCGGGTGAACTGAATTCGCAGTTATTTTCATATTATTCTCCTGTTCGGCAAGAAAGAACAATTAGTTATCAACATGTTTAAGAAAGTGCACAAGAAATTGTAGTTATTTAAGGGAAAATAATAAATTTGTTTGTTAGGGAAAAGGGATATTTTCTGAGATCATTTGCAGTGTAAGAACTAAACAGAACAAAAACAACACACAAATTCATCTGGTAGCTTTGCTATCCTTATAAAGTTTACACTATATCAATCAGAATTACGAAAAAGAGACTCTTCTCTCAGCTCTCACCTCCCAATTCAAACAATACAATAACTCTCAAACCCTAAAAGTAAATTGGTGCTCAGCTACTACCCTTGCAAGTAAAAAGAACTACATTTTTCTTTTCATTGATGTACTTTCTTCTCTTGCATATGCAACAACAATTACCCTGTTGCATAGTTTTAAGTTCATTGATTCCCAAGCCTCAAGAATCTTAAAACTATTAGAGATCAATCTCTCTCAATTATTCTATTAGAAATCATACTCATATTAGAGACTTTAACCCAATTCTAACTCGAAATATAGCTCGATACGAAATCCTAGTTGGATTCGGACGCCATGTGGATAGCCTGATATACCCGACTTGTTTGGGTTGTAACCTCTTCATCCACTATCTAACGCGTATAATCTTTTACTTATTGGAAAGCTGACTAAGGCTCATCTTTAGATTTTACCTGTACATGTATCAACAACTCCAAAAAGTTAACCCTTCTGCATTGACCTTCTTTCTTCACCACTTCAACACATGCTTTTGTCATGTACGCATCCATTACTTTGGAAACTGAAACCAATGTGTTACTCCAAAAATCTCCACCGCGGCTCAAATTCATATCATCCTTAGGTACAACAAATTGCACGTCATGGCGTTGCCACCTTCTCCCCACTCCTACTGGAATGATCCAAGATTGTTGATATCACCTCATTCATCGTTAGCATCTTCTTACATAACAATGTAGTCTTCAAATTCTTAAATGAATGTGAAAAATATAACAACAATATGGATGTATCTTCCTTGTTAATATTTACGTCCGAGCTTTGGAGTTGAGTGCATAATCTTACAATCTAATAAAGGTGTTGAGATGACTTCTCATGTCTGCACTCTCCTCCAACTTCAACTCGTATTACTCAATCTTCATGAAAAGATTTATTCTCTAATTTCTTCCATATCATCATTAGAGAAGTTTCACTCACAAAGGCATGTTAGACTTCTGGTGCTAAGGTTAATCTGGACTTTTGGTTGCACATCATACTCTCAGATATGAGTCACATCACTAGTATATGTGTATCACAGTCTAACATATAAGATAATGCTTAGAGGATATTTCACGCTTTGTCTTATTGTTATATTTGTTGATTATCATGCATGTAATGTTGGATGATCATAGTTATGCTTAACAACCTGGTTGCTTGCTAGTAAGATAATATTATACGTCTTGCCATGACTTATTTGTCATTTTACCATTGCTAATCTATCGTTTATTGCTATTCTTGTCATGCATGTTTGTCATATATCTATATTATTGTCCTACCATCACCCTTTACTGTTTTATATTTATATGCTTTTACATAGTGTTTTAGTCCAGGATTCTTGCAGTCATTGTAATCTAAATATAAACTAACGGTTATTGTTGTTTTCTCCGTTAGGTTCAGAAGTGGATTCTTTAAGGATTTATGAAATTCAACTTTGCACACCATTCTCTACATTTCATTCCTATCATGTGATTACTTAATTCATCATATGGTAATTTCCAGTTTTACCATTCATTTGATTCCTTCGCCATATTTCATTTCATTATTCTGTCAGTTATTCGTACTCTTATTTCGTGTTGGCTCGTTTGTAGTTAGAAACAGACGGACCTAGGAATTCATCAAGACGCGTTTGAGTCGAAAAGAAATTTCCAAGTAGACTTAAGTGTGCACGGGCTTGTCATCCATGTTTCACTACAGATTTTGGAAAACATGACGTGACCGGCTTTGTTGGTGGCCCATGCAGGTCTGCATAAAACTTCTAATGAGCAACACTCTTCTTGATTCAATCTTGAATATTCATTCCCTTTGACTTCCGAGTTATCTCATGTATCTCTTTGGATTTCTTTACTTCATTCTGGAACTGACTTTCGATTGACCTTTCAACCCTTTCTTTTATCGTATGTTATTTGAATTTATTCTTACCGCATCTTATTTCTGCATCTGGTTTCGAGAAATTCCAAAAGCAGAATTTTTTGTAAGGTGTGAAGGATGTAATACCTCACACCCAACCATTATTTTCTTAACTCAACCCCAGGTCCCCAAATCCCGCAAACCTAAGTCCGTCTCTTTTTCTCTCTCTTTACAGTTCCTTTTATTACGCCCAATTACAAAGCCGCAAGCCCAACCACACTCATCTTTTCCCCTTTCATTTCTTATTTGTTAAGCCCAATTTTTAGGCCCATATCTCTTTTTCTATCTTTTCCTTTTACCCAACCCAAAGCCTAAGCCCCACACTCCTCTCACTAACCCCAAAGCCCAAATTTCTTCACTTAACCCTCTAAATACTCTTTCCTTCTCATATCATTATCTCTCCCCATAAGATTAAGTATGAAAACATTAAAAATGATGACATAATGTTAACCCCGGTAATAATGATGGCAAAAAAATCAATGATCATAAATAAATATAATAATAACCATTGCAAATAATAAGTCATGATAATTAAAACAATAATGATTTAAATCCATCTCACATTAAAGTCCATAATACCTAATAATAATGATGATGTTAATTATTATTATTATTATTATTATTATTATTATTATTATTATGTTATATTATACCAATAGTTATTCAATCCATAATAACTAATAATAATGATCATGTTAATTATTATTACTATTATGTTGTTATTATACTAATAATTAATCAAATTCATCCCTAACTTTAATACCCAAATAAATTCTTGAATTAATTGTTCTCTACCTCCTCATTAAGGCTAATTATAACAATAAATATTAGGAACAATAATAGTAAACATAATTAAAAATAATAAGAATGGTAGTAATAATAGTAATAATTATAACAATAGTCATACCGAAGATAACCAAGTCAAATCAAAGCCCAATTACCAAATCCAAATTCAAATTCAAATCATAATTAAGACCCCATTTAATGTTTAAAATTTAAAACATAATTAAATCACATTTAACTATAATTTAAAATTTAAAATTAAATCCCCTTTAAAATCCTATTTAAAATGCCTAACCCATTACCTATTCAACTATATAGCCCTAACCATCTCCCTCACTCTGTCCCTCAGCCGTCGCCACTCCTCGTCTTTATTTTCTTCACACTTCTCTTACGGACCCCTATTGTGAAATCTTGACCTCCACTTTGAAAGCTTACAGTTTTGAGTTGTTTGGTGCTTGGATCTTGCTCTTGGGATTTCGATCTACCTCAAAGTCGCCATCTTTCCTCGAGTGGGCAGTCGCAGCTGCTCGAACAATAGGATGGCGTGGTCCGGTGAGCTCCGGTGACTTTTCTGATGATCTATTAGTTCGGTGAATGGTAGATTGCTTTAACTCAAGTTTTTTGGCTTTGATCTACTTGCTTAGATCTGAAATATTATGATATAATGTGGAAATTGCTTGAATAAATTTTGTGAGTAATAAAAATGAAATCTTTTTGGTTGGACACAGATCTTAACTGATGTCCTAATTATAATATTTATTGTGATATATGCATGTTTCTTTCTGCGCAGTTCTAAGAAGATGTACGCTCATATATAATGCAACTGGTTCCTTAATCGATTTTAATCTTATTAACTTGTGAAAATTATTCTAAAGTAACTGTTTATAATAATAAATATCTTACGAGCTTAATCATTGGACTTCTAAACACTTTTGTTATATATGTATTGCCATACAATGCACTTAGATTTAATTATCAACATTCTTTTGCTCCAGAAAGAAAAGGAATATTATAGATAACTATGTTTGTTAGTTATGTGGTGAATGTGATGTGAATAGAGCCCCGTACTGTATAATATTTTTCCAATAGACACATGACCATATTACAAGACATGTCGTGTACACACTGTAATGAATATTATACAGTGTGTACACAACATATTATACACTAATTTCATGCTCTTGATATTGTATCAATTCGATTGAAAATTGCACACTGATCCATGCTCTTGATATTGTATTATTCATTGCATAGAGTACATGCTCTTGATATCTTATCTGTTTACTAAATATTGTGCACCGATTATAAATTGTATATGTTCATCTTGGGAACTATGTGTTACATGAAACAAAATGTCATGGAACCCCGGGGGCCACCTCTTGAATCCATGGGAGCCACTTTCAGAATCCTTTCCTCATGTTTATATTAAACATTGTTCCTGAATAATTAATTGTAGACAAGACACTGAGCTTAACACATCATGCATACATTGCACTTGGTGCATATATTCACTAGGATTTGGAAAAACTCATTTTAGAAAGAGTGCTGGAATGACTGGAGACATGCTTTCGGACCGTATCTGGTAGGATCACATTACAGTTTTTGTTCCGACAGAGTCCTTCATAGTATCTGTTTACAACTCATACCAGTTATGTCGGATGGATCCTGAGTCCCTTATTGTTTTCTGTTTGGACTCGGCCCAGGTTAGCGCCTCCTAGAACAAGGTGGACTCCTGGTTCCACATCATATTCTCTGATATGAGTCACACCACTGTATCACAGTCTAACATATAAGATAGTACTTGGAGGATATTTCATATCATGCTTTATCTTATTGTTATATTTCCTGATTGTCATGCATGTAATGTTGAATGATCATAGTTATGATTAACGTCATGGTTGCTTGCTAGTAAGATACTATTATACCTTTTGACATGTCTTATTTGTCATGTTACCACTTCTACTCTATCGTTTATTGTTGCTATTCATGTCATGCATGTTTGTCATATATTATATCTTATTGCATACCATCACCCTTTAATGCTTTATATTTATATGCTTTTACATAGTGTTTTAGTCCCGGATTCTTGCAATTATTGTAATGTACAGCTAGCCTAACGGTTATTATTGTTTTCTCCGTTAGGTTTATGAGTAGATTCTTCGAGGAGTTATGTATTTCAATTTTGCATGCATTCTCTGCATTTCAATCCTATCATGTGATTACTTAATTCGTCATTTGGTTATTTCCCGTTTTACCCTCCATTTGGTTCCTTTGCCATATTTCATTTCATTATTTTGTTAGTTAGTCACTCTTATTTCGTGTTGCTCGTTAGTAGTTAGAAGTAGACGGACCTAGAAATTTATCTAGATGTGTTCGCACTTAAGTCGAAGAGAGGACTTCTCGGTATGCTTAAGTGTGCGCAGGTTTGTCATCCATGTTTCCCTTAAGATTTTAGGAAACTGGACGTGACATCAATCCCTCAATCCCTCGTAATTATCCTATTAGAAATCCTACTAATAGGAGACTTTAACCTAATGCTAACTCTACATATAGCTAGAAACAAATTATGTTCGGATTAAAACTGCATCCGGTTAGTATGACTCATCTGACTTATTTAGGACGTAACTTCATCTGATTTCCTACTCATGCAATCTTTTCCTCGTTACAAAGATGATGAACTAAATTTTCGAACAGTATACAGCTCATCTATAGATTCTACATGTACATATGTAAGCAAATCCATGAAGTTAACCCTTCTACGCTAGTCTCCTTTCTTCGCAACTTCCCCGCATGGTTTTTACATGAACGCCTCCGCTACTTTGGAACCCGAATTTGAGATGCTATCCAACACACATAAGTATTGCAACTTTACAAGTGAAATGATTCACAATGTTCCATTGAAGCAAGATGTCAGGATAGCAAAGATGCATCGAAGGAAAAATGGCCATGAGACTTCATTTTCTTAAAAGCAAACAAACATCTGCATATTACTTTCTTTCTTCATTTATTTAACATTGGGTAAAGAAGCATCTAAATTCTAAAGTAAAATGGTCACAGATGTATCATCTTGCTCATGTGCCTGCATATCCATACAGTAGTTTAGGGTTAGGGGTTAGGGTATACATAAGCTTTATCCAGAACAAGTCAAATAAATTTACTTAAAAATCACAATCACATTCTAATGATGCTTAACTTGGCTTGAGATATATAAACCACCGGAACTTCAGCAACACAAAGTACAATCCTTCCCACAAACATTAAATGCAGGCATTACACACCAGACACACTAGGAACCAATATTTGTGAATCTAACCATGTGGAAGAAACGAATACCTCAAATCGCCTAGAAAGCTCATTTGAGTGTAAAATATTTGCAAGCTTTGACTGCCCATATGCAAGATAATCATTGTACCTGTAGAACATTTATGCCATGAATATGGCTAAACTAAAGAAGTGAAAAGAAGATTAAAAGAAAATAGCATCACAATAATAGATCATTGAATAAGCAGAAATTTCTAATGCCAAACCCAATAAAGAAAAGCCATGTTTTTCCCATTAGAATTACCCTGAATCATCATTAATCATATCAAAACGGATCCCCTCAGGATAGCTAAACCTGTGGCCTTCGGCTGTAACATTTACAATCCTTCCCTCGATGTTACTTGTACGGGATGTTTCCTTCATATTCTCCAACAGAAGATTTGTTAATAGAAAATGGCCTGCCAAATCAGATGCATCCAAATAATATAAAAAGGTGTGAAGAAGTCACTGAAAGCATCATGTATAACATAAGAATGAACAAAGTGACAAGAAACACACAATACAATCAACCACTATAGAAAGTGTGTAAAGCCAATACTCTGGTGACAAAAGACTCAGTACATTAGTACCCGCCAAATGGAAATAGTTAGCTAAACTCAAAGCTACGCAACTAATTGTGGGGCAATGAGAACATAGGGAAAAGAAAGAGCCGTCAGAATTGGCTTAGAGACAACGACCACAGCACAAAATTCTTCCACAATCAACCAAAATTATCTAAGACCATAGGTAAAGGAGAACAGATTAATATTAGCGAAAACATTCCATGTCACATCAAGACTTCAATCTGTCAACACTGGTTTCAAAGAAAAAATTTATGACAAAAAACAAAAGCATGAAACCACAATGAAGAATTTCTTCAATCGGACCTCACTCAGGATCAGACCTCACTCGAGACCAACAAGTCAAGGTTACTCAACCACTCACTACAGTAGAAGTAGACTGTATAACATGCAATTACCTAAAGATAAGTCCCAGGAACTAAATTTTTTTTTTTTTTTTTTTTTTTGGGGGGGGGGGGGGAGGATACAGAAGAATTCTATCAAGAAACATGGTCGGTCCTAAAAGCGGAGATACATAGCAGCACTAAAGTCCTCAATCAAGAAACATATGTGGTCTAAATACCAGCTAGGTAGCTGCATTGGAATATTGCAGTCGTCGAGGATCAACTAACACTTCGACTTTTTGGCAGTCAATCTACTGTCTCTAGTCATAAGTGGTTATAACTTTTTGTTCTGAATCTCCACATAGGTGATTTTATGTAAGATTTGACTATGAGGAAGATGATGGAGTAATGCGTTAGACAAGAATGGAAAATGTATGAAGCAATTTGTTTTGCAAGGATATGTAGTTATGCATGTGTTTTATCTTGTTGAAATGTTGAAAGAACAAGGGATAGGTAGGCTTCATAGTTCTTTTGTTACAATCTATATATTAAAACACAATTTTTTTGAATCCTAGGGCTGACTGGGACAAGTTCCAGTCACCAACGATCAGGATGCATCCACATCTTTTACATCCAATGGTCAAGATTTAATTCAAAAACCCCCACAATCACTACATTTGCACAGAATACCGCTCATTTTCCCTTTTTGCTAAAACCCTCCCATTTCACTTTTTACCCAAATACCCAACACACACCCACAACACACACCCACACTTTGCACTTTCCCCATTCATTTTCGAGCATTTCTCTTTTGGACCGGCTTAAATTTTTTGTTGGCGCCCGCGTCAAAGGCGCCCCACTAAATTTTTTTACGTTAATCGGATGTTCCGCGTCGAAGGCGCCCGCGCCGAAATTGTTGTTCAACGCCGAAATGGTTGTTCCGTGTCGAAGGCGTCCGTGTCGCTAAATATTTTTACGCTAATTTGTTGTTCTTTTAAATTTTGGCTGTGTAAATAATTTTTTGGGGAACAAATATTTCGCGAGGGAAAATCTTAAATGAACCGTGCCTGCGGACACGGTTTATGACTAGTAAGTTAATTATTTCTTAAGGGTAGAATAGTCTTTTTGTTATTTGCAAGACTATATAAAGTCATTTTCTTTGTATTTTTTGTATTAGGTTTTTTGACAAAGTAATTTATGAGAAACCCTAGCTTTTCCTATCTATGTAGATTTGTTGAATTCACATGATATCAGAACCTATAGGCTATGAAATTTGTTGATTGCATGGAAGAACGTTGAATCGAGTGATTCAATTTTGGTAGATCGCCTTCCATCTAGTTCCATGCCTTATCGATCTTTCAGATGTGGGTATCGGCCTCTTATTTATTGATTCGGCCGTAGGTTTCCACCGTGGATTTCGGTACACAGATTCAATGAGATTTTCAGTGCAGGCAATCTTCTACCCAAGGGTTTGATCAGATTTCAAGGATTTCTACATAGGGTTTGATCGGATTTCGATTTCTATTTAGGGTTTGATTGGATTTCGATGAATGAGTTATGTGGTGCTGAGTTTGTGAAGGTTTGTGAGAATTTGGGCTACATTGGGACCTGGATGAAGAAGAAGAAATTGAAGTGAAATTTGGAGGAAAGCTAGGATTTTGATGGTTTTCTGAATGTGATTACGGGTCTTCTTTTGATTTGCATGGCTTAAAAATTCTCAATTGAAAAGCCTAGTTTGATCGGATTTCAAGTGGTAATTTTGGTGGTTGTCTAATTATGACTGCAGATCTTCTTTTGATCATTGGAAAGGGCTGCAGAGCTTAAAATGACGTTCAAGCTAATCTAGCTTATATAAGTCTAGTGCCCTCTGATGACGCATCCTCACGGCCAAGATCGGTGATTAGCATCGATTACCTCAAGATGGCGCTTTTCCTATCGTTGATCGTCGACAATGCCTTCAAGAGCATACTAAACTCTGATCTCATGTGCAGGACTGTAACGCACCGCCTCCCGGCAGGTGCCGCTACGATTGAAACGAGAGTTTGCAGGTCCCGCAGGTGCCAGTGAATTCAATGTAGAGCAGTGCAGAAAGTAAGGAGGCACTCTAGATCTGACAAGCTAACAGTTCTAAATAAGGAAAAGACAGTAACAAGTAAAGATAGTAAAACTACACTACTGCTGAAAGTAAATGGAACACGTACCTCCGCTATGTCAATGCTCAAACTGTTCTGCTCTGGAAGTTCTGACTCCTCTCAAGTCATGTACTGAAGCTCCAACTCCTCGTCCTCAGACGCCTCTGGATGATCATGTGCTTCGTACCTGGTGGGCAACAAAGGGCGCACCGCGCTCAATAGAGTAGACAATATCTAAACAAGAGACAAGGAAGGTAAGAGTGCACAAAAAGAAGCAAGACGGCCACAGATATGATAGCACTAACAAGAGAAGTAACCTGACCTGGTAATCCACAAACCCACGCCACTGAAGAGTAAGGAGGCACAAAATACGATGTGACAGCAACAGAAAGGGTACAGAAAAGAGAGATGTCCTAACGGTTAAAATTAGTACAACTACTGTAAAGAGGGTACTAACTAAAGTGAACCAATCCTAGGCTGTGACTTATGAGGGGGAGTACAATAAGCATCTGAGAGCTACCTTGACCGCGAGGGTGCGACCCCGGGCAGAGTCCAAAAGTGTAAAGTACTGTACTGTAAGCTGCAAAACCTGTAAGAACTGTGGCGATGTGGCCTATGGTGGGGCTCCAGGACCTATCAAGATGGTCGTCCATGTCTGCCCCCAGGACTCAGGACCAATCAGCATGATGGAGTCCCCCCTAACTCGGGAAAAATAACAAAAACGATTGGTTGCTAAAGATCAGGTCCCAGTCGCCCACGTACTCCCCAATCATAAGTTTTCCCAAACTCAGTGAGTCAAGCAGAAAGTAATCATTTTATTAGTTATTAGTGTCGTGGGGTTCAATATTGATTAAACTACGTAGCCAAGGGGAATCTATTACCGTACCGGTAACG
Organism: Scilla litardierei; assembly: GCA_030789695.1. Classification (NCBI taxonomy): domain Eukaryota; kingdom Viridiplantae; phylum Streptophyta; class Magnoliopsida; order Asparagales; family Asparagaceae; genus Scilla; species Scilla litardierei. The sequence continues at coordinate 46,827,744 of CM061138.1, read as the reverse complement.
GTAACCTGCCAAGTCAAGAGCCAAACTCAGGATAGTTCACTAGTCATCCAGTACCAACATAGTAACGTGCCATCATACGGACATCCCAAGGCTACGCAATTTAATAATATTAAGGTAGCAAGTTACTAATAAGTTTTGAAACAACAAGATCAAGAAACCAGCAAGTGACAAGTAGCATGGGTGTTCCTCATGGCAAGATATTCCAAACTGAGTAGAAAAGAAGCATCACCAACTCAAGAACAACAAGGAAACCCAAGGCAGCAACCAAAGGAAGCTATCAAACCCAACAACAAGCAAAAGGAGCCACCCAACTCAATCACCAACAAGAGAACTCAACCCAGGAGCAAAGGGAACCCACCAAACCTCAAACAGCAAGGAAGCTCCAACCTGCAAGCCGAAGGAGATACCGAACTCCATCATCCATCGAGGGAACCCAAAACAGCAAGGAATCCCAAACCCGCAAGCAAGGGAAACCTAAACCCCAACACAAGCAAAGGAATCTAAATTGGAGTGTATGGGATAAAGTCTACCTGAAACCGAAGCCAAAGAACCAAGATAATTAAGAACCGAAGCCCGACATCTGCAGAAAGCCTACGCCGCAACCATCAGCAACAAGAAGCCCAAAACCTGCAAGCGAGTAAGAAAGAACGTGCTGATATATAAAACAAACAATACTACTGAATCTTGCAACGAACCAAGAAATAAGAAAACATAACAATCACTTTTAATAAAGAAAGACCAAAAAGTCAACTCGAGATGGCGCTAGAGAGTCTAGGCCAGAGGGATCAGATTGGGGGTCTTCTCATCACACAGTGGAGGTACCCGTACCTACGGCAAAGTCCACGGGGTTCTTAGTAAGGAACTATGGGCTAAAAACCAAAACCGTTGGGGAACAGGGCTCACAACCCAAGTAGTACCACACCGAAACTCAAAACAGCGAGCAATGGACCCAATTGAACCCAAACAGCAAGTGGAAGAACCCAGCCGAGCACAACAGCAACCCACAAAGCCAAGTCAGCAAGCAAGAACCAGGCCGCAAGCAAGGGGAAGCCCAAACAGCAAGTAGAGGAACCCCGACCAGCAAGCAAAGCCCCAACGGAAACCAAACAGCGAGGGAGGAGCCACCGAATCCCTTAAACAGCCCCAACAGCAACCCCGGGACCCCCACGCAAGTAGGCGAGGGCGTCCGACCCCACGAAAATAGCAATAGGGACAATAAAACCATAATCCTACCCCCAATTCATCCTCTCCCAAAAAGAAACCGAAATCAGAATTGAAATAAGGAGATAGGGTCTACCGTAAAACACGCCGGAGAATCAGAAATCAAGAACCCAAGGGTCACAGCAAAACCCGCAAGCATCGAGCCGAAGAATCAGTGGAAACCGCTTCGAAAAATAAAGGAGAAATACTTACAGAGCTTCCACCAGAAGATGGGGAGAAGGGGGTTAAATAGAGAGCCCAAATCGACTCAGTCGAGCTCAGGGCGAGGTGACAGGATCGGCGAGACTTGGCGGGGGTCCCACATGGCGTGCGAGGAAGCCAGGAAAGGCGGAGGGGACACGATGAAGCGACGATGGTGGTGAGAGTCCATCGTGGCCCCACGGTGACGTGCGGGTGAGCGAGAGAGGGAGAGATGACGTCGAAGCCCTTGGGGCTCGTCACTTGCTGCGAGCGTGCGAGAGGGAGAGAGAGGGGAAGATGCGACGAGGAATCCCTTGAGGCTTGAGAGCCGCCGAAGAGAGGGGGTCATGGGCTTCACCGAAGCCTGCGAGGCCTCATCGCTGCGGGATCGAGAGGGAGAGGGAAAGGAGCGAACGGAAAGCCCTAGGGCTCGGGGGCTTTTTGCGGGGAAAGAGAAAGGAGGGGGAATTAAAAGGGGAAGGGCCCGTGTGGGCTTGGGCCTGATGCGGGCCGAAAAAGAAACAAAAAACGAAAAAAAAGAAATAAGGGAAGGAAAGAGAGAGAACGAGCGGCCGTTACATTCTACCCACCTTAGAAAAATTTTGTCCTCGTAATTCTAGAACAAGATAACATATATATATAACACAAAGGATATCCAACATGCTACAACAAAATAAGACCAGTTCAACAACTGATAATACAAGCTAAAAGTCGGGAGCGTCTGTCTCCATCGCTTCCATGGTGAAAGTCTGGCTCCTCTGAGGTGATGGTGGCCGTCTGGAAGGGACTCCTGCTTGTTCCTGTCGTCCTCGCTCCTGCTGCACGTACTCGTACTCTCGAGCTGTGGAGAGCATCTCATCATGCGTTGTCAGCCCGAGTCCTACCAGCTTATCGCGGATGTCGATGTCCAGGCCCTGCCGAAACCTCTTGGCCCGAGCCTGAGGGGTAGACACTGCGTCCTTAGCAAACCTGAAACACCAATTGTTAGCAACCACAAACACAAAGTATGGTTAGCGATCTTGCAACAAGTTACCTACCTACTAAGTTTAGAAAACTCAGCGTCGTACTCCTTTACAGTCATGGAGCCCTGCTCCAGGTCCATGAATCATGCCTCCAACTCCATCTGCGCCTCCGGTGAGAAGTACTGACCGTCGAACTCCTCCTTGAACGTAGCCCAAGAGATTGGCTGAAGTAATCGGTCCTCTGCAGCAGCCCACCAGTCTCTGTCATCTCTAATCAAATGTAGCTTCACCATGCAAATCCACAACGCTGGAGGTGCCTCTACTGCCTTCAGCATGACGGTGATCGAACGCATCCACCCTTCCGCAACCAAAGCATCACCTCGTCCATCAAAACCCGTCGGCCGAAGAGATCGAAACTGCTGCACTCCTCCATCCGGTCTGGGCCCTTCTAGTATAGCCTGAATCAACTCTCGCAAGGCCTGATCTGAAAGCTGATACACCGTGTTGGGTTTGGCGCCACCGGACCCAGATCCTGATCCCGAAGCCATGAGCGCTCTCTTGGATGGTCCACGTCTCTCACGTATGTACAACTTGCATCCACAAAGCAAAAGTGAGTCAATCGAGCATCGCACTTCCTGCCTGCTCTACACTGTTCATGAGGCGTTTGCGCGGACCTGCATGGGCCACCACTTTGTAACGCACCGCCTCCCGGCGGGTGCCGCTACGATTGAAACGAGAGTTTGCAGGTCCTGCAGGTGCTAGTGAAGTCAATGTGGAGCAGTGTAGAAAGTAAGGAGACACTCTAGATCTGACAAGCTAACAGTTCTAAATAAGGAAAAGACAATAACAAGTAAAGATAGTAAAACTACACTACTGGTGAAAGTAAATGGAACGCGTACCTCCGCTATGTCAAGGCTCAAACTGTTCTGCTCTGGAAGTTCTGACTCCTCTCAAGTCTTGTACTGAAGCTCCAACTCCTCGTGCTCAGACGCCTCTGGATGATCATGTGCTTCGTACCTGGTGGGCAACAAAAGGCACACCGCGCTCAATAGAGTAGACAATATCTAAACAAGAGACAAGGAAGGTAAGAGTGCACAAAAGGAAGCAAGACGTCCATAGATATGATGGCACTAATCAGAGAAGTAACCTGACATGGTAATCCACAAACCCATGCCACTGAAGAGTAAGGAGGCACAAAAGACGACGTGACAGCAACAGAAAGGGTACAGAAAAGAGAGATGTCCTAACGATTAAAATCAGTACAACTACTGTAAGGAGGGTACTAACTAAAGTGAACCAATCCTAGGCCGTGACTTATGAGGGGGAGTACAATAAGCATCTGGAAGCTACCTTGACCGCGAGGGTGCGACCCCGGGCAGAGTCCAAAAGTGTAAAGTACTGTACTGTAAGCTGCAAAACCTGTAAGAACTGTGGCGTTGTGGCCTGTGGTGGGGCTCCATGACCTATCAAGATGGTCGTCCATGTCTGCCCCCAGGACTCAGGACACATCAGCATCATGGAGTCCCCCCTAACTCGGAGAAAATAACAACCAAAAACGACTGGTTGCTAAAGATCAGGTCCCAGTCGCCGACGTACTCCCCAATCATAAGTTTTTCCAAACCTGATGAGTCAAGCAGAAAGTAATCATTTTATTAGTTATTAGTGTCGCGGGGTTCAATATTGATTAAACTACGTAGCTAAGGGGAATCTATTACCGTACCGGTAATAGTAACCTGCCAAGTCAAGAGCCAACCTCAGGATAGTCCACTAGTCATCCAGTACCAACATAGTAACGTGCCATTATAAGGACATCCCAAGTAACGCAATTTAATAATATTAAGCTAGCAATGTACTAATAAGCTGTGAAACAACAAGATCAAGAAACTAGCAAGTGACAAGTAGCATGGATGTTCCTCATGGCAAGATATTCCAAACTGAGCAGAAAAGAAGCATCACCAACTCAAGAACAATAAGAAAACCCAAGGCAGCAACCAAAGGAAGCTATCAAACCCAACAACAAGCAAAAGGAGCCACCCAACTCAATCACCAACAAGAGAACTCAACCCAAGAGCAAGGGAAACCCACCAAACCTCAAACAGTAAGGAAGCTCCAACCTGCAAGCCGAAGGAGATACCGAACTCCATCATCCAGCGATGGAACCCAAAACAGCAAGGAACCCCAAACCCACAAGCAAGGGAAACCCAAACCCCAACACAAGCAAATGAATCTAAATTGGAGTGTAGGGGATAAAGTCTACCTGAAACCGAAGCCGAAGAACCAAGATAATTAAGAACCGAAGCCCAGCACCTGCAGAAAGCCTACGCCGCAACCATCAGCAACAAGAAGCCCAAAACCTGTAAGCAAGTAAGAAAGAACGTGCTGATATATAAAACAAACAATACTACTGAATTTTGCAACGAACCAAGAAATAAGAAAACATAACAATCACTTTTAATAAAGAAAGACCAAAAAGTCAACTCGAGATGGCGCTAGAGAGTCTAGGCCAGAGGGATCAGATTGGGGGTCTTCTCATCACACAGTGGAGGTACCCGTACCTACGGCAAAGTCCACGAGGTTCTTAGTAAGGAACTATGGGCTAAAAACCAAAACCGTTGGGGAACAGGGCTCACAACCCAAGTAGTACCACACCGAAACTCAAAACAGTGAGCAATGGACCCAATTGAACCCAAACAGCAAGTGGAAGAACCCAGCCGAGCACAATAGCAACCCACAAAGCCAAGTCAGCAAGCAAGAACCAGGCCGCAAGCAAGGGGAAGCCCAAACAGCAAGTAGAAGAACCCCGACCAGCAAGCAAAGCCCCAACGGAAACCAAACAGCGAGGGAGGAGCCACCGAATCCCCTAAACAGCGCCAACAGCAACCCCGGGACCCCACGCAAGTAGGCGAGGACGTCCGACCCCACGAAAATAGCAATAGGGACAATAAAACCCTAATCCTACCCCCAATTCATCCTCTCCCAAAAAGAAACCGAAATCCAAATTGAAACAAGGAGATAGAGTCTACCGTAAAACACGCCGGAGAATCAAAAATCAAGAACCCAAGCGTCACAGCAAAACCTGCAAGCATCGAGCCGAAGAATCAGTGGAAACAGCTTCGAAAAATAAAGGAGAAATACTTACAGAGCTTCCACCAGAAGATGGGGAGAAGGGGGGTTAAATAGAGAGCCCAAACCGCCTTAGTCGAGCTCAGGGCGAGGTGACAGGAGCGGCGAGACTTGACGGGGGTCCCACATGGCGTGCGAGGAAGCCAGGAAAGGCGGAGGGGACACGGTGAAGCGACGATGGCGGTGAGAGTCCATCGTGGCCCCACGGTGACGTGCGGGTGAGCGAGAGAGGGAGAGATGACGTCGAAGCCCCTGGGGCTCGTCACTTGCTGCGAGCGTGCGAAAGGGAGATAGAGGGGAAGATGCGACGAGGAAGCCCTTGAGGCTTGAGGGCCGCCGAAGAGATGGGGTCATGGGCTTCGCCGAAGCCTGCGAGGCCTCATCGTTGCGGGATCGAGAGGGAGAAGGAAAGGAGCGAACGGAAAGCCCTAGGGCTCGGGGGCTTTTTGCGAGGAAAGAGAAAGGAGGTGGAATTAAAAGGGGGAGGGCCCGTGTGGGCTTGGGCCTGATGCGGGCCGAAAAGAAACAAAAAACGAAAAAAAAGAAATAAGGGAAGGAAAGAGAGAGAACGAGCCGCCGTTACAAGGACCTCCACGTATCCGATGTCCTTTACGTATCTGTTGTCCTCTGATCTCAGCTCTTTGCAAAAGGGCAATTGATTCGGCTATGGATCTTAGGTGATTACAAAAGGGATATTGTTTTTGGACGTGGATTGCAAAAGGGTGTCCGTAGATCTTGTTCTGGGACTAGGTCGCCTGCTGAAGTTTTTGTCAGATTCTTAGTGTTCGTCGAATCTGTTCGTCACTTGCACTCGGTGATTTTTTTCGTTTATTTTTTGTTCTAGTTTGAATTCACAATTTTTTAGTTGATCGTTATTTGTCTGTGCCTTTTTTCTTTTCGTCATGGCTAAAGGACATGATTCTCTGCAATCCATTAGTGTACAGTTAGATGAGAGAAATTTTAAATTTTGTATTGGGAAAATTTTCTAAAATTTTATATTGTGCACAGAGACAGAGTATCATGTCACGTCTTCTACTACCTGTGAGATAGTTTGGCTACATTGTTACTTACATATATGTTGGTTTCTCTTCATCACCCTACTCCATTATATTGTGACAATAAGAGTGATATACAGATAATTCGTAATTCAGTATTTCATGGGCGGTCCAAGTATATTGAAATTGATTGTCATGCACTCGATACACTATCAGCGGTGCACTATCACAATACCGTTTGTTTCGTCTTTTATGCAGATTATTGATCTATTTACGAAGTTGCATTTAGCTTCATACTTCCGTTTTCTGTTTGGCAAATTCTTTATGCTCCTTACAACATCATGAATTCGAGGAAGTGTTAAATAAGTTAATTATTTCTTACAGGTAAAATAGTCTTTTAGTTATTTGCAAGGCTATATAAACTCCTTTCTTTGTATTTTTTTGTATTAGGTTTTTTGACAATGTAAGTTATGAGAAACCCTAGCTTTTCCTCTCAATTTAGATTTGTTGAATTCACACAAATTAAGAGGATCATGGCCAGCTATCATTGGTAAAGATGTAACTGGAGACGGTTCAAGGCCATTGAAGATTTAAACAAAGCTATAGTAGTCAATCAAGGTGTAGGGTTTGTTGTGTGTAATTGTGAAAAGTTAACGAAGATGTTATAATAGAATTACCTTAGGAAGTTCAAGAAGGTATTCTATTATACGTATTTCTCTCAGTTTGTCTAAGAACAAAAGGAAGAATAATTTTTAGCGCTAGTGTAATGCAACAAACCTATGGCTAAATATGAGGCAAAGTTCACTGAGCTATCCTACTTTGCACATCATGTTGTTATGGATAACTATAGGGAGGTGAAGAAGCTTATAAAGGGACCGGGAAAAAAGATTTGGGATAGTGTCTACAATCCCACCAATAACTAATGCAAAAGTTGTGGCAAAGGCACTCGTTCCTGAAGAAGAAAATGATGGTACTTAAGAAAGCAATGTACAACAAAAGAGAAAAATGACGTGTGAAGCAGATAAAAAGGTAAATTTAAAGGTGAGTCCATCAAGAAGTTATAATTCTACCAGCATGATACCCGGATGTATGTGGCATCATCCAAGAGCATCAAAACCCTAATCCAAAGGCATGAGAGGGCATGCTACGAATGTAAGAACGATGATATTGGATATCCATGCATATTGGATCTAGACTGTTATAAGCATGGCAAAGAAGGCACATTTGTTAGACAATATCTGAAGTGAAAGGGAAAGAAAGCAGTAGTTCCTACCTTTAGAACACAAAGACCACACATGCAGGGGAGAGTTTATGCCTTGATTTAGGATTATGCCTAAGCTTCCAATACTATCATGATATGTGTGCTCCTCAATTCATCTTATCCTGCTAAAGTGCTTTTTGATTCCAGATCTACATTCATTTGTATTGCTACACTTCACATGTTCATTGAGTATGACACATAAGCTACATGAGGTTAAGTTATATGTTGCAACACTTGCTGGTATTTCCTTGGTAGCTTATAGAGATAAGGTGAAAGTACAAGAAAACACTCTTTTAGTAGACTTAATTCTCTTGGAGATGCATGATTTTGATGTGATTCTCGGAATGGATTAGTTAATTGTGCATCACCCTTCAATTGATTTCTGTGAAAAGGTCATATTTTGAATCCCAATACAACATATGTTTAGTTTAAGGGTGAAAACATGTTACCTTCTCACTGTATCATATCTCACTGTATCATATCTGCAGCTTAAGCTAGTAAACTATTTAATAGATGTCGTTAAGAATACTTATCCTAATATGACCGACATCTAGGAGGAGGGTGTGAAGGAAGATGATATTCCAATTGTTTGAAAGTAGCCTAAGAATTTCTTAAAGTGTTGCCAGTGTTACCATTGAATCAGGAGATTGAGTTTACTATAGAGCAAGTTCTTGGTACTGCTCCAAATCTAAGGCTCTTTATAGAATGGCATTGCAAGAATTATTGAAGAAAGTGTTTATTCGACCAAGTATCTCACCCGCAGGAGCTCCAATCATATTCGTAAAGAATGATGGATACATGAGATTCTGTATTGACTATCGGCAATTGAATAAAGTCACAGTAAAGAACAAGTACATTTTACAAAGTACATATTACAAAAAATATATAATCTATTTGATCAACTACAAGGTGTTAAGTGTTTTCAAACATTGATCTTAGTTCATGATACTATAAACTTAAAATCAAAGCCAATGATGGTCCAGACAAGATATGGATATAATTGTAACGCCACGTTCCCTGGGTGCCGTCACAATTGAAACAATTGTATGCAGGTCTTGCAGGTGCCAGTGAAGTCAATGTGGAGCAATACAGAAAGGAACAAAGATACTCAAATACAACATGGTAAGATAGTACTGAACTAGGAAAACACAAGTAAAATCTACACTACAGCTGAAACGTAACTATAACACTCACCTGTTGCTAGCTCAAGACTCCAAGTCCTGCACCGAAAGCTCCAACCCCTCGTGCTCAGACGCCTCCGTATGATCATGTGTGTCACCTAGTGTGCAACAGAAGTCGCACCACGGCTCAATAGAGTAGACAATATCTAAACATACAACATGAAAGTAACGAGACACAAAAGGAGATATGAGCAACAGTTATAAAGGGATGGTACAAATAAGTAACATGTTATGATTATTAGATGTCCACAGACTATAGTAAAGTGGTATTTACTAAAGTAAACCAATCCTATGTCGTGACTTATGCGGGAGAGTACGGTGTCCAACATGAAGACCCTCTTGAGACCGCAAGGATGCTACACCGGGCCCAAGTAACAGACCACTCAGGATTCATACGCTAATGTTAGTACAAGCAAGCACAGTATCGGGAACAAGTAACGAAACCATTATAGTATCGTGTGGAATGGATATCCTCCTAGACAGGGCCAAAAGACAGGTTCCAATTGCTCCCGCACTCTCACAATCATAAGTTCCCCCAAAACCCGACGAGTCAAGCTAAATAATTAATATTTTATTTTTAGTATCGTGATGTTGTTTAATATAATGTAAACTACGTAGTCAAGGGGAAAAGTCCATGGAGAATGATCGAATGTAGTGACCAGACATGTCCAGAGTCAACCTCAATTCCACCAGTCATCCAGTATCGTGTCAGTATCGTGCCATCACAAGAAATATCTCAAGACAACGCAATTTAACAATATTAAACTTTATGGTAATAGCAAGTCCAATAGAGATAATTAAATGACATGATAGTAAAGCCGGCATGTGATAAGTAAGGCATGGATATTTCACATATCATGATATTCTAACATGAACTGATATTGGGAGAAGCAACACCAACTGTTCCATGCAATGAACCAAGAAATGAAGAAAAAATAATAATTGCTTTAATAAAGAAAGCCAGAAAGTCAGGCTCATGATGGAGCTAGAGGGTCTAGGCCAGAGGGATCAGACTCCAAGTAAGCCACACCGAAACCCAAAGCAACAAGCAAGGAAACTAGCTGGGCCCATCAATAACCTAGGGACCCAAGACAGCACTCAAGGGAAGCCACCAAACCTAACAACACGCAAAGAACTCAAAATAATAAGTGAAGAAAGCAAGTCACAACCCATCAACAAGCAAGGAGGGCTAGTCACAACCCAGCGACAAGCAAGGAGGGCCAAACCGCAAGCAAGATGAGCCCCAAACAGCAAGTAAAACCAACTGAATCCAAACAGCAAGGAGAAAACTAGCCGAACCCAAAACAACCCCAAAAAAGAAGTAAGAGAACCAACCGAACCCCAAATAGTAAGCAGAAGGGCCAGCCGCAACCAACAACCACCCAAGGATACCCAAGGCAGCAAGCAGAAGGGCCAGCCGCAACCTAAAACAATAAGAAGCCCAAACCCGCAAGCAGAAGAAGCCACCGAACCCAAGACAGCGAGGGAAGCCCAAACCGTAAGCAAAGAGAATACGTCGAAACAAAATCAGAAAGCAAGAGACAGTCCAAAACCAACAATAAGCAAGAGAGCGGTAACCCGCAAGCAAGAAAAGACCAAAACCACAACAGCAAGCAAAGAAATCTAAATTGGAGTATATGGGATAGAGTCTACCTGAAGTCGTAGCCGAGGAATCAAGAGAATTAAGAATAGAAGCCCATCGGACAGAGATTCAGCCTAACACCAACAATAGCAGAAAAAGCCAGTCGTATCCCAACAACAAGGAACCCCAAAACCCGACAGTAAGGGGAGGCAACAAACAGCAAGGAAGGGACAGACTGCAAGCACGAGGAAGCCACGAACCCAACAATAATCAAGAAAGTGTCAGACTGCAAGCAAGAGGAGCCACTGTACCTCAAAACAGCAATGGAGGGACAGATCGCAGGCAAGGAAAAGCCACAAACCATACACAACAAGGAGAAGGGTCAGTCGCAACCATCAGTCAGCAAAGAGACCAAAGCCGCAAGCAAAGAAGGCCATCGAACTCAACTCCAACAATGAAAGCTCAAACCACAAGCAAAGGGAGCCACCGCAGCTATCTCAAGCAAGGAAGGGGCAGATCGCAAGGAAGAGGAGACCCGAACCCAACTCAAACGAGTAAGGGACAGACCGCAAGCAAGAGAAACCATCACACCTCCAATCAGCAAGGTGGGACTCTTATAGGAGGCGGAGGGGGCTATGAGAGGACGAGAGTGAGAGAGGATGGGGTGCTACGAAGGACGGAGGGGTGGGCGTTGCTGTCGAGAAGGACGAAGGAGGGCATGGGGTGATGCTCGTGCGCGAAGGACGAGAGGATGCGGGATACGCGGGGGTGTCGACGTCAAATCGAAACGAAGCCCGCTGCGAGGGCTCGTGGGTGTTGCGAGCGTGTGAGAGAGAGAGAGGGAGAGAGAGCGTCGAAGAGGCCCCTGCGGGCTTGAGGCGATGTGAGGTCGAGAGAGAGAGAGGGGTAAAAGAAAAAGCCCATTGCAGGCTTGGGCCTGGAGCGGGCCGTTACAAACTTACAATAATGTTGATGATGTCATTTAGGTTAATAAATCCACATGTTGCATTTATGGGTTTAATGAACATGGTGTTCCAACCTCCAATTCTTTGTATTATCTATAAATGATATATTGATATTCTCCAAAGTGAAGAAGAGCGCGAGGAATATTTGAGCACTATGTTACAAATTCTAAAGTGGGAGCAACTATGTGCAAGGTTAAGTAAATATGAATTTTGGCTAAATAAAGCATCTTTTCTAGGTCATATAGATGAAATTTTGGTGGTCCCAAGAAAATAGATAGAACTGTAATTTGGCCAAGCTCAACTATTATGATAAACGTCTAAAGTTTCTTGGGGTTAATTGAATATTACAGGAGACATGTAAAGAGATTCTCTATGATTGCTACTCCATTAACTTGATTTACATAGAAGAACATAAAGTTCAAATAAACCGCAGAATATGCGAGAAGTTTTAGAAAGTTGAAGCAGCAGTTAGTGGCAGTAACAATACATAGCATGCCATCAGGTTCTGATGGTTTTGTTATCTACTGGCTACAGATGTGCAACTTGTAAGAACTAAGGGTGTATGTGTATTATTGCAACATAAAAAGTTATTGCTTATATCTTGAGACAACTAAAGCTATATGAGTTGAACTGGCCTACACTTAACCTAGAGTTGGGGATGATGCTCTCTTAAGAATTTAAAGACACTATCTCTATAGGGTTTGCTGTGAGATTTATACATACCATAAAATTCTAGAGTATATCTATCAGACCGACATAAATCAGAGAGAGAGAGAGAAGGTTGTTGGAGTTGTTGAATGATTATGATGTAGCTATTTACTACCATCCTGGTAAAAGCAAATATAATAGTGATGGGGTTAGTCGAAAGAGCTCTAGTAATTTGGGTTGTCTTCTAATATCATAAAGGAAAAATTAGAATATTTGGATCATATAAGAATTGAATTTGGTTTCAACAGTGTTAAGCTCAATTGGCTAGGATCACTGTGTATCCATTATTAGTAGATGAGACCAAGACATGTCAAAAGGATGATAATTATAGAAAGTCAAGGTAGAGGTAGAAGCAGTCACTCGACCAGAGTTTGCAATTCGTAGATATTGGTTCTAAATTTGAAAGCCAATTATGTTTTCCCAATATTCATAAATTGAAGAAGAGTATCCTAACGTAGGCAAACTATTCTACATATACCATGCATCATAGCGGTAAAATATACAAAGACTAGAAGGAAATCTATTAATGGAGTGATATAAAGAGAGTAATTGCAAAGTATGTCTCTAGTGTATAACATGTCATTAAATGACGACAGAACATCAAAAACCTATAGAATTGCTCCATAATCTAGAAATATCAGTGTAAATATGGGATAAGATTACCATGGAATTCTCATAGCATTACCAATGTCTCAAAAAGAAAATAATTTAATATGGGTAATAATCAACCGATTAACTAAATCAGCACATTTCTTATTCATTAATATGAAATTTTCTTAGGAACTAGACTATACATTAATAATACTGTTAGAATACATGACATCATTAATTATATGCATATCCAGACACAATGGCAGAGCCAGAAAACTTTGTTAGGGGGGCAAAAACATAATAAAAAAATATTTTTCTTTCATAAAAAATACAATTACAAAAATCAGAGTTTCATCGTTAACATAAAAAATAAACGTACAACACATATCGACGTGTTTTCATATTTTAAAATCTCTTGATGACTACATAAACAACCGGGTCATTTTTGAAATTTTTGAAAACAACTGGGTCATTTTCAAAATTTTTGAATGGTTGTGCGATGTGAGTAAATTTAAGTGGCAAACTTGTAAATAAGAGATTGTGCGTGCAAGTAAAACGGTGAGTGTGCGAAGCAACTCCCAAGTTCGTGAAGAACCTAGGATTTTGGGCCTTTGTTGCGGGTTCTGACACCCAACTTGATTTGGGTTCGGTTCGGGTTGAAAACTGGTTGGATGAGGAGTGCAAAGAATAAAAACACCGATGCGGCAAGCCTGGCTTGATAGGGCTCAACCAGAGCCATGGCTAAATAGGAGGGATTTTGAGGATTCGGTTCTTTTTATTTTTATATTGGAAGGTGGCCAATCACAAGTCGGTATCCACTAAATTTGATCATGAGAAGCATTATTTTTTGAGATTGGATCGAGGTGGTATTGTAATACTTGATGACATGGCTTTATAGATTACATTATCTTATAATTATATAAGAAATTCTAAAATTAGTTTGTTACAATTATGTATAAATAACGAAATAGCTTTATCTCAATATATTATTTACATTTCAGAATTAATAAGAAAATGATATTATTTACATTTCAGAATGTCAGTGGGGGCAATTGCCCCTCCTTGCCCCCCTTGCCTCCGCCACTTTATACATATAGTGTTGGACTGAAACATTAATGTTACATTTGGAAGAGTGTTCATAGAGCTTTATAAACATAACTCGATTTTAGCTTAGCCTGTCACCATGACACGGATGGCCAATCAAAATGAACAATTCCAACACTTAGAAGACATGTTGTGATATTGTGTTAGATTTGAAAGAATCATGAAAGGGTTATTTGTTGTTGGCCGATTTCGCATACAATAAAAGTTACTAAGCAGGAATCAAATCAGCACCTTATGAACCGCAGATCCCATGTTCAATGGGATCACATAAGTAAAAGACGGCTCCTTCGAAATTGGTGCAACAAGCTATTGATAAGATTCAACAAATCAAAGAACACCTTCGTATTGAATAAAGCAGGCAAAAAAGTTTTGCTAATTGTAGAATAAAGGAGTTAGAATTCCAATGAGGCAATTATGTATTCTTTAAAGTTTCTTATCCGCTAGTGAGAACTTTTGGGGGTCAAGCAAAGTCAATATCAAGTTCAAGATTTGCTATTGAGATATTAGAGCAAATTGGTCTGCTTGCATTTAGATTTGCATTCCCACCATCCTTAACTGGAATGCATAATCTGTTCCACGTGTTCATACTAAAGAAAGTTCATTCTAGATCTCGATGAGGTCATTTTAAAATCGTAAGAATTAAAGGAGCACTTAAGTTATAAAGAGAAGCATGTGCATCTCATAGAAGTGAAATAGCAGGTTTTGAGGAACTGCATTACCCGATATGTGAAGGTGCAATAAAGAACCGATTTTGACAGAGAAGCTACGTAGGAACTTGAGAACTACATATGATATAAGTACCTAGGAGTCGTCACCATGTCGAAATCACATCAAAAAAAGAAAACGAAGTGGGAGAAGAAGAGGAAGAAGTGAGATAATGAAGCTTACATGATTGTCCACCACCCTCCCGCCCTCCACCATCCACTGGTTGCCATCCCGTCGTCGTCCAGTCCATCGAACAGATGTGGAAGAGAAAGCACCCTAAAAAGTTAGGAGCGGAGCGACGCGATTAGAATTAGGGCAAAGCAATGACAATCCCTCAAAAATCCCGATGTCTCTCGTCGTTTTAAGTAAATGATTATATCGGCTGACTCGGGTCAAATCCACTTTTAAGTGGACGACCAGCTAATTTTATTTTTAAAAAACTGTGAATTGCGACCGATATTCCAAAGGGATATATCGGCCGCAATATCGGTTTCAACCCAATATTACGGCGATATTTCTCCAAATATCGAAAAACGCAATATATAAGCCTATATCGTATCGGCATAGTGACAAATCCGATATTGCGACCGATATATCGGATATCGGTCCGATATTTAGAACACTGCCTAGGACTCATAAAGAATTAAGGTATATGAAGTTTAGGAAAACTTTTTTTTATAAGGAGTGGAGGATGTAATTACTCATCCTCAGTCAGTAACCATTCTAATTAATCATATGTTATTTAATGTTTATATATGATTTACAAAATATAATATACATAATATACATAACATAACAAGAATTATAAAGGCTTTTAATGCAACATTTCCTTCACCCAATAACATGCATTTGGCTGAAATTATATAAAAATAAAAATAAAAAAATTAATTTTGATGATTAGGTGGCTTGAGAGGAAAGGGACATGTGGCTAGGTAATGTAAGAGATGAAAGGAGATAAAATCCTTGCCACCTGTCACTTTTGCATCGTCTTCCCTTCCTTTCAGCTAGAAGAGCGAAAAGTGCAAGGGGGAGGAAGATTTTTGAAGGTATAATCCTACAGCCTAACCTAGAGCAGAAAAAGATCCAATCTTTTTACATAAGAATGCTAGATATAGGAGGACTAAAGTTTATGGTATACGAGGTGAGCTCTTTCGTCATAGAATGATAGGATCTTTAATGGTTTTTATGGTTTTAATAAAAAATTGGTTTGCTGGAAACTAACAATGTCGGGTGTCGGTAGTCTACGGTAAAGAATGAAGAGAAAGAAGAAGATGGCAAGTTTACATCAACGCCCTTGGAATTTTCATTTATTTAGGCCCAGATTTGCAGATCAGCCTAAAATTGTTGTTTGGCAAAACAAAATTGCAATCCTGTCGCATGTGGTATTAAGGGAAATAAAGTTAGCTGATACGATCAGAACCATGCAGATTTACAGTAAGAACAGAGAAACTTCTAAATACGATAAAAATACCACTTTTAGCCTTCACATTTTGGGAAAATTCCAGAAAAAGATCATAAAATATGAGATGCCAATTTAAGCATTAATTAAGCGGTTTAGCAAGGATTTCACATATGAGAAAACACAGATTTGGATTGCAAAGTATTTCAATGTGTGCTTGGTAAGAGCCTTTAGATTTATGACAGAATAGGCATAAGAACTCTTGGTGAGAGTTGAAAGCATTGTTTGTAGATCACACTTTTAAGCTTGGGACTTGACAATAGCAAGATATGACTACATGTATCTTTGGTTTATGTATTTTTTTAAAAAGATTTGCTATATGATGTTAAGTTTACATTTTTCAAGATAACGCAAAATTTTGATTTTACGCAAAATGCATGATGACTACCTCATAATATTGTTATATGCATGATACTAATATAGGCACATCCCGTCGACATCTGATATGGGATTTATAAGCATGATTTTGATTCTCTCATTAGAGATAGGCAAAGGTCTACATGCATGGGCAGAATTGTCAGTTGATAGGTGTGCATTGATGTGTCAGTTGATAGTTGTGCATTGATACACATGCTAGATTATTGAGGTGTATAGACTATTTATTGAAATACTATGGTTATATTATACACATGCATGATACATGCATCTGGTTAATTGTACTATACATTGAAGCTAAGTAATGCCATAATTTCAATGTAGAGGATTTTTACATTCTGAGTGGGCCTTGACGAAGGTAAATCCTGACAATGTGGTATAGTGGGTAACCTAAGTCAACCATCTTGTCGTGTTGACCATGATGAGATATAACCTGCATATGTTTTCTCATGACCATTGTCGTTTAAAAGAACTATTTCTCGACATGATACGTCCTTTAAGCTTGTATTTTGAATAGTTAGCATTTCTATTATTGTAAGATGAGTTTTCAAACTTAAACTATCTTGCACAAGCTTCATTCACTGGTTAAACTTTAAGCTCACCCAAATTTTTTAGATTTGTATGGTCTAGATACAAGCTAGCAGCTGAATGGAATCTCATAGCCAAGGGCTCCTCGAGGATCAACTAACACTTAATTTTTCGGTAGTCAATCTACTGTTTCGAGTGATTATGATAACTTTTTGTTATGAACCTCCATAGGTGGACATATGTAAGATTAGAGTATGATAAAGTAAAGCAATGTTTTGGACAAGAATGGAAAATGTATGAATATAATAAGAACCGTAAACTAAGACCTTGTTGCATTTATTTTGGATATGCTAAAACATATATATCGATTTCTGACAAAAGACGACCAAAACAGACTCTTCCGTAGAGAACCTTTTTTGATATATGAATGCGGCTATAATTACCAGTGGACCCGTAGTCAAAGCACAAATCAAAGGGAATGAATATATAATGGCTACTGAATAGACATAGGTTGTGCATTTTATGAGTTTCATATTATGGAATGTTCATGTCTAGTTAACACAAGCCATTTAGTCGACAATGGAGGATCATCATGTGCTAAAAAACAAATACACAATCGCATCAGTTGATCATCTCAAAGAAACTTCAAAATGTATATTGACAATTTTATTAATGATAGGATGGTTCTACCATAGCATGGTATGAAGATGACTTATAAAATCACTTTGAGAGAGACGTAATGAAAAAAATTTGAACAAGTAGAACTTTTTGGATAGAATTGGGTTTGCAAATAATGTTTGAAATACATCATGTACAAACAAGGTCAGTAAAGAAAGTGATATAAAGATGATGTTCTCTTCATAAATAGATAAAAATAAGTCAATTCATTCTTCAAAGCAATCAGAATGTGATGGATAGTAAAAAGTGAAAACAAACCATAACACCCAAGCAAGCTGAAGCAACATAAGACAAAAAAAATTATCACAACAAACACAAACAAGATGAACTTTAAGCGTGACGTCAGAGTGATTACTCTGTAATTTCATACCACAAAATCCCATTACAAGGCTTAAATAAACTCAATTTGTTATGCAGAGAGGGGGAAAAGAACATGAGGACGAAAGGGAACAATTGTCCCTTACTAAGGAACTTCTCTTGGGCAAAATCTCAAATATAAATTTGGATTAGAAATCCTAATTAGACGTTCTTTATTTCTTTCCTTTAATATTTCCCTTTCTAATTACACGTAACATGTGATGCTTGACACCTTTTCCATGGAAGGAGTTGGTCAGTGCTCTCAACTCTGATAGAGAACATGGGTTGGATCAGGGTCCTTATAAAATAGGTTGGGTTTGGGTTAGAAATTATTGTTACAACACAAACATCACACACTCTCACTCTCACTCACACACGTGCACACACGCGCGCACGCACACACATGTGTGTCTTCCCAAACATATAATGTAGAGGGTACAGTTTGACAAGAGATTCTGCTAATATGTTTCCCAAAGAACATAGGTAATCATCTTATCATGTTCTAGATCCTGAATTTTGCTATAAACGATATGCAGCTATGAAGCTATGAAGCTATGCAACTATGTAAGACATACCTATGTGATTTGTTGCAAACTGAAGCTCAATACCATCATCTGAAAGTAAGAAGGGAGTAGCCATAATTCCTGCATTGTTGCTTTACACAAGATGAGTGAGAGCAATTCACATATCCAATCATATGCAAGTTCACAAAAGAACAAGCAATATGTGAGTAGGTAATACCATTCAAGAGTCTGTGATTTCTTACATTAGGATATTCAGTGGAAGATTCATAGCGATAAAATCAGAAGCAAATTTCCGTACAGATTCCAGTGAACTGAGGTCTAACTTGAAGACATCAACTTTGGCACTTGGTATTTCTTTTAAAATTGAATTTTTGACGTAACTGCCCGTAGACAAATTTCTAACCCCCATAATAACATGAATGCCACGGAATGCTAGAACACGAGCAGTTTCAGAGCCAATGCCACTTGATGCTCCTGCAAATATCGAGTTAGTATGAACACAAGATGGTGAAAACACAGAATTTGTACCCTAAGCAGAAAACTGCTATTGTATGGGTATTCATGAGTATGGAATACTAATCAGGAAGATTCTCCCTAGTAAAGTTCTGCAAGCCCATCCGGTACAATAAACTTGTCAATCATTTCCGATTCTCATTAAGACACTTGTTATTTTGCCTACCCTACTGTCTCAACGATAATGCAGAATGTTTTTAAAGAATTCAGCAAATGGCATTGATGTATACTAAGATTCTTTTGTTTACAGATACAAACTCAAAGCAAAATAGATTGGTATGTCAAATATGCATATAGATTCCAGTAGACATACACATGTTTACGCCGTCATGCATACATTGTTGAATTGTACTCAATATAAGGAGTAAGATATTGAACGGTTCTCTGCGAGCAAGCAGATTTGGCTGTGGTGTACAGCTTGACCTATGATATTCTAGGTTTCCCATGCGAGTCTACAGGGTTCTGGTTTTAATTTGGAATTGTATTCAGGTTTGGTCAATTAGATATATGAAGTGTTTTTTGAGAAGTTTTCATGAGGGTTTGTTTGGCTTTGTGAGCCTTGTGTTGGCTCGGAGAGGCATCTTATAGAACCTCCGGTAAGATTCTTAATTTAGAGTGAGTTTGTCATACTTCATTTCATAAGAAGAAGCTAGATATCTTCGGCATATCTATGTTCTTCAATCTTATCCTTACCCCCAACAAGCAGGTAGCAAAGTTGAAGGCTCGGTTAAGCTGTTATTTTAATGGTGGAAATGGTTTCATGTATGAAGTAAAAGTGGAAAAGGTTGATGAGAAGAATAGCTTGCAACAAGTGGAGGTTCAGAATCAACTGACTCAGTGTTGCAGGGAAGATCATTGTACATACATTAGTTAACACTAATGGTTGAATAGAGCATAACCGAAGGCTGAAAGCACATTGGAAGTCTTGAATATTTTGAGATATAATTTTTTGAAGCTTGAGAGCCTTTAAATGGTAAAATTTATGAATCAAGTATCTGTGAAGAAATGGTTGTAAACATTATCAATTTAGAAAGATAATAGTTGTTAATTTTATCAATTTATAAAATTAATCAACAATTATCGATTTATAAAATTAATCAACAATCTTTCCACTGATCCCCCATCTCTCTCTCTTTTTCGTCCTCCATAGAATGATAGCCTTTTTCAAACATATTTGTGTCCAATAAATACAATGATTTTATGTCTCTTCAACTCAAAAAATCCTAATCGTCTCCGGAAGAGCACTTATATCATAGTCGTTGAAATTCCACTGAAGAGATCTCTTTTCAATATGAATCCTATTAATAAATAAATTAGACCCACATTTTCTTATGAGTACCAAATTCCAATTCCCAGCTCACTATGGATTCCCTTTTCATTGGGATTAGTTTGCTTGCATGAATTTGGGCTTGAAATTAGGGAACAAATTTAACAAAGGCACTGTTTTGGCAATGTAACACTTTTTTTTTTGCTATTTTCCAGCATGTGATGTGGTTTGTTAAGGAAAATAGAAAAAAGCCCGATATGATACTGATGTGGTGCCACATCAGACAATTTACACTTCAATAGTCACGGCATTTTGCGAGGATTTCACTTGAGAAATTAGGGATGTGTCCATAGTAGTAAGGGCATGTTGCCTTTTTGAATTTAGTTTGGTTCTCTCTCTCTCTCTCTCTCTCTCTCTCTCTCTCTCTCTCTCTCTCTCTCTCTCTCTCTCTCTCTCTCATCATTAACTGCCACCCCCATCTCTCCTTTCTTGTCTTCTCTCTCTCTGATCTATCCCTTGGGTCCCCTCACATCTCCTCCCCACCTCCAATGCCCACTGCATCCATCATTGCCACCACAGCGCCTTCGCTCATGTCATCTGTGTGAGATATCAAACATAGTCCCCACATTGGCTAGATAAGAGGAGTTAAGTGGGTTTAAATATGGATTTGGATCTCCATTGGTATGAGACCTTTTGGGGAGAGCCCAAGAGCAAAGCCGTGAGGTTTCTTGTGAAGGGCCCAAAGCAGACAATATCATGCCAGTGTGGAGATCAATGAGTTTAGTGCCTATGTTTGTACCCCTAACAAGTGGTATCGGGGGCCGGACCCCTGACTTAGTCAATGTGTGTGGATCTGAGGCTCTCTCTTCCACAGTGGGCTCTCTCGTGCACAGCGGTGGGACCTGCATGATGGGTATTGCCAAGGCTCTCTCGTGCACAGCGGTAGGACGCTGCACGATGGGTATTGCCGATGTGGAATGGATAGCAGCAGAATACACGGGATGTAGGGTCACAAGGGTGACTTGGTCACAAGGGTGACCATGTGAGAGACTATGTTGGAGGTGGAGATTGTGAGATATCAAACATAGTCCCACATTGGCTAGACAAGTGGAGTTAAGTGGGTTTAAATATGGATTCGGATCTCCATTGGTATGAGGCTTTTTGGCGAGAACCCAAGAGCAAAGCCGTGAGGGTTGTCTTATGAAGGGCCCAAAGCGAACAATATCAAACCAATGTGGAGATCGAATCGTGCAACCCACATTTTAACCCTAAAAATCTGTGTCTACTCTTCTCTCATCCTCTCTTTAAAAGTTATTTACTAAAATTTAGTTTATAAATTAGTTAAAATTTTGATTAATCCATTGCTGATATTTGCTTGATGACATTTTGACTTTTAATTTGGGCAATTTGGTTGTCCGGATCAAATTTGATTGTTGATTTGGTTGTTGATGCTTTTTTTAAGAATTTATGTTGATAAATTTAGAGATTTTTCAAACTAATTGTCTCCCCAACCTCCACACCTCCACTCCAGACGTTGTCTTATCCTTAATTAAACCCACTCCTCTGAAGCCATTTTCACCAAATTTTTCTCCATCTCTTTTCCTTATAAATATTTTAAATAAATAATAGTTTAACTTTACAATTTTAATTAAACCAATTTGTAAAAATCAACTAAAATTTGAAAGTAAATTTATAAACTAAACATTCTAAATTAAATTTCACTTAATTTTTACCATATATTATATTTTCACTTAATTTTTACTATAAATTAAATTAAATTTTTTTATTAAATTAAACTAAAATTCCCAACCCAATCTTTTACAGGCATTAGAAGATTAAAACCCCAAATTACTTCAAAAATATTTTCCACCCTTAGCAAAATTTTCGTTTGTAAAATATTAAATAAACTTTGATGATGTTTTGGGGTTTTTTGATGATTTTTTAAAAATGCTTAAAGGAATCAAAGAAACTAAGTTAAGCTTTAAAACCAAGAATTTTCTTGTATTTTGAAATTGATTCCCATCCAGATGTGGTAAGCTTACCACCTACAAAAGGGTGGGATCATGTCCAATAAGTTGAAATTTTATAATCATCCAAACAAAGAAAATCTCAAGGGCCCATCACGAACATGTCCAACAAACAAAGAAAATTGCAATGTGAAAAAGTGCAGTTTCTTTTTGGGTTATATTTTCGTATTGCAATTTCCAACAACCAACCATGCTCTTCGCAACTAGCGGACCCGTCCATCTTTAATATAATGAAACATATGCTGACAAATCTCTACTTTGGACATGTATTAAGCCTTTTGCACATAAAATATTTTTCATAATTTAGCTTTCTTCATCGTTGATCTTATTTCCTTTGTCTTTTTTTTTCAAATGCCTTGGCACACATGGATAACGAGCTATCCCACCTTATCTGAGCATGATGTTGTCTACCCTTCATGTTGATCCATAAGCCGCCATCTAGCACAAGGAGCAAACCTCCATCTTAAGTGAAGTTTTCCGGGTGTACACATTGATATCCTTGTGGAGAACTATTCATGAGCTTGTACCACACCTTAACTCGGATCACTCAAACCTTTGTAAAGGCATCAATGATAATATATCCACTTTGAGCATATAATCGGAATCAACATTGGAGTGACTTGTGTTAAAATTATGGCTCGAAACCAATTTACAAACATCCATCTTAATAAAAGAAAAGAAGATAATAGGCAGTATGATGTAGCATTATGTAGTACATCATGTTGTAGTTTAGTGTGATATTGGAAAAATAAAGAGATGGACATATGTTTAAATATGATTAGATCCAAGAATCCAATAAGAGATTTCTTTTTGGGTCAAATTGGGTTTCATGACTGCTTAACCAATATCCACGAAATAATATGTTTTTATCCTAACAACTTGATGATTTTCCTCTGAAATGTAGAAATGCATGTTTTTAGGCAACATTATTTGCTAAAACATAGCAATGTTCATCTCACCAAGTGGTTAGCCATACTATACTTTATTTCCTGCATGTTTCAACATTTGGGTGTACAAAAAAACCTTTGCATCTCTACCCACATCACCAATACAAGCTTTATTATGTTTTTTAGGCACTTACATATGCTGTTGATCGATATCACCACTGAACCACATCGCAATCTTCCTAGTATCTGAAATAACACACTACCTTATATTGTCTTCTATCGACCGAACATCAGTGACGAACAGCTTAACCATTAATTTTTTTTCATATCGACGAGAATTTGAGATGATCTTACATATATGTGAATCTACATGGTCTTTGGGAGCTCCTTACTAACGCAACATTATGATCTTTCCATTGGCTATTGGCATCTGTCACTATATTAATGCTTGCCAAAGTCATCACCCTGTTATTAATGGTCTTACCTTAATTTAGATCCACCATCTATGTGGTTTAAAGCAGTTGATAAACTATTAATGCCCCGTGATGGTCTAAAATACATATAGCGGGTAAATATATGCACCAAGACCTACTCCTACACCCTTCCAAAATATCAATCTAAGACATTTCCAAAACTTCTAGAATTAACCACAACTCTTTTAGGATTAGAGATATTGACTCACATAAGACATCTTTACACAAATATCTTGTACTGAAAACTTATATACAAACCCCCCCCCCAACCCCCCCCCCCCCCAAAACCCCCCCCCCCCCCCCCCCAGCACAAAATTAAGTTGCTTCTCAACAGTTACAATTAAATTTGGTTTTTATTTTAATAATAAAGGCAATGTAAAGTGATTTAATTTTTGAAATAGAGTTTCATTTTCCTTTTGCCAATTACTTTTTTGTTAGAGAATTATTTGTAAAAGAGAGAAAGAATAAGGAAATGAGTAAGAAAGGCTTGACGGATTAAGGGATGTTTAATGATCTAAAAGGGGAAATTTAGTCATTTCCAAACATGTTAGATTTGTTACATAACAAGACATAAGATTCTCTTTATTCAAAAAAGTAACATAGAGGGTAAATTTGAAAACCCCAGAAGATTTAAGGGATAATCGGCTATCATCAGTAATTCAGGTGGCATTTTTCTAGATAAGGTCAACTATGAAGGGGGGGTGTGTGTGTGTGGATTTAATGTAAGACACAAAAAGGTGGGAAATACCAGCCCCCACATGGGCTTGTACTCGCTGGGTCCCACCTTTTTGTGTCTTACACCTGATCCATTGGATCAGGTGCCACCTGATCTACATTAATCCCTATATATATATATATATATATATATATATATATATATATATATATATATATATATATATATATATATATATTCCTATTTAGTTAAGCATATGCAAGTCTTGCAGGCCTGCACCTACCGTGAATGGGTGGATTGGATCAATTGCTCCGCCCCTTCATTCAGCTTTTAGATTCAGGCAGTTATCTTTTGCATAAATCTCAAAGATGAAGGGGCAGATGCCAATTTACTATATATATCGACCTGCAGTGTAACTGCATGCCCCCTTTAGCCTTCTAGTAAAGGTAATGCACCAAAGAACTACGCAGAAATGGATCTTTATCCAGGCTACTGCTTTGGGAACATTGTAGCACAGAGTATGGCCCTAAAGTGCAGCATTGGCATCTCTGGTTTGTCACATTGAATTTATGTTTAGTCTTGAATATGCTTTTGCAATGCTGCCTACATTCCAATTGTGGCTAAACTGGACATAGACAAGATACAAGACAATATTGAATTATATAAAGGCCTTACCACCAGATATGAGGAATAACTTGAATTTTATGTTGAATTTGAGGAAGTGTCTCACATCCATTCTTAGGGTTCTAGTTGTAAGGCAGATCGGTTTGATGACAAATTCGCTTGAGTTGAGAATGAATAGATGGTTTGAATATGACACGACCCAAGACTATTTAATCTAACCAAACAGAATAAAACAAAATAAAGGTCACAAGCCTATTAACAAATCCATCGAACTGGGCCAAAGCTTTGTTTGACATAAAATTGTAAGAAATAATTTACTGATGCCATACTCAGATGTTGAAGTATCAAATCCTTGTTAGGCATTTAAAAATTTCTTGACTTTTTTTTCATTTTATTATTATGGGACTAACCTACAAAAATTAAGTTGCATGGCCCTTTAAATCAAAAAAGGCACAACTTGTTTTCCATTTTGGATGGAAACAAACTAACCCAAAAAACAATTCAATAATTGACTAACGTTGGGGGGCCAATTAATAATTTATGATGAAGGGAAAGAAAACGATGATACCTGTAACAATGGCAGTGAGGCCGCTGCCATCAATCCCTTCGGTCACTTCCTCTGCCGTCGAAAATGATGAGAACCCAGATGGCCCTTTCCTGTTGAACAGCCACATCTCTCCCTCGCCCTCTCCTTCTCCCTCACACACACTCTCTCTCAGTTGAAGAAAATAATAATAATAACAACAACAGAGATCCTACAATACTGAGTGAAAGAGTACCTGATCATACGGTCGGCATCGCAAATTAGGGTAGATTTGTTGCCGCTAGGCATTCCACGAAAATGATCAATATGTAATTCAACAAAATGTGAGACTGGATCCGTGATGCACGGCACATTCTTTGACCCCATGCTGACATGCTAGTATGAGTAATTTACCCAAATATTACAGGCTTAGTTGAATGTATGCGATTGATTGATTTATCCTGAAATAGAATTTATGCGATTGATAGATTTATCCTGAAATTGAGTTAGGGCCTGAACGGAATGGGAACTGAGACACTATTCCTACACTATTCATCCTATTCCAAGAAATTTGTATTTCAAGCGGTTGTTTTTTGGGCGTGGAATAGAATCCTATGTGGATATTCCAATTTGGTAATGATGACTACTTTTCTATTCCAAGATTTTTGCTTGGAATACAATGGAATCTTTAGGAATGGTTGGCCCCAATCTCTCATCTCTCTCTATCTACCCTCCAACTCATCCTCTTTCCAATTTTTCATTCAAACTCTCCAATCCCAAAAGAACACAAAAATAGAGAGTGGACCCCACTTTCTATTCCAAACCCTCATTCCATACTATATTCCACCCAAAAGAACACAAAACTACATTTTCTCTCTCATGTGAATACAACCTTTCACTCTATTCCATTTTTCCTATTCCTGGAAAAGAACAGGCACTTACTGTAGAAGAGGTGACAGGCGGTCTAGTAGTTCAGGTGTCAAGATACAAAAAGGTGGAAAATACAAGTTACATATGGGCTTGTACTTGTTGGAGGGACCACCTTTTTGTGTCTTGCACCTGATCTACATGAATCCCTTATTCAATAGCACATATATTCAAAGTGATTGAAGATAGTTGCTACACGCACATACGCGCATACCAAATTGATCTGAGCAAGACCACTTTTTGAAATGAACAGCAACGAAAATGACTTTTTGAAACACCCGGAAATACATCCACTTTACTTTGAACAGTTGTGTACGTTGGGTAAAATCTGAAGCGGAGAACCAAAATTACTCACCGTGCACCACAGGTAAAAATTTTGCATGCGCACAACAAGCAAAACTTTTGACGGTTGTGCGCGCTGAGTAATTTTGTTCTCCACGTCGCTTTTTACTCACTGCACACAACTATTGATATACAGACAGCGAACAACAGGCAAATTTTTGCATTTTTTGTGCGCTGAGTAAAAATGTTGGCTCTAGACAAAATTACTCAGCGCGCACAACATGCAAAAAAAATTTGCATGTTGTGTGCTCTGAGTAAAAAGTTTTGCTCAATAGCACATATATTCAAAGTGATTGAAGATAGTTGCTACACGCACATACGCGCATACCAAATTGATCTGCGCAAGACCACTTTTTGAAATGAACAGCAACGAAAATGACTTTTTGAAACACCCGTAAATACATCCACTTTACTTTGAACAGTTGTGTACGGTGGGTAAAATCTGAAGCGGAGAACCAAAATTACTCACCGTGCACCACAGGTAAAAATTTTGCATGCGCACAACAAGCAAAACTTTTGACGGTTGTGCGTGCTGAGTAATTTTGTTCTCCACGTCGCTTTTTTCTCACTGCACACAACTATTGATATACAGACAGCGAACAACAGTCAAATTTTTGCATTTTTTGTGCGCTGAGTAAAATGTTGGCTCTAGACAAAATTACTCAGCGCGCACAACATGCAAAAAAAATTTGCATGTTGTGTGCTCTGAGTAAAAAGTTTTGCTCTGGGCAAAATTACCCGGCACGCACAACATGCAAAAGTTTTGCATGCTGTGCGCGCTGAGTAATTTTGCCGAGAGCCAACATTTTTACTCAGTGCGCACAACAGTCAAATATTTTGCATGGTGTGCGCGCTGAGTAGAAATGTTGGCTTTGTACAAAATTACTCAACTTGCACTTTTGCCTTTTGTACGCGCGTGAAACCACAACCCACATTGCCATCATCTCCTCCTCCTACAATGTTCTTCTAAGTGACGAAGCCTGTCAAACCCCCAAGCTCAAAACTCCCTTACTCAACCCTAGTCCTCAACCACCACTTTACCTACACAAACTCCAAACCACCCATCGCCGCCCTTTACGCCCCGCCAGCATGCCTCCGCCTCTGCCCTCCGCCCTTTGTCGCCGTCCTCGAGTGGTCCACCTCATCCCGCGGCCGCCAGTTCGACCGGATCTTTGGCGTATGGATCTCCAGCGTCGAACTCCTCCACGGCTGCACCGCCAAGCACCGCCCCATCGGCATCCGATGGTCCGTCGAGAAGGACATCCCTCGCTACATCTCCCTCCTCTCCAACCCCAAACCCTGTCCGTCGACAAGGACAACATCGTCGACAAGACCTACACCGGCGTCTACCACGTCAATGTCTCCATCCACTTCTATTTCGCCAATTGCCTGCTACATCCCCAAAGCGCCACTTGTGTCGACCGATCTGATCATGCCGATGTCGAGGATCCACCCAGTGAATGACGTGTATTTTCGGTCCTCCCGGACATGCGCTGAGCAGAAACGTAAATAATATTAGTTTATTCGTCATGTGCAGAGTAAAAAGAAAAGGCAGTAGTGCACAGAGCAATTCGGTATGTGCGCGTAGCAACTCCCGAGATTAAAATTTGTCGAATTACAAAGAGCCCGCAAGGAATAAGAAATGGGAATTGATATGCGCACCCACCGTTTTACTCTGCGCTCATACCACTTATTTACAAGTTTGTCACGCGCACATATCCATATATTTTTCTCTTTTAACTCGAGCAAATACCGACCATTTTACTCCTCAGCCCCCCCCCAAACCTATGAGGAGAAGGAAGCGCTGGTGGACAACCTCTTTAACACCCCCTCCCCCTCCCCAGCTGCATCCCCCTCTTCCCCCGCCTCCTCCGACCGCCCCAGCCCACTTCTCAGCCGCCCCAACCGCATCCCCCTCTTTAACTCCTCAGCCGTCCCCCTCCCCCCACCAACGAGGAGAAGGAAGCGATGGCGGAGAACCTCTTTAACACCCCCATCCCCCTCCCCAGCCGCATCCCCATCTTCCCCAGCCTCATCCGACCGCCCCAGCCCCTCCCCCCTCTTCCCCAGCCTCATCCGACCGTCAAAGCCCCCTCCCCACTTCCCAGCCTCCATCCCCCTCCACCGACCTCCCCAGCCCCCTCACCCACCACCTCCTCCACCCGCCCATCCCCCCAATCCCCAGCCCCCTCCCCCTCTTCCCCAGCCTCATCCGACCGTCCAAGCCCCCTCCCCCCTTCCCAGCCTCCATCCCCCTCCACCGACCTCTCCAGCCCCCCTCCCCTCACCCACCACCTCCTCCACCCGCCCATCGCCTCCCAATCCCCATCCCCCTCCTCTGTCATCCCCGGCGAGCGAGGGGAACGGCGAAGGGGGTGACGATTGAGGGGGCTGGGAAGGGACGAGGGAGTTCACGGGAGGAGGAGATGGGTGCTGGGGAGTGGGGGTGGGGGTGGGGGTGGGGATGGGAGGGGTGGAGGAGTGGCCGGGGATGAGGATGGGGATGGGGATCGGGCGGAGGAGGGGGCGGGTGAAGATATAGATGGGTCTGGGGGGTCGGAGGAGGGTGATGGGACTGGGGAGACCCCGGAGAGATCAGACGGCCGCTGAGGTAATTAGACGACGCAATCAATGAAACTCCGAAGTCCTGGGGCTTTTTCAAAAATTTGGTAATTGGTCTGTGCACATGAGTAATTTCAGTAGCAAACTTGTAAATAAGTGGTATGTGCGCGGGAGTAGTGGCAAACTTGTAAATAAGTGGTATGTGTGTGCAGCAAAACATTGGGTGCGCAAATCAATTTTCATATAAAAATAAAATAGCAATCAGACAGCCATGAGGATTTCCAAATTTGGAAATGAGTCGAGAAATATCAAACTGGTTATAATAAGTGATGACTGTTGTTTTATATGCTACAAAAGTCTCTGCTGCTGCAGTGTGCTAGGGACCCAAGCATTATGTTAGCAGTTGGGGAGTTAATGCTTGGGGCTAATGGCTTTGAATGAGTGGGGAATACTTCATTGAGCTGTGAGTTAATTGCAGATGTGTGAGCCTTTTTTTTTGTCCTGCCGACAGTCAGAGAGGGAGAAAAAGATGTTGGCCTTGGTTCTGCAGTCAAGCAATTCATTTTCTAGAGAGCAAATGAAGAGTGCTGCTGTTTGGTTTTCAGAGGGCTGAGAGATGAGCTTCCATTTCCAGAGTGCCGAGAGCCATCTTTGCCTTGGGGAGAGCTGCTGCCATTTTGAGAGCTTGTGAGTTGAGAGAAGAGTGTAAATCTTCCATTGTCTCTTTCTCTGCTTCTTTCTTTGTGAGAGTTGTGGGGGCTTGGAATTGCCAAGTTGTTACTCACAAGAGTGTGAAGAAGAAGGTGTTGGTGTAAGCTCGTGTGCTCGCCTTGATTAGTAGTGGATCGTCTCGAAATGCTGGAGTAGGTTGTTCGCAACCGAACCAGGGTAAAATCCTCCGCCTCATTTATTTTCTGCAATTTGAGATTGTCGTATTTCGCTTACTAATTTGCTTACGCAAGATCCGAAGAGGGATTGGTTGTTTGGTTTGTTGTGTGCCCCTATTTTTCAAGCTTTAGCTCCCTAGCTAGTTGTTAGGGCTTGTTGTTCCGCAGGGCGACAACGGTTTTTTGTCAACAAGTGGTATCAGAGCCTTCGGTTGTTTGTGGAGAAATTGAGTAGCGAAAATGGTTAGTTTGGCGACACTCAACATTGAGAGGTTCACCGGCCGTAATGATTTTAGGTTATGGCAGTCGAGGGTGAAAAATTATTTGAGGCAGACAAAATGTTTTCAGATTGTGTTTGATGAGGAAAACATTGAGAAGGAGGTGACGGCATCATAGAGGGCCGAGATGGAGAGAATGGCGTATAGCGCCATCCAGCTATCATTAGTAGACACCGTCTTAAGAGAGGTGTTGGACGAGGCTACGGCCAAGGATATGTGGAATAAGCTAGAGGGGTTGTATATGAAGAAATCCTTTACAAGCCGCCTCTACTTATTACAGCAGCTGTACACTCTGAAAATGAAGCCCGGATCAGCGGTAAAAGATCACATAGATGAGTTGAATCGGATTGTGATGGAGTTGCGGGGAATGGATGTCAAGATCGAAGACGAGCAACAAGCAGTGATTTTGTTATGTTCGTTGACTGAGGAGTTCTCCCAATTTGTTCGGTCCATGATCTATGGACGAACAACGCTTACCGTAGAAGAGGTGAAGGCGGCGCTCCATACCGAGATGCTATGTGAGAAGGTCCAAGGTAGAGACTTTGGAGGAAACCGCGATGAAGCTTTGCATGTGAGAGGCAGGCAGGACAGAAGAGGAGGTCAAGGCCATTTCAAGAAGAAGGACCGCTCGAAGTCCCGGCATTCCCGTGATAGGAAGGACACCTCATGTTTCATATGCAAGCAGAGAGGCCATTGGAGGAACCAATGCCCCAACAGATTTGGAAAGAAAGGCAATGATGCTTCTGGTTCAGCTTCTTTGGGTTTGGAGGACATGCATATCAGTGATGACAGAGGCCACGGTGAAAGGGGTAGAGATCCAGAGATGTTTGCAGCAGGGGTGTCCGATGAGGCACAAGTTGCGTGGTTGATGGACAGTGGGTGTTCTTTCCATATGACTCCACATCGGAGTTGGTTTTCCACTTACCGTTCCCAAGAAGACGGAGGCTCTATTCTCATGGGGAACAATGCGGCGTGTAAGACCGCGGGTATTGGAACTGTTCGGATCCGCATGCACGATGGGATCGTGCGTACCCTTGCCGATGTCAGACATGTGCCTGATCTTAGGAAGAGCTTGATATCCATCGGTGTGTTGGATAATGTTGGATGCAAGTCAGTTGTAGAGAATGGCCAGCTGAGGGTATCCAAAGGAGCCATGGTTGTGATGAAGGGAATAAAGGTAGGGAATCTATATGCCCTACAAGGTGCCACAGTAGAAGGCGAAGCCGATGCTACCTCTTCTAGCTCGAGTGACGGAGATTCAGCAAAGTTATGGCATTATCGTTTGGGTCACCCGTGTGACAAGACCCTCGATGTTCTCCGTCGAAGAAAATTGATTGGAGCTAGTGATGAGAGTGTGGAGTTTTGTGAAAGCTGTGTGTATGGGAAAAAGACAAAGGTACAGTTCAGCACGGGGAAGCACACTAGCCGAGGTCCACTGGATTACATTCATTCCGATGTTTGGGGGCCGTGTCCTGTAGCGTCAGGAGGTGGGGCTAGGTACTTTGTCCTCTTCATCGATGATTATTCTCGAAAGGTTTGGATGTACTTGATGAAGACAAAAGATCAAACCTTTGGGATGTTCAAGCAATGGCTTGCGATGGTTGAAAAGCAAACTGGCAAGGCGGTGAAAGTCCTTAGATCCGACAACGGAGGCGAGTACACCTCGAGGGAGTTCACAGGATTCTGCAGATCCCATGGGATTCGACGTCATTTTACTACACCAGGGGATCCTCAGTCGAACGGGGTTGTAGAGAGGATGAACAGGACGTTGTTGGAGAGAGTGTGTTGCTTGAGGCACTCTGCTGGTTTGGAGAAGGAATTTTGGGGTGAGATACTCACTACAGCCGTGCACATAGTGAATCGAGTTCCATCGGCGGCAATTGATTACCAAATTCCTGAAGAGAAGTGGAGTGGGAAAATTGGTGACTACTCTTATCTACGCATCGTTGGTTGCCCGGCATATGCACATGAGAGGGGCGACAAGTTGGATCCGAGGGCCAAGAAGTACATTTTCCTTGGATATGGCGATGGCGTGAAAGGATATCGCTTGTGGGACCCGGTGGGCCGCAAGGAGATTTTGAGTAGGCACGTCACATTCGATGAGTCTGTGATGCTCAGGGCGAAGCATACTCATTGGAAGGGGGACGAGTCACCCGAGGAGACCGCACCAGAGACGATTGATCTCCCGATCCCATTTCAGAGGCGACCTGGCAAGGAGCCGATGGTCGAGGTCCCCGGTGCGGGACATGATGAGGTCCATGTTGAGGACCATATGCAGACACCAGTCCCAGCTCAGATACGTGATGAATTTGTTGCAGATGAGGTGCGGAGGTCCAAGAGGACCAAGAAGGCGCCCGAGAAATTTGGAGATTGGGATTACACGGCATTCTCCTTTGACGACATGGCGTCGTATGCCTTAAACATTGAGCACGAGGAGCCTATGACCTACGGTGGAGCCATTAGCTCGAGTGATGCAGCGAATTGGCAAGGAGCTATGGAGGAAGAGATGGAGTCTCTCCACCACAATGACACGTGGGAGTTAGTGCCTCTACCACATGAGAGGCGTGCCATTGGATGTAGGTGGATCTATAAGGTAAAGGAAAGCTCGACCGAAGATGGTGGTGATGTACGGTACAAAGCAAGGCTAGTGGCTAAGGGTTTTGCACAGAGGAAGGGAGAGGACTACAATGAGATATTTTCTCCAGTGGTGAGACACACTTCCATTCGTATTTTGTTGGCACTAGTAGCATCCATGGACATGGAGTTGGAGCAACTTGATGTCAAGACCGCTTTTCTGCATGGTGATTTGGATGAGGAGATTTACATGCACCAACCAGAGGGGTTCTTAGTGGAAGGCAAGGAGAGGATGGTCTGCAGGTTGAGGAAATCCTTGTACGGGTTGAAACAGTCACCCAGACAGAGGTACAAGCGATTTGATAGCTTCATGATGGGTGTAGGTTTTGAGCGGAGCGTGAAGGATCAGTGTGTATATGTGCGCACATTGGATGATGGCTCGCGCATCTACCTGTTACTTTATGTTGACGACATGTTGATTGCTTCCTCAAACATGTCGGAGGTCAAGAAGCTAAAAGTGAAGTTGGGCAAGGAGTTCGATATGAAGGATTTGGGCCCGGCGAAGAAAATCCTAGGGATGGAGATATCCCGGGACAGGAGGAAGGGTGAGTTGAGGTTGTCACAGAAGGGGTATATTGAGAAGGTGCTCATCCGTTATGGAATGGAGAGTGCGAAGCCCGTGGGGACACCTCTTGGAGCTCACTTTCAGCTTTCGGCGTTGCAGTCGCCGAGCACCGAGGATGAGAAGAAGGCTATGTCTCAGGTGCCATATGCTAGTGCAGTGGGGAGTTTGATGTACGCGATGGTTTGCACACGTCCAGATATTGCACAGGCCGTGGGAGTAGTGAGCAGATATATGGTGAACCCAGGCAAGGAGCATTGGCAGGCCGTCAAGTGGATATTGCGATATCTGCGAGGCACAGTTGGTGTCGGTTTGCACTTTGGCAGAGGTGACGGTGTGGTGCTGACATGGTACTGTGATTCTGATTATGCTGGTGACAGGGACAGGCGGAGATCGACCACAGGTTATGTGTTCACGTTGGGCACCGCAGCAGTGTCATGGCGATCTGTCCTACAGTCGGTGGTTGCGTTGTCAACCACGGAGGCCGAGTTGATTGCCGCAGTGGAAGCGGTGAAGGAGGCCAAGTATTTGAGATGTCTGCTAGAGGATTTGGGGTTGCCGCAGAGTTTGTCGTTGGTTTTCAGCGATAGCCAGAGTGCCATTCATCTTGCGAAGCATCAGGCTTACAGTTCGAGGACGAAGCACATTGAGGTCCGTGATTGCTTCCTAGAGGAGGAGAGCAAGCAGATAGAGCTTCAGAAGGTCCCAACTGAGAGGAACCCTGCAGACATGTTCACCAAGCCCGTTCCCGCCATCAAGCTCAAGACCTGCTTGAGCTTGATCTGTTTGGCTTGAGTGTGGCGCCGAAGGGCACAGATTCCGAGACGACGAGGAGGTCCGTGGAGTGACCATAGAGTTTTGATCAAGGTAGAGCTTGGATGGAGTGCTGGAGATTTTTGTAGCAAGGTAGAGTGTTGTTTTATGTGCTACAAAAGTCTCTGCTGCTGCAGTGTGCTAGGGACCCAAGCATTATGTTAGCAGTTGGGGAGTTAATGCTTGGGGCTGATGGCTTTGAATGAGTGGGGAATACTTCATTGAGCTGTGAGTTAATTGCAGATGTGTGAGCCTTCTTTTGTTGTCCTGCCGACAGTCAGAAAGGGAAAACAAATGATGTTGGCCTTGGTTCTGCAGTCAAGCCATTTATTTTCAGAGAGCAAACAAAGAGTTGGCTGCTGTTTGGTTTTCAGAGGGCTGAGAGTTGAGCTGCCGAAGGAAAGACTGCCGAGCTTCCATCTTTTTCTTGAGGAGAGAAGTGGCCATTTTGAGAGCTTGTGAGAGTGAGAAGAGTGTTGATCTTCCATTGTCTCTTTCTCTTCTTCTTTCTTTGTGAGATTTGTGGGGGCTTGGAATTGCCAAGTTGTTACTCACAAGAGTGTGAAGGAGAAGGTGTTGGTGTAAGCTCGTGTGCTCGCCTTGATTAGTAGTGGATCGTCTCGGAATGCTGGAGTAGGTTGTTCGCAACCGAACCAGGGTAAAATCCTCTACCTCATTTATTTTCTGCAATTTGAGATTGCCGTATTTCGTTTACTAATTTGCTTACGCAAGATCCGAAGAGGGATTGGTTGTTTGGTTTGTTGTGTGCCCCAATTTTTCAAGCTTTAGCTCCCTAGCTAGTTGTTAGGGCTTGTTGTTCCGCAGGGCGACAACGGTTTTTTGTCAACAAGTGGTATCAGAGCCTTCGGTTGTTTGTGGAGAAATTGAGTAGCGAAAATGGTTAGTTTGGCGACACTCAACATTGAGAGGTTCACCGGCCGTAATGATTTTAGGTTATGGCAGTCGAGGGTGAAAAATTATTTGAGGCAGACGAAATGTTTTCAGATTGTGTTTGATGAGGAAAACATTGAGAAGGAGGTGACGGCATCACAGAGGGCCGAGATGGAGAGAATGGCGTATAGCGCCATCCAGCTATCGTTAGTCGACACCGTCTTGAGAGAGGTGTTGGATGAGGCTACGGCCAAGGATATGTGGAATAAGCTAGAGGGGTTGTATATGAAGAAATCTTTTACAAGCCGCCTCTACTTATTACAGCAGCTGTACACTCTGAAAATGAAGCCCGGATCAGCGGTAAAAGATCACATAGATGAGTTGAATCGGATTGTGATGGAGTTGCGGGGAATGGATGTCAAGATCGAAGATGAGCAACAAGCAGTGATTTTGTTATGTTCGTTGACTGAGGAGTTCTCCCAATTTGTTCGGTCCATGATCTATGGACGAACAACGCTTACCGTGGAAGAGGTGAAGGCGGCGCTCCATACCGAGATGCTATGTGAGAAGGTCCAAGGTAGAGACTTTGGAGGAAACCGCGATGAAGCTTTGCATGTGAGAGGCAGGCAGGACAGGCGAGGAGGTCAAGGCCATTTCAAGAAGAAGGACCGCTCGAAGTCCCGGCATTCCCGTGATAGGAAGGACACCTCATGTTTCATATGCAAGCAGAGAGGCCATTGGAGGAACCAATGCCCCAACAGATTTGGGAAGAAAGGCAATGATGCTTCTGGTTCAGCTTCTTTGGGTTTGGAGGACATGCATATCAGTGATGACAGAGGCCACGGTGAAAGGGGTAGAGATCCAGAGATGTTTGCAGCAGGGGTGTCCGATGAGGCACAAGTTGCGTGGTTGATGGACAGTGGGTGTTCTTTCCATATGACCCCACCGTTTTACTCTGCGCTCATACCACTTATTTACAAGTTTGTCACGCGCACATATCCATATATTTTTCTCTTTTAACTCGAGCAAATACCGACCATTTTACTCCTCAGCCCCCCCCCCAAACCTATGAGGAGAAGGAAGCGCTGGTGGACAACCTCTTTAACACCCCCTCCCCCTCCCCAGCTGCATCCCCCTCTTCCCCCGCCTCCTCCGACCGCCCCAGCCCACTTCTCAGCCGCCCCAGCCGCATCCCCCTCTTTAACTCCTCAGCCGTCCCCCTCCCCCCACCAACGAGGAGAAGGAAGCGATTGCGGAGAACCTCTTTAACACCCCCATCCCCCTCCCCAGCCGCATCCCCATCTTCCCCAGCCTCATCCGACCGCCCCAGCCCCTCCCCCCTCTTCCCCAGCCTCATCCGACCGTCAAAGCCCCCTCCCCACTTCCCAGCCTCCATCCCCCTCCACCGACCTCCCCAGCCCCCTCACCCACCACCTCCTCCACCCGCCCATCCCCCCAATCCCCAGCCCCCTCCCCCTCTTCCCCAGCCTCATCCGACCGTCCAAGCCCCCTCCCCCCTTCCCAGCCTCCACCCCCCTCCACCGACCTCTCCAGCCCCCCTCCCCTCACCCACCACCTCCTCCACCCGCCCATCGCCTCCCAATCCCCATCCCCCTCCTCTGTCATCCCCGGCGAGCGAGGGGAACGGCGAAGGGGGGTGACGATTGAGGGGGCTGGGAAGGGACGAGGGAGTTCACGGGAGGAGGAGATGGGTGCTGGGGAGTGGGGGTGGGGGTGGGGGTGGGGATGGGAGGGGTGGAGGAGTGGCCGGGGATGAGGATGGGGATGGGGATCGGGCGGAGGAGGGGGCGGGTGAAGATATAGATGGGTCTGGGGGGTCGGAGGAGGGTGATGGGACTGGGGAGACCCCGGAGAGATCAGACGGCCGCTGAGGTAATTAGACGACGCAATCAATGAAACTCCGAAGTCTTGGGGCTTTTTCAAAAATTTGGTAATTGGTCTGTGCACATGAGTAATTTCAGTAGCAAACTTGTAAATAAGTGGTATGTGCGCGGGAGTAGTGGCAAACTTGTAAATAAGTGGTATGTGTGTGCAGCAAAACATTGGGTGCGCAAATCAATTTTCATATAAAAATAAAATAGCAATCAGACAGCCATGAGGATTTCCAAATTTGGAAATGAGTCGAGAAATATCAAACTGGTTATAATAAGTGATGACTGCAATCCATTTGGATTCATGAGCGTTGATCGTCTCGGCTACTATAACTTGTCAATATGGGCGTGCATGAAATAACTTTATATGGCACCATTGTTATTAACTCCTGGAAGATATTCTCCGAGAAGTGACATTGATTTAGGTTTGAAAGTCTTTAATTGATGTGCTGAAACTTCTCTAAGAGAATGGAATCGCTACTTACTTATGATGCTAATGCATGATGAAATTTCAAATGCTGATTATGGTCTTGTGGACTAGTAAAGATATCGTTTGGAAAATTATTTTCCAAATTATGAAAGATATGAATGTATATAGAAATTGATGGTTGGCTGGCTGTGGAGGAGCATGGATTAGTTAATATGCTCAACGAGTTCTAGTGGGACTTCCAAGCTAAACTCTGGCATATAATCATCATGCGGCTCATGCTTCAGCTTGTGCTTAGTCACATGCTCGGACTTAGGCTCAAGCTTGGACTCAATCATGGTCTTAGGCTCTAGATCAGTATATGGCACAGGCTCAAGCTCAAGCTTTAGATGCTTCCTCATGCTCAGCTCATTGGAGTTCACCCTATTCTTTTGCCAACAACTCGAATCTTGGGTTGGGAAGTGATCAAAACATTTTTCTTCCTATTAAATATGAATGTGCGTGTTTAATTTTCTAAAACTCATCATATATAGGTCGTTCAACCAAGTCTTTCCTGGAAAATATATGCCTCATCCATGGGTATAACGGCATATCAAATATGATTATGATAACTCCCAAAATGGATATGTACAAAGTGCTGGATCATGAGATGGAAATGAGAAATACCATAGGATGGGTTAATAGTATTTATGAAATAAAATAATCCTCTAAAAAATTCTCCCTACGATTACAATTAGAGTTACCTAATTTAATTAATCAACAAGCTCACTTGCAACAATAGAGTATAGCCGCAGAATATAAAACTTGCAAGTAAGAGATAATGAACAGAAATCACAAACACAAACGCAAGGAAATTACCACTGTTTCAGTTAGACCCCTTACATATGTCCATCATCCACTATCACTATGATAGAACTATCTCAGCAACCATGATGATTTTCTACAACCATCTCCCTACAAGATGATTTACAAACCACCTTGCCTACCACAAGTATTTTTTCCTCACAATACTAATTGAGAATACTTACAATGCTTTTGTTATACACTTACATGTAGCCTTGATTTGAAGCTCTTGTGAATGTGTAATGGCTATAGAAGAAAACTTGATCTCAAAAGATAGGATTTTTGGCTTTAGGAGATTAAGTGTTTTGGCCAAACTAAAGATTCAAAAGCTTGGAAAACTTAGCTAAAAGAAGAGGGTTTTTCTGTAAGATTTTAAAGCTTTGAAAACTGTTTCTCTTTAGAATTTGATCATTCAATTCATACATTAAAATCTGAACAATCCTCAATTTAAGAAAATTTTTGGGTTCAAACAGTTAACCAAAATACATCTAAATAGTCAAAAATGACTAGTTAAAATTCGACTGGTATAGGCTAATGGCTAGTAACTAGTCGACTATAGTTCACCCACTGGTCAACTAGTTGGTAACTAGTGGACCAGTTGGTGAACAATGGTCGACTAGTTTGGCCCTGTCAAATTTCCCAAGACCACTAGTTGATCATAGTACTAGAACCAATTAACTACAGTGTAACCACAAGTTGACTAATGTCATAACTCTGATCGGCTAGTTTTCTGACATTGATCTAGCCTAGTGCAGATACATCAACTAGTCGACTGAAGTATCATATCGGTCGACTAGTTTGCTTGAAACCATAAATATGGCATATAAACACCTGGAAAATAATTGGAAACATTTTAAATTTTTTATATCTATTCCTAAGTATGTGCGAGCTTCAACTAAGGCTTAACATGCTAAGACAAGGAAGACAAAGATAATATCAAAAATAAATATTACATTATAGTCCACTGATGGACACTTTGAGCTCCTTGTTTAGCTTCATTTGATTCATGGCCTTATTGACCTCACTTTAGCTTTGAGTGATTCTTGAATTTGCGTGAAGCTCATTTAGCACTCATATCATATTAGATGATATGTTTACTCACAATCATAACTATGTGGGGTGACTCAATATCCTAACACTAAGCATCGTTGGGTACCTGCATGAATGGTCTTATCAACCGAAGTGACGTTATATGACCATGGGTGAGGCTTAGTAAATAGACACATTATCTCTAAAGCCGATTTGTCAGCAATATTAACATAACTTCCATCATCAATTGTCAATTTATAGGACTTATCACCTACATTGAAATAGGTGTAGAAATTGCTAGTCCAACGCCAATCTTCCACACATTTAGGTGTTATAGGCAAACATCTAACTGCATTGAGACGATCACTAGATTCATATAAGTCTTCATCTGCATTAGGAGTACTTTCATGTGCATATATCTAGTTAATCATTTCTATAAAATATGTAGTGACTCAAACTGGCTTTTAACTGGTTCAGATAGATCTGAAATCTGTTTGAAACAGCTTCAAAATCTTCAAAATAGCGAACTGTGTGTAAAAATGACTGCGAAATCCTGGGCATAATCTCTACAATTTTTGGAAGTTAGTGTAGCACATGAAAAAACTTGAAAAATCAAACACAACGCTATATAAAAAAATTTAAATTTTTTGGCTAAGCTGAGTTTTTTTGCCTCTGTTTTGAATTCTTTTCTTCTTGCTCGGTTTTGATCTTTTTTCCTCTCCGTTTTTCAAAATTTTCCTTCTTGTTTTCCTCTCTTTTTTTATTTTTGATTTTCTTTTTTCCCTTTTATATTTTTCTATCATTTTTTACGGATGTTTTTTTCACTCTTTTTTAAATTTTAATCTTTTCAATCTAAAAATTAACCAACGTTAAAAAACAGATAAAGAAGAAAAATAAAAAGAAACAAAAATTTGGAAAAGGACAGTGTTTGGCTCTGATATCAAATGCGATGCAGAATGGAAGAGAAAAATTGTGATGGAGATTTTGGGGAGAAAGAAAATTAGGGATTGATAAATCTTTGGCCTCACATACTAAAGATTTGATGATCACTGACTCACATACCTCATACGCAGTAATTTTCTAGACCGCACACTCAATCAACCAAACCCATTCCCGAACTCCAATGCAAATGATTTAATTTTTGGAAAAAACAAAGTTTACAAGAAGTTTCTCAAATTATACTCAATTGTCATCATTAATAAAGATCATATTTATATGCCAATACAACGATGATTTAACTTATACTAAAACTCCTAAATAGATTTAAATAAAGACTTTGAAATAAAACAAAAGAGTTCCTTAGAACAAGAAACTCAAAAAGACTCAAACCCATATTAAAAGAAACACTAAAAAGACTCAAATTCCTTTTTAAAAAGTAACTTTAAAAACATTCAAATTTCTTTAAAGAAGGAAAATCTAAAATGACTCAAATAACTAAATCTAAAAGATTCAAATAAATTAAAATAATAGAATCTAAAAAGACTCAAATACTAAAATCCTAATAAATTGTATCCCTATCAATATGTCAAACAAATATATATTTGTCTTTCCAGTTTGTGCTGCTGATCTTTGTGTATCATATAGTCATATGTTTAATTTTTAGTGCAAATAGAAGATAATTATTGCCATGGAATAGATTCTAAAACTGGAGTAGTAAGTTTGAAGGTACGGTGGAAGCAAACGAACCATCAAGATAATTAAATGGATTTAAAAATGTTCGAATTACTAGAAACCTTGCCGAAGATGAAATTTTTCCAACATCATTATAATAAAAATGTTTCTATTGGACTAAGCAAATTAATAAAAAAAGGGGAAAAAAATGAAACCTCAGCAGTGAAAAAACTGAAACAGTTGAATTTAAGACAAAGAATGCCAGTAGGAAAGACCAAATTTAGTATCTTATTTTGTTTTACCATAATGGAAGAATTTGACGATACGACATAATTTGCATGCTATGCATACATATAAAAATATATACAAAAATCAATTGGTGTATGGAAAGCCTACAACAGTTCCCCATGCTGCTTCTCTCATTCGATGGCTTCCCCCGAATCCTGGTATTATTAAGCTGAATGTAGATGGGGCAAGTAAAGGGAACCCAGGCCTTGCAAGGGCTGGAGGTATTTTTCGCGATGGTCATGGAAAATGGATACGTGGGTTTTCCGCCAATATTGGATGGTGTACTAGTTTGAATGCGGAACTTCAGGCTATTCATTTTGGATTGGAGATTGCTTGGCAAGAAGGGTTCCTGGAGATTATGTGTGAATCAGATTCGAAAGTCGCACTCCTGCTTCTTAACTCGTCGGAGGTCTACTACCACCCTCTTTTGAATCTTATCTGGATATTAAACAGCTAGCTACAAGATTTCATCTCTGTACCTTCCATCATGTCTTTCGAGAGGCAAACTTCTGTGCTGATGCGTTAGCTAACTTGGGCTGTCACTTAGAGGAAGAATTACGGATTTGGGAACATGCTCCTGCTCCATTATCCCAATTGCTTATGTTGGATGTAAATGGTATTGCTGGTAACATAGGGTTCTCTCTCTGATTAGTGTTTCTTTTTCTGATGTATCAAAAAAAAGGTATTAAGATAATCTAAAGGTCATTGTGATTTAAATGCATTAACAAACCAAGAAGATCTACATGTAGTGGATATTGGCAACAATGGTGATAGGCATCTTGCATTGCACATCAAAATGTCAAAAGATAAGATGCAAAACTTTTGTGAGATGCTAAAATTGGTGATTACTATGGATGGGTACACTTTGAACATTTCTAATAATGTCGAAGTTCAAGAAAGAAAAATTCTGAAATTCTAAACTTATGATTATCATATCATCCTACGTAGTGCTTCCTATTACAATGCAAAACAACATGTACAGAGAAGTGGCTAGAGCCTTGATAAAATTTTGTAGCCTATTCAATTAGGCATATCAAATGTAATAGATGTGAATGTGTTCAAGAAGTTAAAGGAATAAGTGGTGAAAACATTACGTAAACTGGAGCTATTATATCCACTGACATTTTTTATGTTTATGACACATATTGCCATGCATTTAGCTTACGAAGCATATACTACTATACCAGCCATCTATTGATATGTGTATCTTATCGAGTGGTTTGCCAAATAACATTTCTGCTAGCCAAATTTAATTTTTCAATATGCATGTTTTGATACCTTAACTTTCTAAGTACTTGGGTTTCATGAAATGTTTGGTGCATAAACATGCATATCAAGATCAATTTCTAATAAGGACATGTATAATGAGTCCTTGATGTTCATCTCTCTTTACGCAACATAATGTAGAAATTAAGTTAAATCATCACAGGCATGTAAGAGGAGTGTCATTTACATATTGTTGTCACACAAAATGTAAGGTGATATATGGTGGATCCTGTGGATGACAATAGAACATTAGGGGGAATAGTGTTTTATAAAAGATATACAAAGATATAAGAAAGGGTTACTAATATAGATCTTTTCAACAACCACAAACTCAACAAATAATAACTCAATGAGATTTGCAACAGAATAAAATAAGGCTTATAGTAATAATAGAATAAAGTTGAGATATGCAAACCAAATAGAGTACAATCACAAACACAACAAACTTTATCTTGGGTTGGTCTCCCTGATCTACTCAAGTCTCTAAGCTCACCGCTTGAGATTTTCAATAAACATCCCTTGCAAACCGTATGAGGAAAATACTTGCAACTTGGTAAAACACCCTTGCCAATTGCAAACCTTCAATCTTAATATCATGGGACATGGAAACATTACAACTCTCCAACCGAAAGTAAGAACCACCTCACAACTAAGGCAAATACCTCACAACCAAGGCAAAGCTTGAAAACAAAGCCTACAATTTCTCTTATAGCATTTGAAGATTTGTGCGCATGAATATAGAAGTGGCTATGGGAGATGGGTTCTATTATATAGGATTTGATCTTGGAAGAAATAGAAACTATGGCTCAAAGTAGATCGAAAATGAAAGCACAAAGCACAAAGGGCAATATGGCATTTTTCTATTGTTTTTCCTCTTATATCTTGTATAAATAACTAAGAAATAATTTCTATTTATTGAGGGAAAATTTTATGAGAGAAAATGTCTAAAACACCCTCTACAACGCCTAGAAATTGCTAGTTAATTAAAGGCAAACTCAGCCAACACTAGTTGATTAGTCCACTAGTGAAGGACCATTAGTCGAATAATGCTTTACCATTGGTCACAAATGTTTAAGTGTTTGTTGACTAAACTTTCTAGCCAAAATTTCAGCCTATTTTCAGTCGTCTATTAGTTGACTAGGGGTTGAGCATTGGTCGACTAATTAGGGTAAAAATGCACATTTTAAGTATGAAACCTAAGTGTTTTGTTTAGGATAAATTTCACATTTCTAAGCCTATTACTAGGGTTTCATGTGTGTGGTGCATCTTTAAGGTTAGCATATGTTCTAAGACATATTAAAACATATGTTCTAAGACGGGAAATATAGAAAATACATCAATTGCATAATTTGACTTTAATATCTTGATTGATATAGCCATGTGTCAATCTTCTTATCATAGATGTCTTCTTCAA
Source organism: Scilla litardierei (assembly GCA_030789695.1). Taxonomy (NCBI): domain Eukaryota; kingdom Viridiplantae; phylum Streptophyta; class Magnoliopsida; order Asparagales; family Asparagaceae; genus Scilla; species Scilla litardierei. The sequence continues at coordinate 46,783,589 of CM061138.1, read as the reverse complement.
TCTTGTTGCTTTGATGTTGTTTTAGCATACAATTACTTGTCATTCACATTTGAACTTTTGTCCTTTGCGCTTTGCTAAGATTTCCTAACAGCTACACAAACACAGTAGGGCAAGCATTATGTTTGATCATCATCAAAATATTTATTGGGGGATTCCAATATCCAATAACATGTATTTCAAACAATGTAATCATGCATGGGAACTGTAGTACCTTTACGAGGACGTGGATGATCTATCTTTGATTGATGTCTTAAGCGACAACTACACACCTTCCTTCTTGGATCTGAACACCTCAACTAGTAATATTAAGAGGTTGGGATGGCTCTCGATCTAAACTGCTCCGATGCTCAAGTCAAATGAGCCACCACCAATAACCAAAGCAGTATAAATGTGCATAAACTCAAAACAACATGCATGATCTTATAAACATAATGACTTAAATAACAAAACATTATGGGTATTATCCTCAATACCAGAAACCTTAGCCGCATTTTACGTTTCCTCCTTTCCCCGTGTTTTAAGTGGATGCCATCTTGATTGGCCAAAGTTTGATCTAGCCTAATCAAGCCCGAAGATCCATGTCACGGGCTACCACTCCCATTCATTTCATGCGTAGGCATTCACATGCTAGAACAGCACAACACGTCCTGCTTTGGATCGAAGCCTATTCAAGTAGGCTAGAGCTTCCTTCATGTAATTCAGTACGTAGAGATTAATCAATTAAGCATAATGATTAAACTTAAAACCAAGCAACGACATGCAAGACTTGATAACGCAGTTCGGTGTGCACACTTACATCTGCGGGGCCACGTCCAGAAAGAATAGATTACTCCACTAAAATATCAATGAATACAATCACTAATACCGGATATCTACTAGGAGGAACAAACTCCTCCTCAATACAAACCGCGATGGGTGGTCTCTACCAACCCCATGGAGTAATCTATGCAAGTTCCCGTTGCATGCAAGATCCCCTTGCTATACTGACTATAATAAACTCCTTTGATCCCTATGTGCGTAGCCGTCAGCCTCCCTCCCAGAGTTCTTCAAACAACTTTTTCCAAAACAGTCAAACCCTAGCCGCAAACTGCACTGCAATATATACCGCGCCCCAACCTCAAAGTAGATAAGGCAAGTCGCTTGATAGAATCCCGTGCAGATCGGCAGCACACAAATTTAGGAATCACTTCGGGCAAGTGGTTCCGTAATATCTTCAACAACTCTTTCAACCAATATTTGCGGGTCAATATATCTCCAACAGATCTTTCAATCATATCTGAGAGATAACAACTTCCTAATGTATCTTCAATGGTTCTTCTTCTTAGTAGCATATAACAAAATCCCTTGAAGAGAAAGCAATAAGATCTGAAGTAATCCACCTTCAAACTTCTGATGACCGCCATTCTTTCCAAAGCTTCAGAATAGCATGTTAGATCTCATGTTGCAACATGACGTTTAACAAGACATACAACATGTCCAAAAATAAGATCTTTTAAACAAGGATAATTAAGAATTACTGAAATATACAAGTGCCACTAATGACAAAACAGTCACATTACGTATGACCCAACACTTCACTATTCCTAAAACATGTTTCAAATCTTTCAGGCTTGACCGAATATCTATGCGTAACAATTGTCCTTTACTTCAACATTCACTGTGCGCAGATGTCAAAGTGAAGGTGCACACTATTTTTTATAATGTAGATGTTGATATTCGAATGAAACCACTTCCTGCATGAAAATCATATTCCTACGATATTGAACTTGCATCAAGTGGTTAGCCATAAAATGTTTTTTAACCCATTTATCCAAAAATTAATCATTTTGACAAATTCAAATAACATCAATATTTGCTCATCCGACTGAACGCACATAAGCCACCTGAGGGCGAAGCCAAAACGAGTATCGAAGGGCGAAACGTGCGCACAGGCCAAAATCAGTACATTGCTCATAATGATAGCAATCCATTATATTTTTTATATTTAAATAAATATTTATTTTGATTTGAAATTAATTTATAGTTAATTTTGTTGAGCCTTGTACATGGATGCAATAATAGCTAAAAGGTTGAGACTTTGGTTGTATATGCAGAAGGTCCTATGTTTGACATCTATCAGAAGCGTTAGACCTGCGTGTGGACGTGCTGAAATCACAGAAATCATCCTTGCACGAAAATCAGATCACTTACATCAACAGCATTCCATGTTTCAGACCATTCACAATAATTTTGTTTAATTTTTTTCTGTTATTAAACAAGCATCTGTAGAACTCATGATTTTGATAATAAATATGTGAAATGTAAACTCAAACATCTTCGCAAAGAAAGGAGCTTGAATCGGTGTCATGTAACTTTAGCATAAACCAAATTAGATTTGACAAGGGAAAGAATTACCAGGCCACTTGATAAAGAACCTTACTACACTTCATGAAGACTTCAACACACTCGTAAAGATTCAATTAGGGCCGAGCCAAAAGTTATGCACATGATCAGGATGGTTCAAGGATCAAGTATGCATCACAGAATACATAGCCATCACGCTTTTATTACATATCATACTAACATAGTTAAGTCAGGATGAAGTCAGCTGCATGCTGAAGTCCCATAATTTTTTGGCCAACTCGGCATCAGTAGCTTTAGCGCTCGGCGTGGACACATTACAGTCGCTGAAATACTTTCCAGCAACTCCTTTAACGTGAGGATGCATTGCCACATAACATGTCGTTGCGGCGCCCTGTATAAAATCAATTCACATACATCAACACCATCCACCTTTTCGAAATAGTTTGATTTGGTTTGATTCTATTCCAATTTGACGCAAATATTGGTGGAAATGACAAGTTCCAAGTTGGTATTATATTGTAAGAAGATATATGAACTGGAAATTTCAGTAACTTTGTAAAGAAAAGAGCTTGAATGGGTGTTATGTAACTCGGCCTCAACTGAAGTAAGATCCAATGGGGGAATGCATAACCAGGCCACTTAATACAGAACTAAACCACACTTGAATAAAAATTTCAACAAATTTAGCAAAAGATTCAAATGGAGCCGAGTTAGGTTACTCTGGTTATGTGTCCGTTTGGGCTATGCACCATAAGGAGAATGGTTTACTGGTTGGGAATAAAGAAAGTATGACAGAAATAAAAACCCGAATCTGCATAGTACACTCATACGTAGACACACAATTTTACTGACATGGTGAAAAGATCAGGATGCTTATGATTACACAGTACATATCCATCAAGGTTTACAATTTGTAAAACATAAAATTCAGATATGGGCGCGAGCCAACATTTAAGTGCCATATACACATTTGTAATCAAGAAAACTCTAGGTTCTAGAATATTGGGTAGAAACATCAAAGAATCTTTGGTAAAAACATCAAAGGAATGTTTAAGAGGGTTTGAACCAGAGGTTAAAATTGACGCTGTTAAGCTGTGGTTGAAAATCATCCTCTAGAGAACATCTGATTTTTTTTCCTTTTCTTTTTTGTCTCGCCCCCTCTTTTTAAAGGAAGAAGATCAGATTGTTGACGAGTGTATAAATAGAGGAGCTCTGATATAGTTTGGTATGAGGATAAAAGCAAGTAAAAGAGTAAATAATTATAGAAAAGGGTTGTTTATATCCTAAGCCATGTGTCTATTTTCCTAGGAGCAAGAAAAACAATAAGGTATATGGGAATGAACCGCATTAGCAAATGGCTGCTAATCCGCTTACCAGGTGGCTAGATGTAGAATTGTATAGATCATATGTTAGGGCTCAAGTAAGCAGCTATTTTTGCTACGTTAGACCGTATCAATCTCACCTGAAGATTTACACACACACACACACACACACAGAGATATTATGGATCTAGATTTGTCCACAAAACCCTAACAAAACATCACCCATTAATTGCAACAAACATTAGAGTCAACGAGGAGGTGAGATAATTATAGAGACAAAAAATTGAATTCATTCAATACTGAGAGTTACAATAGCGAATATATAATTGCATATTTTCACCACAGAAAACATACGAGTATAAACTATATATATTACTGATCCTTTAAAGAATATACTCTTGATGCTAGCCAAACAATAAATAAATATTACCTGCTGAACATTTTTCGCAATGAATCTCCCAACGGTGCTGCAAAAAATGCTCAAAGCAACTGAAAGAAAATGATAAACACTATTAGGCTCCCCAAGCCTTCACTTGCTGGAATACAGCATCCACCTCAGGTTAACAAAACAAATTTAGAACACAAGTTCAATAGTTTTCTAAAATATCAGATTCTAATTGCATGCATCATATTTGCCTATGACATCATTTCTCTGAGACAAGGGCTTCCACAGATCTGCCCTTGATATCTACTTTTTCGTTGGGCGGGGGCGGCCCGGGGGGGGGGGGGGGGGGGGGGGGGGGGGGGGGGGGGGGGGGCTTTCTCTCAACAGTATATATAAAAGTTTGCATATGACAGTTACACAAGCTATTAAAAACCATATGCTATGATTAAAAACAGTGAGTGCACTCTATATTACAGTAACATGAATTGTGCATATTTGTGTAGTCTTCCATCTACAGTGTTTGCATTTACATTGTATGCCTTGACCTTTTCTTTGACATTTGTTTATTGCAGTACCAATATGGCAGCTACAGTGATGGCTCGAAAGTGTATAGATGAAACTAGTGGAATGATATTGTGTAATGTGTGTTATTGGGTGTGTTTGTAAAGAAAAGAGTGGGTTAATATAAATAGAAGTGATAGCCATTCTTTGGGGCTAATCACTATTTTCCCCAAATTCTACATGGTATCAGAGCAAAACACCCTAAAACCCTAGCCCTAAAACCCTAAAACTACCCTAGCCCGCACGCGCAGCCGCCGCCCACGCACGCCGCGCCTCCGCCTGCTGCTGCGTGCGCCGCTGCCGCCTGCTGCTGCGCGCGCGCCGCCGCCTGCTGCTGCGCGCGCCGCCGCCACCTGCGCGCGCCACCGCTCCACTGCCGCTGCTGATCCGCTGCTGATCCTCCTCTCCCCTATTCCCTTGCACGTCCTCTTCTAGCCGCCACAAAGCCCTGACTAGCCACAAAAAGAGAACCCCAAAAAACCCTAACCCAAGATCTATGGTAGAGCCATGAAGAGGACTCCATAGATTTACGGTTAGAGTATGACCTAGAAGAGGAGGAGGAGAAGTAGATCTGCGGATCTAAGAAGGGAGAAAGGAGAGATCTGCGGATCTGGAGAGATGGGGGACAATCTTACCTCAGCTGACATGAAGGCCTTCATTGGAGAGATAACGAAGCTGCTTGCTTCGAAGGAGTTGGGATCCTCGAGTGGATCGACGCCTTCACGACCCGTGCAGAAGCTGGAATTGATGCCCAATGATGTGAAATTGGAAGGGACGAAGAATTACCTCAGTTGGTCCATGTAACAACCAGTATTTATAGACGTCTTGATTTCGTTGTGTGCCGTATTTTGTTTTGATTGTCCAGATGTTTTCGTGCGCGAGTCCTATTTCTACGCGTCGACACGAGCGCGTCTCGGATTTCTAATTTTTACCATGGCGTAATTAATTAATTTTAACCCTAATTATTTACCCTAACTAATTAATTGGTTGATTAACTTACCTAACCTATTGAATCCCACCGAATGAATCGGTGAGATCCAACTAACACCATCAATCCCTCTCCCCCACAACCATCTCCCTCCATTCAATTTGTCTCCCCTTCACCGTTTGTATTTCAATTGCAGCAAGAAATCATCCACAAACCCACATCGAAAGCCAAACAACCCAAATTCAAACAATCAACCACAAAAATTCCCAGAAATCAAACCAAATCAGAGAAACCCAAATCATTTCAGAAAACAGAAGTGAGGGGAGAAGAAGAGATCTGAGATCTACAATTTCAGATTCAAAATACATCTTCAGATCTATCCATAATATACAACACAACCCTCTCCCGTGCCTCTCCTCCCCAGGCCGCCAAGCCCCCAACCTTAGGCCGCCGCTGCGCGTGCGTCCCCGCTGCCCTAGCCGCGCCTCCCGCTGCCCTAGCCGCCACCGCCGCACTTCGAACAGCCGCCGCCCCCTGCATAGTCGCCGACACTCTAGGCCGTGCCGCCCCTCCCTCTGCCGAAGCCCCCTTCCGCCCAGGCCGCCATCAACCCCCCTTAAGTCGTCGCCCTCTTCTGCCCTAGTCGCCCTCCCCTCCGTGAGCCCTCCTGCAGAAGAAAAAAAGAAGAAGAAGAAAGAGTCAGATCTGTTGTAGAAAAAAAGAAAAAAAAAAGGAAAAGAAGAAAACAGGAGAAGACAGTAAGAAGGGAGAAGAGATAAGGTATAATCTTATTGGGTTTTTCTAATGGGTTAAGTTTTCCTATTGGGTTTGGGCTTTAATATTTCTTATTGGGTTTAATTTGTTCTTGGATTTATTCTTATTGGGTTTAAGATGTTAATGGGTTTGGGGAGTTAGCTTATTGGGTTGGGTTTATTAAAACTAGTAAGTTAGCCTAGGTTGTTAGTAATGTTAGTATTATAGGATGTTAGTTTAAATAATTGCGTTCGACTAGCTTATTGTTGTTTGTTTAATAACGCAGATACGTCGCGACCTTCCATACAACTACTAAGACACCCAAAATCATCCCAGTCAGGCAAGTGTGCTACCTTGAACTGTTAACCTTTTAAAATTGTTACTTAATTCAAAAGTTGTATTCCCTTGCTTTAGAATGTATTAAATCTCGAAACGCTTCACTTCATGCCATACCCACACCTGATTAGAACGCACTCTTGAATTGCTTAGTACTATGGACATTGACGGAACAATTTGAACAACTTGAATTCGTAAAAATCGTTTGCTTCAAGGCAAACATCTCGATTTCGTGAACACGTGCATTCGTGATTAGGCTGGCCCGTGTTCAGCACATTTTCGGGTGGGGTTAGGGTTGAGCGGTTGCTAAGCGTATGAAAGGGTCATGTCTTTAAGAACACCACCTATACGGTGGGTTAGTATCAATCGCGATTATACCCCCGCGAGAAGAATGACTTACTCATCACGTCTTAAAGGCGAGAACCCTAAGCATGTTAGATAAACATTGCATGAAAATGGAAATGATTGTCACAAATTTAGTCGTACTTTAAAACTGCCCACTTGTTTTAAATACATTCGAACTGCTAAGTTGTTTTAAATTTCGTAGAACTGACATGCTTAAAAGTACTTTACTTTCTTTAAATTTGTTATAACCATGTTGTAGACATCTTGCGCAAAATTTCATATTTCGTTATTATTACACACCTTGCCTTGGGTTGGCTAACCTTTTCTTGCAGACCCTTGCTGACATACATTCGTGTTTTTGGAATGTATGTCAGATCCCGAGCCGGCATACCAGGAGGATCTGTTTGAGACACCTGACTTGGAAAGTCAGGAATTTGCCGTTGACGCTGAGTCACTCCCTGCGGAGGACTAGAGCTCGGACTATTGCTGTTCCCCTCTGGATTTCCTATTGTATCTTTTTATTGATGTATGACGCTGTTGTATTTCTTTGGCCCTGCTGAGGCCTTGTCTTGTAATTTTTATTTCTGCGAACTTCTAGATTGTGGCATGTAATTTAATAATGTTTTTATTGTTCTGGTAAGCAAGCAAGAATCCTGCAAGTTGTTATCACAGACGCGTAATGAACTCGAGTTTCACCGCTCCAGTTCATGCGGACCTTTGTAACGCTCTCGCTTCCACCGTTTTGGGAAGCGGGGCGTGACAGTCCAGGAGGGTGCATCTCATCCTGAAGTCGAAGGGGTTAGAAGGCGTCGTTCTGGGTTCATGTAAGGAACCGGTGGATAAGGATGGGGATGATTGGAAAATCTGGAGCACCACCAACTCACTGGTGGCTGCTTGGTTGATGACATCGATGGTTCCACCCATTGCTGGGATGGTGGAGGCCATAAAGAGTGCTGCGGGGATATGGAGTATGGTGGAGAAAATGTATTCTGGAGCAGGGAATGTGATGCTCATGATGGAGGTTCAGGGCAAGGTCGACACCTTGAAGCAGGGGGAGATGTCTATTCTAGCCTACTCTGCGGAGTTGAAAAGGCTGTGGTCAGAGTTAGACCATTATGACCCTATTGATCTGCCTGATCCTAGGAGTGCTGCGATAGACAGGAAGTGGGTGGAGCGTAGGCGTGTGACACATTTTCTGAGGAACCTGAATGGAGATTTTGAGGTCAGGAGGGCGAGTATGTGTCACTTATCCTTCATCCCATCTCTGGAGGAGGCCATAGCTGCAATGGCACAGGAGGAGACCAGACTGAGAGTTATGAAGGATGAGGGTACTCAGGTCACTCGGGCTGCACTGGTTGTACCGGCAGTGGCAGCAGTGAGCGAGGATCGAGAGTGCTACACCTGTGGGGTGAAGGGGCACCTGAGCTTTAACTGCCCACAGAAGGGTAGCGGACGAGGACGTGGCACTGGAGGCAGATGAGGAGGTCGTTGGGGCCGTGGAGGCCGTGGACGAGGTCGCGGCGGCCCACGGGCCAACTTTGCTACCGTTGATGGACGACATGAGACAATGATGATTGAGGCTACGCCAGCTGAGGCGTCAGATCTAGAGCAGCGGAGACAGTCCAGGTCTACTACTGAGAGCTCGGAGAGTCATGCAGACCAGACTAGGGATGTTGCTTCGCCATTCGGTAACTTTGCCCACTTCGCTCACACAGGATCAGGTAACCAATTAGCCCTTTCATGTAGAGATCATATAGAGTGGATTATTGACTCAGGTGCATCTAGTCATGTGTCAGGTGCATATAGACAGTTTTCCACATATAAACCACATACCATTCATGAAACTGTTCAGACAGCTGATGGCACATCCCAACCCATTAGAGGGATTGGCACTATTTAGTGCACTCCCTCCATACGCCTCTCTTCAGTCCTTCACGTCCCATCATTTCCAGTCAACCTTTTATCTGTTGGCTCTATTGTTGATGATCTCGACTGTAGCATTACTTTTGACTCTACTCATTGTGTGTTGCAGGAAAGAAAGACTGGGAGGAGGCTTGGGACTGGCGTCAGGCGTGATGGACTGTGGTATCTTGACAGAGCTAGTGGGGATGCTGCACTGGCTGTCGTTGGTGGAGAAAAGGAAAGGGATGTACTTTTATTACATTGTCAGTTGGGACACTTGCCTTTTGATATGTTGAGCAAAATGTATCCTGATATTTTGAATAGAGTGAATGAAATGAATTTGAAGTGTGATGCATGTGAATTTGGGAAACACACTAGGACATCATATCCTAGTGTGGTGATGAGGAGTGTAGAGAGATTTCATCTTATTCACTCAGATGTTTGGGGACCCTGCCCAGTGACTTCAATAAGTGGGTTCAGGTGGTTTATCACTTTCATAGATTGTCATTCTCGAATGACATGGCTTTACATGATGAAAAACAAAAGCGAAGCGTTGAAGTGTTTTCAGGACTTCCATAGAAGTGTCAGAAATGTGTATGAGGCCAAGATCCGTGTCTTGAGAACGGATAATGGGACAGAGTATGTAAACAAGGAGTTTGCATCTTATCTATCTGAGAGTGGGATAACTCATCAAACCACTTGTCCCAACACCCCTCAACAGAACAGAGTTGCTGAAAGGAAAAATAGACACTTGTTGGAGGTAACTAGGTCACTCATGCTCACCATGAATGTACCTAAGATATTGTGGAGTGAAGCAGTGATGACAGCTACCTATCTCATCAACAGGATGCCTTCGCGAATCCTTAGTATGAAGTCTCCATGTGAGATTCTTATGGGAAAGAACACTTTTGTAGTTCCACCAAAAGTGTTTGGATGCACATGCTTTGTGAGGGATCATAGACCTTCTGTGGGGAAGCTGGATGCTCAGGCAATTAAATGCATATTTGTTGGGTATCCTTCAAATCAGAAAGGCTATAGGTGTTGGAGTCCCTCAGAAAGAAGGCTGTTTGTGAGTATGGATGTGACGTTCAGGGAGACTGAGCCTTTTTCTGAAGGACTGACAGATTCTACATCAGTATTTGATACTGGTGCCTCTCCAAACACAGGGGGAGTTGGTCGAGAGGGGGAGACTGATGACAGGAGGGTAGTGGTTGGACTTATACTGTGTCCTGTCGGGCCTACTGGTACTGGTCCTGATAGCAGGGAGGAGGAAAGGACCTTGGTGGAAGAGGAGGAAGACAGGTTGTACGGCAGGAAATATAGCAGGAGACAGAAGGGTAGTCATGGCGATGGAGAACAACAAGAGGACATCTCCCCCACTGAAGAACCACTAGCTCCACAGCCACATGTCGAGATTGATCAGTCTATCACGCCTGCTCGAGTCCCGACTTCCTTACTGCCTTCCTCTCCTAACACGGATGGTAACCTTTCTTTGCCTTCCTCTAGTTTAGATCTTCCACTTGCATCTCGTAGGGAGCCTCGTATCAATGCCGGCAGGCCTCCTGTACGGTATGGATATGAGACTGATATTGCTAATCATGTCTCCTATGCTTCTCTTACACCTGCATATAGGGCTATCATTGCATCCTTACAGTCTATCTCTATACCAAGTGATTGGCGAGTGGCAAAGCAACATCCCCAGTGGAAGAAAGCAATGCTCGAAGAACTTGAAGCACTGGAGAAGAACAAGACTTGGAGACTTGTCTCACTTCCAGCAGGGAAGAAAGCTGTGGGCTGCAAGTGGGTATTCACAATAAAGCAAACTCCAGAAGGGAAGGTGGACATGTACAAAGCGAGGCTGGTTGCCAAGGGCTACAGTCAGACTTATGAGATTGATTATGATGAGACATTTTCCCCAGTGGCAAAGATGAGTACTGTGAGAGTACTGGTATCCTGCGCAGCGAATTTTGGATGGAAATTGCATCAGTTGGATGTAAAAAATGCCTTCTTGCATGGAGACTTACAGGAGGAGGTATACATGGAGGTTCCACCTGGCTTTAGCACACAACAGACGATGGGAAAGGTGTGTAGACTGGACAAGTCTTTGTATGGGCTGAAGCAATCTCCAAGGGCATGGTTCGACAGATTCAGGCGTGCAGTCATCACTATGGGCTACAAGCAGAGTAATGGTGATCATACTGTATTCTATAGACATTCAGGACAGCGGATTACCCTTCTGGCTGTGTATGTTGATGATATTATTATCACTGGAGATGATGAAGAGGGAATCTCTCACTTGAAGGTATGGTTGGCGAGAGAATTTGAGGTCAAGGACCTTGGACAGTTGGGGTATTTCCTTGGACTGGAGATTGCTAGGTCCAGGAAGGGTATAGTTCTCTCACAGAGGAAGTATGGCCTGGATTTACTGGCTGAGACTGGTATGTTGGGGTGTCGTCCAGCAGTTACTCCTATTGATCAGAATCATAGGTTGCATTCACAATCAGGGGAGCCAGTAGACAAAGAAAGGTACCAGAGACTTGTTGGACGCCTTATCTACTTATGCCATACCAGACCTGACATTGCCTATGCTATCAGTGTGGTAAGTAGATACATGCATGATCCTAGGACTGGACATATGGAGGCAGTCTTCAGGATACTGAGGTATCTGAAGAATAGTCCAGGAAAAGGCATATTATTTGGTAGTCATGGTCACATGAATGTGACAGGCTACTGTGATGCGGATTGGACCAGTTGCCTAGATGATAGGAGATCGACCTCGGGCTACTGTGTGTTTGTTGGGGGCAACTTAGTCTCTTGGCACAGCAAGAAGCAGGATTTGGTGGCTCGTTCCACTGCAGAGGCAGAGTATCGTGCTATGGTGCTTAGTACCTGTGAGATGATCTGGTTGAGATCACTTCTACATGAGCTACGCCTGCTGAGAGAAGGACCATTGCGGTTGTTGTGTGATAACAAGTCAGCAATTAATATTGCCAACAACCCAGTGCAACATGATAGAACGAAGCACATAGAGATTGACAGGTTCTTCATTAAAGAAAGATTGGACAAGAAACAGTTGGAGATCTCCTACATTACTTCTGGACAGCAACTGGCTGATTGCATTACAAAGGGGTTGAACTCTAAAGGAGTAGATGATGCTTGTAACAAGATGGGCATGATAAATATCTTTTGCTCATCTTGAGGGGGAGTATTGTGTAATGTGTGTTATTGGGTGTGTGTGTGTAAAGAAAAGAGTGGGTTAATATAAATAGAAGTGATAGCCATTCTTTGGGGCTAATCACTATTTTCCCCAAATTCTACAAATGATCATTGATTCAGTACGTCTCCAAAATTACCTACAATCGAGAAGTATTTGGGCACCTAGATAAGCTAATCTGCATTGGTTGGCAAGTCAGGTCCAATCTCTATAATGACTTGACCATGATCAAAGCACTATGAAAATATCTTATTGGTTTGCGAGTCAGATTATGCTTTATGTTGTATACTGTCATGGTCCACATAGGACTAACAGATCATCTAAGTGACAAAATAATGCATCTGAAAAACAAAGAGAACAAAACACCGAATTCAATTAAAATATGCACTAAAAGATGCATTGGGTGAACTTGATACCTTCTTAAGAGCATGACATGAGTTTGGATGTGCATAAAAAGAAGTAAAAATAATTAATATTCTTTTTATTTTTCCACCCTAATATTAATTAATTAATGTAAAAATTGTTAACTGTTCTTGTTAATTTTCCACCCATATTATTTATTATTTTTTAAAAGAACACTCTTTCTAATTCTCGCTTCTTTTAATCTAACAATGCCATATTTCTCTTGGTCTTTTTCTACACGAGTCGTGTCCAATTCTTGCAAAACAGGTGTCCAATTGGTTAACCCTGGTGTCTGACTTGAAATGATCTTGTAAAAAGCGGTGTTTGTGGTAACACCATCAGTTCCTCAATAAGTTGCATTGGAATTATAATCAATTTAATGCTCTACCATCTGCATAATGTGATCCTCAAAAATCTGTATCTAATCCGTCAAATCATTGGTCACTTTGCTTACGAAACTGATGTTGTCACTCCCATAAGCTGCCACAATAATACCTACATACCATCTTCACTTTTCCCCACGTCTCCCGTGATTTTAAATTTTCAATGCACGAAAGGCGGGGATGCATGGAGAGACAAAGAATATTGGGCTAGCTTAACACTACAATAGAAGCAAAAGATGACTTGAGCATGTTAATGTATTATACAGATAGTTTGAAGAGGAAAAAAAAGAAACTGGACAAAATTATATATGGCATGCAGAATGTTCAAGGAATTGAGACTAGAATAGAAGTCCTGTTTGTTTCATGCCTCACCATTTCCTAACTTAAAATCCCGCATAAGATTAGTTGCAATAGTTCCCGGGTGAACAGAGTTGGCAGTTATGTTCACCTTTTCATCCTGCATTAACAACAATGAAAGAGCAATCATATACCAACATCTTCAAGAAAAATAAAACAACAAGTTGCAATATTTTGTGTATATGCGTGCATGCACGAGCACATGTGTGCAAGCATTATGTGTAAATAAACATTAAAAGCCCAAAGCTTGTCATTTTCATCTCACCACAGCACGAGGGTCAAGTAAACAGAAAATTTATTATGCAAGTGGCATTCGGTGTATAGGTGGTCACTCTTTCTTTCAAGACATAATTCACATTCCCATGGTATACAAATAAAGATGAAATGAAAGTACAATGATTAGAGAATTTACTTTCTTATGCTTTCATGGTTGGACTCTTTTTGTTGTTGCTTTTGTTGCTTTTTTTTAATGTCTTGTTTTAAACCCTGTTTCCATATTGTGGATTTGAGGCTCTCATGATGCGTTAAACTGGGGGACTCCGAGTAGGAGTATAGACCTAAGCCAGTTCTAGTTCTATAATTTCTTCTCATTTTCCTTTTTACCCTATTTATTCCTGGATCTTTCATTCTTTTTATCGTTTTGTGTGCATGCAGCATGGGAAGGGTAAGTGGATTGGTTGCTTCACTAGTCTAATTTCTTTTGCGGGACAATGTTAACTAACTTGGAGCATCCATGTAGAGTTAATGCTGTAAGATTAAAGAGTCGGAATTGACTATGGTTCAAGCGTAGAAAGAACTTATCAGGAATGAAACGCTGTGACGTGGAATGACCACTGCCTTGAAAACAATTACGGCCCGACCTCGGTGGTAATCGGAATTGCCGGTTGCTCCCCAAGGTTAACACAGCAGCCCCTGGACGCGTCCACTCGCGGCCAGAAGCTTTGGAATTTGCACAAAGATCGATACCCAGGATGAGGTATGGCATAGAAGAGGATTTTCGCAATTGTTTTGAGAAACTCTAGACAAAAGAGTTTATAAAGAGGAAAAAGATGGCTGTTGGAATTCAGCCATGAATGCCATTAACAACGCAGCCATTAACAGCCATTAAAGGAAAAATAGCTGTTGCAATTAAATGAAAAATGGCTGTTGGGAAAATAAAACGTATTAGGCTATTTGAATTCTAAAAAATAAAATAGGCTAAAAAACACGAGTCAAAACTCGAGCACTCCGCGCGCGCACCCGTGAACCCCCCCTGCGCAGGCACGACGCCAGCGCACACACGCTAAGGGTTTCCGGATCCGACGCCCAGATTTTCCATTCGGCTCAACCCGGATTGGGCTCGGCCCCTTGCTTGGGCTCATGTGCACGCGAGCTACCCCCAATTTCTAGCCCATTAACAAGTCCAATATCCCAATAGAGAGAAGCCTATTATATACCCACACAAGGGTGTTTGCCTATCCAATGTGGGACTAAAGAAAGAGAGTGGGAGTGAACAAATGGCCAAAAGAGCCATTAATTCCAACAAATGCAATGATTGATCATAAGTAAAACCTTTACCTAGCTAACAGTGTTGCTACTTGAGGAATTTAAAAATATTATCCATATATCACAGGTTAAATTAGCTCTTTTAGTGAATTAAATAACGAGCTAGACTAGTCCCATGCACTATAACGGCCCCAAGATGCATGCATCCATGCATATAAAATCAGAGTGTAGCCATATTTGTTCTTCAACAATACCTGAAGACGTCTGGAAAGCTCATTTGCATGCAGAATGTTTGCAAGCTTTGATTGTCCATAACCGAGGGACCTGACATATCTGTAGAACATTTAGTTCAGTTACAGTTTCTCTTGGGTAGGCCATCTATATAGCTCAAACTATAGAATGGAGAAGGAATAGAGTAGGACAACACCACCATACTACTCATACTAAAGATCAATCACAAAAATGTGATGCTTTGTCCCTAACTGGCAACGAGTCATATCTTCAATTTTCTTACCGTGAGTTCTCATTGATCTTATCAAAACAAATTCCTTCACTATATGTCAATCTGTGGCCTTCTGATGAAAGATTAACAATCCTGCCTTCAATGTTGCTTCTGCGGGATGTATCCTTCATCTTGTCCAGCAAAAGATTTGTTAAAAGAAAATGACCTGCAACATAAGATGATAACTGAATATACAGACATATGAGACTCTCACCTAACAACCTCACAGATCATATCTCTCAGCCAAATGAAGAGAAGGATGAGAAATACACAAACCGGGCACGAATCATCTCAAATTATGTGTGTGTGTATGTGTTTTCTTGTGCAAAAATTTCACACAAGAAAACCTGTACGAAATTATATATTTTGAAATTCTTAATTTTCAAAAAAAAAAAATTCATGCTTCACTCCATACATATATATACCCTAGGAAAATTAATGGTTGAACCCTAGGGGGGTTTGACCCCCGATCAAGTTCTTACAAAAAATTCTATTGTTCACTAGTATGTATATATGAGAATAATGGAAAATATATGAAGCCACACATGTCACCTTCGAAAACTCCATCCTCTCTTATTTTTTGGATGATCGAAAAGATCATTTTGTTCTTCAGATTCTAAAACTCCAAAACACCAAATATTGGATGAACCAAGAAATTTTACTCGTTCATCCACATGTCGCAAAAAGTTCTATTCATATTAAACCGGTAAATTTGTGATGGATGAACGTGCAAAACCCCTTATGTTCACATAATATTTATTGTTTTGAGATTTTAGAATATGAAAATCAAAATGTTAGGTTCTGAAATAATAGGAGGGTGAACTTTTCGAGACACATATGGTTTAGCCACATATATCATTTATTTATAAAATATAATTGTACGTGTTCACCCATTATTTTTCCCGGGGTATATAATTGTATGGATTAAACATCAAAAAAAAAGTTTAAAAAAATGAATATCAAAATAACGGATTGGATCGAAGGAAAAAGGGAAGGTAGAATTTTGAAGCTAAGCAAGGAAATTTCCTACCTGGCTAGCTGATGCATATATATCATAATAATGTAGATGTGCTGTTAACACAAGAAATGTTCCCACGTTGATGCATACATATATTCTATTTTTATTTTTTAAAACTTTTAAGATGCGTTCTACATGATCAACATATCAAAAATCAAGTGAATCCAATACTATTTGATTGTCGGTCCACTTTTTGCATATTCGACTATCTCGAAACAATAGAACTTTTTGTAACGAGTGGATCCAATGCCAAATCCCCTAGGTTTCACCTATATTTATGGTTTTAAGGTTTTAGAATGTATACAATCTTGGAAAAAATTCAAAAAAATGATTGGAAAATTGGATTTTTATGCTATGAGCACATGAAATTTCCTGGGCTAACAATACATATCCAGTTTCCTCATACATACAAACATACATATATGAATATGGGTCTGTGCTATCAGCACAGGTTCGATTTTCCTGTGCTAACAGCAATTTGGGGGTCACAAATGTTAGGAATAAACTCTCTTGTATTATTCCAAGGGCAATAGCCTGATATATATAGAGTACAGGGAAAGGTAATAAGCACAAAAGACCCTATACAAAGGGACATATACATCTAACACCCCCCTCAAACTCATGGTGGATCAACAACACTGAGTTTGGAAAGATAAAAACCGTGCTGTGCTCTGGTCTGGGCCTTTGTGAAGAAATCCGCGAGCTGATACTCAGAAGGCACATACTGTAGAGCAATAACCTCATCCCGTACCTGTGAACGCGTAAAAGAGGCGTCTACACCAATGTGCTTGGTGAGCTCATGCTTCACCGGGTCACGAGCAATACTGATTGCACCTGTACTGTCAGACAACAAAGGAGTAGGTGTGGAAATAGACACGCCAAAATCGTTAAGTAACCAACGTAGCCAAATAATCTCTGCTGTCAACAAGGCCATAGCACGCAACTCAGCCTCTGCACTCGATCGAGAAACCGCCTGCTGCTTCTTGGTCTCCCAAGTGATGAGAGAGCCACCCAGGAAGACGCAATAGGCAGATAGAGACCGACGATTAGAAGGATTACTGGCCCAAGTCGCATCAGAGTAAGCATGGAGCTGTAAAGGGCCAGAGCGTGGAAAGAATAATCGACGGTGGCTGGTCCCACGCAGGTAACGCAGGACACGAAGA
Organism: Scilla litardierei; assembly: GCA_030789695.1. Lineage (NCBI taxonomy): Eukaryota > Viridiplantae > Streptophyta > Magnoliopsida > Asparagales > Asparagaceae > Scilla > Scilla litardierei. Next base: position 46,766,190 of record CM061138.1, on the reverse strand, counting down.
AGGTGGCTGTAGTGAAGCTGAGTAGGTGCAGAAACAAACTGGCTCAGAATGTGCACGGAATATGAAATATCCGGCCGAGTGATCCCAAGATAGACCAGACTGCCAACAAGATGGCGATAACGAGTGGGGTCCGGAAGAGGCTCGCCGTCAGTAGAGCAAAGATGTATATTCAGCTCCATCGGTGTATCAGCGGTACGCTGATCAACAAGAGAAGCCCGATCTAGAAGATCCTGAATATACTTCTCCTGAGATAGATAGTAGCCATCAGGTGTGGAGGAAAACTCAATCCCCAGAAAGTAACGAAGAGGGCCAAGATCCGTCATAAGAAACTGCTCGCTCAGTCGTGCTTTCACAAAAGCAATAAACTGGGGATCATCTCCAGTGATAATCATATCATCCACATACAAAAGGAGAAGCGTCCGACCACGAGATGAAGTATGAACAAAGAGAGCATGATCATGATCACTCGCAATAAAACCAGCAGCAGTGACGACAGAAGAGAACCGCTGAAACCAAGCACGAGGAGCCTGTCGAAGACCATATAGAGAGCGACGAAGGCGACAAACCATGCCCTCGGGGACAGAATAACCAGGTGGTGGTCGCATATAAACCTCCTCATCAAGAACGCCATTGAGAAAGGCATTCTTGACATCAAGCTGGGAAATAGTCCATGAACGAACAGCAGCAACAGCAATAAGACTTCGAACAGTAGTCATATGAGCAGCAGGGGCAAATGTCTCCTCAAAATATATCCCATGCTCCTGCTGAAAACCGCGCGCTATAAGACGAGCTTTGTAGCGCTCCAGAATACCATCAGATCTAGTCTTGACCTTGTAAACCCACTTGCACGTGATCGGACGAACACGGGCAGGCAGGGGTACAAGATCCCACGTACCAGTACGCTCAAGCGCAGCAATCTCCTCTGCCATGGCATGCTGCCACTCCTGGTGAGCAGCGGCATCTCGATAAGAGGTCGGCTCGGCAAGAATAGCACCCAGAGAAGTAAACTGGCCAGGAGGGCGTAGTGACTCACGATCACGAAGGTGGTAACGAGGAGGGTCACTGGAGGAAGAGGGCAACTCAGGAGGGTCACTGGTGATGAAGGGCATCTCATGAGAAGGTACTGCAGGAGGATCCTCGACTCGCTGACGACGAGTGTAGTGAAGAGGAAAGGGAGAAACATGTCCTGGGGTAGGTGCAGAGGTGACCGGAGGCACTGGCGGTGGAGGCGAGGGCACAGGTGATGTAGGTATGGGTGGTGGAATGGTGGGTAGTGGACTATCAGGAAAAGTGAGAAACAAAATAGGCTCAACAATAGAAGCCGGACTGGAAGATGAAGAAGGACGACGGAAGAAGGGACGAGACTCATCAAAAGTCACATCACGAGAAATCCGCATCCGTCGAGCTACAGGATCCCAACACCGATATCCCTTGTGTACAGCACTATATCCAAGAAAGACACACTCAGCAGACTGGGCTGTCAACTTGGTGCGCTCACGAGGAGCCAACAAGACATAGCAGACACAACCAAAAAGACGAAGCTCAGGATAGGACGGTAGATCTGGAGGTGGTGTAGGAAGGCGCTCAAGTGGAATCGCACCCTGAAGAGGAGAAGATGGCTGCATGTTGCTGAGATATGTAGCAGTAGAGACATCATCAGCCCAAAACTGAGGGGGAACAGAGGAAGCAATCATAAGGGCACGAGCAGTCTCAAGTAAATGACGATGCTTGCGCTCAGCAACGCCATTCTGGGCATGAGCACCAGGACAGGAAAACTGTGAGAGAGTGCCCTGTGTATCAAGAAAGGCACGAAGGTGCTGAGATAAGTATTCTCCAGCAGAGTCAGCACGAAGAACCCGAATGGGAGTGCTATACTGTGTACGGATCATGGTAGCAAAAGATTTATAGATAGACAAAACCTCAGTATGAGAGGACATAAAGTATATCCAAGTATAGCGAGAAAAATCATCTATAAATATAATATAGTAGCGATGACCCCCTTTCGAAACGAAGGGGGCCGGACCCCATACATCTGAGTGAACAAGATCAAAGGGACTCTGAGAGACAGACTCACTAGTAGGATAAGGTAGCTGTAACTGTTTGCCTAGTTTACAGCCCATACAGTCTAAAGACATATCACCAGAGACAGACCCTAATAAACCTCTACGAACCAAAGAAGAAAGACGCGAACCACAGAGATGTCCTAAGCGATGATGCCACTGGGCAAACGAACCGGTAGACGATGCAGCAGAGGCGGAGGCAATAGTCGTGATGGGAGGACTGGCAGAGGCAGCGGAAGGAAGATGAAGCCAGTCAAGCTCCCAAAGACGTGGAGAATCACGCCTGCGGGGGCCAGAACCAACTAGAGTGCCCGTGCGACGATCCTGGATAGAACAAGAGTCAGAATCAAGAATAACACGACAGCCATGATCAGTAAGTTGACCTGCCGACATAAGCTGCATGGTGAGTTTTGGAACGAGGGACACAGCAGGGACATGAAAAGTGGGACTAGAAAGTGTGCCTAGCCCTGTAACTGAAAGTGGGGTGCCATCTGCAGTGAGAACTGTGACAGAGCGGGAGGGAGTACTAATGGAATGTAAAGTGGGAGGGTCAGGAGTCATATGAAATGAAGCACCAGAGTCAAGGATCCAAGGAGAGGTACCTGAGGTGGTGGAAGATGGTGTCGCAGTACCTGGAGGCTGACTGGCAGAAGAAGCAGAGCCTGATGCCCCAGAAGCAGACATCCGACGAAATAACGTGAGAAGCTCCTGCTCAGTATCAGATGGGGCAGTGCTCCTCTGAGATGTGAAACCCCCAGTGTGAGTCTCCTTCTTCTTCTTGGCAGCAGCCTGATCCCTCCGCTTCTTGTTACAATGCGCCTCCATATGTCTGTCTCGGTGGCAGTAGGTGCAGCGTCTGGTGTCACCTCGCACGGGTGCTGTAGCAGAAGGCAGATCTGGTGTGATAGGAGCAGAAGAGGCAGGAGCACATGTCGCCAAAACAGAAGCAGAAGGTGCCAAAAGACTAGCGGTACGAAGACGAGTCTCCTCAGTACGAATAGCAGCAAGAACCTCCAAGAACGTCACGCGTGGGTGACGGGCAAGCAGCTGGGCACGTATCTGCTCGAACTCAGGCCGAAGTCGGGTCAAAAAGTCATAGACCCGACGAAGCTGCAGGTGGGAGTGCTGATGCTGGCAACACTGGCAGATACGATAGATCGCTGGTCCCAAAGAGTCGAGCTGACGCCAGATAGAAGATATCTGTGCATAGAACTCATCGACCGTGGCATCACCCCTGCTGAAGAGCCTGCTCCTGTCTGACGACAGCAAGGTAGAGGGAGTCACCGGTAGGCTCATAGTGAGAGCGAAGATGATCCCACATCAGCTGAGACGTCGCCAAACTCACAATGTCGCCAGTCAGGGACACATCAATGCTAGCGATGCGGATGTTGGCGGTACGAGCATCGTCATCACACCAGCGCCGATAGAGAACCTCCTGAGAGGAATAAGCAGCAACAGCAGTCGCATACGCATCGGTTGCCGCCTTCTTGGTGGTGTCATCTGCAGTGGGAGGGAGTGGTGTCTCACTGGGAAGCACCGGTCGCGGTGGACAAGGACGATCGCCGGTGAGAAGGTCCCAAAGGCGCTGACCGCGCATATGGAGACGAATGTGCGGTACCCACTCCTTATAATTAAGGCCATCAAAAATCAACGAACACCTAGGGATAGCAACATGATGATGATGAAGAGGTAGATCCGTAGGAAACGCCATAGGGGGGCACCGGCAGCAGCAGGCGGCAGGCGGCGGCACGTAGAGGGCACCGGTAGTGGGCGCGGATCTGGGCGAGGCGCGAGAACAGCGGCGGCTCCTCGGCAAGGCGCGCGGAAAGCAGCAGAACTGCGCGCGGACAGCAGCAGATCTGCGCGCGGACTTCTTACGATCTGTCGCTGGAGATGATCCCCAGAGCAGATTTTGGCTCGGACAGATTTGTCGCTGGCTTCTTGCGATAGATTTGTCGCTGGCGCTGACAGATCTGGCACGGACAGATTTGTCGCTGGAGGATTTTGGCGCAGCAGCACAGTTTTTGGCGCAGCAGCAGATCTGTGCAGACTTCATGCGAGGCGGACAGCAGCAGCTTCGTGCGAGGCGGTGCAGACTTCGTGCGAGGCGGACAGCAGCAGATCTGTGCGCGGCAGATCTGCGAGGCGGTGCAGGCTTCGTGTGAGGCGGCAACAGGCTTCGTGCGAGGCGCGGACAGCAGCAGATCTGCGCGCGGAAAGCAGCAGGCTTCGTGCGAGGGGCTTCGTGCGAGGCGGTGGTCCAGGCGAGGCGGCCCAGTTGGTAGGGCGGCGGCGCAGTTGGTAGGCCGCTTTGTGCGAGGCGATGGTCCAGGCGAGGCGCGTGGACGGCGGCGCTCAGGCGGAGGCGCGCGGACGGCTAGGGTTTAATTTTGGATTTTGGATTTTGGATTTTGCGGGAGAGGAAGACGGCTAGGGTTTAGGTTAAACCTAGCTCTGATACCATGTTAGGAATAAACTCTCTTGTATTATTCCAAGGGCAATAGCCTGATATATATAGAGTACAGGGAAAGGTAATAAGCACAAAAGACCCTATACAAAGGGACATATACATCTAACAACAAAATATTTTTTTAATATTTTTGCAATGTGTTCTACAACTTGTTGGTTAACTCCCCATCAATTTTCAAGTGAATCCATCACTTTTTGGGCATCAATCCATGCATTCAAAAAGATTGCGCTGACAGTTTCAGAACTTGAGCAATCTTTTTGAAATGCATGTATGAAGTCTCAAAAAGTGTTGGATTCACTTGCAAATTGGTGGGGATGTAACCAACAAGTTGTAGAAAACATTGCATAAAATAAAATAAAAATACTTTTAACCCCCAAGACGCTGACAGTACATGAATTTTTCTTGTGCTGTCAGCACACATCCATATTCCTCATATATATAGTAATATTTTGGTGCAAAAAGAATGGTGCGAAAACCCGTACGAAAAGAATTGTATCTATTTTTAGTGTGTGTATGTGTGTGTGTGTATATATGAAGAGAATAATGTGCATCATTTGACATATGTTGCTAAACCTCATATGCGACCTCGAAAATTACACCATCCCGAAAACTCCACCCTCCCATATTTTTTCGGATGATCGAAGCCATTCATTTTGATCTTTATATTCTAAAACCCTAAAATACTGAATATCCACTTGTTGTAAAATGTTTTATTCGTGTGGAACCATTAAATTTGTAAAATTTGTGATAGGAGAAAGAACAAGCAAAACCTATTAGGTTCACATGATATTTGGTGTTTTGAGATTTTAGAATATGAAGACTAAAATAAACGGTTCGGATCATCTGAAAAATGAGAGGGTGGAGCTTTTGAGGTTGCATATGAGGCTTAGCACCATATGTCATAGAATACCCATTATTCTCATATATGAAAATTTATAAATTATCGTATTATTCCATGAAAAATAAAATGTTCGGATAAGTGAATAATCATTTAATGGGATGACTTAGTAGTCGCTTTATGTAAATGAACTTAAATGAAATTAAGTATGCTAACCGTGTAGTCTCCCTGATTGTACATTCTCAGGAGTTAGTTATGACAGCGCCCCACAGCTGATTGAGTATCTAACAATGTGACTTTAGAGGGAAGCCCCTAGTGGAATCTTGAGTCTGAATTTATGTAATTGGTTATCCATCTTACACGTTATAACATGGGAGACCAAATCCATTTTATAACATTGACATCAATCTTAATTAGGATTGAACGGTTAACGATTAACCTCAATAAATCTCCACCTGGGTCGTATTTGTTAAAACCAATCTGGATTGCATACATTATGAATCTCACCATAAGCCGGTCGAACTTCACTACACTCAATCCAAATCTCTGTCATAGCATCTGAAAAGTCATTATAGCATGAGGATCACTTTTTGACTTTTGAGTCACCAAGCTTTATCAAGTCATTACCATAGAGCACATGCAAACACATTGATGGACCAGATTTATTTTGTCTTGCATTATAATGTTTTCACATATAAGGCCTAATTCACCGACAACACTGATACCATGTTAGAAGCCATTTTACCCAAAATCTTGAGCAGTTGCACCATACAGTTCTCTAACATGGTAAGATCACCAAATTTCAAGAAGGCTTCGGTCCAAACTGTTGCGAAAATTGGGACCCTGCGGAATAACAAACCCTAACAATTAGCTAGGGAGTCAAGACTTGAAAAATTGGGTCACACAATAAAGCAAACAACATATCCTTCTTTGGATCTTTTGAGAGCAAACTAGCAAACAAAGTGCAACAATCTCTACAACTAGAAAATAAACGAGGCACCAATTTTACCCTGGTTCGGTTGCGCACAACATACATCCAGTATTTCGAGACGATCCACTATCTGATTAAGAGAACAAGCTTACATCACTTCTTCTTCTCCCTCAAGAGAGTAATAACTAGGATAACAACCCAAGCCCTCACTATCAACTCACACAGAAAGTGGAATAGAATACAAAAGAAGACTTAAGAGAACTCAAGAAATCCCAACAGCCCTAGCTTTCTCTTCTACGGTTCTTCTCCCTTCTAATCCTTCTTGAAGGCTCTCATGAATGCTCTCAACAACTCTCTTAATGAAGCCCCTAAACAAACATCCCAAAAGCTTCTCCTAAATAGCCCTAAGGGACGCACTCATCGTGGCCGTCGGATTGAGAACAGAACTCAATCCGATGGCCAAGAGCCGTGCCCAGAAAATGAGCACAACTAACGACCAGACGTCTAGAGTTGAATTCTAGACGTCTGGATCTGCATCAGACGCCTGAGGTTGAACTCCAGACGTCTAGCCCCAGTTGCCCCAGTTTGCTCCATTTTTCCACGAGTTCAAGAATAATTATGTCTTCTGCCATCAGACGTCTGGAGTGAGGTGGTCAGACATCTGGCTGCCTTTGCTTCGAAGCCGACGGATACACCCAACGTACGAGTCTGGTATGATAGACACCTAGTCCCGTCCAGATGTCTAGAGACAGAACTACAGACGCCGTTGTTGCTGTTGGATTTTCAGCATATAAAAACAACACTTTACCTTGCTGAGAAATCCACAGCCTCCTTCAGCACAGCTCCAGCTATAGCACAGCCCCAATAAGCACTACCCTGATCAACATACATTGGCTAACCACATGCATCCTTGCCATCTCGGAATACGTGCCCTTCAGCACCACACTCAAGCTACCAAACAAATCAAGCTCAAGCATGTCTTGAGCTTGCTGGCGGAAATGTGCTTGGTGAACATGTCTGCGAGATTATTCTCAGTTAGGACCTTCCGAAGCTCAATCTGCTTGTTATCCTCCTCTAGAAAGCAATCACGTACTTCAATGTGCTTCGTCCTCAAACTGTAAGCCTGATGCTTCGCAAGAAGAATATCACTCTGGCTATCGCTGAAAACCAACGACAATCTCTATGGCATCCCCCAATTCCTCTAGTAAACTTCTGAGATATTTGGCCTCCTTCACCACTTCCACTACGGCAATCAACTCGGCTTCCATGGTCGACAACACAGCCACCGACTATAGGACTGATTGTCATGACACTGCTGCGGTGTCAAACGTAAACATGTAACATGTGGTCGATTTCTACCTGTCTCTGTCGCCATCTTAATCAGAATCACAATACCCTGTTAGTACCACACCATCACCTCTGTCAAAATGCAAACCGATACCATCTGTGCATCGCAGATATCACAATATCGACTTGATGGCCTGCCAATGCTCCTTGCAGGGGGTCGCCATATATCTACTCACTACTCCACGGCCTGTGTAATATCGGGAAGCATGCAAACCAGCACATGCATCAAACTCCCAACCGCACTAGCATATGGCACTTGAGACATAGACTTCTTCTCATCCTCGGTGCTCGACGACTGCAACGTCGAAAGCTGAAAGTGAGCTCCAAGAGGTGTCCCCACATGGTTCGGGCTCTCAATTCCATAACAGACTAACACCTTCTCATTATACCCCTCCTATGACAACCTCAACCCACCCTTACTCCTACTCCGGGATATCTCCATCCCTAGGATTTTCTTCGCCGGGCCCAAGTTCTTCATATCGAATTCTTTGCGGAACTTCACATTTAGCTTCTTGACCTCGAACATGTTAGAGGAACCGATCAATATGTCGTCAACATAGAGTAGGAGGTAGACGCAAGCCATCATCCAATGTGTGCACATATACACATTGATTCTTCATGCTCCGCTCAAATCCAACACTCATCATGAAGCTATCAAATCACTTTTACCACTGTATGGGTGACTGTTTCAACCCGTACAAAAATTTCTTCGACCTGCAGACATTTTCTCCTTACCTTCCGCCGCGAACCCCTCAGATTGGTACATGTAAATCTCTTTATCCAAATCACCGTAAAAAAATGCGGTCTTGACATCGAGTTGCTCCAACTCCATGTCTATAGATGCAATTAGGATTAACAAAACACGAATGGAAGTGTCTTAACACATGAGAAAATATCTCATTATAGTCCTCTTACGTTCTCTGTGCAAAACCCTTGGACACTAGCCTTGCTTTGTATCGCACATCACTACTATCTTCGGTCGAGCTTTCTTTGACTTTGTAGATCTACCTAAATCTAATGGCACGCTTCTCATGTGGTAGAGGCACTAACTTCAACATGTCATTGTGGTGGAGAGATTATCTCTTCCTCCATAGTTCCTTGCCAATTCGTCGCATCACTCGAGCTTATGGCTCAACCATAGGTCATTGGCTCCTATGCTCAATATTCAAGGCATACGACGCCATGTCGTTAAAGGAAAACGCAATGTAATCCCAAGCTCCAAGTCTCTCAGGCGGCTCCTTGAGTTGCTTAGACCTCCACACCTCATCTACAATAAATTCATTGCGTACCTGAGTTTGGACAGGCGTCTGCACACGGTACTCAACATGGACCTCATCATGTCCCGTAACAGGGACCTCGACCATCGGCTCCTTGTCCGATCGCTTCTGGGTTGGGATCGGAAGATCAATCGTGTATGATTTGAATTCCACGGTTGACTCATCTCTCTCTGAATGAGTATACTTTGTCCTGAGCATCACAGGCTCATCGAAGGTGACGTGCCTACTCAAGATTGCCTTGAGGCCCACCGGACCCCACAAGTGATATCATTTCACGCTATCGCCATATCCGAGAAAAATATACTTCTTAGCCCTTGGATTCAACTTGTCGCCCCTCTCATGTGCATATACCGGGCAACCAACGATGCGTAGGTAAGAGTACTCACCAGTTTTCCCACTCTACTTCTCTTCCAGAATTTGGTAGGTAATCGCTGCCGACGAAACTCGGTTCACTATGTGCATAGCGGTATTGAGTATCTCACCCTAAAATTCCTTCTCCAAATCGGCCAAGTGCCTCAAGTATCACACTCTCACCAACAACGCACGATTCATCCTCTACAACCCCATTCAACTGCGGATTACCAAGTGTAGTAAAGTGACGTCGAATCCCATAGGATTTGTAGAATTTTGTGAACTCCCTCGAGATGTACTTCCTACTGTTGTTGGACCTAAGGATTTTCACCGCCTTGCCGGTTTACTTTTTAACCATGACTAACCATTGCTTGAACATCACGAAGGTTTGATTTTTTTGTCTTCATTAAATATATCCAAACCTTCCGAGAATAATCATCGATGAAAAGTACAAAGTACCTACCCCCCCTCGGTTAGAGTGCACCCCTGGGTTGAATTGCATCTTTGTCTTTTTCCCGTATGTACAGTTTTCACAAAACTCCATGCTCTCATCGCTAGCTCCAGTCAATTTTCTTGTAGGGCATATATATTTCCTCCCTTTCTTTCCTTCATCACAATCGTGGCTCCCTTGGATACTCTAAGTTGGTCATTCTCAAACATCGACTTACATCCAACATTATCCAAAACACCAATAACTATCAAAACTTTTTCAAATGTCGGAGACATGTCTCACATTATCCACTATGCCATCGTGCATTTTGATTCGGACAGTTCCAATACCCATGGTCTTACATGCTGCATTGTTTCCCATGAGTATAGAACCTCTATCTTCTTGGGAACGATAAGTGGAAAAACCAACTCCGATGTGGAGTCATATGATAGGGACAACCATTGTCCATCAATCATGCAATTTTTGCCTCACCGGACACCCCGCTGTGAATCTCTGGATCTCTACCTCTTTCACCGTGGCCTTTGTCATCACGGATATGCATGTCTTCCAAACCTAACGAAACAGAATCAAAAGCTTCCTTGCCTTTCTTTCCAAATTTATTAGGGGCATCGGTTAGCCCAATGGCCTCTTTGTTTGCATACATAGCATATGTCCCTCCTATCACGTGAATGCTGGGATTCCGAACGTTTATTCTTCTTGAAGTGGTCTTGACATCCTCTCATGTCATGCATACCTCTCGTATGCAAGGCTTCATCGCGGATTTATCCAAAGTCTCTACCTTGGACTTTCTCACATAACATCTCAGTATGGAGTGCCGCCTTCACCTCTTCAACGGTGAGCTTCGTCCGTCCATAAATCATGGATCGAAAAAATTGGGAGAACTCCTCGGTCAACGAGCATAACAAGATCAACGCTTATTGCTTATCTTCAATCTTGACTTCCATTCCACGCAACCCCATGACAATCCGATTCAACTCGTCTATGTGGTCCTTCACCGTCGATCTGGGCTTCATTTTCAGAGTCTACAGTTGTAACAAGTAGATGCGACTTGTAAAAGATTTCTTTATATAAAACTCCTCTAATTTCTTCCACATTTCTTTGGCCGTAGCCTCGTCTAATACTTCTCTCAAGACGGTATCGACTACCGACAATTGGATTGCGTTATACGCCTTTCTCTTTATCTCGGCCTTCTGCGATGCTGTCACATCCTTATCAATATTTTCCTCATCGAAAACAATCTGATAACATTTCGTCTGCCTGAAATAATTCACCCTTGATTGCCATAACCTAAAGTCATTACGGCCGATGAATCTCTCGTATTGAGTGTCACTAAACTAACCATCTTTGCTACTCAATTTCTCCATAAACAACCGAGAGCTTTGATACTACTTATTGCGAAAATTGGGACCCCATGGAAGAACAAACCATAAGAACTAGTTAGGGAATCAATGCTTGAAAAATCGGATCACACAACAAAGCAAACAAACAATCCTTCTTTGGATCTTGTGAGAGCAAACTAGCAAACGAAGTACAATAATCTCAACAAACTGAAAATAAATGGGGCACCGATTTTACCCTAGTTCGGTTGGGCATAACCTACATCTAGCATTCCATGATCCACTATCTGATGAAGAGCACAAGCTTACCCCACTTTATCTCCCTCACATGAGTAATAACTTGGATAACAAACCAATCCCTCACTATCAACTCACAGAAAGAAAAGTTTCAGAGAATACAAAAGAAGACTTCAAAACTCAAGAAATCCCAAAAGCCATAGCTTTGCTACTCAATTTCTCCACAAACAACCGAGAGCTTTGATACTACTTATTGCGAAAATTGAGACCCCATGGAAGAACAAACCATAACAACTAGCTAGGGAGTCAATGCTTGAAAAATCGGATCACACAACAAAGCAAACAAACAATCCTTCTTCGGATCTTGTGAGAGCAAACTAGCAAACGAAGTACAATAATCTCAACAAACTGAAAATAAATGGGACACCGATTTTACCCTAGTTCGGTTGCGCATAACCTACATCTAGCATTCCACGATCCACTATCTGATGAAGAGCACAAGCTTACCCCACTTTATCTCCCTCACATGAGTAATAACTTGGATAACAAACCAATCCCTCACTATCAACTCACAGAAAGAAAAGTGTCAAAGAATACAAAAGAAGACTTCAAAACTCAAGAAATCCCAAAAGCCATAGCTTTCTCTTCTATGGTTCTTATCTCTTCTAATCCCTTTTGAAGGCTCTCTTGAATGCTCTCAACAACTCTCTTAATGATGCCCCTTAAACATCCCAAAAGCTGCTCCTAAATAACCCTAAGGGACGCACTCATTGTGGCTGTCAGATTGAGAAAAGAACTCAATCTGATGGCCAAGAGTCGTGCCCAGAAAATAAGCACAACCGATGACCAGACGTCTGGAGGTTCAACTCCAAACGTCTGGACCTGCATCAGACGCCTGAGGTTGAACTCCAGATGTCTAGCCACAGTCGCCCCACTTTGCTCCATTTTTCAGAGAGTTCAAGAATAATTAAGCCTTCTGCCATTAGACACCTGGAGTGAGGCAGTAAGACATCTGATCGCCTCCGCTTCGAAGCCGACGGTCTGATACGACAGATGTCTGGTCCCGTCCAAACGTCTGGAGGCAGAACTCCAGATGTCTGACATTGCTGCTGTTGGATTTTTCAGCATATAAAAACAACACAAACCGCAGCATTCACAATCTAAATTATGATTATTTACCACCATTGATTTTGGTACCCTGGTGGGTTAAAGTTATACTGGAAACCTTTCCATGTAGCCAAAAGGACCCGCAGTGGGAAAGCATTAAGCATAAAGTTCATCATATGCAATGTAGGACAGACACCTCCACTATGAAGCTATGTCGTGTCGGATACATATCCCATACGGATGCTGCACACGTCTCGTGTGTATTTCTCTAGATTTTTTTGTCTGTTAGCATGTCATGTCCATGTTGCCAGGGCCTTTGAAGCGTTGGAGATATGCATTATTATCCCATACCACTAAGCTTAAGTATTTGGGTGGATAAGTTTCCTAACAAAACTATGTTTCACAATGCATGCTTTACCAGTAAAGCTTGAAGAAAGCCAGTTCTATGCAGTAAGAAATTTGGATAAGCTTAGCTCAAGTAGCTAGTCGGAAGAGATCTATTGTTGCCTATACTCTTGCATTTCCCATGTCTTGGATTTCTTTGTCATGTGGAGAAATCAAATGTTGGAAGTAGAAACTAGAGTCGGCAGGGAACAGAAAGGGCTGAGTTTCCGATGAGAAAGTAGATATGGTGATGTAATTTTATTTGTTGAGTATTTCATCTGGGTAATATGTCACTAGCAAATTCAATAATTGTATGACTTGTTTGCCACATAAAGATTCAGTGATGTAACCATAACCTTGGAACACATACCTATGTGATTTGTTGCAAACTGAAGCTCGATGCCATCATGCGAAAGTGCAAAGGAACAAAGCATTCCTGCATTGTTGCTTTAAACAACAAGATAATAATCACTTTCCATCAGCAAAGCTAAATGAATATATGATGATCAACGCCTTAAGTTTGTTCCCCTACTTGGGATTTTGCATGTGCGTGTGCGTTTGTTTTGTTTGTTTGTGGGGGGGGGGGGGGGGGGGGGGGGGGTGTGGGGGAGGGGGGGGGGGGGGGTCGGGGTTGGTGGGGGTCTTTCTGGGGGCTACAGAGCACAACAGACTTATGAAAGAATTAACAAAATTTATGCCAGTCATACTCTTAAGAAAACCATAGACCTGAATGGGCTTGAGATAGGTCCTAAAATGATAGCTGGAGGATGGACCAAAACAACTTTATCGTTCAAATAAAGCTAAAAAAACTGTACTACTTTGATGAGTAAAATAAGGGCAATGCAGGAAAAAGCATAAGATTTAAAGAGAAGTTTACTAAAACAGTAAAGGGAAACACAGGAGAAAAGGTAAATCAATAATAAACATTAAAATAGATGGGGATTCGTTACATGAGGATGTTCAGTGGTAGATTCAAAGACTCAAAATCAGAAGCAAATTTCCTCACTGATGCCATGGAGCTGAGGTCTAATTCCAAGACATCAACTTTTGCAGAGGGGTTTTCCTTGACAATTGCCTCCTTAACATTATTTCCAGCAGACAAATTCCTGACTCCCATAATTACATGGACCCCTCGCAATGCAAGAACGCGAGCAGTTTCCGTTCCAATACCACTTGAGGCTCCTGCAAAAAAAAGTAGTTTATCATAGGAATACAGCGACATCACTGATCAATGCCATAAAGAGGAAAGCCATGCTATTTGGATTAGTTCTTGAATATGGAAATATCGTTTATTATAATCATACTTCAACTGAAAAAAAAGAACATTATTCCAATCAGAACACTATGTAGGTTACTAGGCGGTTTAAGGCTTCTAAAGAATTGAACGGAGCTCACTGCCTTGAAGAAATAATTTGGAGGCAACGATTGTAAGATTTAAACGTTTAAAAATCATTTAAAAATGTTTAAATCTTGCTCTTAATAGCGATTCAACATTTAAATGAAAATTATGGAGAATTATTAACCATTAATTCAAATGAGAATTATAGAGAATTATGGAGAATTATGGACCATTAATTAAATGAGAATTATGGAGAATTATGGACCATTAGTTCAAAATTATGGAGAATTATTTTCCATTATGGGCAATTACCAAGCATAATGGTAGAGCTTTGATGGGGGCTCTGCTATATAAAGAGAGCTTGATGCACAAAGGTCCCCAAGCTTTATTCCTCTTCTCATCATTCCATATACCATCTAACCGAGAAGAAGAGAGCTTGGAAGAATCTCTGTGTGTGGGTTTATTGGTAAAAATCAGAAACAAAACCCGAGTTCATGATTTCTTTCAAAACCAGTCATGTTTTGAGTTTATGCCGTATATACAGGAAGTCTTTGATCAAGTCGATTTCATATGTTCCCACATTTATAAAATCGATTTTTGGCTTGATCTTCCAATTCAAAATGACGGGTTTCGATGGGATACGTTGGGTCATGTTTCGGGTTGTTGCGACCTGGCTTAAGTTGAAGACTGTTAGGTTTTATTCATGACATTCATGTATGCATTTTTGATGATCGCATTGTCATATGTGGCACTCTGATAAGACGAGTTATCTGGAAGATGTTGGGTATTTTATTGAACGTTTTGTTGTACCTGAGCTACTGTAATCTGAAGGAGAGAATCGACTCAGCTTACCTTGTTGGATAAATTGTTGAACAGTATGTTGAACCATGATGTTCAACATGCTATGTCTATAGGCGGCTTTGTTTGTTCAAGGTATTCGTGGAAGCGCCTGGAAGTCCTCGCGATCTTAATTTTCTATCTTTATCAGTTCAGGTATTTTCGTTGATTAATATTGTTAAAGATTTGATTGGCTATTTATATCTCTCGGTTACCTTTGTTGAAAGACGGTTGGAGAGATTTTAGCCGGCAATATCCTTGCAACGATCTCCTGCGGATTTTGAGGGATCTCATTCTGGTTGAAGAGTTGCGGGTATTGCAGTTGACCAGCCGTATCAAGATTTGACCGTATCAGTGCTAATTGAACCGTGGATTGCGGATGGTATGCTATTAGGGTTCGGCAGCTGTGACGGCTGGGTTACAGACTTTGTGATAAAAAGTTTGGAAAAGAAAACTCCGGGAGGGAGGCCAACGACTACGCACGTAGGATCAAGGGAGTTGATCAGTCGGTGGTGCAAGGGGAGCTTGCCAAGAATACTTCACGGGGTTGATTGCGATCAACCCTCACGGTTTGTATTAATGGGGAGTGTGTTCTTCCTTATAGAAGCGTGATTATTAGAGTTTGTATTCTCTGATTATTATAGTGAAGTATTCTCTTTTTCTGGGCGTGGCCCCACAGACGTAGGTGTGCGCACCGAACTGCGTTACCAAGTCTTGTGTGTCTCTGTTTGGTGTGTGATGTTTCGATGTTCGTAAGATTCATTACTGCGTACTGAATCTCATTTGGTATCAAAGCAGGTCATCTGTATTACTTTGTTTGTTCAAAGAGGTGTGATCTTGTGTGTCAGCACGCTCATCATGAATACCAAAGAAGGTGCCTCTGTTACTCGTCCTCCCTTACGCACCGGATCCAACTACACATTGGAAGTCACGCATGCGAGCCTTTATCAAGTCATTGGATGAGAAAGCTTGGGTGGCTACGGTTGAAGGATGGAGTCCTCCGACTGAAGTAAACAAGGAAGGCAAGGAATGCATCAAACACGTGAGAGACTGGAATCCTGAAGAGGAGAGTGTTGCATTAGGAAACTCAAAAGCTGTGAATGCCATCTTCACTGCAGTCGATGAAGAGCAGTTCAAGCTTATATCAACATGTGAGCACGCAAAAGAAGCCTGGGACATTCTTCAAAATGTGCATGAGGGGACCAGCACGGTTAAGGCTTCTAAACTGCAAATGCTTGCCTCACAGTTTGAAAATATGAGAATGGATGAAAACGAGTATGTTGCAGAGTTCAATGGAAGATTAAAAGATATAGCTAACCAGGCATTTCAACTGGGTAAGAAATATTCTCAAAAGAAGTTAGTTGAAAAGATGCTGAGGTCTCTACCTGAAAAATTTTCGGCCAAGATTGCTGCGATAGAAGAAGTAAGGAACACATCCACCATGAGACTAGATGAACTCATGGGTTCTCTGCAAACTTATGAGATGAATCTCAAGCAAAACAAAAGGGAGAAGTGAGTTGCTCTAAAAGTTGAAGCGAATGAATCGTCCAAATCTGATAATGAGTCAGAACTTGAAGGTGACATTGCATTACTCACCAAAAACTTCAGTAGGATGATGAGAAAGATCAGTAATAGGGGTCAGAATTTCAAAGCTGCAAATAAGGTGCTGCGGTCTGGTCCTTCTGCCGGTAAAAAGATTGCTAGTCGCTCTACTCAGAGGTATGATTCTAAAACCAAGGGTAAGGGAATTCAATGTAGGGAGTGTGAAGGATTTGGTCATATACAGGCCGAATGTACGAACACTCTTAAGAAGCAAAAAGGGAAATCTCTAGCCAGCACCTGGAGCGATGAAGATTCAGAAGGAAGTGTGGAAGATGAAGACATAACTAGCAACTATGTTATATTCACTGCCACCCTGAAAGACAAGCCTGAGTATAAGTCTTCCAGTCATGTTGAACATAATGTTGCAACATGTGCTTCAACATCCAGTTACAAACAAGGAAATGTGATACATGATGTTGTAACAATTGGTACAATATACGACACCGAGGTGGAATCTGATAATGAAAGTGAAGGAGATGTGTGTGAAGAGGATATCCGCTCGGCTTATCAAATTATGTTCAACAAATGGATGGATATCTGTGCAGCAAACAAGAAGTTGAAAGATGAATGCTCCAAGCTGAGAAGTGTGAGGGATGGTACCCAAACCAAACTGTTGAAGACTGAATTAAGTCTCAGAAACCTTGAGAATAGCCTGAAGAGAACTCTTCTCAGAGCTGAGAAGGCGGAAAGCACCCTCAACCGATGTAACTCCGGAAAATCTAAACTTGATGACATCCTTAACATGGGTAAGGTGTCTGGAGATCGAACAGGAGTTGGATACCACAGAGGGAGTCATCTACACATCTTGAAACCTAAAAGTGGTATCATTACTAAGGAGCATGAAAAGAAGAGTCAACGGAACAAGGGCAAGTCAAGAGGAAAGAAAAGAAAAGATTCACCAAAGGGTCCAACAAAAGGTTCAATACCCAGGCGGCCGATATGCGACTACTGTAGACAAGTTGGACACTATGACTGGAATTGCTTCAGACGCATGAAGCACTGGAATGAAGGTAGAAATGTCGCTCATTCCAACCAGCAAACAAACATGAAATGGGTTAAGAAATCTGAGTTGGTAAGTATGGTGGCATACACTTCATTGGTTACCTTCTCAGAAAATCAGTGGTACTTTGACAGTGGTTATTCTCGACACATGACGGGGAACAAGGGTCTCCTGTCTGAGTATACTGCCGGTAACAAAGGTCATGTTACGTTTGGTGATGGTCAGAGAAGCAGGGTTGTTGGAAAAGGGAATCTGAATATGACAGGAACACTGAAACTAAAAGACGTGATGCATGTTGAGAACTTAACGGCCAATCTTATAAGTATCAGTTAGTTGTGTGATCAAGGATTACTGGTCCGCTTTAACAAAGATGAATGCCTTGTTTTCAATGGAGATGATGCTTGTATTCTTACCGGAAGGAGGTCTAGCGACAACTGCTATCTTCTGCAAGATCTTGACAGGTGCCTCAATATCACTGCGGATGTTTCTGAACAGTGGCATCAGAAACTGGGCCATGTCAACTTCAAGACCTTAATGAAGATCTCTCAAGCCAGAGCTGTTCGTGGAATGCCAACCCTAATGAAGAGGAAAGAAGGGGTGTGTGAATCATGTCAACCGGGAAAGCAGAAGAAAGTGAGTCACAAGCAAATTCAGACTATCACTACCTCAAAAATTCTGGAGCTGCTGCATATGGACCTGATTGGGAGATAAGAAACGAGTGTGGGAGATAAGAAGTACATTTTTGTATGTGTTGATGATTTTTCTCGGTTCACTTGGGTTGATTTTCTTAAGGAGAAATCAGACACTTTTGATGCTTTTAAAAGATTGTGTATCCGACTTCAAGTTGAAAAAGGAGACAACATTGGAAAAATCATCAGGATTCGAAGTGATCATGGAAAAGAGTTTGAGAATCACTCATTCTCTGAATTTTGTGAAGCACATGATATAGGACATGAGTTCTCAGCTCCTAAGACTCCTCAGCAAAACGGAGTTGTTGAAAGGAAAAATCACACGGTTCAAGAAATGGCACGAGTTATGCTGAATGCTCGGGAAGTTAATGTTAAGTGGTGGGCTAAAGCTATTAATACCGCTTGCTATACGATCAAAAGGGTATATCTTTGGCCAAGGACTGAGAAAACCCCCTACGAGATCTGGAAAGGGAGGAAGCCTGATGTATCATATTTTCATATCTTTGGTAGCAAGTGCTACATCTTGCAAGACCGTACACCGAGACGGAAGTTCGATGCCAAGAGTGACAAAGGAATCTTCCTAGGGTACTCCACAAGAAGTCGTGCTTTCCGTGAGTTGAATGTATTTCTTGGGCTTCAAGTTAAACAGTGTACAGACGGTCTGTTCATATCACAAAGCAAATATGCAAGGAATCTTGTCAAGAGATTCGGCCTGGAAAGTGCAAGACATGTCCGCACTCCCATGGCCACTTCTGAAAAACTCTCCAAGGATGAAGGAGGAAGAGATGTTGAAGTTACCCTATACAGAAGCATGATAGGTAGTCTTTTGTATCTAACAGCTAGCAGGCTAGATATTAGCTTCAGTGTTGGAGTTTGTGCCCGCTATCAAGCGTGTCCCAAGGAATCTCATATCACTGCTGTGAAGAGGATTATCAGGTATGTCTGTGGGACAGCAGACTATGGTATATGGTATACCAAGGATACAAACACTCTAATTTCGGGATACAGTGATGCAGACTGTGCAGGAAATACCAATGATAGAAAAAGCACTACCGGAGGATGCTTTTATGTGGGGAACAACCTTGTTTCTTGGTATAGTAAAAAACAGAACTCAATATCATTATCTACGGCAGAGGCTGAGTATATCGCAGCAGGGAGTTGTTGCACTCAACTCGTATGGATGAAGCAAATGTTGACAGATTATGGACTGGAACAAGGGACTCTGACTATTCTATGTGATAATCAGAGTGCTATAAACATCTCCAAGAACCCAGTTCAGTACTCCAGAACAAAACATATCGACATCCGCCACCACTTCATTAGAGAGTTGGTCGAGAAGAAGTTTCTTGTCATGGAGTATGTAGCTACAGTTAATCAATTAGCAGACATCTTTACGAAGCCACTAGATTCTGCCAGATTTGAAGAATTGCGACAAGCCCTAGGGTTGTGTCGTATCTAATGTTGAACACTGTGTTGTAAAAATTGTTGCAACATCAGGTTGCAACATTGTAAGGAACAGGGGTTTAGCGCTATCGGGGTTGTTTTCTACTAATTACCTTACCCGTTACTTATTTCCCTCTGTTTCATTTTCCGTTCCCAAGGCGCTATTCTCTATTCTCTCTCAAAACAAATCTTTCCAAGACCTTCTAAACTCGCTCTCCAGGGTTCTTGAAATCTTCTTGGTTGTGTGGGAAGTTTTCTTCTCTTGTTCAGATATGGCAAGAGATCAATCGAAAAAACCATCGCAGCCTCATCGACGGTTTTCTCGTCGGACCGCCTCAGCGCGAAAAAGTGATCCCCCGTCCGCTCCTCCGCCTATCAAACGGAAGGGAGTGATTTCACGTTCTTCGCGTGGGTCTTCCAGTGGTATTTCTTCTCCCTCACAATCTTTCGACACTCTTTGTGACATGCATTCTCCTGGAGTCTCAAATTTGGAGTTAGTAAGTTTTTCCCCAATTCTCGAAATTCCTCTTTGTCCAAAACCATTGGAGGATGAAGTTCTTGATGAAGAAGAATTTGCTGCACCCGTTACAATTCAAGATTGTTTTTGGTATTTGCGGAGAACTGGAAGGAGGTTAGACCTATCTTTGGTGTATGTCTCTCACATTCACTTTGAAAAACTGATGCGAAAGAAGATTGTGGGGAAGGTGATGAGTGTGGAGGTGCCCCGAGACCGCAAAGTTGTTATTCGAACATGGAATCCAAAAATCTTTGTAAGAATTTCTGAAATCATTGACATCTCTGATTCTGAATCTTCTGTATCTGTTGAGAAGTCTGAGACAGAGGGGGCTGATGATGCTTCATCTTGCCCCATGGACACCGAGAATTCAAATGTCCCATCTTTTGAGAAATCGGATGTGAATGTGGACCCTGGAGAAGGGGACTATGTTAGTGCTAAGCCTGTTGACCCTGTTGTGGAAAAGGAATCTGTTGATCCTTCTACTCCAATGTGTGAGGATGAAAATGTTCAGCATGTGTCTGAAGGTGAAAAAGAGTCAGTAAGAATGGGTAATGATGATGTTGATTTTCCTTCAGAACCGATCCCAACCCATGTTGGTGTAGATGCTCCTGTTCAGAGTCCTGTTGATGGAAATATGGTTGAGGATTCTCTGAAGACTGTTGAGGTGGATATGGTCGAAGGATGTCCATTGCCGAATACTGGGTCTGATGCTGGTGTAGGTTCTGCCGATTCCAATGTTAATGTTGCTGCCGAGACTGACTCTGTGCAGACTAGAGATGAAGATCAGGATGTTGCACCTAATGTTGCAACAATGGATACAACATGTGAGGCAGCTGCTTCTGATGATACTCCCTTAACATCGTTCATGCGGAAAGCTCGGACTGCCCCTAAGAAGCGCTCTGCTCCTTCAAGTCATACGGGTGCTTCTCCTTCCAAGCGTCCCAAGAAGTCTGCATCAGGTCCATCTCGCTCACCTTCATTTACTTCCTCTGATGCCTACAGCAAATTGTTTTTCGACAAGGCTTGTAAGAACAACTGGACTTCTTACTCCGAGAGGTCTCTTCTTCCTGAGAAAAATTTAAATGAATCATCTTTTGGTAAGACTCAGATGGTCTCAATTCTTAAAGACATCGGTTTGTATCATGCTGCCACTTGCTTCAGTGTCTTCTATCCTGTGCTAGTGCGTGAATTTTATTGTAAATTGCCCAAGTCTGCCGGTGATACCTCTTCCTGTTGGGGCTTTAGAAGCTATGTGCGAGGGAAGATCATTTCCTTCTCTCCCTCTATCCTGAATAAATTGTTAGACTCGAAATGTTCTCAGTCTATTCCTGCTTTCGGAGAGTCAACTAGAGAAGGCGTTGACAGATTTATTCATGTCGTGACTGCTGGAAAATTCAAATGCTGGCCCAAGAAGTCGTCTACTTTCCCCTCTTCTGCTCTCACTACAAAATACTTTGTTCTGTACAGGGTTGCCACAAGAAACCGGCTCCCTACTTCCAACGTCTCTGTGGTCACAAGAGACATGTGCAAGCTCCTGTACTCTGCCGGCTCGTCCCAGTCTTTCAATTTAGGGAGAATCATTTTTGATTCAATTCTATCCTTTTCAGAGTTGTCCACCTCTGCCACTTCATTACCTCATGCAGGTCTCATAACCATGATGCTCCTGGCTCAAAGGGTACCCTTGTCCCCTTCTGATCTCCCAACTTCGAGTGATAGTATATCATATACTGTGAAGTCTGTGGCAGGTAAAATTGATGATATATCACAGGTGATACCCTCTATACATGGTGCTCCATCATCACCATCCCCTTCTCGAGCTGCTGATCCTTCTTCTACAGTGCATCCTGAATCTCCGTCGTCTCCTCCTGGTCAAGCTGCTGCTGCCAGCTCCTCCTCCTCTCTTGTGGTGGATATTCAGTTCTTGGAGACTGCTATTCAGAACGTTAATGACCAACTATTGGTCCTCGACAGTCAGAAGGTTCTTTTGAATAGTCACAAATTGATGCTGCAGAACAAGCTGTCTGCTCTGAGAAGTTGCCTTTCTGAGGAGCAGTGATTCTTCATCGTCACCCCAGGTATGTCTATGTACTTAGTGGCTCAAAGGGGGAGAAAGTATGATATTTTGGCATTTTGTAGTCTGTTGTGGTGCTTGTGGTAAGGGGGAGAATGCTGCCAGGAATGTGTGCTGCAAGTGTTGTTTACCTCCTTGTTTTTGGGATTGTTATAGTGGTGGTATGGTTGCACATGGTTGCACAGTTTGTGATACAGCTCTATCGTATGTTCTGTGACACAACAGATAGTTTTGTCTGAATCGATGTCTACTTCTTTCGTCTTCAGATTGGTTTTTGTCAAATATCATAACTTGTTGTGCCACTAAATGACAAAAGGGGAGATTGTTAGGTTTTATTCATGACATTCATGTATGCATTTTTGATGATCGCATTGTCATATGTGGCACTCTGATAAGACGAGTTATCTGGAAGGTGTTGGGTCTTTTGTTGAACGTTTTGTTGTACCTGAGCTACTGTAATCTGAAGGAGAGAATCGACTCAGCTTATCTTGTTGGATAAATTGTTGAACAATATGTTGAACCATGATGTTCAACATGCTGTGTCTATAGGCGGCTTTGTTTGTTCAAGGTATTCGTGGATCCGAGCCTGGAAGTCCTCGCGATTTTAAGTTTCTATCTTTATCAGTTCAGGTATTTTCGTTGATTAATATTGTTAAAGATTTGATTGGCTATTTATATCTCTCGGTTACCTTTGTTGAAAAACGGTTGGAGAGATTTTAGCCGGCAATATCCTTGCAACGATCTCCTGCGGATTTTGAGGGATCTCATTCTGGTTGAAGAGTTGCGGGTATTGCAGTTGACCAGCCGTATCAAGATTTGACCGTATCAGTGCTGATTGAACCGTGGATTGCGGATGGTATGCTATTAGGGTTCGGCAGCTGTGACGGCTGGGTTACGGACTTTGTGATAAAAAGTTTGGAAAAGAAAACTCCGGGAGGGAGGCCGACGACTACGCACGTAGGATCAAGGGAGTTGATCAGTCGGTGGTGCAAGGGGAGCTTGCTGGCAAGGGGAGCTTGCCAAGAATACTTCACGGGGTTGATTGCGATCACCCCTCACGGTTTGTATTAAGGGGGAGTGTGTTCTTACTTATAGAAGCATGATTATTAGAGTTTGTATTCTCTGATTATTATAGTGAAGTATTCTCTTTTTCTGGGCGTGGCCCCGCAGATGTAGGTGTGCGCACCAAACTGCGTTACCAAGTCTTGTGTGTCTCTGTTTGGTGTGTGTTGTTTCGCTGTTCGTAAGATTCATTACTGCGTACTGAATTTCAAAGACGACCAGAACTACGGGTCATTTTATGTGGCTGTCGTTTTTGGTCACATTTAAAAAAACTCATAAGGTGTGCATTGGGCACATGAGCAAGGCTTTACCACTGCGCTAGAGTTTTCCTTCAGTTACATAATGCTTTCAATTATTATTATACATTATTATAATGTTTAAATATTGTAGTTCATAGTTAATACTATATGAATTATCTTGAAACCATTTAATTTGGTTTATGTCATATGTACAGTACTGTTTATGATTGATCATTCATGATTTATGATTTATGATTTATCATTACACATTTATTCACAGTTAATGGATTGTGATGCTTACAATTTAAATTTATATGTCTAGCATCATTGTTATTATGAATAATTGTAGTTATGCAATTAGTTTAAAATCAAGCTTGAATTTATAGCACATGAAATATAGCATCTGTCATGCTTAAATTTGTATGAATTCCTTATGTTGTATGCATGCAAGTTAAGAAATGTGTATGAATTCCTTATGTTATAAATCAACCACCCATTGTGGAAATGATTAGTATTGAAAAAAATCTCCTAAATCTGTTAAGATCGTCGATATGGCTATTTCAATACTAAACAACGGAAATGATTAGTATTGTCAACAATTAAGAGATATACAAAGTAACTTGTATATTCCTTTAAATATAACTAACTTGCAGTGAAAGAATCAACACAATTACTGAAACAAAACAAACTAGCAAACCAGCCAAGCAAACACAAACACTAAGAATTTATCCTGGTTCGGATCCTTGTGATCCTACGTCCAGTCCTCTACCCCGTAGAGATCTTCAATCCACTATAACACTTGCCCCGCAAGCAACAACATACAAAAATGACGACACTCTCAGTATCTCAAACTTTGTTCAATATCTTCTACACCAAGAGATTCAACTTACAAAATGAAGAATGAAACAACACCTAAAGCATTGATGTGAATTTCAAAAGAGAATTCAAAGGAAATGTGTAAATGAAAGTTCAAGATTTCTAGATTTTGGATGGAAGAAACACTCTTGAAGATTTCAGTTTTTAAATGAAGAAAATATCAGAATTTTATTTCTTCAAATGAAAACAATAGCAGAACTTTCTCATGAAAAAGATAGAATTAAAATTCTAAAGAGGAAAGTTGGAAAAAGAAGTGAATGAAAGAGAAGAGGTGTACTCATCTATTTATAGATCTGAAAGGAAGTTATAATGGACATATTTCAACAGTCAGAAACCGTCCCCAACGGATAGAACAAACCGGTTGCAAAAAAGGTCAAAAACGGAATTGGTCGGCCATTGATTTTTTGTTGGTCGGCTAATTTTGAAATGACAAAATTTGACCGTTTGAAGTTGCAGCCGTGGAACTGATATGGAGAGGAATTTGACCACCAAATTTCAAGGTCAAATTCACAAAGGAAAAATTAGCCTGCTAACAAAAATGAATTGGTCGGCTAATTTTTTAAAGAGGAATTTTGGGATTCTGAAAAGACTAGGTTGTAGATAAATGTAAGGAGAGACCGTAGTCATCTAAGATAAGTCATCATCAGGCTTAAAAAGTTATAAAATGAAAAATACATTGATTACATAAAAGTCGTAGATATGACTGCGTGTGTATTTGAGAAGTCTTTGCGCAGGAAACAGTAACTAGTGGTAATGTCCAATGCGTAAATGTTGAGTAGCCAGTTATCTGCACAGAATGAGTTAGTAACAATAATATGTTTGTCATATCAAAACCATATGGAATAGAGATATGGAATTATGGAATTCCAACATTCTTCCCCTTTTTGACGATGACAAACATTTAATAATATGAATTAAGTAAATTCTTATAACTCCCCCTGAGTACATTCCATATTATGGTGTTTCTCTCCCCTTGTTATTGTCAAAAAGGATATTGGCGTTAATGACATTCTTTTCTTTTGGATACCTGAAAAATAAACATTTAAGCAATGGTACCCTCTACAATGTAGGGTCCAGGTGATTAGTCTGTAGGAAACCAAACCCATGTAGAATTTGGGTTTTCCACATAATTATGTGAATAAATAATATTATTCATATATGAATCAACATATACATCTCTATCATACAGACGTAAGTCCTTATGAACCCAAATATGCAAAGGAGTGGGTTTTCTAGGCACAAAATGAGTATGATCATAGATGGATGCATGATACTTCTTAGGAACATTAACAATCTTATGTTTAACATCCAAATAATCTTATGTTTAACATCCAAATAAGATAAGACATTGGGTTTGGTAATATTGTTCTTTGAATAACCTAACCCATGCCGATGATTTGTAGGATATTGAAATGAGAGCAAATCAACTAAGATGATCATTTCCTTTGTTCAACTTTTCAACATTAGACGATATCTCGTTGTATTTCATCCTGAGTGATGAAATATTTGTATCCATTTCGGATATGCGTGCATGCAAGTCCTGGACTTCTAATTTTAGAATTTCATTCTCTTTGCTCAAGACCACATTCTGAGTAAGAAGTTGTTCTTTTTTCATAAGATAACATATCATGAGATGTAAGTCTTGAAATAAGTGTCTCGTGTTCAACAATCAAAGTGTCCATTGCGCAAAATAATGCATTCATCGCATTAGAATTCATTGTTGCATTGGCCTTCTCTACGGTGGTCCATTCACCATAAGAGGTTGTTGGCTTGGTGTAAGATGTCTCCACAATGTTCCAAAGTTGGAAGTCGATTGACTGGAGGTAGATCATCATTCGCCGCTTCCAATATGAGTAGTTGGAACCCGTGAACAATGGAGGCCTTATGGTAGAATGCCCTTCGGGAAATTGTGTTGTACTTATTGTTGAAGCCGTCAATCACCAGAGATACCAATTGTTAAATGTCTCTTGAACCAGGCTTTGATACCAAATGTTAAGATCG
The DNA here is from genome assembly GCA_030789695.1 of Scilla litardierei. Taxonomy (NCBI): domain Eukaryota; kingdom Viridiplantae; phylum Streptophyta; class Magnoliopsida; order Asparagales; family Asparagaceae; genus Scilla; species Scilla litardierei. Next base: position 46,739,724 of record CM061138.1, on the reverse strand, counting down.
TTGATATGGCTATTTCAATACCAAACATCGGAAATGATTAGTATTGTCAACAATTATGAGATATGCAAAGTAACTTGTATATTTCTTTAAATATAAATAACTTGCAGTGAAAGAATCAACACAATTAATGAATCAACACAAATTAGCAAACCAACCAAGCAAACGCAAACACCAAGAATTTATCATGATTCGAATCCTCGTGATCCTACGTCCAGTCCTCTACCCCATAGAGATCTTCAATCCATTATAATACTTGCCCCGCATGCAACATTATACAAAAATGGCGACACTCTCAGTGTCCCAAACTTTGTACAATCTCTACACCAAAAGTTTCAACTTACAAAATGAATAATGAAATAACACCTAAAGTCTTGATGTGAATTTCAAAAGAGAATTCAAAGTAAATGTGTAAATGAAAGTTCAAGATTTCTAGATTTTGGATGGAAGAAACACTCTTAAAGATTTCAGTTTTCAAATGAAGAAAAATATTAGAATTTTATTGTTTCAAATGAAAACAATGGCAGAACTTTCTCTTAAAAAGATAGAATTAAAATTCTAAAGAGAAAAGTTGGAAAAAGAAGTGAATAAAGAAAAGGGGGTACCCACCTATTTATAGATATGAGAGAAAGTTATAACAGACATATTTCAACAGTCAGAAACCGTCCCTAACGGATAGAACAAACCGGTTGCAAAAAAGGTCAAAAACGAGATTGGTCGGCCAATGATTTTTTGTTGGTCGACTAATTTTGAAACGACAAAATTTGACTGTTAGAAGTTACAGACGTGGAACTGCTATGAAGAGGAATCTGACCACCAATTTTCAAGGTCAAATTGGAAAAGGAAAAATTAGCCTGCTAACAAAAATGAATTGGTCGGCTAATTTTTTAAAAGAGGAATTTTGGTATTCTGAAAAGCATAGGTTATAGATAAATGTTAGGAGAAACCCGAGTCAACTAAGATAAGTCATCATCAGGCTTAAAAGCTATAAAATGAAAAATAAATTGATTACATAAAAGCCGTAGATATGACTGTATCTGTATCTGAGAAGTCTTTGTGCAGGCAGTAACTAATGATAATCTAGAAGTCGTAAATGTTGAGTAGCCCGTTATCTGTATAGAAAGAGTTAGTAATAATAATAATAATAAGTTTGTCATATCAGAACCATATGGAATAGAGATATGGAATTATGGAATTCCAACATTGCCCAAAACTCCTTCGACAAGTCAGTAGTTGATAACATACATCGGACTTTTTCCAGCAAAGTCAGATTCATCCTTTCAGCTACTCCATTCTGCTGCGGCGTACCACTAACGGTGAAGTGTCTCCGAATCCATTCTGATTTGCAGAACTCCTGAAAAAGGTCCGACCTATACTCTCCACCGCTGTCACTTTGACATAGCCTGCCTTTTCGACCAGTTTGAGTCTCGACCAACTTCTTCCATTTTATGAACGCGCTTAGAACTTGGTTTTTTGACTTCAGAGAAAACATCCAAACCATGTGCGAGTAATCATCAATGAAAGATACAAAGCAGTGTTTACCTTCCAATGAGGCCGACCTAGTCAGTCCGTACATGTCGATGTGAACATAGTCGAGCGCTCCCTTCGTATTATGAATGGTCATCGCAAAAGAAGCACGTGTCTATTTCCTGAAGACACAATGCTCACAGAACTCTACCTTCTCAGGCTTGGCTCCTCTGAGACGATCTCATTCGATAAGATTCTGCAAAGATTTATCTCCAATATGACCTAGACACATGTGTCAAAGAAGAGAGTTGTCTCTGTCGGCCTCATGGGTCAGAGCTGACGTGTTCGTCACAACTGAACCATCCAAATAGTAAAGGTTGCCTTTACGATTCACCTTCATCACGATCATAACTCCTCGGATCACACTCAGAGCTCCATTCTCCACCTTCACTCGCCAGCCTTTGGCTTCGAGTGAACCCATCGATATACGGTTACGCTTTAGGTCGAAAACATATCGTACCTCATCGATGTATCGTGTAACACCGTTGCTTATCTTCATCCGAACTGTTCCAATGCCTGTTCGATGTATCGCATCGATGTATTGTGTAACACCGTCACTTATCTTCATCCGTACCGTTCCAATGTCAAAGAAGAGAGTTGTCTCTATCGGCCTCATGGGTCAGAGCTGACGTGTCCTTTACAACTGAACCATCCAAATAGTAGAGGTTGCATTTACGATTCACCTTCATCACGATCATAACTCCTCGGATCACACTCAGAGCTCCATTCTCCATCTTCACTCGGCAGCCTTTGGCTTCGGGTGAACCCATCGATATAAGGTTACGCTTTAGGTCGAAAACATATCGTACCTCATCGATGTATCGTGTAACACCGTCGCCTATCTTCATCCGAACTGTTCCAATGCCTGCTATGTTGCAAGCTCGGTCATCACCTAATAGGACTGTATTCTTACCCCCTTCACGGCAGGTTGTAAAGTACTCTCTATGTGGCATTATATGGAAGGAGTACCCTGAGTCGAGCACCCAACCATCTGACGTCACACCCTCCAAAGCACCACTCTTCGACCTCAACGCCTTTGACTACGTTGGCTGTAGAGTCGTGCTTTTTCTTCGCGCCCGGACAATCTCTGATCCAATATCCTCTTTTTTTGTAGAAAGCACATTGGTCCTTTGTCAAGTCCTTGCGAAGAGGACAACTACTCTTGTCCCTAGACTTGGATCGGAAATATCCGTTCCGAGCTCTACCCTTCTTATGACTCCGACCTCTTACCACGATAAGAGCATCATTAGCTTGACCTCTCGTGTCCTCATCGTTTTTCCTGAACTCATTGCTCGTAAGAATTTTGGACACTTCTTCAAACGTGATTGAGTCCTTACCGTAAGTAAGAACTGACACCAAGTACTCATAATCACTGGATAAAGAATTGAAGAGAATCATTGTTTTATCTAAATCATCGATCTTAACATCGACGTTTGTAATGGCCCCAAAATTCGTATACGTGTATTGATACGTATTTTTGAGCGTATATATGTGCGTATAAATTTTGGGAAATCCTTATGTATTTTATTTAATTTTTGTCAAGCTAAAAATTATTTTTAATAATTTTGTATGACATATGATTTTATTAAATAAAATATATGGTTGGAATACTAATGTCTTGATGAGTATTAAGTATTGTATGTGTATTAAGTGGGTATAGTTATTTTTCTAAAAAACAAAATCCTAATTTTTCCTAAGGGCCACCTCTACCTTTGATGTGTCAAGATATCCTTGATCCTTACCTAACCCAAGGCTTGGTGGCATACTTAGAGAATTTTAGGGAGAAGATGTGGCTACTCAAGGAATTAGAGAGAAGGTTTGCATTTACTCACTCTCTCCCCAAAGATCAGGCCGAATTCATCCTTTGCCCTTTCTCTCTCTTAGACTTTAGGGAGGCTGAGCACCCATAGGGCTACGCCACCCTCACTCTGCACACCGCCGTAGCATCCCTGTCGTCGTTTGGGTGTTGTTGCTCATTCTAGGAGCGTGTGAAGGAGAAGAAGGATTTAGAGAAGGAGAAGGGCTTGAAGAAGGAGGAGCCATAGGGATTTGGGCTACCCCTTGTCTCTCATCACCCCTAGGGTAGGATTCCATCTCCAACTAGTATTAGAGTAGCATGTTTAGTTTCATAAGAAAGCTTGTATCTTTATTTATCCAAGATAACTCATGCACCGTTCATATATCTTGAGTTTTGTATGGTTTTGTGCGGTGAGCAATTCTAGTTTTGTATGGTTTTATGTGGTGATCAATTCCGAGTCTTGTATGGTTTTGTGCGGTGAGTAATTCCGAGTTTTGAGTGGTTGTGTGTGGTGAGCAATTCTGAGTTGTATGGTTGGGTGTGGTGAGCAATTCTGAGTTTGTATGGTTGTGTGCGGTGAGTAATTCTGAGTTTTGAGTGGTTGTGTGCGGTGAGCAATGAGTTTATATAGTTGTGTGCGGTGAGCAATTCTGAGTTTTGAGTGGTTGTGTGTTGTGAGTAATTCTAAGTTGTATGGTTGTGCGCGGTGAGAAATTCTGAGTTTTATCTAGAATTAAATTCTGGAAAAGTTATATTCGTGTAGCCCTTGAAATTCTACCCCAAAATCATATATAATATGTCATATGTTCAGTACAGTAAGTAGGAGTAAAAATTCCATCTTTACAACATGTCGAAATTTCATCCAGTCTGGACACAGTTTGGCAAAACGTAGATCAGTCCCTGCATACTCCATAGAAATTGATGATCTTGGTCTCGTTGAAAAGATAACAACTTTTTCTACAACCTTTTCTGAATGCACATTTTCGAGATTCTAACTGTAACATCTCTTAAACTAGCAATCTTTACAGCTCTTAGAATTTGTCTGAAAAATAGATTCGACAAGTCTCACCAAACAATTCACCATAAATCACCCAGTTCATATTTCTGCATGAAAATTTATAGGTGAATCCAGCACAACTATATCTACAACTTTTATTTGTATTGTATGGACATGTTTGATACAAAATTATGGAGAAATGTGCTTCTTAATCTAATTGTTCTGCTTTTCCAGAAAGCTGAAAGATTTGAATGTTGTTTTAAGTTCTTTTGGGGTTAATCTTGCCATTAGTGTTCTTAATTGTTGCTGTTATATGGTGAGATGTGGTTTATGTTCTTGACACATGCAAATGATGATGTGAATATGGTTATATGTTTCATGTATATTATGTGAAATGAGAAAGGGAATGCACAAGGCGATGCATGTCCCAAATGTGTGGTGAAATGTGGAAAGAAAAGTAAATGAAAAATGTTACGTTTCATGAAAATAACTAAGTCCTCTTAAAGGAGGGTGACATGGGGTTTGGGGGAAACACGGGTAAATTAAAAGAGTTAAGGAGCGGACATATGATATGAATTCTTACCCGATGTGTCACTTCCGGAAGGGGGGAGTTTGAAAGGGTTGGAGAGGCCGCTGGTGTACTCGTGATGCATCATGACGGTAACTGATGGTTTGCTCCGTTTGCCTGACAGAAAAACCGAGATTTGTCTCTCCTACCTTGCCAGTCGGGTACGGAGTTACAAGAGGCCCCTCCAGTGCTCGTGTCGCTGGTTGCGGTACCACTTTTCACCCACCCTGGGTGAAGTCCGACTCCTTAAAGTCCTACGATTTATCCGGGTTCCAAAGCGCTAACCAATGAACTAATTGTTAAACCTCATTATTCTTGTAGCAATGGTAAATGTATGTGTTATTTACTTGTGTTTCTTTACCATGGTTCTTTTATGTCATTTACCATTGTGTAGCTGTAGTTCCTTACATTACTGCTATAACTCTCTTATACCATGTTCAGTTTAGTGGCCATGTTAGATGTCATGTTATATCTTGTCCATACTAGTATGCTACTAATGTCCCCTTTGTATGCCATGTTTCATTCAGGATGTTAGAATGCATATGTGTAATATTAACAGGTTGGCTTTATTATGTTTCTATGTTTAACTTGTGGCATAACACCTATGTTAATATGTTAGTTGTTAGTATGTTAACATGTCAATCTATGCTTATACGCCATTCCACGTAATCAGATTCATTATGTTGGTATGTGGTTCACCATTTTTTGCCAATATGCCATTTCATGTTAATATTTTTTATGCTTATACCTACGTCCATGCTCACATGCCATGCTATATGTACTGTACTGCATCTATGTAAGGACTAGTTAAGATATGGAATTCCTACTGGGTCACGCGTTGACGTGCCCCACCGTTGACTTTTCAGGTGTTGGTAATGAAATTGGTTGATGACTAGGAGGTGGAGCAGTGGAGTTCTGTGGATGAGTTAAATTGGAATGGCGAGGGGTGAGGAGAGGGTGTTTGTACTTTTGGGATTTTGTTTGGGTAGTGACGAGATGTTGATGGTGGATGTATGTACAGATGGATGATGTATAGAAATCAGAATTTTTTTGGGATTAGTGGTTGTATAGTTTTCCTCAGTGTTTCTTTTTGTGTTTATGTTATTGGTTGTTTGGTTGTGCTTTGGGAATATTACAGGTACTATCCCAGCAGTGTGCAGTGGACCTGCTGCTTGTGTTTTTAATTTTGTATTTCCTTCGTAACACTCGCTGCTTCGGAAATACCTGATACGGATTCGTACTTATCGGGTATCCTGGGGAGTGGGGCGTTACAAAGTTTCTCAGATCAGTTAGAAGCTTGTTGTAGTAGTCGAGATGTTCCTCAATTGAAACACCCTTCTTAAGCTTCAAACCGAAAAGCTTTTTCTTCAAATGCAGTCATTTTTGGATGTTTTCTCAATGTATTTGTCGCCAAGCTCCTTCCAAAAATTCTTTGCATTTGCCTCCATAAAATGGTATTTATTTTCATTCGTCAAATACAGTCGGATCGTATAACATGCATTTCGATTCAAAGTTCTTCACTCCAAATCCGGCATGCTCGTCGACTTCTCGTCCAATGCGATATCTTGACCAAGTTGGTTCAAGACATCCAAGACCTCACATCTCCACATACCAAAGTTGATCTTTCCATCAAACTTCTCAATTTCGTACGTCATGTTGGAAACAATAGTTCGAGTTGCTGGAGCATACTCTCTGAAAGTCGACGGCTTTGAAGAACTGTCATCACCACACTTGTCCATCTTTGCCTCCTGCGTTGATCTTCGAAACCGTAAACTCTAATACCGATTTGTTGTGTGCAGACGGAATACTAAGACCGTCAGGCGATCAGAGATGAGGATGAGCAACTACCACGTATAGCACTATGAAGCTTGTAACTTTAGGCTGTTGGCAGTTCAAGGGAACACCAATGAGCTTTATTACGAAAGGAGAGAACAAATACAAATCTTCTCTCTTCACAACGAAGAAGAAGCACTCAAGATCTCTCCAAAAGCTCTCACCACAATCTCTCAGAGTTGGCTCTTAACAATGGCGGTTCAAAGTTCTCTCAATGTGTTCCTCTCACAGAAACCCTCGCCAAACACCCATTATATAGCCTAGGATACATTAGGGGTCCTAATAGAAGATGAATTTCTATTTGATTAGAACTTCGATTCAAACAGAATCCTAATCTAATCGCAACTCTACTTCAGATATGACGTCATGTCCTATGGTGGGCCCCTCCGTGGCGTCGAACTTCCTGCTGAAGGCCGAGCATCCGAAGCTTATACTGTAGAGTTGTCGATCTATGAGCCGCCTATTCTTCGAACTGAAAATCCATGCATTGTGTAAGTCCATTAGCTCGGCATCCCCGTATCTGACTTGTGCAGAGTCCGATAGGCAGAATCGAGCACAGACGAGCTTGCTTTACACAAGATAGCTTGTCTGATATCTCCAACACTTCTCCAATGCCTTAATCGAGCCAACTTTCACACTTGATCCACAAACCTCCCTAAGCTTATTCCTCTTCTCCTCTTCATTCCATACATCTAACCGAGCTGAAGAGAGCTTGAAATAATCTTTGTGTAAGGGTTTTGTGGTAAAACTCAGAAACTTGATTTGTTTCAATGGCTGGATGTATCTCGTTTTCATTTTATTTCTGTAATTTTGTTTGAATTTAATTTGATTTTTGTTGAAATAGTTATTTATACTTACAACGATCCCATGTTACTTGGTTAAAGGAAAGAGGTAATGACACTTCATATCTCAACCGTATAGCAAATCAACGAAGACCAGTGACCTTTATCCCTTTTCTTGAACTAGATAGTAGCATCGTTCTTTCACAAAGTGATATCTCTCATGCTTTTGCCTATTTCTTCGGTATGATTCACAAAGTGATATCTCTCATGCTTTTGCCTATTTCTTCGGTATGATATTAGACGCATCATTAATACCTTCATTATAGTTAATTGGCTTTATGTCCATCCTTCCAGTGAGTTGTACCATTTTCTAAGGATGAAACCTAAGGATGAAATCAAAGCTGCAACTCCTCCCATGGCAATATAAAGCACATGGCGCCTATGGATTTTAATCTGGTTTTAGTAAATGGTTTGAGATACACTTAAACATGATCTCATCAAGCTTTTAGAAGAGTTCTACACTTCTACTAGGCCCGTGTCAAGTTGTATATGCGTAATCTCGTTTTGTTTCTATAATCCCGAAGCTTGAAGGAGCATCTCATTTTGGAAGATCTTGGTTAATTAAACTTCTTAATGGCTCATTGAAAATCATCTCAGAAGTACTCGCCAACCTCTTATGCTCAAAGATTCATCTACTTGTGATCAATGTGCTAGCTGTTTTCATCAACGATCGGTACATTATTAGAAAGTGTCGTGTGCTCAAGAGATCATTGTTCACCTCCACAATTCACCAGCATACGTTCTTAAGTTAGATTTTTGAAAAGACCATTGATTTTATGGATTGGTCATTTCTTTTGAGGCCCTTCGAGCTTGAGGGCTTAGGTCATGATGGATATCTTGGATCTCTTCTAGCATTTACTGTAGCACTTCTTTGGTTTTTGTCAATGGTGTTTTGGCAACCAAATTAGGTGCAAAGAGGTCGTCATCATGAATATCCACCATCTTATCTCTTTATTCTTGGTATGGATGTGGTTGCTCGTACTCTTTCTGCAGTTGGAAATCTGGAAAATGTGCTACAAGCGACGAATTTTTCTTGGCCACGCGAGCTTGTTAGCCTTAACCACACTTATACGCTTATGGCTTTTCTATGTCATTATCACTCTTTCTTATACCTCAAGATTCTTTTGCTTTGCTTTTAGGGTGCTTCTTTCTTTTGCCTTGCTTTTAAAATGCCTCTACCCCAAAGAAATTAACGAACATTTACTTACAGCTTCAATCCACATTCGAGTTTAGCATAAGTGACACGGCTCTCAATTGCAGTGTGGACCAACCTCCGTTCTGTTAATCCGGGGTCGCCAAGAGGGCGGACACACTCGTCAACTGGGTACACCTCTCTAACACTTAGGCTAGTTACAAAACGCCACCTACAATGCACGGAAACGGTAGCCAAAAAATCCCAAGCCCGAATTCCACTAAGATGTCACCTAAGCACAAAACCAAACACATCACGGACACAAAAGAGAGTTGTCACTAACAACCAACACTCTCAATGATCTTGTGATAGATAATGTAAGCACACAAATATAATACGAAATAAAGAAAGCAATATAAAAGAGACGCGGAGATTTACTCTGGTTTGGTTGCAAACAACCTACATCCAGCATCCAATGCACCCGTTTCCACTAATGATCAAGTAAGGCAGACATCGACACCATCTTCTTCCTCCTCCTCCACAATGAAAGAAAAGCTCCAAGCAACAAGACCTAACCCTAGATCTCTCACCAAGCACACACACACTCTTAACCAATTGGGAATCCTTGATAACAAAGCCCCTACAACATGTAAAGTTTCTTAAGGGACCAATCCCACATCTAGCTAAATCACTCCTTGGTAATATAGCTCCAAACTAGAAAAGCTACCCAAGGGACTCAAGATCCACAAGCTAGAGAAAGAATACTCACCATGGATCTCATACAGGAAGCTAGATGCGATCTCCAAAACCTAGCTTCATTCTCCAATTTAAGATCCAAGCACCCCAAAAATGGCAGCAGCTAGCACTCCTTGCTTTTTCTCTCGGCTCTCTGGAAATGCTGCCCAATGGAAATTTTCAGCTAACCTCTTTCTTTTGCTGTCGGTTGCCAAAATGAAACAAAAAGGCATATAGCCTTCAATTTCAACAACCCAAATTATGAGAGAGCCCCATGGAATTGTGCACACATGGGGATTTTTCAGCACACCATAAAAACAACACTCTACTCTGCTGATAAATCTACACACTCTCTTCAGCACAGCTCCAGCTCCAGCTCCAGCTCCAGTAACCTGCACCCGTCGTGTATGAACTCACCTTGCCTTGACCATCTGATATATGAACCTCCATCATTTGCATCGAAAATCGTGCCCTCTGGCGCCTCAATCCTCAGAGAGACATGCCAAGCTCAGAAGATGTCTAAGCCTAGCCTCACGCATCTCCGCCTCGTCCATCGCCATGTCTGCGATGAAGTCATCTGTCTCTGAGAATAACCCTGCAAGCTCGGACTCCATGAACGAATCAAATGATGTCGTGCCAGCGTACAATGAGCCATCTGTCGATCCATAAACATCCCTATCATCATCTTACTGGTCTGCGAGCAACTCATGCTTGCCATGGCCATCATCTATGAGAAACACGCCGTCTTCTCCGCTGCTATGCAGATTGGCCTTAGCTAGGTCACATCGATTAACCAACGTACCCAATGTCATCCGGGGTCACCAAGAGGGCGGACACATTCCAAGATCCAAGACCGTCCGTTCCAAGAGTCGGAATCGACGGCGGTGACGGTCCAATTCAAGAGGCTGTGATGACAACAAATGCTTCCTATGTAAGGAAAAAGGGCATTGGAAGAGGGATTGCCCGAGGTTGGAAGCGAGGACATCGATTGACGTTGTTGTGGAAGAGGTTGCTCAGAGTTCAACTCATGTTGAAGCACGAGACGGGATGTTTTCTGATGAGGATGATTGTTCGGTGTTTGCAGCATACTCCGTGGGAGAAGCGCAGCGTTCGTGGCTATTGGACTCGGGGTGCTCATTCCATATGACTCTGTATCGGAGTGCGTTCGACTCATACATTCCATGCATTGGAGAGCAGATTCTCATGGGGAATGGTATAGAGTGCGAGCAGGTTAGGAGTGGCACGGTTAGAGTCAGGATGCACGATGACAACGTCCGTGTGTTTGATGGCGTCAGACATGTTCCTGATCTTCGCAGCGACCTGATATCGATAGGAGCTTTGGCCGGGATGGACTACATGACAGTGATCGAGGAGGATCAACTGCGTATTTTCCGCAGATGCCTGGTTGTCATGAGGGGGAAGAAGTGTGGCAACTTGTATGCGCTCGATGGGCACACAGTAGTGGGCGAGACTGGCAGATCACAGGAGTCCGAGAGTGGAAATCCAACAAGACTATGGCATCTCAGACTTGGGCATGCTAACGAGCAGAGCCTTGACATTCTTCAGAGGAGTGTGTTCGAAGGTGATCGTGGGCTTGACTCTTGCAGTGACTGTAGTGCGGAGCGGCTAAGGAAAGTGCAGTTTGGGACAAATGTCAGACACAGCAGGAAGCTCCTGGAGTGCGTCTACGCTGGCTGATGGGGTCCATGTCTAGTTCCTTCACTGGAAGGCACGAGGTAATTTGCGGCCTTCATAGATGACTTCTCGAGGAGAGTCATGGTTACTCTCATGGGATCTCGGGAGATCTATAAGAAGGTGCATAGTCGAGAGGCGGATGGATAGACCTGTAGGAGAGATCCGTACCAATGACGTAGAGATACAGGATGTTTGCAAGTCAGAGGAGATCGCGTGCCGATACACCATTCCTTATGGAGACCCTCACGGTGATGTAGCAGACAACATGATCAGGATGTTGGTAGAGAAAACACGGGTGGCAATTGAGATCATCCAGCCTTCCTAGGAAATTATGGGCAGAGACCCTTGCTACTGCGGCATAACACCGTCACTAGTCGTAAATAGTTCAATTCATGAGGGGTTATGGACGGACAGAGTCGTTGACATCTCGTAATTGCATACATTTGGATGTCCTGTGTGGCCACACGAGAGGGACGATGATGATATGGGACATACATGCATGATTGTGTCCTAATCGGGTATGCTGGTGGATGTGCGAGAGGGTATATGTTATGGTGTCCTAGTACCCGCGAGGTGATTGTCAGACGACACGTCATGATTGACGAGTCTGCAGTGCTTAGGATGGAGCAGACTCATGACGATGTGCAGAGAACAAAGGACAGCCAGGTCCATAGAGATGACGAGGTTGTGCAGATTCAGACTCAGACAAGTGATCAGACACTTGTGCAGACGGACATGTTGCAGTGTTCATCCGATGTGGTCAGTGTCAGTGATTAGCCGGCATCTCACAATGTAGCCCCAGGTTTAGTTCAGTTGGAGGTGCAGAGGACAACGGCCTATGAGGAAGTATTGCAGTCGGTCATCGTATCGATGCATTCAGTTGCAATGTGTGAGGAGACAGAGATCTCTCACAATTCCAGCATGCACGTTATGGATGCTCTTGAGGAGACCCAGCATACTGAGGTGTGCAGCTTTAGCTTCGATATAGAGCCGTCGATATACAGAGTAAGGCCGTCGGTTTCTGCAACGATGCCAGAGGTTGCAGTGCGTGAGGAGACGGAGGTCTCTCACGTTTCTAGCACACATGAGTTGGTTGCTTCTGAGTAGAACCAGCGTGTTGAGGTATGCAACTTCAGCTCAGGGTAGAGAAGTCTTTTGAGGAGCTTGACATTAGGATAGAGCATTCGATGTGCATGGTAGAGCAGTCTTCACAGCATGGGCACAATCGATATGAGTCTCGTTTGGCTATGGATAATTTATCAGGCGCATCTTCTGATACTTCGGAGGCCAGACCGGTTGAGATGCAGATGAGCAAGGAATCTGATAGCGTGGTGGAGCGTGGAGACTCCTACGACAGTATGGAGGCTGCGATGGTGGTCCCAGGTGGAGCTGTCACTAGGGACATAGAGCTGAGAGTTACGAGGCCACGTATCAAGTGTGTTCTGGCTCGATATAGGGAGGAGGCAGAGCCGAGTGGGGCTCCTTCAGTGTGGACTCATCTCTCACCATCGGCGAGTTCATCACATGGCATGGTAGGTGAGGACGATCTCCAGATGCTAGATGTTGGTGCGACGGACAGTTTGACGCTTGTGTGCGTGCATTCGTATCTTGAGTCCTCGGCACAGTCATTTGAGGCGCGGAGCCGGTGGACAACGAGTCTTGATGACATGCATCGGCAGACAGAGTATATACAGACGGCGTATCGATGTAACCTAGCTGGGGTCAGTCTGCATAGCAGCAAGGAAGACGACGTGTTTCTCATAGATGATGGCCATGTCGAGTATGAGTTGCTCGCGGACAAGTGTGATGATGACAGGGATATTCATGGATCGACAGAGGCCTCATTGTATGCTGACACGGTGTCATTTGATTCGTTCATGGAGTCCGAGCTCGCAGGGTTATCCTCAGAGACAGATGACTTCATCACAGACATGGCGATGGACGAGGCAGAGATGCGTGAGGCTAGGCTCAGATGTCTTCTGAGCTTGGCATGTCTCTCGGAGGATTAAGACGCCAGAGGGCGCGATTTTCGATGCACATGATGGAGGTTCACATGTCCGATGGTCAAGACAAGGTAAGTTCATACACGACGGGTGCAGGTTACTGGAGCTGGAGCTGTGCTGAAGAGAGAGTGTGGATTTATGCAGTGTAGAGTGTTGTTTTTATGATGCGCTGAAAAATCGCCATGTGTGCACAGTTCCATGGGGCCCTCTCATAATTTGGGTTATTGGGAATTGAAGGCTATGTGCCTTCTTGTTTCATTTTGGCAACCGACAGCAAAAGAAAAAGGTTAGCTGAAAATTTCCAATGGGCAGCATTTCCAGAGAGCCGAGAGCAAAAGCAAAGAGTGCTAGCTGCTGCCATTTTTGGAGTGCTTGGATCTAAAATTGGAGGAGAAGGAAGCTAGGTTTTGGAGATCCAAGAGAGCCTCTTCTTGTGAGAGATCCATGATGAGTGTTCTTCTTCCTCTAGCTTGTAGATCCTGAGTCTCTTGGATAGCTTTCCTAGTTTGGAGCTATATTACCAAGGAGTGATCTAGCTAGATGTGGGATTGGTCCCTTGAGGAGCTTTACATGTTGTAGAAGCTTTGTTATCAAGAATTCCCACTTGGTTGAGAGTGTGTGTGAGCTTGGTGAGAGATCTGTGGTTAGGTCTTATTGCTTGGAGCTATTCTCTCATTGTGGAGGAGAAAGACGAAAAAGAAGAAGAAGAGGTCGATGTATGCCTTGCTTGATCATTAGTGGAACCGGGTGCATTGGATGCTGGATGTAGGTTGTTTGCAACCGAACCAGGGTAAATCTCCGCGTCTCTTTTATGTTGCTTTCTTTATTTTGTATTATATTTGTGTGCTTACATTATCTATCGCAAGATCATTGAGAGGATTAGTAGTTGGTGACAACTCTCACTTGTGTCCGTGATGTGTTTGGTTTTATGCCTAGGTGACATCTCAGTGGAATTCGGGTTTGGGATTGTTTGGCCACCGTTTCCGCGCATTGTAGGTGGCATTGTGTACCTAGCCTAAGTGTAGGAGAGGTGCATCTAGTTCCAACACGTTCTCCCTTCCCATTAAGGCTAACTCTTTTAATCGACATGGTTGGCGACAACCATTAGATGGTACAGAGTGTCATCTTTCTACATGGAAGGGTTCTCTTAGGGGACGGCGAGTCCTTACCAATTTTTGTTCTATTGGCTCTTTATATATATTATGTCAGTTTACCATCTTTCGAAATTGGTCATCATACAAGCTATTAACAAAGTTAAAGGCCTTCTTTTTGAATGATAATACAGATGGCCCTGGTGATCTTTTCCTTGTTGAGTGTAAAAAGGTATGGACCCCTTGTCATCGAGGAGGACTTGGCGTTCTTGATCTTAGAGCCTTTAGCATCTCCTTGTTAGCCAAATCTTTAACTCTCATTATAGCCCTTTGATAGCTATAGTCCTCCATAGTTACTAACAGAGGCGTAGAGATTTTAACCATCACCATCCTATTATGGCTGTCTCGCCTTTTTAGTGGAATTTTAATCTCAAAGCTAGCAAAGCTTTTCAGTCGGGGATCAAAATGTGTGAGATGGCATGTCTACTAGCCTACATCCAACTAGTCTAGCGGTTCTTGAGTGGGATGCACTCATGATCTGCCGATAATCAAATGATCACGTCGAGTTTCTAATTGCGCTTCTTGTCCGGTGTTTATTTCTTAATTCTACTTCATAATTGGAACAACCCACAAACATCCACACACTTGTAATTTTATTGAAGCACCGACTAAAAAAAAGCAAGCAAACAAGCATCAAGCAAATATCAAACCAATTAGCAAGAGCAGTAAGCATTGAGGGAGGAGAAAATCAAGAAAACCTGAAACAATTGCAGTGAGGCCGCTGCCGTCGATCCCTTCGGTCACTTCCTCCGCCGTTGAAGATGACGAGAACCCGGATGGTCCTTTCCTATTGAACGGCCACATTTCCCTCCTCCTAACTAAATCGCATACAACAAGTGCTTCAAAAATCTCTTCTGGGAGCTGAATCAAAAGGATTTAAGCATTCCCGTTGCTTGTCTTCAGCGATCAGACCCGCATTTAATTTACACTGACAGTAGCAGACAAAGTTACGAATTGGGCCGTTTGGGAATCGTCCAGCACGTTTTTCACGCTTTGTCGTTACACGTTAGTATTGCTATTTTTTTGATATTTTTAAATTTGAACTTCATAACAGGCTTTTGTATCAGGGAAAATTATTAATATACTTTATGACATTGGTTCGATCCAGTACATGTTACGTCTCAATAATCGCCTTGCCTGTAGCCTAGAAAACTTAGCCGTCTAAGGGCCTGTTTCTTTGCGCGGAAAGGGTCCGAGAAAGTGAATATTTGTGATTGCGGGCCGTCACTTCGAGCCCTGTTCATCGCTTTCCTCCTCACGCGTTCCTCTCGTGTGTTCCATTGCGGAGAAAGCGGTCCACGATTCCTCTCGTCTCTCTCTCCGACGTGTCGCCGCACTTTCCAGCCTTCGAAATCCCCGGATTTTGTGGGGATTGCAGGGTGGATTCCTCTCTTTGGGCCCCACGTCTTCCTCTCACCCCTCTTCCATTGCGTGGGAGGCAACCGCCGTATGAAAACCCTAGATTTTTTGAGATAGAGGCTGATCTTGGTTGCCTAGAGTTTCAAAAGGGTTCTCAATGGCTAGGGTTGATCGTATATGTTGAGGGTGTGCCAAGCTTGGGGTAGTTCACCGCCGGCGTAGCTGTGTGCAGAACCCTAGCTGATCGGTGAGGGGCGAGCCGATTTTTGAACGATTCCTTCTCTCACGGTATAATTTCTAAAACCCTAATTTAATTTATGATGGTTTCTCTTGCTGCCATTGGGTTTCTCTGGGTGATATGGGTTTTTGTTATGCTCGAATGTTCTGAATGTGTGCATGTTGACTGGGATTCGAAAATTTGAGGTTTTGCAACCCTCTGCTGTGATGATAATATGATTTTCTGATGTTGGGATAGGGTGAATGATGCTAGGGTTTCGAAAGTTTGTGATATAGCAACCAATCACTTTGATGATTATTTGATTTTATGATGTAGTGATTTGGTGGGTGATGCAAGGGTTTCGAAATTTTGGGCTTTCTCACCCATTTGCTTCGATGAATTTATGTTGTTTATGATGCTGGGAATATGTGCATGATGCTAGTGATTGATCCCCACTTACAACATATTTGCATTACCTAAATGCTCATATTCAACGCAAAGACACATGTGCATTATTCCAAAGAGCCCAATGATGAAAAATTAAAAATGAATTTGGTATGAGAGGATGGGTTAAAGTCATATATGATGGATGGCGTGCTTGAAGGTTCCGTTTAATACCATATTTGTGCAACACAATATTTGATATTTTTCTGAATTGAAAGGGATTAGTTTTGAAATTTTAACAATGAGTCGATTACAATTTAAAAGAAAAAAAAAATTGTTGATTTTTTTGGGGATTGTCTCCATGTTTCAATTTGGGTTTTTGTTGTTGTTATGTTTGGATCATTTAATAAATTTTTGGGCCATGTCTCCTACCTACTTGTTGCTGTAATGGAATGGGTTGGTCATGTATACTTGTATCATAATTTTTGGTGAATGGCTACTTGTTGCATTATGTGTTTTGTTGGGGTATTTTTTGGGGCTTTGTATCAGATTTTTGTGGCATGTCTCCTTTTGTCATTTTGGGTTTTTGATGTTGTTTTGTTTGGGTCATTTTATGAATTTTTGGTGCATAGCACCTAGCTCCTTCTTGCTGTTTTGGGTTATTTTGGGCATGTCTCATAGTTGCACTTGTGGGGTTAAAAGGCAGGAGCAACGGCAACGCAACCACATCTGTGACAATGATTACACATTATACCTGAGGGCCAATGATTTGGATTTGCACACTTTTATCTAAAAGGTGTTATTCATATGTAGTATGTTATGCATATAATTAATATTAAATATATGTGTTATTCAATTAAGGTTGACACGGATACACAAGAAGACCATTCGGGTTGTGAGTTATGTACCGCTGTCGTCGCTGCAATAACGTTTGTCGTATTATCCTTACAAATGCACAATTCCGCTAGGGCCAACCCTATACTCAGAAAGCCATCGGCTATGCGTGATCTGCATAGAAAATCTCATATGCGGAGAACTCTGTGGGGGTCTGAAAGTAGCTGTTTGCACTACCTACGAATGTTTAGACATGCTTTCATGAATCTTGCAGCATTAATGCGCCAGCGTGATCTTCTCAAGGACACTATTCATGTATCCGTAGAGAAGCAGGTGGCCATGTTCCTGCAAATGGTAGGGCACAAGTCAAAGAATAGAGTCATGCAAGTGGATTTCATAAGGGGCGGGGGGACAGTTAGCCGTTATTTTAACAAAGTGATGGCGGGACTTTGTGCACTTCGGGATATGTTCGTGAAGCAAGCTCCTAATGAGACGCCTCCGGATATAGTCAATAATCCAAATTGGTTCTCATATTTTAAGTTATGTGTTGTTACGCCTATTTGACCGAGACCCATAAAGCACGAGTTCAAGAGCCCGACTACTGGTCAAAAGCCCATCTGCGTCCTCAAAGCCCATTCGACAAAGGCCCTACAAGGGACCTTCTCGAACGTCGATCCGACCCGGCCCCAATAACCCGTTGGTCGCTCGCCCACTCCTGCGAAAACCACTCCCCCGGACACGCGACCACTAAATAGCGATAATGGGGAGGTGCTGACATGGCGGAGAGAGCGGCGGCGAGGGGGGACTGATGGGGCACGATCAATGGCGGGCGTGGGACGTGGGCCGGAGGCAATCAAGCGGGAGCTCTATAAAAGGGCCAGGAAGACGATGAAGAAAGGGACCGCATCTCAGGTAACAAAACCTAAGGTACTCCATCAACGACCTCGTTCCCCCAATTCATCTCCTTCCTCCCCCGCCCGCGCCGAGAGACGCCGTTACGATCTCCTCACGAGTCGGACCGTCTCCGCAGGGCCTCCTTTCTCAGATCTCTATCTGACTTAGGCATCGGAGGGGATTTGGCCGGAACCTAGGTCCGGCCCCCCTGACGAGCGTTCTCGTCTGCGCAGGTGGACAACAGACCAACGGGCCGAGGCTACCCCTCGCCCCTCTCCGACCACTCGATCAACCGGACAGTGAGGCTTCCCCTCACCGTCAGCCTGTCGTGGCCGAGCACGTCCTACCGAGGCCGGGCGTCCTAATCGGGTCCGAGACTCACCCTCGCCACCCGTCGGCCGTGCATCCACCCGGGCGACTGAGGCTACCCCTCGTCCCCCTTCCAGCCGAGGCCGAGCACACCTGTCCGAGGCCGAGCGTCTCAACCAGGGCCGAGGCTTCCCCTCGCCCCTTCTGCACCGATTCGAAGCCCCCGAGGGACCCAAAGCGGGCCCCTTGACCACGTTGACCGGGTTCTCCACGGTCAACGCTTTGTAGTGAGAAAACACTCTGAAACCTCTGGCGCCGTCTGTGGGAACGAAAACTTTCCCACGAAGAAACAAACCACATCTGCGATGACGCGGCCTCCCTCCTCTCGGCGAAAGAAGGGCGAGGCCCCGACGCGGGGCGACAGGGCCCGCCATCGTGGCCAAGAATGGGCACGGGACCGACGCGAGGAGAGTCGTGAGGATAGGGCCGGGAGGCCCTCCCCTTCCCAACCGGTCGGGAGACCGAGTGCGCCCGTAACGGCGCGCAGCTCGGACGTGGCTCTGGTGGTATCAGTGGTCATAGACACTACCTTGGTACGACGGCTGCTCGTCGACACCGGCAGCTCCTGTGACGTCCTGTTTATGTCAACCCTGGAGAAGATGGGACGGCGGAAAGAAGACTTGCGACCTCGCTCGGGTCCCGTGGTCGGATTCACGGGTCACTCCACCCCATCATCGGCACCATCCATCTCCCGGTAACGCTCGGAGACACACCGGACTTAGTGACCCTGGCGGTGGAATTCATCGTATTGGGGATCGGGTCGGAATACAATGGGATCATCGGCCGACCCCTACTCAACGCCGTCGGCGCGGTGGTCTCGACCCTCCATCGGACCATCAAGTTCCGAACGCCGGGGGGGATGGGGCAAGTCGAAGGCGACGCGGGGAGACCGAATACCTGCTATCAACTGGCGGAGGACGGTCCCGAGGATCGTCTAGCTGACCGGATGGCCGCGCTCGACTTAAGGAGCGGGCCTAGGCCCACCCCTGCGGAGGAGCAGGAGCAAATCCCGGTCACGGACACCGAGGGCCGGTTCGTCTCGATCGGGAGAGGGCTGAGCCCGGACCTGAGGGATCAGCTGATCGAATGCCTGGAGGCGAACCTAGACATCTTCGCCTGGTCACCTGAAGACATGCCCGGCGTGGACCCCCAGGTGATCGTCCACCAGATCAACGCCGACCCCAACTTCAAACCGGTTAGACAGAAGAAGCGTAACCTGGGCGGCGAGAAGATGAAGGCAGCCTCCGAGGAAGTGGAGCGTCTCCTCGATGCCGGCTTCATACGAGAAGTCTGGTACCCGGAGTGGCTGTCGAACGTGGTGATGGTCAAAAAAACCCAACGGGAAGTGGCGAATGTGCGTGGACTTCAGTGACCTCAACAAGGCCTGCCCCAAGGACAGCTACCCCCTGCCGCGCATCGACCACCTGGTGGACAACGCCTCGGGATACGAGATGCTAAGCTTCATGGACGCTTACTCCGGGTACAATCAAGTCCAGATGGACCCCCGGGACGAAGAGATGACAGCCTTCACGACGGACCGGGGAACCTACTGCTACAAGAAGATGCCCTTTGGCTTGAAGAACGCGGGGGCCACCTACCAGAGAATGGTCAACAAGGTGTTCAGCTCCCAGATCGGGAGGAACCTAGAAGTCTACGTCGACGACATGCTTGTCAAGTCAAGGCGACCGGAAGACCACATCGCCGACTTGCGGGAGACCTTCGAGCGGTTGCGGCGACACCACATTCGGCTCAACCCCGCGAAGTGCACGTTCGGGGTAAGATCTGTCAAATTCTTGGGATTTATGATAACTAACCGTGGTATTGAAGCTAATCCCGACAAGATCGAGGCGCTGGTCAACATGCGCGAGCCGACGACGATCAAGGAGCCACAGAGGCTGAACGGGCGCATCGCAGCCCTGGGGCGATTCCTTTCCAAATCAGCGGAAAGATCGCTCCCCTTCTTCAAGGTCCTGAGGAAAGCAATCGCGGAACCTCCGAACAATAGGAAGACGATACTCTGGGACGAAGACTGCTCCCGGGCGTTCGGGGACCTCAAAGAGTATCTCCGCAGCCCACCTCTCCTGTCCAAACCCCGGGAAGGGGACTCGCTGAGCCTTTACCTGACGTGCACGGAGGAAGCTGTGAGTTCGATGCTGATCCGGGAGGACGGCGGGGTGCAATGGCCGGTATATTACACGATCCAGATCTTGAAGGGGGCGGAGGTGCGATACTCGCCCATGGAGAAACTGGCGTACGCCCTCGTCCTCTCAGCCCGAAGGCTCCGACCCTATTTCCAGGCCCACACCATACTGATCCTGACCGACTCGCAGCTGGAGCAGAACCTCAAGAGATTCGACCGAATGGGAAGGATGCTAAACTGGGGAGTGGAGCTGAGCGAGTTCGACCTCCGATTCAAACCGCGCACGGCCATCAAAGGACAGGCCCTAGCCGACTTTCATCGCCGAGTGCACGACGGAAGGAAATGGCCCCCGGAGGGAGAAGGCCCAGGGACGGTAACTGCTCCACCCCTGTCCTTTCTTTCGGCTGACCACTTCCAGCTAGAGGATCCAGGAGCGTGGATAGTTCATGTGGAATGGTCGGCTACACAGTCAGGAGGCGGGGCCAGGATTGCGATCCGATCTCCGGAGGGGAACATTGTGGAATACGCGTTGCGGTTCGAGTTCCCCGCCACGAACAACGTGGCGGAATACAAAGCTGTGATCAACGGCCTGAGGCTGGCCCTGGAGCTCGGGGCCGAGTCCGTCCGCCTCATAAGCGACTCGAAGCTCATTGTCAACCAACTCTTAGGGAGCTACGAGGCACGGGAGGAGGCGATGCAGAGATATCTCCCAGTCGCCAGAGCGGCGATGTCCAAATTCAAAGACGTGGAGGTCTTACACCTCCCATGATCAGAGAATGCACGGGCCGATGCGTTGTCGAAGCTGGCCTCGTCCTCGCCAAAGGAGCTGGGCCGCACCATCTACGTAGAGAACCTGCCGTCCCCCAGCACGATGGAGCACGAGGTGATGGCGATCGACCAAGAGCCCACCTGGATGGACCCGATCATCCGATACCTCACCCACAGAGAGGTCCCGGCCGATGGGGACGAACGCCAAACCCTGGAGAGAAAAGCACTCCGATACATGATCCATGAGGGGACGCTCTACCGGAGACGCTGGACCAAGACGGACGTCCTCCCATACCTGAAGTGCATCGGGCCGCAAGAAGCTGACTACGTCCTACGAGAGGTTCACGACGGGATCTGCGGGAATCACCACGGGGGCAAGATAGTCGTGCAGAAGATCTTAAGGCAGGGGTACTACTGGCCGACCTTGGCCAAAGATGCTACAAGCTACGTCCAGAAATGCTAAGAATGCCAGAGGTACGCCCACCACATTTCGACTCCTCCGTCAGAGCTCATCCCAATCGTGAGCCCCCTCCCCTTTGCGAAATGGGGACTCGACATCATCGGACCGTTCAAACCAGGACGAGGGCAGCGGAAGCACCTGATCGTGGCAGTGGACTACTTCACCAAGTGGATCGAGGCCGAGCCGTTGGCAACCATTACGTGGAAGAAAGCGAAAAGCTTCGTGTGGAATTCCATCATCTCCCGATTCGGAATACCACGGGCCATCGTCACAGACAACGGGAAGCAGTTCGATTCTGCAGGGTTTAAAGATTTTTGTGAGGAATGGGGAATCAAGCTCCTCTTTGCCTCGGTAGCACACCCCCAGACCAACGGGATGGCAGAAGCGGCCAATAAGTGTATCATAGAGCCCCTCCGGAAGAAAGTGAAGGACGCCGAAGGGAACTGGCCAGAAGAGCTCCCTGGGATACTCTGGTCATACCGGATGACCCACAAGGAGGCTACGGGCGAGACCCCCTTCATGCTCACCTACGGGGCCGAGGCGGTGGTACCGGTCGAATTGGGTGAAGAATCTCTTCGCCTCAAATACTTTGACGAAGACCAGAACTCGCAGGGCCTAGGGCTCAGCCTGGAGCTCCTCGACGAGCGACGGGAGCAGTCACTGGCCACCATCATCCGTCAAAAGCAGAAGGTGGCCCGATACTACAACGCTCGGGTGCGGGGGAGAAGCTTCCACCTCGGGGACCTGGTCCTCCGGAAAGCGGGCTTCACCACTGATACCGCTCGCAAAGGGAAGCTCGCGGCTAGATGGGAGGGACCCTTCAAAGTCGTCGAGGTCCTCGGACCCGCAGCCTACCGACTAGCCGACATGGAAGGGAGAGTTCTCACTCACACTTGGAATGCGGAACATTTACGCAAATACTTTCAATAGATGTATCACTTCATATGAAATAAATTTGTTTTAAATTCATTCCTTTCCAGATAAAGCAAAAAGGTATACAGAAGGATACACGAAGAGGTCGAGGGGCATTCCCCTCCCTCATTCTTCTCCGGGGGCACCGGGGGAGCCGCAAGCTGGCAGCTCACTGGGGTCTCCCCCCTTACTCCGTTCGGCGACAGGGTACATCCGAAGTTTCTCGAAGTCAATCCCCGAGAGCGGGAACTTCTTTTGGATCTCGGACTGGCACCGGGCGAAGCCCTTCTCGTACGCCGTCGATAAGGCAGTCTCCACAAAGGAGGTGGCATACTCCGCCACGGCATCCTGAGCGATCCGGGCCGGATCCACCCCCTCGAGCCCACGCAGCCGGGCCTCTAAGGTCTCGACCTGGCGTTGGTGCTCCGCCCTCTCCTTCTCGATCTCTCGGGATTTCTCCCCAAGTTGGGCTGCAAGGGCCCTCGCCTGCTCCTCCGCCGCATCCAGACGATCGGAAAGCCTCGAGGCTTCGGAGGCAGCAGCCGGGTCGGGGATCTGCTTGTCTCCTCCAGACGCGCCGACATCTTTTAAAAGAGAGGCGAGCTGCGTCTCGGCCTCTGACTTCGCGGCCAGAGCCACGGCTCTCTCCCGATCCGCCACCTCCAGGGCAGAGGACAGCTCGGTTATTCGGGAGTCCAGGGACTGGACCCGCGCTTCCTCCAACTGACCAACTTCCTCCCCCTCCTCGCCAGGGACCTCAGGGCCTAGCCCGGCCACCGATTTGGCTTTGGGAAGAGCCGCGAATTGGCGCCTCATCGAGAGGCCCACCGAGGACAACTGTGCCAAAGCAACGAAGGTAAGACGGCAAAAGCAGCTGGAGAACGGGGGGACAAGCAGAGACACACTACCTGTTGACCAGCCTGGATCACGAAGGTAGCCAAGCAATCGCCCCTGACTCCGTCCAACACCGCCTGGTCGGGAGGGAGACAACAGTTCTTGGCCACACGAGCGGCGGCTCCACGGCTCGAGAACACCGACTCCTTCTCCCCCACTGGAAAGCGTGGACAAAGAAGACCCTCTCCTGACGAAGGGAACTCGCCAGGAGCAGAGTGGAACGCCCCAAGATACCGACTGTAAGCATCAGGGAGAGAGCCGTCCGGGAGAGGTGAAGGGCCGGCCCACGGCCAGGCAACCTCAACGGGAGCAGGATGAGGTCGGTCAGCAGTCGGCTGGACGTCGACCCCCTCGACCCCCTCACGGGGCCTCTTGGGAGACCCCTGCAAGGGGGGCGAGGGAGACGACATCTTCTTTCGCTTCGAACCTCCGGACGCGGTCACAACCCGCTGCTTCTTCCGGACCGCCAACACATGGTCTCTTCTGCGCGGATCCGGGTTCGGGACATGCACAAGAGCGCTGGCAGGAGAAGAACCGAGAGGGAGCCCACCTGCACTCAAAGAAGAAATGAGAGACAGAGCAGAACCTAGGCGACTTCGAGGGGCGAACGTTCGGAGCAGCTTACCTAGGGGCCACACCGTCTTACGCAAATTGTGGTCACTAAAGAGGAAGTCGATCGAGCGCTCCCCCGTAGGAATTGCCAGCATGTCCCTCGCCGTCTGCTGCTCAGCGACCGTCGGCTCACCCAGATTAAGAACAACGGCACCGGCCGCCACCCACCGAGCCGGGAAGGGTACACTCGAGGGGAATGTGACGAACACGTATTCCCCCTTCCAGCGTTTCAGAGAGCTCGGCAACCCCAGCACCAGGGATATCTTCGGGCGGGCGCTGATGTAAATCCATGCCCCCGATTGGTGGAGGCTCAGGCGGTAGAACTGGGCAAGGAGGCGGAGAGAGGGCACCACACCCTTCAGCATGCAGACGACAACGAACCCGACGAGGATCCCGACGGCGTTGGGACAGAATTGACACAAGCACACATTGTGGGCCTGAAGGAACTCAACAATAAAAGGATGAAGCGGGAAACGGAGCCCGAAGTGGAAGCACTTCTCATATATCCCGACCTCATTGGGACCAGGAGAGCAGATCCGCTCGTCAGCCCCAGGGGCACGAGCCGAGTAGGGCGGAAGCAGGTAGGAGGAGCGCATGATCCCGATGGCGGTGGCACATATCGACGAAGGCCACGCCAAGACCTCAGAAGGAACCCCTGAAAGATCATCCCCGTGCTGACTAATCGCCGAAGGAGTGCCACCCGCCAGACCTGGAGCCGCATCGCGCTCCGACCGAACCGAACCCGTAGCAGAAGACGACGACATGGGGCAGAGCTCAGACAGAAGGGGGATCAGCGCAAAGAAGAAAGACGATGGGATGGCGGCTCACGAATCCCTCGGCTTCTCCACTTAAGACGACTCCGCGAGCGGCAGGGATAAGCTTGCCGCTACACGTGGCAACATCTGAAGGCCGACGGCGCTTCGGAACCCGCGCCTTAAAAACATCGAACGGGCCAACTCATGATGACGACTAATAAATGAGTCAGCATCGACCGGAGAGCCTGTCAAAATCGGCAGAGGTCACATCGGCCGAGCCGAACCGGCCGAGGCCGATCAACCCGACCGATGGGGGCAATTGTTACGCCTATTTGACCGAGACCCATAAAGCACGAGCCCAAGAGCCCGACTACTGGTCAAAAGCCCATCTGCGTCCTCAAAGCCCATTCGACAAAGGCCCTACAAGGGACCTTCTCGAACGTCGATCCGACCCGGCCCCAATAACCCGTTGGTCGCTCGCCCACTCCTGCGAAAACCACTCCCCCGGACGCGCGACCACTAAATAGCGATAATGGGGAGGTGCTGACATGGCGGAGAGAGCGGCGACGAGGGGGGACTGATGGGGCACGATCAATGGCGGGCGTGGGACGTGGGCCGGAGGCAATCAAGCGGGAGCTCTATAAAAGGGCCAGGAAGACGACGAAGAAAGGGACCGCATCTCAGGTAACAAAACCTAAGGTACTCCATCAACGACCTCGTTCCCCCAATTCATCTCCTTCCTCCCCCGCCCGCACCGAGAGACGCCGTTACGATCTCCTCACGAGTCGGACCGTCTCCGCCGGGCCTCCTTTCTCAGATCTCTATCTGACTTAGGCATCGGAGGGGATTTGGCCGGAACCTAGGTCCGGCCCCCCTGACGAGCGTTCTCGTTTGCGCAGGTGGACAACAGACCAACGGGCCGAGGCTACCCCTCGCCCCTCTCCGACCACTCGATCAACCGGACAGTGAGGCTTCCCCTCACCGTCAGCCTGCCGTGGCCGAGCACGTCCTACCGAGGCCGGGCGTCCTAATCGGGTCCGAGACTCACCCTCGCCACCCGTCGGCCGTGCATCCACCCGGGCGACTGAGGCTACCCCTCGTCCCCCTTCCAGCCGAGGCCGAGCACACCTGTCCGAGGCCGAGCGTCTCAACCAGGGCCGAGGCTTCCCCTCACCCCTTCTGCACCGATTCGAAGCCCCCGAGGGACCCAAAGCGGGCCCCTTGACCACGTTGACCGGGTTCTCCACGGTCAACGCTTTGTAGTGAGAAAACACTCTGAAACATGTGTGATTATATGTATATGTGTCAATATAATAAGGATCGTATTTGGGATTGCACATTAGTCTCATTTAATATGTTGTAGGACTGCATCGGGCTCATTGATAGGATGCACATAGATGCCATGCTACCAGCAAGGTTCGTACCCCGCTTTAGAGGGCGAAAGGGAGTGACACAAAATGTGCTTGCAGCTGTTATCCCAAATAAAAGATTCACATACGTACTGGCCGGGTGGAAAGGATCCGCAAATGATTTTACGGTCCTGAAAGATGCATTGTCTTTACCCCCCACTGGGGCTGCGAGTGTATGAAGGTAATATGGAAAAATTTACATATAAATTATAATTACGTATCTCAGAAAGTGGTTGAACATATAATTGGTTTATTTGTTTGAAGGTTTATTTGTTTGAATGTAGGTAAATATTATCTTTGCGATGCAGGATATACTACAATGACAGGATTCATATCTCCATACAGTGGAGTTAGATACCATTTGAAGGACCATACTGATCTGGTTCCTCGAAATCGACGAGTGCTATTCAACCTACGCCATTCTACATTAAGATCAAAGATCGAGTCCACATTTGGTATCCTAAAGAACAAGTTTAAAATATTGACATCCAAACCTCACTATCCATTCAAGAGCCAGGTCGCTACCGTATTATCGTGCACTGTTTTGCATAATTACATCCAAATTGCAGATCCTCATGACCCCCACCTAACTGAAGTAGGTGATGGGTTGAGAAGGATGTAGAGGGTATCGATGAGAGGGATGACGATGTTATTGATCTATCCCAACAGGTGACCGTTCATGAACAAACCGAACAACGGGATCGTTGGAAAATGCGCAGGGAGCAGATAGTTTGGGATATGTGGGTGGATTACTGTAACATAAACAATAACAGGAACATAGTAAAGCATGGCCTATGAGGGGGTCGTAGTATTTGCTTACTAAGCCTGAACAATTTAACATTGTACCTTGCTTATTGCATTATGTTTGGTGTGTTCAGTATGACAATATTATTATGCTTTGTCTTATCCTTTCAATGATTTACAATTCTGTATTTTTTACACCATTCGGTATCATTTCAATGATGTTTACTGTAAAATTATGCAATTTCATTATTATAATATTGATGTTGTAGGGATGGAAGGATCTAAAAAATCAGGGCATGGGGGCGATCCATACCCGGATGGGAGTGATCCAATGCATCAATTATATGAATATATATATGGGACACAACATGGAGAAGCAGAAAGGAGGGTGGATCCCCTTCTCAACCATCCGATTCCCATGAGGATGCCTCCTAACCCCTACCAAATGCATGGATTCCAAACTGGTGGGCATGGAATGTCATATCAACAATATGGGAATTTCAACTTGCCAATGTAAATGCCAATGTCTCCTCTAATGCTTTAACGACTGCTTTTCATGTATCTGGATTTTATATATTATAATATATGTTTTGGTGGATTTTCTCCTCGTGTGTGGTTTTCGTCTCCGTAGCTTTCATTTTCGATCGTTTCGTCGTGATTTCTCGTTTCTTCCTTAGGATCATCGATTTCGAAGTTTGTCATTCGTGACGGACTTCATAACGGTCGTATCTAACTATTAGATCAAGCCTAGAAGTCTTAGGAATCGATCACGGGGCCTCGCGCTCCGTATCGGAACTTTTTGTGCTCATTAGCCGGTGTAAGAAGGGCCACCGACCGACTAGATGACGATCCAGTCGGTCGGCAATCCTTCTTGGACCGACTAGTTGGCTTTCTAAAATTATTCAGGAGTTACTGTTTATCGTTAGTCGGTCTAAGAACGTTGGTTGACCGACTAGGTTGCAAACTAGTCGGTCAGCAATGCTTCTTGAACCGACTAACTCATCATCTTAATTTTGTATCAGTTACTGTTTACCCTTAGTCGGTCTAAGAACGTTCATCGACCGACTAGATGCTAAACTAGTCAGTCAGTATTTGTTCATGGATCGACTAACTCTAAAATCCTATTTTCGTTCAGTAGTTACTGTTTACACTTAGTCGGTCTGCGTTGGTCGACCGACCGACTAGTTGCCAAACTAGTCGGTCAGTGGTTGTTCTTTGACCGACTAACCAGTGTTAAAATCCTAATTTCTGGGTAGCCGCCAGCCCAACCTATTTATACCCCTCCCAAACGTTTCTTCTTCCTCCAACACGATCCAAAACCCTAAAATCTTCCCCCTTGAGCCCCCATCTTCCTCCAAGCTCCATTCCTTCATTCCAAGCCCTAAATCCATCATCCAATCCATCCACTCACTCCATCTACCTCTCATCTTCCCCAAAATCTCACCAAAACCCATCAAATCTCCAAATCCCCCAAAGCCCTAGTTTCCCCAAACTTCTCCAATCTTCTCCAGATCTGATCCTAGGGTTCCCCGGAGTGTTTCTTCCGCTTCCTCTCGGTTAGAAATCGATCTACCGTTGTTTTCATAGCTTATTTATAATTCTATGAAAACCCTAATTAATTTCATGTGTTTGGTGTTGTTTCCCCCTTAACAGCGATTTCCCCCGTAGATAGCATCCGTGTGACGAAGTGGTCGTCATTTCCGGTGCTAGGCAAGTGAAACTTGCCACTTAGGGTTTAGGCCATGTCTTAGGCCATTTGCTTGTTGTAGGCGTAAAAGAGGCTAGGCGACGAAATGATACTCGCCTAGGCGCAAATTGGGGAACTAGCTTGACAACGAAGCTAGTTCCGACTTTTAGCATGTTGCACAATTACCATGTCATGTTTACTTTCAATTAACGGTACGCGAATATGTTCATGTCATTGCATTTCGCCTGTCACGTTTAATTTAATTAACGGTACGCAAATAAATTGTCATGACCTCGCATTCTTTACGTATTGCTGTGATTGCGTAGCTTCGCTACAATGTTGTGTTCCTGGCTCGTGTTTCAGAAGCGGGCCATGTGTTGGTTGATAGCCAATGCCCGAATTGCGTGTTCCGGCTAGGTGTTCCCTACGCCATACTTGTGTTCCTGGCTCGTGACCAGAAGCGAGCATAATGAGTTGGAAACCCCAACGCTCGATATATTGAATTGTGAACTAAGAATGCGAGCTCAATGTGCGGGGCAACCCCAGGCTCACTAGCTGAGTTCCATGTGCGGGGACCCCAGGCTCCATATCGTGTGGGTATTGGGTAGTGTTTAGTGCCGATCGGTCTGAAATGCTATGCCATTCAGCGAAGGGCGTAAACACCTACAAAATGTGAATTGATTGAATTGATAGTAGCTTGGCTACTCTTGTCTTGTCCCGATAAATTGTTCCCTTGTACAAATTGTCTTGTCATGTTTTAATTGTGCACTCATGTTATAACTGCCATGTCATGCATACCAAACTGCTAGGTTGCTAGTTGCCTTACTTTCAGTTTCCTTGCCCAAGTCTTTTGACTTGCTGACATATGCCCCTTTACTCTTTTGGGTGACACATGTTAGATCCCGAGCCCGAGTACCTCGTTGAGGACGAGGTGTTTGCTGACGCCGAGCCCGAGCCCGTGTTTGACGGGGAGTACGTGGACACTGGGGACCAGTCCTAATGTCTTCGTTGCGTTTTACTTTTTGTTAGAATGTTGTTTTGTTATCGGTGCGTAGCACCTATACTTTGTTATGTCGTTGCTTTTGTTGGCCTTGTTCTGGGCCTTTAGACTCTTTTCTTTGAGCCTGGTGGCTTTTCTGGATGTTGGACTTATTTTGATGTTGGACAATTTGTGAGATGTGGAATTTTATTTCAGTCTCCCCTTGTGTTATTATTGTTATTCTGTTGTGGTTACAGGGACCTGTTTATGTATTGTGGACGCTTATCGGGTTTGGGGCTTCACAGCTCCACTCTCGTGCGGACCTTTCCACGTCTCGCCTCCATTTTAGGGAAGCGGGTCGTGACAGGTTTTAGTGGTGGCCCATGCAGGTCCTTCTGTAACTGCGATTTTTGGAATAGCGATAATAATATTAGAATGTCCAATAAACTAAGTTCGACGTCCGATGTCATAAGCTATGAGTCTAATTGGATTCGTTCTCTGTGTCATTAGATGGCAGGAAGGCGTTTCACCCGTGGTGGGGGCAGTGGTGCGCTCCCTCATGATGAGGAGCCTGAGCGGGAACCCACCAACGGTGAGATGATGCGGATGATGCTCCAGATGATGCAAGTGCAGCAGGGCGTGCTCCTGCAAGTCCAGAATGCTCCACTTGCTCGAGCTGCCCGGGCTCTTCCGGATGCCCCTCGCTCTGAGCCAGGAGCGAAGCAATTTCGGGAGCTGGGTCCCGCATATTTTGATGGTTCTGAGGGTCCTCTGGCTGCCGATGAGTGGATTCGGAACATCGAGGACAATCTGAAGATGGCCAAGATCACCCCGGCTGGATAGGTTGATTTGGCGAAGAGGCAGCTCAAGGATAACGCCAGGAATTGGTGGGATGCAGAGGAGAAGATGTTGGTGGAGCCGATTGCTTGGGCTACCTTCAAGGCCAGATTTGAGGGTGAGTTCTTTTCGAAGGCTGCCAGGGAGGAGATGCTGCAGCGTTTTATCGATTTGAAGCAGGGGAACTCGTCGGTGGACATGTATCACCAAGAGTTCATGAGGCTAAGTCGGTTTGCACCAAAGATGGTGCAGGACGCTGAGGAGAGAGCTCAGAGGTTCCTGCAGGGGCTTGCTTCAGAGCTCCAGAGTTTTGTGACCTATTCTGACCGGGAGTCTTATCAGAAGGTTCTGGTCGCTGCCAAGAGGCAGGAGCTGCTCGTGAACCAGAGGAGAGGATCTTTGGTTGGTGCTGGGAAGAGGCCTGTGGAACAGGCAAGAGCCATGGTTAGACCTGGATTCAGGCCTAATCAGTCTGCTCAGTTTAAGAGGCCAGGAGGGCCTATTCCGAAGTTTTGCCATTTCTGCGGTAAGCCTGGCCACGTCAAGGATCAGTGTCGGAAGTTTCTGGGCCAGTGTTTGATTTGCGGTGATGCTTCTCATGTCGCGAAGGATTGTCGGCATGCGGACCCGCTGCGGAGGGCACCTGTTGCAGCACAGCTGTTGCAGCAGCGAGCGCCTGTTCCTGCTGGACGTGGAGCAGCTCTTATTCCGCAGAGGCAGGCTTTTCGGCAGGCTGTTCCGCCGAGGAGGCAGGCTTTTCTGATGACCGCTGCGGAGAGCGAGGCTGTGGATGAGGTTATCGCAGGTAATCCTCATTCTAGCTATTACTTTCCTATTTGGTCTTGATTGCTAGATTATGTTGTTTGCTTGAACTTGCTTGTTTTCTAGACTAGGGTTTGATTGTTAATTGATTGATTAGGTGTGATTTTGGTGTGCACATTTCCTGCACGAGTCCTTTTTGACTCTGGTGCATCGATGTGCATTATTTCTCGGAGCTTCGTGGAGAGGCATTCCTTGTCGACGTCCCCTCTTCTGAAGAGTTGGAATATCGTCACAGGGAATGGTGTGGTCTCGGTGCATCGTGGTTGCAATTCTTGCTCGTTGGTGGTCTGTGGACATGAGCTTTTCGCTGATTTCATTGTCCACGACATCATCAACTATGATGCAGTTCTTGGGATGGACTGGCTTGCGAGCTTCTATGCTACGATCGACTGCAGGAGGAAGAAGGTGGTGTTCGAGATTCCCGGACATCCGGTATTTGAGTTCAGTCGTGGTAGCAGTTCGCTTGGTCCTGTCAGATTTCGGGCCAGGCCGGTGGAGGCTGTGGCTATGCAGATGGAGCTGGAGTGGCCAGCTGTGGTGCGAGATTTTGGCGACGTCTTCCCCGAGGAGATGTCTGGTTTGCCGCCTGATCGAGCTCTGGAATTTTCTATCGATCTTGTTCCAGGTGCGCAGCCGATTTCGAAGGCGCCGTATCGAATGGCACCTGCTGAATTGGAAGAGTTGCGGAAGCAGTTGGATGAGCTTTTGTAGAAGGGTTATATTAATCCTAGCGTGTCTCCGTGGGGAGCACCGGTGTTGCTGGTTAAGAAGAAGGATGGTTCGCGTCGCATGTGCGTGGACTATCGGGAGTTGAATGCGGTGACCACTAAGAATAAATACCCGTTGCCTCGCATCGATGATATTTTTGATCAGCTTGGAGGTTCGAGGGTGTTTTCAAAGTTGGATTTGAGGAGTGGTTACCATCAGTTGAAGGTAAAGAAGGGAGATGTTCCGAAGACAGCGTTCAGGACGAAGTATGGACACTATGAGTTCGTGGTTATGCCCTTCGGCGTAACTAACGCGCCCGCAGTTTTCATGAATCTGATGAACCTGATTTTCTACGACTTTTTGGATAAGTTTGTCGTTATCTTTATTGACGACATTCTGATCTATTCGAAGTCGGAGGAAGAGTATGCCTCGCACTTAAGGACGGTGTTGGAGATTTTGAGGAAGCATCGTTTGTAAGCTAAGTTTTCGAAGTGCGAGTTTTGGCTGGATAGAGTTGCTTTTCTCAGGCATGTGGTGACTGGAGATGGTATTTCAGTGGATCCCGAGAAGATTCGGGCCATCAGGGAGTGGCCCGTTCCGTCGTCGGCGTCTGAGATTCGGAGTTTCCTTGGACTTGCTGGTTATTATCGGCGATTCATTAAGGACTTTTCCCGTATTGCTGAGCCGATGACCAGGTTGACGCGGAAGGATGTTGCTTATGTTTGGTCGGGTGATTGTGAGAGTGCTTTTGGTATTCTGAAGGAGAGGTTGACGACTGCCCCTATTCTTGTTGTGCCTGATCGCAGCGGTGGCTTTGAGATCTTTTGCGATGCTTCTGGCAAGGGTCTCGGTTGTGTGTTGCATCAGCATGGACATGTTGTGGCGTATGCGTCTCGTCAGCTTAAGGTTCATGAGAAGAATTACCCGACGCATGATTTGGAGTTGGCTGCCGTTGTGTTTGCTCTTAAGATTTGGAGGCACTTCCTGCTGAGTGAGAAAGTGAAGATTTTCACCGATCACAAAAGCTTGAAGTATATTTTCACTCAGAAGGAGCTCAACATGCGACAACGTCGATGGTTGGAGCTTATGGCGGATTATGATATTGATTTGCAGTTTCACCCTGGCAAGGTGAATGTGGTTCCGGATGCTTTGAGTAGGCTTCCAGCGGTGATGATTTTGACCTCGCAGTGGAGATTGCAGCAGGATTTTTGCGAGTCTGGCGTGGAGGTTGTTCTTTCTGGGGAGGCTTCGTCGTTGATGTACATGCATGTACAGTCGACGATCGTGGATCGGATTAAGGCTGGCCAGGCTGAGGATCCGAAGCTGGTGAGGATTCGGGAGCAGGTGGAAGCCGGTCTGCGGACTGACTTTTTGGTTCATGAGGATGGCTCGCTGAGGTTTGGAGCCAGGTTGTGTGTGCCTGCTGGGGATATCAGAGAGGAGCTGATGGTGGAGGCACACAGTTCGCCGTATTCTGTGCATCCTGGTGGCACCAAGATGTACCAGGATCTTCGTCTGAATTATTGGTGGCATGGTATGAAGAGAAGCGTGGCTCGGAGTGTAGCCAAGTGCTTGGTTTGCTAGCAAGTGAAGGCGGAGCATCAGCGTTCGGCCGGGTTGCTACAACCGCTTCCGATTCCGGAGTGGAAGTGGCAACACATCACTATGGATTTCGTGACTGGACTACCTCGGAGTCCGAAGCAGAATGACGCGATTTGGGTGATCGTAGATCGATTGACCAAATCTGCGCACTTTATTCCGTTCCGAGTGGGACAGTCCACTGAGGCGCTAGCGAGGAGATATATGGAGGTAAAATTCTTTTACTCTCCGTTTTATTTTCCTTTCCTAGTTTGGGTAGTGATGTAACATGAATCGTGCAGGAGGTTGTGCGACTTCATGGAGTCCCCGTGAGTATCGTGTCTGACAGAGACACGAGGTTCACATCTCAGTTCTGGCAGAGTTTGCAGAAGAGCTTGGGTACGCGTCTGAGTTTCAGCACGGCGTACCATCCGCAGACGGATGGCCAGTCCGAGAGGACGATTCAGATTTTGGAAGACATGCTGAGGGCGTGCATGTTGGATTTCAAGGGTTCGTGGGAGGACCATCTGCATTTGGTGGAGTTCTCCTACAACAACAGCTTCCAGGCGAGTATTGGCATGGCGCCTTTCGCCGCTCTTTATGGGAGGAAATGTCGATCGCCATTGAGTTGGGATGACGTTGGTGATCGGGAGTTGTTGGGAACTGAGATGATCGTGGAGGCCGTGGATATCGTCAGGAATATTCGGGAGAGGTTGAGGATTGCTCAGGACCGTTTTAAGCATTGGGCGGATGCTAAACGTCGTCCTTTGGAGTTTCAGCCGGGCGACCATGTGTTCTTGAAGATTTCCCCGAATCGTGGTGTGATTCGTTTCGGGAAGCGTGGGAAGTTGAGCCCGCGATACATTGGACCATTTGATGTTTTGGAGAGGGTTGGCGAGGTAGCGTATCGCTTGGCCTTGCCGCCGTCTTTGGAAGGAGTTCACAATGTTTTCCATGTGTCGCAGCTTCGTCGATACATTAGCGATCCGTCTCATGCGGTGGATTTTTCGGAGATTACCGTTCGCCCCGATATGACGTATGACCAGCATCCAGTGCAGATTCTGGACAGGCGTCAGAAATCGCTTCGGAACAAGATTGTCAATCTTGTGAGGGTGATGTGGCGACACGGCTCACCTGGAGAGTCTACTTGGGAGAATGAGGTTGAGATGCGAGAGCGTTTCCCACTTTTGTTTCCGGACTCGTGAGTTTTCGGAAATTCCGAGGACGGAATTTTTCTTAAGTTGGGGAGGATGTAACGACTGCTTTTCATGTATTTGGATTTTATATATTATAATATATGTTTTGGTGGATTTTCTCCTCGTGTGTGGTTTTCGTCTCCGTAGCTTTCATTTTCGATCGTTTCGTCATGATTTCTCGTTTCTTCCTTAGGATCATCGATTTCGAAGTTTGTCATTCGTGACGGACTTCATAACGGTCGTATCTAACTATTAGATCAAGCCTAGAAGTCTTAGGAATCGATCACGGGGCCTCGCGCTCCGTATCGGAACTTTTTGTGCTCATTAGCCGGTGTAAGAAGGGCCACCGACCGACTAGATGACGATCCAGTCGGTCGGCAATCCTTCTTGGACCGACTAGTTGGCTTTCTAAAATTATTCAGGAGTTACTGTTTATCGTTAGTCGGTCTAAGAACGTTGGTTGACCGACTAGGTTGCAAACTAGTCGGTCAGCAATGCTTCTTGAACCGACTAACTCATCATCTTAATTTTGTATCAGTTACTGTTTACCCTTAGTCGGTCTAAGAACGTTCATCGACCGACTAGATGCTAAACTAGTCGGTCAGTATTTGTTCATGGATCGACTAACTCTAAAATCCTATTTTCGTTCAGTAGTTACTGTTTACACTTAGTCGGTCTGCGTTGGTCGACCGACCGACTAGTTGCCAAACTAGTCGGTCAGTGGTTGTTCTTTGACCGACTAACCAGTGTTAAAATCCTAATTTCTGGGTAGCCGCCAGCCCAACCTATTTATACCCCTCCCAAACGTTTCTTCTTCCTCCAACACGATCCAAAACCCTAAAATCTTCCCCCTTGAGCCCCCATCTTCCTCCAAGCTCCATTCCTTCATTCCAAGCCCTAAATCCATCATCCAATCCATCCACTCACTCCATCTACCTCTCATCTTCCCCAAAATCTCACCAAAACCCATCAAATCTCCAAATCCCCCAAAGCCCTAGTTTCCCCAAACTTCTCCAATCTTCTCCAGATCTGATCCTAGGGTTCCCCGGAGTGTTTCTTCCGCTTCCTCTCGGTTAGAAATCGATCTACCGTTGTTTTCATAGCTTATTTATAATTCTATGAAAACCCTAATTAATTTCATGTGTTTGGTGTTGTTTCCCCCTTAACAGCGATTTCCCCCGTAGATAGCATCCGTGTGACGAAGTGGTCGTCATTTCCGGTGCTAGGCAAGTGAAACTTGCCACTTAGGGTTTAGGCCATGTCTTAGGCCATTTGCTTGTTGTAGGCGTAAAAGAGGCTAGGCGACGAAATGATACTCGCCTAGGCGCAAATTGGGGAACTAGCTTGACAACGAAGCTAGTTCCGACTTTTAGCATGTTGCACAATTACCATGTCATGTTTACTTTCAATTAACGGTACGCGAATATGTTCATGTCATTGCATTTCGCCTGTCACGTTTAATTTAATTAACGGTACGCAAATAAATTGTCATGACCTCGCATTCTTTACGTATTGCTGTGATTGCGTAGCTTCGCTACAATGTTGTGTTCCTGGCTCGTGTTTCAGAAGCGGGCCATGTGTTGGTTGATAGCCAATGCCCGAATTGCGTGTTCCGGCTAGGTGTTCCCTACGCCATACTTGTGTTCCTGGCTCGTGACCAGAAGCGAGCATAATGAGTTGGAAACCCCAACGCTCGATATATTGAATTGTGAACTAAGAATGCGAGCTCAATGTGCGGGGCAACCCCAGGCTCACTAGCTGAGTTCCATGTGCGGGGACCCCAGGCTCCATATCGTGTGGGTATTGGGTAGTGTTTAGTGCCGATCGGTCTGAAATGCTATGCCATTCAGCGAAGGGCGTAAACACCTACAAAATGTGAATTGATTGAATTGATAGTAGCTTGGCTACTCTTGTCTTGTCCCGATAAATTGTTCCCTTGTACAAATTGTCTTGTCATGTTTTAATTGTGCACTCATGTTATAACTGCCATGTCATGCATACCAAACTGCTAGGTTGCTAGTTGCCTTACTTTCAGTTTCCTTGCCCAAGTCTTTTGACTTGCTGACATGTGCCCCTTTACTCTTTTGGGTGACACATGTTAGATCCCGAGCCCGAGTACCTCGTTGAGGACGAGGTGTTTGCTGACGCCGAGCCCGAGCCCGTGTTTGACGAGGAGTACGTGGACACTGGGGACCAGTCCTAATGTCTTCGTTGCGTTTTACTTTTTGTTAGAATGTTGTTTTGTTATCGGTGCGTAGCACCTATACTTTGTTATGTCGTTGCTTTTGTTGGCCTTGTTCTGGGCCTTTAGACTCTTTTCTTTGAGCCTGGTGGCTTTTCTGGATGTTGGACTTATTTTGATGTTGGACAATTTGTGAGATGTGGAATTTTATTTCAGTCTCCCCTTGTGTTATTATTGTTATTCTGTTGTGGTTACAGGGACCTGTTTATGTATTGTGGACGCTTATCGGGTTTGGGGCTTCACAGCTCCACTCTCGTGCGGACCTTTCCACGTCTCGCCTCCATTTTAGGGAAGCGGGTCGTGACAGGTTTTAGTGGTGGCCCATGCAGGTCCTTCTGTAACTGCGATTTTTGGAATAGCGATAATAATATTAGAATGTCCAATAAACTAAGTTCGACGTCCGATGTCATAAGCTATGAGTCTAATTGGATTCGTTCTCTGTGTCATTAGATGGCAGGAAGGCGTTTCACCCGTGGTGGGGGCAGTGGTGCGCTCCCTCATGATGAGGAGCCTGAGCGGGAACCCACCAACGGTGAGATGATGCGGATGATGCTCCAGATGATGCAAGTGCAGCAGGGCGTGCTCCTGCAAGTCCAGAATGCTCCACTTGCTCGAGCTGCCCGGGCTCTTCCGGATGCCCCTCGCTCTGAGCCAGGAGCGAAGCAATTTCGGGAGCTGGGTCCCGCATATTTTGATGGTTCTGAGGGTCCTCTGGCTGCCGATGAGTGGATTCGGAACATCGAGGACAATCTGAAGATGGCCAAGATCACCCCGGCTGGATAGGTTGATTTGGCGAAGAGGCAGCTCAAGGATAACGCCAGGAATTGGTGGGATGCAGAGGAGAAGATGTTGGTGGAGCCGATTGCTTGGGCTACCTTCAAGGCCAGATTTGAGGGTGAGTTCTTTTCGAAGGCTGCCAGGGAGGAGATGCTGCAGCGTTTTATCGATTTGAAGCAGGGGAACTCGTCGGTGGACATGTATCACCAAGAGTTCATGACGCTAAGTCGGTTTGCACCAAAGATGGTGCAGGACGCTGAGGAGAGAGCTCAAAGGTTCCTGCAGGGGCTTGCTTCAGAGCTCCAGAGTTTTGTGACCTATTCTGACCGGGAGTCTTATCAGAAGGTTCTGGTCGCTGCCAAGAGGCAGGAGCTGCTCGTGAACCAGAGGAGAGGATCTTTGGTTGGTGCTGGGAAGAGGCCTGTGGAACAGGCAAGAGCCATGGTTAGACCTGGATTCAGGCCTAATCAGTCTGCTCAGTTTAAGAGGCCAGGAGGGCCTATTCCGAAGTTTTGCCATTTCTGCGGTAAGCCTGGCCACGTCAAGGATCAGTGTCGGAAGTTTCTGGGCCAGTGTTTGATTTGCGGTGATGCTTCTCATGTCGCGAAGGATTGTCGGCATGCGGTGCTAGTACCTAGTCTTATACATAGGCTAGGTGCTAGTACATTAAATATAGATATGAATGGTATGTTCATATATGCTCTGCTAATCGTGCAGGCAAACCCTCAGAAGCGCGCTTATGTGAACCAACCAATACCATGGTTTGAGGATCTGGTTGTCATCATTGGGGATGACGCTGCATGGGGGGATATGTCATGTTCCTTGTACGATAGCTTTGGAGGCCCATTTTCTGGAGGGGAAGGTGAGCCCGTAACGCCTGATCCGGCACATATTCCTACTCCACCCCACAATGTCCCTAAGGACATACCCACACAAGCGTCGATAGGAGAGTATCCACAAGGGGGACAAGAAATATCCACAAGGGGGACAAGAAATGCTACCCCACCATCGCTGGGGAAGAAGAAACAGTGTGCGACGCGCCGTAAGGGAAGATCCAGATGTAATGCGGGATATAGCAAGCAATGTGAAAGAGGTCGCTGATGCTATATGGAGTGCACACTCCCTGCCCCACTGGACTGAAACTCTTGCACTGCGTGTGTACGAGTTTACGGAGTATCCTCCCCACTCTTATTGAAGTT
Source organism: Scilla litardierei (assembly GCA_030789695.1). NCBI lineage: Eukaryota > Viridiplantae > Streptophyta > Magnoliopsida > Asparagales > Asparagaceae > Scilla > Scilla litardierei. The sequence goes on along the minus strand of CM061138.1, from coordinate 46,700,670 downwards.
GTTTAAAGACCTAAGCATGAATGAGCTGGCGAGGCGACAATTTTGGTCGTGCCACAAACGAGTCGGAAGCTTATCCTTGTGGATTTAGTTGCTGAGATGGAAAGGGACTTGTAAGAATCAGGTTATGAAAAAGGAGATGGCGTCGGAAAGATATGAGGATGGGTGGGCCCTATGGCATTTTGGTTATGTGGGGATGAGTGGTGGTTGGGGTTGGGGATGTGTTGTATGGGTTAGTGTGAAACGTATTGGCATGTCTCATTGGTGCAGTTTTTGGATCATGTCTCCTTGATGATTTTTGTGTGTTAAATTGTTAATGCGATACATGTGGGCAAGACTACTTGGTGCAGGGTTTGGGGCATGGCTGTTTTATGCTGGGTGTTATAATATGAAACATATGTGCATTGCTCTTTGATTCAATTTTTTGGTGCATGTCTCACTGTTGATTATTTGGTTTATTTGATACATAAGGGCATGGCCTATTGGTGCATATTTTGGGGCATTACTCCTTGTTTGTGTGTGTGATGTTCTGAAACATAATTGCATGGCTGATTGGTTCAGATTTTGGGATATTTTCTCCATGTTGATTTTTGTGGTTATGTGATACATATGGGCATGGCCTCTTGGTGCAGGTTTTGGGGCATGTCTCCTTGTTGCTGGGTGTGATAATATGAAACATATGGGTATGGCTCCTATTTTCAGTTTTGGTTTATGGCTCATTGTAGCTGGTTCCCTATAGCCCAATGATGAAGATAATTACATGATCCCTTTGCCCATTGGATATGCAAAAATAGGTGGATATACGCTTGATGGTTCCACTACCTATGCGGGGGTGATATGTGATGGAGCAACTGCTTACGTCCACCATGATTTATTGATAAATTAACTTTCTTCCTGAGGGCTTATGTATCATATGTATCACAAAACCACAACAGCACCAATGTGCAATGCCCTAAAAAACTGAAACAAGGAGAAATGCACATATGTTTCAGCCCTATGATGATGAACATATATTGATCACTTTATCCCTAGGTTATGAAGAAAAAGTGGTATGAGGCGAGAAGGTTCATTCATAATGAGCAACCGCTAGTGACATACTGAATGCTTAAAAACATGTTAACCTGAGGGCTTAGAAACATATGTGCATGTCTCCTTGGTTCATTTTTGGGCCATTGCTCAATGTTGCTGCTGGGGTGTTGTGATACATATCCGGATTTATCATTGTTTAAGTTTTATGGAGGCATTGCACATTGTTCCTGTTGTGGTTGTGTGATACATATGTGCATTTCTCCCAGTTTCAGTTTTTTGGGAGCTTTGCACATTGTTGCTGCTGGGGTTGCTTGAAACATCTGTGCATTTCTCATAGTTTCAGTTTTTTGGGGGCTTTGCTCATTGTTGCTGCTGGGGTGTTGTGATACATATGTGGATTTCTCATTGTTTCAGTTTTTTGGGGCATTACACATTGGTGCTGGTGTGGTTTTGTGATACATATGTGCATTTCTCACAGTTTCAGTTTTTTGGGGGCTTTGCTAATTGTTGCGTTTGTAGTTTGCTTGAAACATCTGTGCATTTCTTCTTGTTTCAGTTTTTTTGGGGCTTTGCACATTGTTGCTGCTAGGGTGTTGTGATACATATGTCGATTTCTCATTGTTTCAGGTTTTTTGGGGCATTGCACATTGGTGCTGCTGTGGTTGTGTGATACATATGTGTATTTCTCACAGTTTCAGTTTTTTGGGGGCTTTGCGCATTATTGCAGTTGGGGTTGGTTACAACATCTGTGCATTTCTCCTAGTTTCAGTTTTTTGGGGGTTTTGCTCATTGTTGCTGCTGTGGTGTTGTGATACATATGGGGATTTCTTCTTGTTTCAGGTTTTTTGGGGCATTGCACATTGTTGCTACTGTGGTTTTGTGCTACATATGTGCATTTCTCATAATTTCAATTTTTTTGGGGCATTGCACATTGGTGCCACTGTGGTTGTGTGATACATATGTGCATTTCTCCCAGTTTCAGTTTTTTGGGGGCTTTGCGCATTGTTGCAACTGGGGTTGCTTGCAACATCTGTGCATTTCTCCTAGTTCAGTTTTTTGGGGGGCTTTGCTCATTGTTGCTGCTGGGGTATTGTGATACATATGGGGATTTCTCCTTGTTTCATTTTTTTGGGCATTGCACATTGTTACTGCTGTCGTTTTGTGATACATATGTGCATTTCTCATAGTTTCAGTTTTTTTGGGGCATTGCACATTGGTGCTGCTGTGGTTGTGTGATACATATGTGCATTTCTCCCAGTTTCAGTTTTTTGGGGGTTTTGCGCATTGTTGCAGCTGGGGTTGCTTGAAACATCTGTGCATTTCTCCTAGTTTCAGTTTTTTGGGGGCTTAGCTCATTGTTGCTGCTGGGGTGTTGTGATACATATGGGGATTTCTCCTTGTTTCATTTTTTGGGGCATTGCACATTGTTGCTGCTGTGGTTTTGTGATACATATATGCATTTCTCATAGTTTCAGTTTTTTGGGGCATTACACATTGGTGCTGCTATGGTTGTGTGATACATATGTGCATTTCTCCCAGTTTCAGTTTTTTGGGGGCTTTGCTCATTGTTGCTGCTGGGGTTGCTTGAAACATCCCTAGTTTCAGTTTTTTGGGGGCTTTGCTCATTGTTGCTACTGGAATGTTGGGATACATATGTGGATTTCTCATTGTTTCAGTTTTTTTGGGGCATTGCACATTGGTGCTGCTATGCTGCTATGGTTTTGTGATACATATGTGCATTTCTCCCAGTTTCAGTTTTTTGGGGGCTTTGCTCTTGTTGCAGCTGGGGTTGCTTGCAACATCTATGCATTTCTCCTAGTACAATGATGAAGATAATTAGCTGATCCCCTTGTCCCGCAGTTATGAAAAAATAGGTGGTTATAGGCTTGATGGTTCCATTACCAATGAGGGGGAGAGATGTGATGGAGAAACTACTTATGTCTGCCATGTTTTATTGCTAATTTAACTTTCTTCCTAAGGGCTTATGTATCACAAAAACCCCAGCAGCAACATTGAGACATTCCCCAAATACTAAACCAATGAGCAATGCACATATGTTGTAGCCCGATGATGATGAACATATATATACTGATCAATTTGTCCCTTAGTTATGAAGAAAAAATTGGTATTTGGCGAGAAGGTTCATTCATAATGAGCAACCGCCTAATACATAACTTATGGCTAAAACCATGTTTACCTGAGGGCTTTAATTTAGTAATATTTTAATTGTCTCTTCTTTATTGTTGCTTTATCTTTGGTTCGTTTGGGTTTTTGCGTTATCTATATGTGTATTTCCTTTTATCTTTTACTTCTGAATTAAGCCAGCTGATGTCATCTTCCACATGGGTTGTAACTGTCTATAGGTATGCTGCTTCTCCCATTTTTCATCTCATTGTTATATCTCTTTAAATCATTATTCATTCTAATATTTTTTATTTCATGCAAGGTTCAAATGAGCACCAGTTTCAGCTCTTCTATTCAATCCAGACCCAGATTTGCTGCAGGCGGTGAGTTGGCGTCTGATGATGATGACTGTAAGTTTTGCTACCGTGGGCTCAGGGTTTCTAAGATGACATCATGGATCCGAAAAAATCCCGACAGGCGCTTTTAGAGCTGTCCATCCCGCATGAATAGATGCAAATTCTACAAATGGAAGGATCCACCACACTCGGACTGGTCCACCTTTGTGATACTGCAGTTACTGGATGAGATTGAAAGAGGCCCCACCAATGCTGCCTCTTCCACTATGTTCTCTGATCAGCGGCTTTTAGAGATTGAGGGTCGGTTGGCCACGCTCGTGGGGCGATTTGAGCGGACCACGGTGAGAATGGACACCGTGAAGTTGGTTTTGTTTACGCTCCTAGGTTTGATGTTAGTTGTGTTATTGTTGATTATACACAAGAGTGGTTGATGTTAGGTTGGGTACAATGTAACACTTTATAACTGGTTGTTTGTTATGCATAATGAGACTGTATTATGGATACTATAAATATTTTGTATATGCTGGATTAATGTGTTCTGTTAAATAGGAATGTGATTTCGGTTGCATGCGTTCTTTGCAAATCATTAGTTCTTTTTACAATTTATGAATGTTGGAAATGCAATGGACTAAGTTGTTCGGGTGCTTGCTTTGCGAGAATTGCCTTCGTTTATATTTAATAGCCCAATAATAAAATTAATTAATTCTTTTTTATTATTAAATTTGGTATTTTAATATTTATTTTTGATAAGTGGGATTTAGTTATGCATATTTAATAGATATTTACTTAATAGTTAATAGTTAGTTAACTAATAGTTATTAGTTTAGTTAATTAAATGATTTTTCTACTTCATATGTCCATAGGGAGTTATTCTCACCTCATAACACCATAACCAAATCCCAACAGTCCCCATCCAACAATTCCAAACACACTTTAACCCAAGGAAACACAAAACTTTAGTGTGGAACCCACAAACGAATCCCAAACCAACTTTCCAACACACGTAACTCCAAAAGAAACACAAAACTCTATTTCTCTCTCCTCAAGAATCCAACATGGATTTACTATTCACAACAGTAAATCCCAATCCACTTTCACCAAAAGAAACAAGCCCTAATGTTCACATTTTACAAGAATCTCAAGTAGCCCATGCCGACATGGGATGTATATTTTTTCAAATATAGGTTTACTAGAAATAACTCGTGTAGATAGTGTATGTCGCAAAAAAACCACACGAACAAAATGCGGTGCACATACGTAACTAAAAAGGAGTGAGAAGTATTGGTATGTGTCGGTATCGTCGGGGGTAAAAGAAATAAAATTCCAATGACAATCAAATAAATAAGAGGGGATCAAAAGGGGGAAATGTCAATGGCACACCTGTAAATAAAGGACAGCTAATGAGCTAAATGGTAGAAGGGGGTTGATGTGACATTGCCACATGGGAAAAAGTCAAATCACCACACTCAAATGTATAGATGACTAGAAATAGCACTTGCACATAGTGCACGACGCAAAAAAAAACCAATGAACATGATTCGTCGAATGCGGCCAACCGAAATTGAGTGAGAAGTGTGGGTGTGTGCGTCGGTATCGTTGGAGGGTAAAAGGTGTTAAAATGCAAATAAAAAGACAAAAATGGCAAACCTATAAATATAATAGGTTATATTTTTTTCTTTTGGAGTGGGTTTGTCCCAGTCAACTTGTGACTGGGTCAAACCTGCCAACTGGGACAATCCCAGTTGGACAACCCTCTTTTGTATAATAGACTAGTCATAACCCGTGCCCGCGGGCACGGTTCATTTAAGATTTTTCTCCCGCGAAATCTGTTCCCCAAAAAAATATTTTCACGGCCAAAATTTAAAAGAAAAACAAAGTAGCGTAAAAATATTCAGCGATACGGGCGCCTTTGACGCGAAATAACAAATTCGACGTAGGCGCCTTCGACGCGGAACAACAAATTCGACACCGGCGCCTTTGGCACTGGCAAAAATACGCCTTCGGCGCAGACGCCTTCTGTTGGTTCAAACATATATATTGCATGTGGATACACATACATGTAAATGTGTGCGTATTTATGGTGAAGCAATTCTTTTAAACAATTATTTTAGGAGCATGTTGTGTTGTTACGATGGAACGTTTAGGTGGCTGCGGGCTCCATCGTGTGCACCATTACTCCACAGATATTACGAAAATAGCATTGGCTTTAGCCATGAATGATCAAGGGACAATGGAGGTTCAGTGTGATGTGAGCACAGTGACGATGGAGGGGTTTTATAAAGGGTGGAAAGTGCATCAAATAGGCGTAGGCAGGTTACAACTTGACAAATGTCTCTTGGTTTTCCAGCTGGCTTTCAATCTCAGCCCGCACAAAACAATGGGACCTGCAATGTGCCTCTGCATATTCCGCCTCTTTGAGAAACGTGTGGGTATTAAAGCACAACCTGCCTCTTTGAAGAATGTGTGGGTATTAAAGGCTGATGCATTCAATTTCAAAAAAGCAATTTGTTCTCCCAACAAATTTTCTCTAAACCCAAAAATTTTCCCTCCAAAATTTGATGTGACATTGCCACATAGGATAAGTTCAAAAACAGCTCTCAATTGTAATATAGATTTTTCCCAAACAAGATCATACTCTTCTATGAGTTTTATCTCGCCGAGATACCCCCAATTGTACCTTGTCTATCAAGTTAAGTTTAAGTCAAAGGATGAGCGACCTAACCTTCACGTGACTTCTATAAATAGGCAGATCATTTAAGGTCTCTAGGCATCACATCCTACTTTTATTAACTTATCCATCTCAAATATCCATAAATCTAATTTGAGTGGAGATTTTTTTAGTTCGGAAGCCATCAAAAGCTCCATTGACTTATTGTTCTTCTGTGCAGGTATTTAAAGTGATACTTTGTAGATCGTCTTTCTCCTCCTCCAGCAACTGAACTTGAAAGTTAGGGCCTGTTTCTTTCGCGTGAAAACGAACAGAGAAAGCCAAATTCCCGCCTGTTCATTGTCAAATCAAGGCACATTCCGCGTTTGTGTTCCAATCGCCAAAAATCCCGAACGCGAGATTCTCCCGCGATGCTGAGCTGGAGTCGCGCATCGCGCGACTGCGCAATCCGTGTAAAACGCGGGGATTTCGTTGCTTTGAGGTGAGAAAGCAGGAGTGTGGGTCCCACTTCCCTCTCTCTCATTTGTTTTATCCAATTACAGCAATTCCCGCCCCTTTTCCCCTCTTTTTTAATTACAATTAATTAATTAGTGGACCCCACATCAAACTTTCCCATACAACTTTCTCAACAAAAGAAACACACTAACACAAGAAAGTTGTGTGGAGCCCACATACAATTCTCAAACCCACTTTCCAATCCGTAGACCCAACATCAAGATTCCACCAAAATTTACTATTCACAACAGTAAATCTCAACCCAAAGTAAACAAAAGAAACATGCCCTTAATCTTCAGAGTTCCACTCATCATAAATGCAACATCTAACACCGTCTATAAAAAACACAAAGATTTGGCTAGTAATATTGCACGAAGAATGGAGATCGATTCACCTGACACCCATGACACACAATAATATCCCAAGTACATCATAGAGATGCAGTTCATTGGTTTCTCCAATCAGTTAAAGGCGTTTATGGAGATAACTAGTCGTAAACTGTGCCCTCGGACACGATTCATTTAATATATATCCTTAAAATCTTTGTTTTCCGTAAAAATTATTTTCACCTCCAAAATCTAAACGAACAAAAATCTAGATTCAGTGCGGGTGCCTTTAGCGCATAACCCGTGCCCCGTGCCCCTGGGTACGGTTCATTTAAGATTTCCCCTTAAAATATTTGTTCCCTAAAAATTATTTCCCCCTCCAAAATCTAAACGAACAAAAATCTAGCTTCGGCTCGAGCACCTTCGGGTGGGGGAAAAAAATTTAATCCGGACCAAAAAGTGGGGGAAAAAGTGAAATGGTAGGGTTTTTTTTATAGCAAAAAGGGGAAATGGTCGGTGTTTTGTACAAATGTAGTGATTGTGGAGGGAGGGGCACAAAAATAAAGGGGAGAAGTTCATAAGTGTGGGTGTGTGTATGGTGTGTGGGTAAAAAGAGAAACGAGATGGCTTTTTAGCAAAAATTGGAAATGAGTGGTATTCTGCGCAAATGTAGTGATTGCGGGGGTTTGAGTGGCAAAGGAAAAGTGGTGGTTTTTCCAAACACTCATCTCAACCCTTCTTTTACCAAGATTAGATCCTAGCCATTCTTCTATCAACCTCTTTATACATCAGCATGACATCAGCTTGTCCTAGTCAGCCCTAGAATTCAAAAAACGTTGTCAAATATAGATGAATGTCATATTAAAGAAAGTATGGACAACCCCTCAAATCCAGACTATAGACTATGCAAAAGGCCTCGAGAGCGAAGTTCGCGTCCATATAAATCGAATCTATTTAGAAACGAAGCACAGAACCAAAGGAACTCTTCCCAAAATGATGAACCACCTTGAATTTTCGGCAGGTTTCCGGTGGGTTTCCGGTGCTGCAAATACTTCGGAAACTCACAAAATTGATCTATCTGTCAATCCATCTTCGCCTTTCACAGATGATCAACCCGAACTTCGTCACCATCTTCATCATCATCATCTTTAGATAATCGTAACCTTCATCCCAGTACAACAAATTTATTGTTCGGTGGATTTTTCCATCAACAATTAGTGCCGTCTGTGGGAACTGAGGTTACACCCATGACGTCATCCACACCACTTCGTCGATCCTCAAGCGGGAAAGGGATCAGGATCACACCGCAAACCGCTCAATAGACCAGGATGCCAATAATTGTTCTCCCCGATGGTACTACGATGCAGTCTGGGGAGTCGTTATCTCGAGAGGAGGCCATGCTTCAAAGATCGTCGGTGGTGCAATAGATGATATCAATGGAGCGGTTTGAAGTGCCAGCCCAAGAAGTTCAATCTGGCTTCTAAACACTCGGCAACATGATGGAGCATCTGACTGGCTCCCGACCACCACCTATCATAGGCACGTCCATTGTTTGCAATGTGGCGCGCAATTTGAACCCCCAATTTCAGGTAAATGCACAGTCTATGCAGCAACTCCCACCAGAGACAAAAGAACCTCGAGGGAGGGTTCTTGGAGGAGAAATCGGAGAGGGGTGATGGTTGCAGGGGAAAACCCTGTGAATTAACCCCACAATGGTGAAAATCGATCAGAGAGAAGCCGAAGGCCACGCCGCGTGGATCGATGAGAGAAGAACCAAAGTCCTCACCGTGATGATTGTCGGAAAAGAAGCCGAGTCCTCGTCACACGAATCGGTATAGGAGGAGTCAGAGTCCTCACCATGAAGATCGGCATGGGAGAATCCACATCCCTCGATCTGTGGGTCGACGTAGGAGGAGCCCGAGCCTTCGCCAAGATGATCTGCATGAGAGAAGCCGAAGCTCCCGCCGTGATGATCAGCGTTGAAGAAGCAGAAGTCCTCGTCATGATGATAGGCATGTAGGAAATAGAAGTCTGCTTCACGGTGATCATCACGACGGGAATGATCGACGTGACATGAGTCGAACTCCCTGCCAAAGCCATAGGTGTAGAGGGATTCGAGAAGGTGATCAGTATGACAGTCGAGATGAGTCCTCTGACTCATCATATGATCGATTTAGAAGGAGAGGACGTCGATACCATCGTTACAGCACTAGTTCATTATTTTGTCGATCTGACGACGAGAACGACCCCCTCTCACGAAGAATTACATCGGTACACGTTCCTCGAAATTTCAAGGTCCCCGAAGTGGATCAGTACGAATGGATTAGGCGATCCTAAAGATCACGTCCAATGATACAAGCATCACATGGAGATTCTAGGGGCAGATGATGCCCTCCTATGTCGAGCTTTCCAACCCACTTTGGAAAAGTCAGCGATGGAATGGTATAATCGATTACCTGACCGATCTATTGATTCCTTTAAAGAACTGACGCGGGTATTCTGCCGAGAGTTCATGGCTAGCCGACGAAGAAAACAGGATTCAGATCACTTGTGTTGAATATTGATTCCCCGGATTTGGTTTTGGATGATGAGCAAACATAAATAATGTATACTAACTGTTTGTGAGCGCAGTTATGGAGATCGTCACCAAAAGAACACGTACATCAAAAGCGACATCTCAAGACTTCTCAATACGCATGATCATGTGCCTGAAGCTTTGTTGAAGCTCAAGAACCAATATTGAAGTCAAGAAGAATGAAGATTGAAGCTTTGAAGACGGCTCGTAAGGTTTATTTTATAGTCTTCTAGCTTCATAGATTAGAATGTTAAGCCTTGAGTAGGACTTACTTAATAATCTTCATTTCGCTCATATCTTAGAGCTAGGATTATCATAGAAGCCATTAGAAACTTTTCCGAAGCCTATCGCTTCTTCCCTCGGCTTCTAGTGCATGTTAGTTGGTTCAAGTAGAAGAGCCAACCGACTAGATGACGATCTAGTCGGTCGGTAACTCTACTTAAACCGACTAGAATGCCTTGCTCATTTCAGCTCATTCCCTGTTGATCAATTAGTCGGTCAAAGAAGAGTCACCGACCGACTAGATGACGATTTAGTCGGTTAGGAATCCTTCTTAGATCGACTAGTTGTGTTCAGTCATTTCAGCCTGAGCTACTGTTTCGAGTTAGTCGGTCAAAGAACGTTTGTCGATCGACTAGTTGAGAAACTAGTCGGTCAGCATTTGTTCTTAAACTGACTAAGTCAACTTGAAGTCAGCCTATTCTATTTCGACTGTTAGTCGGTCAAAGAACATTCACCGACCGACTAGTTGTGAAACTAGTCGGTCGGCAAGTCTTCTTAGACCGACTAGTTGTCTTTGCCTGTACTTCGACCTTTTGGCTGTTCAACCGTTAGTCGGTCTACGTTGTATCACCGACCAACTAGTTGATGAACTAGTCGGTTAGTGATCCTTCTTTGACCGACTAGTCTAATTCAGAATAGAGCTGTTGGGATTCTTTCTAACTCGATTTCTCTTGCCCCTTTAAATAGAATCCTGATTCGTTTGAAGAGGGTTAAGAGGTCCATTATACAAGCAATTTCAGACCTAAGAGAAGAGCTCTTCCAAGCTATTTCAAAGCTCTCTCTCCCTCACAAGAATCTCTCCCCTCACTCTTTGAGCAAATTCCTCAAGAGAGATTCTCTCCATTGTGAGCCATTCAAGCCAAGAGCTTGATTCTAGTCACCATAATTCACCCTAGGCTTTCATTGCTGGTCATCTTCTTGAAGCTAGGGTTTGGTGACATCTTCTTCCACAACAATCCATCTTTGCCCCAATTTCGTAAGTATACTCAAGGCATAGGATTTTGTGGTAAATTTTTCTTTATTTCATTTCAATCGTAATTTGAATTGTGTCTCTCGGTTGTGAGAGAGGGTGTGATCCCGGTTTGTGGGAGTCACATGTCATTTGTATGATTTGGTCTTGTGAAGGTTTTTCACAAGAATTTCATAGTGCTAAATCTTGAGTTAGGGTTTCTAACTCAAGTATCCGGAGGGGATCCGGGTGGTTGGGACGTAGGATCACCGGAAACAAGTCGGGGAGACTTGGGTGGATCCGAACCCGTTACTTCATTTGTTTGCGGTTGTTTAATTCTTGTTGATTGTTGTTTATTCCGCATTGTCGTTTGTTCATTGCACAATAGTTAGGAATAACTCTCTTAATTATTTTAAGTACTATTCACCCCCCTCTAGTACGTGTGCAGTAGCTACCACAAGGCACTACAACTTGTTGGCAATAGTATAGAAGGATGGCGAGAGCATCCGTAAGTACATCAAGAGGTTCTAAAAATAGAGGCAGAATGTCGTGAGTTGCAGTGCCGAGATGACCATGGCGGAATTCAAGAGGGGACTTCGTCTTAGAGGGCTATTCAATTCTTTACAATACGATCCTCTGAGCAATCTAGACGATCTATTTAATCGGGTGCAAAGATTCATGCTCGGGGAGGAGGCGTTGGTAGCCATGAACGAGGTCGCCCCATGCAATGAAGAGAAGAAGGAACCACCCCCCCAGAAATAGATCGGTGTCAGATGCATATTGACGTGATCAAGGGATCGTCAACCAAATAACCAGAATCCAAGGAGAAGAGATCAAAGTCTACGAAATAGAAAAGAGAGGGTTCCAGATGGTCCCCTCAAATTAAACGCTCCCTTGGCGGATATCATGGTTGTGGCACAAGCTGAAGGACATTTGGAGAAGCGCCTTACGCCTTTGAGCCATACCTCTACTGAGCCTTCCAAATGTGATGGAGCTTCTTGGGGCCGATGAGCCATACCTCTACCGAGCCTTCCAAACCACTCTTACAAAGGTGGCAGATAGCTGGTTTAATAGATTGCCTGATAACAACATCAAGTCGTTTGACGATTTGACTGACCTTTTTGTGCAGGCATTTTGTTGTAGGGAGATACTCAAAGTGCAAATAGTCTCATCTCTTCACTCTGAAGCTGGGTGAGAGAGAATCAATTCGCGACTTCATCAAGCGCTTTCAATGAAGAAAGACTGGATGTTGAGGACATTCTGGACTCCACCATCATTGGAGCCCTCACCCAGGCAGTCAGAAATAAGCTCCAACTGAGGTCTTTGCACGAATTCCTATCGAGCAATCTCGTGAAGCTGTTCAGTATGACAAATTGATTCATAACCACGGAGGGAGCACTTGTCGTTGCAAAGAACGACACTCTTAAGCATCGAGAGGAAGCAAAGAGAGATGCACGACCCCGAGGAAACTCTAGACAAGAACCTCGAGATCGACGATAGAGTGACAAGAGTCCCCAAAGCAAGGAGCATCTTGCCAAAGACGCTTAGATTAGGTTAAATGCTCCTAAGGTAGAAGTCCTGGCATATGCCCAACGAGGACTCATCAATGAGCCTGTCAAGAAGAACATGTACGAAAAAAGGGATGACCTCAAATTCTAAAAGTACCACAATGATCACGAGCATGCCACCGATGATTGCTGGACCCTCAAGAAGGAGATTGATGCACTATTCAAACATGGTCATCCAACAAAACCAGGTGACGACCAGCAAAATAAGAAAGGGACCTCAAAGCAGAAAGGTAAGGGACCAATAATCTGGTCGCCGGTCACCATGGTGATTGATTAGAAAGCTTCTGATCAAAGATCGAATAAAAGCCAGGTGGGAACGACTCCAAGCGGAATAAAAAACGCATGTACGCACTTTATCATTGTTAGCTTTCTAAATTAATAAAATCGGTTTTCATTCAAAGTACATTTTCTCAACGTGACATTTATGGGAATTGTTCCATCTAGTATTGAATTAATCTACGATAAGAGTACAACTCACAAGGATCTTATCCTTAGAAGAAATCTAGATGGGCCAGGCTCATTTCAATTCCTGTTGTCTTGATGAAAATGAACTTGGAGACAACTCTCTGCTTTATCGTCGACAATAAGACGAAGGGGCTACACCCCCTCGCTACCGAACGATTCTACTTCATCGTCAGCCGTAAGCCGAAGGGGCCACCCTCTTGTAATGTCCTCAGCCGTAAGCCAAGGGGTTACCCCCTCACAACTTAACGACCCTACTTTGTCCTCAGCCGTAAGCTGAGGGCCACCCCTAACAACTGAACGACTCTACTTCCTCGTCAGTTGTAAGCTGAGGAACCACCCCCTCGCAACTGAACAACCTTACTCTATCGTCGGCCGTAAGACGAAGGGGCCATGCCCCGCGCTACCGAACGACTCTACTTTTTTGTCGACAATAAGACGAAGAGGCCACGCCCCTCGCAACCGAACAACACTAATTCGTCATCAGTTGTAAGCCGAGGGGCCACCCCTCGCAACTGAATGACTCTGCTTAGTCGTCAGCCGTAAGACGAAGGGGTCATACCCCATTGCAACTGGATGACTCTACTAATTCATTGGAAATAAGATTAAGGGGCTACTCCCTTCGCTACCAAACGACGCTACTTTGTCATCGGCAATAAGAAGAAGGGGCAACACACCTCGCTACCGAACGACGCTAATTCATCGTCATCTGTAAGCTGAGGGACCACCTCCTCGCAACTGAACGACTCTGCTTAGTCGTCAGCCGTAAGACGAAGGGGCCATACCCCCTCGCAACTGAACGACTCTACTTCGTCGTCAGCCCTAAGCCGACAGACTAACCCCTCGCAACTGAACGACCATACTCTATCATCAGCCGTAAGACGAAGGGGACATGCCCCTCGCTACCGAACGACTCTACTTTGTCGTCGGTGCTCAGCCCAAAAATGTGCTTCTCTCAAGCGGAAGAGTCCGTGCAAGTAATATAGATCTGGGAGTCCAGATGTCGAATCCTCGGGAGAAAATCTGTTGCAACCACAAAGCTTAAATCAAATAGAAATTCAACATAAAGAGACTAACCACTTATGATGACGATGGTTTAGGTGGGTTTGATCGTGGTTTTAGTACGTGAACAATACGAGCAAGAAAGTTTCATGTATGAAAATGTCTATGAGAAGTATGCACATGGTATGGGTTCATTAGGATCCATGATTTGTATTAACTTGGTTGATTAAATATAACACAATGAATTCTCTTTTTGAGAGCAATTGATCGGAGAATACCCTTGTGGGGATTAAAGCACAATATTGAATACGATCGTTGCTAAAGTTATAATCTTTTAAATATAGATATGAAACTCCCTTTTGGAGAGATCAAAACTCATCCTTGTGGGGCGATCATCAACTCAATCACGTTCTTTTGGAAGATGAAAAAGATGATTTTAAAATAAAGATTACAACTTTATCAACGTTAACAATTTAGCACAAAGATGCAACCAAGCAAATACCAATCATATCTCCTAACTAACCATACCATACACAATGAAAATTTAGCCACACATACTGAAAATAACTAAGAATTTCATCACATTAAACATGGTTCCAAGCAATACAAGTAAATAGAGTTCAAAATACGCAATAGAGTTCAAGAATATCACCAAATACGCTCGCTTTTAGCCTAATAAAACCCTTCTTCTTCCTCTAAAAACTCTCTGAAAAATAGCCCAGGTTGCTCTCTGTAATATCAGGAAATTGCTGCAAAAATCGGCTCCAAAATCACCCAAATATGCCAAGAATACGCTCAAAAACCCTAGAAATACGTTATATACAAGTCATTGCGGGTTTTAGGGGGTTTATCGGGTCCAAACCCACATCCGCTTCACGCATCAACCCGATCTACAAGCCGCAACAAATTCTGGCCGTCGGATCACGCGCAATTCAATATCGCTGCGCCACGTGGCCAAGCGAATCCTCTCCGCTTCGCTGAATCCTAATTCACATCGGGCTGAATTGCAGACCATCCGATCGAGCGGGCGTTGCATAAGATCACGCCACGTGTCCCCCAGAACGCCCCTCCGCTTCCGCTGGGTCGGCTGACAACAGCCGTTCGATGTTGATCGAACGATCGAGCAATAGCCACGTCTCCCCTTCACCGATGCCGTCCGATGCGGGCGGGAACACGTGGATTGCTGCCACGTGTACCGCACATTGACTTTTATATGTAAGGGTGCCGTATTTTCGTATTTTCAGCGTATTTCTTCATTGAATTGGTATTCTGCATTCAATAAATCACAGAAATTAGCACAGATCTCAGAAAAATACAAATAAATAGTCGTTGGGATCGTGAGATCGAGACCAAGCTATGAAAATATAAAAAGTGCAGAAATACTCAGTTAATTGCTGTTTTGTGCTCAAATACGTTGATTTCTCTAATAAATGATGATGTACAAAATACGAACGTATTAGAGAGCAATTAATCATCATATAAGCACAAAATAGGGCTAAATGGGGGTTTAATATGCAATATTCACTCCGAATCACACCCCCCAACTTGCGATTTGCTAGTCTCTAGCAAAAAGAGCGATGAATACGAATGATTAATAAAACAATAAATGCTATCAATTGCTTATGGCATGGCTCAATAACACGCTTTCCAACATGGTCTAGACTATCAATATACACAATCCATGAATAAGATCAATCATATGATATTTTCTCTAATTTAATTTGAATAAATAACATGCAAACATTGTTTTGCGCAAACAAAAGTATAACACGTCCCTATGTGCTAGTTTTCTCATTTTCAAGGAATTGGCATCTCAAAACGATCGTTCAAATCATGGGTATTGAAGTTGCTCAGTTTATTCATCATTTATTTATTTATTTCTTTTTTTAGCTCCGCTAACGCGCTTAAAGCAATATTTGCGGAAAAATGTATAACTTGGATCGCTGCATCAAATGAGTGAGGTTCCGGTCAATGGCTCCCAAATCAGACGATAATATGGCATTAGGCCAAAAAGGACCTCTCGGACTGTACTACTCGAGCCAACCAAGTTATTTATTTAGTGACATACTTATTCACTTCAAATATTTTTTTTGTTTCTTCATCCTTTTCTCTCTTTTTTTGTAAGCAACTCAACACCCAAAAATATGGACATAAACATTAGTAACAATGGCCAAATTCCTCTTCAACTTGAAGACTATTCTAATGAATCGTGTATACTTAAGCTTTTTCATCACCATAGCATGCATGAAATAAATTCAAACTATTTCGAGATATTAATCAAGGCAATTGAAAGTTTTCATGAATAGTATATTAACAGTAATTCCATGAAGAGAAAAATAATTAACTCAAGCTATAAACAATTTTTAGAACTCAATCAATGCATAATCACTCATCTTTGTGGTATATGAAGGAGTTTTAAAAGATGAGGATGGCGATTTATTCTTCTCTTAGCCTTGTTTTTGAAAAAAAATCCTAAGGTCTCATACACACCCCCTAACTAAAGATGGACATTGTCCTCAATGTCGAAAGGGGTACGAGTTTATTCAAAGCAATCAACCTAGAGAGCATATAAAAACTACACTAATGGAAAGAACACACCGTGGTCAAATGGCGGATCCCGAATCTTTAATTGTGGAGGAAGTTGTTCAATTTGCTCATTGCGCTCCTCGGTGAGTAATTTTCCTCCAATGACTAAACTGGATCCCAGCAACGTAACTCCCAGCATCTCTATAAGATGTTCACCTGTATCCTGCAAGAGATGAGTCACGTCAATCCATTTTAGTTTAAGATTCTTCTCAATAAAAATATTCCAAACGTAGTCATCAAAATAGGTGAAATAAATTAAAGCATATTGATGACTACTCCCTGAAAGATATGCACTACTCTCGGTATGATGCTCAGTCATTGGGGAGAGGGGTGAATGATTTTGGGAAAAAACTGGGGGAGGGAATGGTTCGGGCTCCATAGAGATAAACTCTGAACACATTTCCCTCGCTATTTCCTCCTCTGGTTCATCCAAAATTGCTAGCTCGTCCTCTCTTTTCCACAAGCTTCCAGCCATGTTAATGTTCTGATTTGTACCTTCATCGTGACATGGCTCGCTCGATGTACCAGCAATAGAAGACGAACTCATATCAGATTCTTGAAGTTGAATTTCAAAAGAATTATTTTCTTCTAAGCAAGTGGCAATCAAATTAAGATTTTCAATGGATTTCTGAATCTGCCAACTCCGAGCAAGGAAGTTCTCTTGGAATTGATGGGATGTAGCCTCCTGTGTCTAAATGAGCAAATAAACTTCCTCTTTCTAGGATTGCAATGGTATGTCTACGCTTTGCTCCCCTTAATCAGGCTTGAAGGCTCTGTTGAATCGCACTCTGAAGTCTCCTTTATGGTTTCTTCATTCTCTTGTAAAGACTCCATGTATTTTCACGCCTCTGTCGGCGTCATGACACCCAAGAATTCCTGCAGTTGTGGGCGTAGTCCATCTAGGAAGGACTTCATAAGATCGTCCTTTGTGTACCCATGCTGCGGATAGCTCGATATTATGTCTTTGAACCTCCTCCAGGCCTGAAAGAAAGTTTCACAATCAGTCTGATTAAAATTAACGATCTCGAGCTTCTCCATCCTATGTTTGTGTGCATTAGCGTACTCTGCATCATACAGATTGTTTGTGCAATAGAAATTCAAATACTCCATTTTAAAAAAATTAAAAAAATAAACAAAAGTTTATGTACAGTAAAGTGGAAAGATCTCACCGAAGGTCCCTTAAATGAAATAAACTGTGGTAACAAACCGTTTTTCCTGGCAACGGCGCCAAAAACTTGCTCAGCCCAAAAATGTGCTTCTCTCAAGCGGAAGAGTCCGTGCAAGTAATATTGATCTGGGAGTCCAGATGTCGATTCCTCGGGAGAAAATCTGTTGCAACCACAAAGCTTAAATCAAATAGACATTCAACGTAAAGAGACTAACCACTTATGATGACGATGGTTTAGGTGGGTTTGATCGTGGTTTTAGTACGTGAACAATACGAGCAAGAAAGTTTCGTGTATGAAAATATCTATGAGAAGTATGCACATGGTATGGGTTCATTAGGATCCATGATTTGTATTAACTTGGTTGATTAAATATAACGCAATGAATTCTCTTTTTGAGAGCAATTCATCAGAGGATACCCTTGTGGGAATTAAAGCACAATATTGAATACGATCGTTGCTAAAGTTATAATCTTTTAAATATAGATATGAAACTCCCTTTTGGAGAGATCAAAACTCACCCTTGTGGGGCGATCATCAACTCAATCACGTTCTTTTGGAAGATGAAAAAGATGATTTTAAAATAAAGATTACAATTTTATCAACGTTAACAATTTAGCACAAAGATTCAACCAAGCAAATACAAATCATATCTCCTAACTACACCATACCATGCATAATGAAAATTTAGCCACACATACTGAAAATAACTAAGAATTTCATCACATTAAACATGGTTCCAAGCAATACAAGTAAATAGAGTTCAAAATACACAATAGAGTTCAAGAATATCACCAAATACGCTCGCTTTTAGCCTAAGAAAACCCTTCTTCTTCACCTAAAAACTCTCTGAAAAATAGCTCAGGTTGCTCTCTGTAATATCAAGAAATTGCTGCAAAAATCGGCTCCAAAATCGCCCAAATACGCCAAGAATACGCTCAAAACCCCTAGAAATACGTTATATACAAGTCATTGCAGGTTTTAGGGGGTTTATCGGGTCCAAACCTGCATCCGCTTCACACATCAACCAGACCCGCAAGCCGCAACAAATTCTGGCCGTCAGATCACGCGCGATGCAATATCGCTGCGCCACGTGGCCAAGCGAATCCGCTTCGCTTCGCTGAATCCTAATTCACATCGGGCTGAATTGCAGACCGTCCGATCGAGCGGGCGTTGCATAAGATCGCGCCACGTGTCCCCCAGAACGCCCATCCACTTCCGCTGGGTCGGCTGACAACATCCATTCGATGTTGATCGAACAATCGAGCAATAGCCACGTCTCCCCTTCACCGATGCCGTCCGATGCGGGCCGAAACGCGTGGATTGCTGCCACGTGTACCGCACGCTGACTTTTATACGTAAGGGCGCCGTATTTTCGTATTTTCAGCGTATTTCTTCATTGAATTGGTATTCTGCATTCAATAAATCACAGAAATTAGCACAGATCTCAGAAAAATACAAATAAATAGTCGTTGGGATCGTGAGATCGAGACCAAGCTATGAAAAATATAAAAAGTACAGAAATACTCAGTTAATTGCTGTTTTATGCTCAAATAAGGTGATTTCTCTAATAAATTATGATGTACAAAATACGAACGTATTAGAGAATAATTAGGCATCATATAAGCACAAAAAAGGGCTAAATGGGGGGTTAAATATGCAATATTCACTCCGAATCAGTCGGCAATAAGACTAAGGGGCCACACCCTTCGCTATCGAACGATGCTACTTCGTCGTCAGCCGTAAGCCAAAGGAGCCACCCCATCGTAACTGAACGACTCTACTTTGTCGTCAGCCGTAAGCCGAGGGGCCACTCCCTCGCAACTGAACGGCCATACTTTGTCGTCTGTAGTAAGAAGAAGGGGCCACACCCCTCGCTACTAACCAACGCTAATTCGTCATCAACCGTAAGCCGAGGGGCCATCCTGTCGCAACTAAATGACTCTACTTCGTCGTCAGCCGTAAGCCGAGGGGCCACCCTTCGCAGCTGAACGACCCTACTCTATTGTCGGTTGTAAGACGAAGGGGCTATGCCCCTTGCTATCGAACAACTCTGCTTAGTCGTCAGCTGCAAGACGAAGGTGACATACCCCCTCGCAACTGAACGACTCTGCTTTGTCATCGGCAATAAGACGAAGGGGCTACACCCCTCGCTACCGAACGATGCTACTTCTTCATTAGCCGTAAACTGAAGGGGCCACCCCTTCGCAACTGAACGAACCTACTTCGTCATCAGCCGTAAGCTGAGGAGCCACCCCCTTGCAACTGAATGACCCCACTTCGTCATAAGCCATAAGCCGAGGGGCCACCCCCTCGTAACTGAACGACTTTACTTCATTGTCAGCCGTAAGAAGAGGGGCCACCCTCTTACAAGTGAATGACTCTGCTTACTCATCATCTGTAAGATGAAAGGGTCATACCTCTTCGCAACTGAACGACTCTACTTCGTTGTCAACCATAAGCTGAAGAACCATCCACTCGCAACTGAACGACCCTACTCTATTGTCGGCCGTAAGACGAAGGAGCCATGCCCCTTGCTACCGAACAACTCTACTATGTTGTCGACAATAAGATGAAGGGGCCACAACCCTCGCTACTGAACGACGCTTCTTCTTCATTAGCTGTAAGCCGAGGGGACCACCCCCTCGTAATTGAACGACTCTACTTCGTCGTCAACTGTAATCCGAGGGGCTACCCCCTCGCAACTGAAGACCCTATTTTATCGTCGGAAATAAGACGAAAGGGCCACACCCCTCGTAACTAAACGATCCTACCTGTCATTCGACGTAAACCGAAGGGGCCACACCTCTCACCATAGAACGACTCTCAACTTTTTGTCAATGGTAAGACAAGGGGTCCACCTCCTCGCTACTAAAAAACTTATTTATCCACATCAACTGCAAGTCGAAGAAACCTCCTCCTTGTAATTTATAAGTCACTTCTTTGTGGCTTAAAGAACTATGCCCAACTCTAACGATGCTGGAGAGTATGGTTCGACAAGTCAATCATCGCCATGACAAGCAAATGTTTGACCTGTCGAAAGGGCCAACTCGAGATGTGGGCATTCATACATGTTCATTTTCTTTACTACAAAGAGGTACATGACAATTCTATTCCTTTTTGTCAAAAATTCAAAATCGTGCTTCTTTTACACCGTCCAATACAAAAATAAAAGTGCATGGAAGAGTGGGGAATCGCTACGATTCCTTGACCGAAGCACCACGCTCTGGGTCTCCTGAATCAGTGATAACCACATCTTCACTAGTCTCGACAACGACCTTTTCGATCGGAAAGACAGTTTCCAGGGTCGTCCCTTGACCATCATCGGATACAGGGTCATTTGGCTCGTCGTCATCCATGATGAGGGTGCCTAGACCGATCTCCTCTCCAAAAGCAGGAATCTATTTCTTCACCTCTATATGGCAATGCTCATAGCCTCTAATATATAGCTCGTCCAGGTTAGGAAGATTTTCTCGTTTTCTTGGACAGCTTTCTCTGCAGTCTCCTTCGCATTGAGCCCTTGGGAGCTATCGAGAAGCTGAGCTTTAAACTCACTCTCCCTAACCTCACATCTCCTCTTTTCCACGAGTAGTTCCCTCTCTGCTCGATCCTTTATAGCTCTCAACTCATTGGTTTCCATTGAAAGGATGGCCTCCCTCATGCGATACTCTCCCAACGCTTGCACAAGTTTAACCTTATCAGAGTTGAGCATTTTTATGAGAAGACCCCATCGCTGCAGCTTTGCATCCCTCTTCTCAATAGCCAACTTGGCTGCTTCATCCTCCCTGTTCAGGGTGGATTCAAAATTGGCCACCGCCAGTGAGTGATGATGTAACTCAGTGTTTACCAGAAGAGCCTGCAAGCAAAATAGG
Organism: Scilla litardierei; assembly: GCA_030789695.1. Taxonomy (NCBI): domain Eukaryota; kingdom Viridiplantae; phylum Streptophyta; class Magnoliopsida; order Asparagales; family Asparagaceae; genus Scilla; species Scilla litardierei. The sequence goes on along the minus strand of CM061138.1, from coordinate 46,679,213 downwards.
AATATCACTTCAAAACACTTGACCCAAGTGTAAACAGAACAAATGTGATTATTACCTGAACAATTCCATGAATGGAAATTGTTGCTAGTCTCTTATGATCGACCCTCGCCAGCACGACACTGTCTCTGGGAAGGGTCGAGTTCTCAGCTAACCGAGAGGCGGTCACACAATCCATGAGAGTCGATTCCTCCTGCCCCATTGGATACATTGCCTTAAATTTCTATTCTTCGAGGTATTCCACTGGATCTCGGGCCGATCTATTTTCCAATAAGATTGACCTAAATTCAAGAGGAATGTCCTCGGCCAAAGGCTCTGGGGGAAATAAACCGCCCTAAGGCCACGAATCTTGGCGCTGAGAAGGTCCCTGAGCCGAAGATGACTCCTCCAAAGCTTTATCCGACGCTAAATCCAGACCTTGCTCAAGGTCCCGATCGTGTCCAGAAGCTTGAGCTTGCACTGTGGCTTCAATTAAGACAATGTCCTTGTCCATTTTGTGCAAGTCTGACTCATCAGCGATAAGTCTTCGCCACAAACTTTTCTTCTAAGCCTCGGCCTTCTTAACATAGGTCGAGGGGCACACCTCTTTCCTCTTCTACAGTCGAATTAGCTGGGGATCCTCCTGGATTGCTAGAGGTGGAGCCTCGGTAACCCCGACTACACATCCCTCCAGATGACCCATGGGAGGGGATGTCATTTTTTCCTCGGCTTCCTTGATAGAAGCTTCGAGCGCCACTTGCATTCCAGGGTATACTTGATACTCCATTGCAGTCATGCCTGTAAAGACTAGGCGAAATTCAAGAAGTAGACAAATGAGGAAGAGATGAATAAGAGAATCTGCCTTTTTTCCATATTATCCTGAGCAATATCAGGTCAGACAAAAGTAATTTCGTCGACTTCTTTGCCTCAGGAAACTTCTTCAAAGTATAGCAGCATACTGTTCTTCCTTAGAGAGAGCTTTGTCTTGGTTCATTTCAAGATCAGGACTCTCCCATTGAGTGCCAAAACTGGCCTTGTGGGGAAATAACACAAACACAAATTGGTCTTTCCATCCTGGGTTGGAGGAAGGGAGGTCGCCAAACAACTTCTACATCGTCAAGCGTTATCAAGTACCAACCCAAAGACTTGAGTGTGGGCACTACAAAGAAGAAATTGAACAGACCCATGGATCGTTCAATTCCATTCATCACACATAATGCGATGGAGCTAATCAAGAGGCCCACTGCCTTCGGCATAAGTTGACAAAGGGAAAGACCCAAAGACTCCAATACACACAGCATGAATGGGAGAATGGGGAATCAAAGTCCCAGTTGAAAAGCCATGATATAAACTCCAACTTCGCAATCACCAGGGAGATGAACCCTCTCATCCACTTGAGGTAGCCGGATCTGGTAATCGTTTCTTACATATTTTTTCTGATACTTAAGAATCTGATTAGCCCCCACTCAAGAGGCTTGATCAGAGATCAGGTTAGGAACGACGGCGCCTCCCTTACCTTTCTTAGGGACAGAGGCCAAATTTCCAGCAGAAGCATAAGGAGAGAGGACACCATTGTCGAAAAGTCGAATCTTGGTGCGAAAGCGCCTGAGATGAAGAAGCTTTTTTTCTTTCTCTCTCTCCAGAACCGCCTTATCAAGGTAAATAAATACCTAATGATGATCTGAATCGATCTCATTGTATTTGTACACGTGTCAATGATCCAAGCATCCTCACGTATTGGATTTCGAACCAATTCGATGTATAGATCAGAAGGGCGAGGGGTTTGGCGCTTAAAAACTCAAATACTCCTGCCTCGACTGCCACACCCTATTAATTAGACATCACGTCACTCGACCCCAATAGGCACATTATCTGTGCTCAAATGACGGGGGCCATTGTTGAATCCTTGGGTTGACATTCGAGGAAAAGATTCATATTATTTCCAACGAGCCCACTAAGATATTCTCTGAGCCCACTAAGCCTTCAGATCCCATCATTGTAGCCAAGCATAGACCCAGTCAATACCCATGCGTCATTTGCCCGTTGAGCTTCCGTAGCTCAAGGAGGTAATCAATAATGGCTCATAAAAGGTGGGAGGTGTGGGCGACAGTTATCCCTATTGATGAGGGAGGATCGTGTCATCATAATTGGTGATCGTTAACTCTTCTAACATCACTGAAAAGACTCCGAAGTCTATAAATACAAAGAAAACAATCAAAAGCGGGGACTCCCAAGGTACGAAGGTACTAAGACTCTAAAAATTTATTCTACTTTTCACTCTATATTTCTTCATCCAAACAGCTTGCGGTGACTAACTTGAGGTAAACCTCCGTGGGTCGATCTCGACGGCCCCCAGTCATTCCTTAAGTTTCCATTCTAACTTAGGTATCGGATGGGATTTGGGTCGAAACCCAGATCCAACCCCCCTGACGTTCATTTCTAGTGTAGGAGATCAAGACACGACCGAGCTGAAGAGTCATATGACCGCTCCCGCCATCAGTTGCTCGAGTATCGTCCTAGCCAAAGGGTCGTTCGACCATCATATTCATTTTCGGGGTTGAGCGAGCTTCCGCACTGCATCATTGTCCCTACCACAATCGATCATGGTTCCACTAATCGAGGGTCCCACTATACCAGCTGACGAGGCGCTACCTCGATAGAGAAGTCTACGTCAGCCTTGATACTGTTATCGTCAATTTTGGCTTTAACACCAACAATGAGAATTTGTCATCCCTAAAGGAGACTTATCAATACTTACCAATACTTACCAATACTTACCAATCTCCTTGGATGTGTAGCGGAATAATTGATTGCCAAAGTTTATCTACACCGGTTGTTGTAGATGATTACACGATGGAAAATACTAGTTCTCACAACCTAAATCTCTCTCTTTTGATACACTCTTATGTGGAAGGTGAAGGCTTTTTGGTAGTAGTTATTCTCTACAAAAAACTTCATCATTCTCTTAAGATGAGAGGCTATTTATACATTTCCCACATGTTGGGAATTTAAATTCAGATCATAGCTACTTTTTGTTGTTATAACAACCACCCAAAAACTACTTTATACACATATTTGTGTCATTTAAGTCTCATACTTAGGTATTCCATTAATGGGTGTATTTGCTAAGTTATCGCTCACGTATGAGTGAACTAACTTGATCATTAGCCATCATATACCAACAAAATTGAAGAAGAAGACATGGTAATTCTGGTGGTGAACAAATGTTTGGGTTCCTCCTGTGTTCCAAATCTGATCCAAAGCACAGTAATTTCTACTCCTTTCGATTTTTCTTCTACTAAGTATTTGTCATCTCTTGAATTCTACACACACATTCAAGTTTTGGTCCATTTCCGTGTTCATCGCTCATTAATTTTGTTTCAAGGAGAAAGATGCTCTCAAAATGTTTTAAAAAAATAAAAATAAAACGAAAGAACCAAAAGGAGAAAATGTCACCATCTAGTGTGAACAAATGTGTATCAAGGAAATTAGGGCCTGTTCTTTTGCAAGAAAGTAGAAATGGGAAAGTTGGGGAGATGTGGAATCTGAGGAGAGAGAAATTTGAGTTTTGTGTTCTTTTGCTTTGAAAGTTGTATGGAAAGTGTGTTTTGAAAAGTAAAGTGGGGTCCACCCAACTTACTTGTGTTCTTTTGGTTTTGGAAAGTTGGAATGAGAAAGTTAAAAAGTTGGGTTGAGGTGTTATACAGTGAGCATAGGGTACTTGTTACCCCTAATATGGAAAATGTGAAATAAAACCAAATACTTCTTGCAATGACATAAAATCCAAGAATGCAGCAATAGTGGCATGCGTCCAGGTATGCTACAGATTAAAAAATGTCACGTACATTCCAAAATATTGCACTTCTACGACAATATACTTAAAAATCCACCGAATCATCAATATAGACAAGCAAACTGGCATGACACAGTCAAAAAAATTGGCAAGATCGACAAGCAAGAAAATCCACGCAAGCAGATCGATTGACAAGATACAAGGCAAGGAACAGATTCGTAAATTGGCATGTACATTCTGACTTGGTTCCAACGTAAGGTCATGGCCAAAAATATCGACAGCAACAGATACAAAAAATGAAATGTCCAAAACATACCACGATAGCAAAAATATTGACAAGCAACCTGACAAGCAACCGATACACACATGGATTGTATAAAAAGTTATAAATCCCATGTACTCCCATAGCCAAATCTACAATATGAAATAAACCCAAAAAGATCATCAGCAATAGACGTTCCAACCGACAACCAACATACAATCCAACACATTAGTTATTGTTATACAACATCAGAAAAATAAAAACACCTAGACCTAGGAGAGAATACAGAACTAACTTCAGCGAGTTGAACTCGGATAGCATGCTATCCATTCTAGCCGTGTTAATCTCCAATTGACCTACGACCGTAGCCAACCTCCTGGAAATCTCACCCCACCTCATCTCATTCGGTAAGCTCACAGGGATTTCACGTATTCCTCCTATTTCATTCGCTTCCATTAAGTGCCGGATAATAAACGATGACCGCTCACCGTGTGGGGGGGGGGGTCCTTCCATTCGAAGAAATCACACTTGCCGACGCGAGATTGACAGCTCCAGAACCGTCTGCCAGGGTTCGTACGCGTCCAAGAGTCTTCCTCGGTACCCACAGACCACAGTGGCACCTCTTGCAGTCTGCATCATCCGTATCCAACTCAGGTATACTGTTCGCAGTTCGAAGGCGGGAGCAAATAGAAATGTTGGAGCCTGAACTCATTTGTACCTGGAAAAGCATAAACAAAAGCAACATTAATGGTGTGTAATGTTACTAGAAAAAGAAATTATTAAATAAATTGAAATGGGGAAGTTCAAGGCGTACCTAGGAAAATATAATAAACCATGATGTCAACGTATCTGCCAGTTTTCATAAGCATCAAGGTATTTTTGACATGTCAAAACCCATATGCCAGGATATGGACATGTAAAGAAGCAATGAGCCCTCAGGTTCCAGTCTTTGTAATGCAACACATACAAAATAGCCATAACAAGCCCAAAATAGCCATAAACACATACAAGTTCCAGTATATGTAATGCAACAGTATTGAGTATATGTAATGATCCCAGCAAGCAGCAGAATCCAGTATATGGACATGAACAAGGCCCAAAGTCCAAACAATTTTTTACATGTAAAGAAGCAATGATCCTTGATATTCTGTATGATATGCAAGCATACAATATTGCAATGTAAAAGCAGCAATGATCCTTGAAATGTAAAGTGGACATGAACAAGCCAGTATATGGACATGAACAAGCCAGTATATGATCCAAAAATAGCCAAAGGGCCTGTGATTTTGCTTGAAAAGTAAAGTGGGAAAGTTTGATCCCAGAATCCAATATATAGACATGAACAAGACCTCAGAATATAGTATATGGACATGAACAGCAGCAATGCTCACAGAATTTATAAATTGGCCATGAAAAAGCCCAAAATCCAGTATATGGACATGTAAAGCAGCAATGGTCCCAGAATCCATTATATGCACATGAACAAGCACCAAAATCCAGTATATGGACTTGTACAGAAGCAATGAGCCCTCAGGTTCCAGTCTTTGTAATGCAACACATACAAAATAGCCATAAGAAGCCCTAAATAGCCATAGACACATACAGGTTCCAGTATATGTAATGCAGCAGTATTGAGTATATGTAATGCATCCCAGTAAGCAGCAGACTCCAGTATATGGACATGAACAAGGCCCAAAGTCCAAACAATTTTTTACATGTAAAGAAGCAATGATCCTTGATATTCTGTATGATATGCAAGCAGACATTATTGAAATGTAAAGCTCAATGATCCTTGAAAGGTAAAGTTGTCACGACCCGCTTCCCTAAAATGGAGGCGAGACGTGAAAAGGTCCGCACGAGAGTGGAGCTGTGAAGCCCCAAACCCGATAAGCGTCAATAAAACATAAGCAGGTCCCTGTAACCACAACGGAACAACAATAATAATACAAGGAGAGACTGAAATAAAATCTCACATCTCATAAATTGTCCAACATGAAAATATGTCCAACATCCAGAAAAGCCACCAAGCTAAAAGAAAGAGTCTAAAGGCCCAGAACAAGGCCAACAAAAGCATCAACATAACAAAGTATAGGTGCTACGCACCGACAACAAAACAACTGTCTAAACAAAAGTAAAACACAACGGAGACACTAGGACTGGTCCCCAGTGTCCACGTACTCCCCGTCAAACACAAGCTCGGGCTCGGCGTCAGCAAACACCTCGTCCTCAACAAGGTACTCAGGCTCAGGATCTAACATGTGTCACCCAAAAGAGTAAAGGGGCACATGTCAGCAAGTCTAAAAGACTTGGGCAAGGAAACTGAAAGTAAGGCAACTAGCAACCTAGCAGTTATAGTATGCATGACATGACAGTTATCACATGAGTGCACAATTAAGACACGGTGAATAGTGAGTACAATAGAGCAAGCATCGGGACAAGACAAGAGTAGCCAAGCTACTAATCAATCTCAATCAATTCATGTTTCACTGTTATTTGTAGATGTTTACGCCCTTCAGCTGAATGGTACATCATTCACACCGATCGGCACTAAACACTACCCCACCCCAGAGTTTACGCCTTACAACTGCAGTTGCTGATCGGGCAGACCCCCAGTTGAATGGCCGCTTAACCCTTACCCCATCCCACACGTAAACAAGCCAGGGTCCCTGCACATGAGCCCAGCAAGTGAGCCAGGGTTGCCCCGCACGGGAGCTTGTTTCTTAGTTCACAATTCAATATCGAGCGTTGGGGTTAGCAACTCATTATGCTCGCTTCTGGTCACGAGCCAGGAACACAAGTATTGTAGCGATGCTACGCAATCACGGGATCACTTTAAGGAATGCAATGACATGACAATTAATTTGCGTACCGTTAACGAAAAGTAAACCTGACATGGTAATTGTGCAACATGATATATGTCGGAACTAGCTTCGTTGTCAAGCTAGTTCCCCAATTTGCGCCTAGGCGAGTATCATTTCGTCGCCTAGCCTCTTTTACGCCTACTACAAGCAAAATGGCCTAAAACACGGCCCAAACCCTAAGAGGCAAGTTTCACTTGCCTAGCACCGGGGATGACGATCACGAAGGTTCGTCTCGCGGATGCTAATCTACGGGGGAAATCGCGAGAGGAGGCAGAAGAAACACTCCGGAGAACCTTAGGATCAGATCTGGGAACCAATGGAGAAGTTTAGAGAATTAGGGTTTTTGGGGGATTTTGGGGATTTGATGGAGATTTGGGGAAAATGAGAGGTGGAAAGAGTTAATGGAGGGTTTAGATGATGATTCTAGGGCCTGGGATGAAGGAATAGGGCTTGGAGGAAGATGAGGGCTCAATGGGGAAGATTTTAGGGTTTAGGGTCGAGTGGAGGAAGATGAAATCGTTTGGGAGGGGTATAAATAGGTTAGGCTGGCGGCTGCCCAGAAATTAGGGTTTTAACACAGGTTAGTCGGTCAAAGAGCAACCACTGACCGACTAGTTTGGCAACTAGTCGGTCGGTCGACCAACGCAGACCGACTAAGTGCAAACAGTAACTTCTGAACGAAAATAGGATTTAGAATTAGTCGGTCCATGAATAAATACTGACCGACTAGTTTAACATCTAGTCTGTCGATGAACGTTCTTAGACCGACTAAGAGTGAACAGTATTGATACTAAAATTTAGATGATGAGTTAGTCGGTTAAAGAAGCATTGCTGACCGACTAGTTTGCAACCTAGTCGGTCGACCAACGTTCTTAGACAGACTAACGATAAACAGTAACTCCTGAATAATTTAGAAAGCCAATTAGTCGGTCCAAGAAGGATTTCCGACCGACTGGATCGTCATCTAGTCGGTCGGTGCCCCTTCTTATACCGGCTAATAAGCACCAAAAGTTCCGATACGGAGCGCGGGGCCCCGGGATCGATTCCTAAGACTCCTAGGCTTGATCTAATAGTAAGATACGACCGTTATGAAGTCCGTCACGAATGACATACTTCGAAATCGACAATCCTAAGGAAGAAACGAGAAAATACGACGAATCGATCGAAAATGAAAGCTACGGAGACGAAAACCACACATGAGGAGAAAATCCACCAAAACATATATTATATTATAATAAATCCAGATACATAAAAAGCAGTCGTTACATCCTCCCCAACTTAAGAAAAATTTCGTCCTCGGAATTTCTAAATACTCACGAGTCCGGAAACAAAAGTGGGAAACGCTCTCGCATCTCATCCTCATTCTACCAAGTAGACTCTCCAGGTGAGCCGTGTCGCCACATCACCCTCACAAGATTGACAATCTTGTTCCGAAGCGATTTCTGACGCCTGTCCAGAATCTGCACTGGATGCTGATCATACGTCATATCGGGGCGAACGATGATCTCCGAAAAATCCACCGCATGAGACGGATCGCTAATGTATCGACGAAGCTGCGACACATGGAAAACATTGTGAACTCCTTCCAAAGATGGCAGCAAGGCCAAGCGATAAGCTACCTCGCCAACCCTCTCCAAAATGTCAAACGGTCCAATGTATCGCGGGCTCAACTTCCCTCGCTTCCCAAAACGAATCACACCACGATTTGGGGGAAATCTTCAAGAACACATTGTCGCCCGGCTGAAACTCTAAAGGACGACGTTTAGCATCCGCCCAATGCTTAAAACAGTCCTGAGCAATCCTCAACCTCTCCCGAATATTCCTGACGATATCCACGGCCTCCATGATCATCTCAGGTCCCAACAACTCCTGATCTCCAACGTCATCCCAACTCAATGGCGATCGACATTTCCTCCCATAAAGGGCGGCGAAAGGCGCCATGCCAATACTCGCCTGGAAGCTGTTGTTGTAAGAGAACTCCACCAAATGTAGATGGTCCTCCCACGAACCCTTGAAATCCAACATGCACGCCCTCAGCATGTCCTCCAAAATCTGAATCGTCCTCTCGGACTGGCCATCCGTCTGTGGATGGTACGCCGTGCTGAAACTCAGACGCGTACCCAAACTCTTCTGCAAACTCTGCCAGAACTGAGATGTGAACCTCGTGTCTCTGTCCGACACGATACTCACGGGGACTCCATGAAGTCGCACGACCTCCTGCACGATTCACGACACATCACTATCCAAACTAGGAAAAGGAAATAAAACGGAGGGTAAAAGAATTTTACCTCCATATATCTCCTTGCTAGCACCTCAGTGGACTGTCCCACTCGGAATGGAATAAAGTGCGCAGATTTGGTCAATCGATCTACGATCACCCAAATCGCGTCATTCTGCTTCGGACTCCGAGGTAGTCCAGTCACGAAATCCATAGTGATGTGTTGCCATTTCCACTCCGGAATCGGAAGCGGTTGTAGCAACCCGGCCATACGCTGATGCTCCGCCTTCACTTGCTGGCAAAACAAGCACTTGGCTACACTCCGAGCCATGCTCCTCTTCATACCATGCCACCAATAATTCAGACGAAGATCCTGGTACATCTTGGTGCCACCAGGATGCACAGAATACGGCGAACTGTGTGCCTCCACCATCAACTCCTCTCTGATATCCCCAGCTGGCACACACAACCTGGCTCCAAACCTCAGCGAGCCATCCTCATGAATCAAAAAGTCAGTCCGCAGACCGGCTTCCATCTGCTCCCAAATCTTCACCAGCTTCGGATCCTCAGCCTGGCCAGCCTTAATCTGATCCACGATCGTCGACTGTACCTGCATGTACATCAACGATGAATCCTCCCCAGGAAGAACAATCTCCACGCCAGACTCGCAAAAATCCTGCTGCAATCTCCACTGCGAGGTCAAAATCATCATCGCTGGAAGCCTACTCAAAGCATCTGGAACCACATTCACCTTGCCAGGGTGAAACTGCAAATCGATCTCATAATCCGCCATAAGCTCCAACCATCGACGCTGTCGCATGTTGAGCTCCTTCTGAGTAAAAATATACTTCAAGCTTTTGTGATCGGTGAAGATTTTCACTTTCTCACTCAGCAGGAAGTGCCTCCAAATCTTAAGAGCAAACACAACGGCAGCCAACTCCAAATCATGCGTCGGGTAATTCTTCTCATGAACCTTAAGCTGACGAGATGCATACGCCACAACATGTCCGTGCTGATGCAACACACAACCGAGACCCTTGCCAGAAGCATCGCAAAAGATCTCAAATCCACCGCTGCGATCAGGCACAACAAGAATAGGGGCCGTCGTCAAACTCTCCTTCAGAATACCAAAAGCACTCTCACAATCACCCGACCAAACAAAAGCAACATCCTTCCGCGTCAACCTGGTCATCGGCTCAGTAATACGGGAAAAGTCCTTAATGAATCGTCGATAATAACCAGCAAGTCCAAGGAAACTCCGAATCTCAGACGCAGACGACGGAACAGGCCACTCTCTGATGGCCCTAATCTTCTCGGGATCCACTGAAATACCATCTCCAGTCACCACATGCCCCAGAAAAGCAACTCTATCTAGCCAAAACTCGCACTTCGAAAACTTAGCATACAAACGATGCTTCCTCAAAATCTCCAACACCGTCCTTAAGTGCGAGGCATGCTCTTCCTCCGACTTCGAATAGATCAGAATGTCGTCAATAAAGATAACGACAAACTTATCCAAAAAGTCGTAGAAAATCAGGTTCATCAGATTCATGAAAACTGCGGGCGCGTTAGTTACGTCGAAAGGCATAACCACAAACTCGTAGTGTCCATACTTCGTCCTGAACGCTGTCTTCGGAACATCCCCCTTCTTCACCTTCAACTGATGGTAACCACTCCTCAGATCCAATTTAGAAAACACCCTCGAACCTCCAAGCTGATCAAAAATATCATCGATGCGAGGCAACGGTTATTCTTGATGGTCACCGCATTCAACTCCCGATAGTCCACGCACATACGACGCGAAACATCCTTCTTCTTTACCAACAACACCGGTGCTCCCCACAGAGACACACTAGGATTGATATAAACCTTCTGCAAAAGCTCATCCAACTGCTTCCGCAACTCTTCCAATTCTGCAGGTGCCATACGATACGGCGCCTTCGAAATCGGCTGCGCACCTGGAACAAGATCGATAGAAAATTCTAGGGCTCGATCAGGTGGCAAACCAGACATCTCCTCGGGAAAGACGTCGCCAAAATCTCGCACCACAGCTGGCCACTCCAGCTCCATCTGCATAGCCACAACCTCCACCGGCCTGGCCCGAAATCTGACAGGACCAAGCGAACAGCTACCACGACTGAACTCAAATATTGGATGTCCGGGAATCTCGAACACCACCTTCTTCCTCCGACAGTCGATCGTAGCATAGAAGCTCGCAAGCCAGTCCATCCCAAGAACTGCATCATAGTTGATGATGTCGTGGACAATGAAATCAGCGAAAAGCTCATGTCCACAGACCACCAACGAGCAAGAATTGCAACCACGATGCACCGAGACCATGCCATTCCCTGTAACGATATTGCAACTCTTGGGAAGAGGGGACGTCGACAAGGAATGCCTCTCCACGAAGCTCCGAGAAATAATACACATCGATGCACCAGAGTCAAAGAGGACTCGTGCAGGAAACGTGCACACCAAAACCACACCTAACAAGCAATTAACAATCAAACCATAGTCTAGCAAACAACTATGTTCAAGCAAACAACACAATCTAATCAATCAAAGCCAGCTAGGAAAGTAATAGCTAGATTGAGGATTACCTGCGATAACCTCATCCACAGCCTCGCTCTCCATAGCGGTCATCAGAAAAGCCTACCTCCTCGGCGGAACAGCCTGCTGAAAAGCCTGCCTCTGCGGAACAAGAGCTGCTCCACGACCAGCAGGAACAGACGCTCGCTGCTGCAACGGCTGAGCTGCAACAGGTGCTCTCCGCAGCGGACCCGCATGCCGACAATCCTTCGCGACATGGGAAGCATCACCACAAACCAGACACTGGCCCAAAAACTTCCGACACTAATCCTTGATGTGGCCAGGCTTGCCGCAGAAATGGCAAGTCTTCAGAATAGGCCCTCCTGGCCTCTTAAACTGAGCGGACTGATTAGGCCTGAATCCAGGTCTAACCACAGCCCTCGCCTGTTCCACAGGCCTCTTTCCAGCACCAACCATAGACCCCCTCCTCTGGTTCATGAGCAGCTCCTGCCTCTTGGCTGCTACTAGAACCTTCTGATAAGACTCCCGGTCAGAAGAGGTCACAAAACTCTGGAGCTCCGAAGCAAGTCCCTGCAGGAACCTCTGAGCTCTCTCCTCAGCGTCCTGCACCATCTTTGGTGCAAACTGACTCAGCCTCATGAACTCTTGGTGGTACTGGTCCACCGACGAGCTCCCCTGCTTCAAATCGATAAAACGCTACAGTATCTCTTCCCTGGCAGCTTTCGGGAAGAACTCACCCTCAAATCTGGCCTTGAATGTAGCCCAAGCTATCGGCTCTACCAACATCTTCTCTTCCGCATCCCACCAATTCCGAGCATTATCCTTGAGTTGCCTCTTCGCCAAATCAGCCCATCCAGCCGGGGTGATCTTGGCCATCTTCAGATTGTCCTCGATGTTCCGAATCCACTCATCGGCAGCCAGAGGACCCTCAGAACCATCAAAATATGCGGGACCCAGCTCCCGAAATTGCTTCGCTTCTGGCTCAGAGCGAGGGGCATCCGGAAGAGCCCGGGCAGCTCGAGCAAGTGGAGCATTCTGGACTTGCAGGAGCACGCCCTGCTGCACTTGCATCATCTGCAGCATCATCCGCATCATCTCACCGTTGGTGGGTTCCCGCTCAGGCTCCTCATCATGAGGGAGCGCACCACTGCCCCCACCACGGGTGAAACGCCTTCCCGCCATCTAGTGACACAGAAAACGAATCAGATTAGACTCATAGCTTATGACATCGGACGTCGAACTTAGTTTATTGGACATTCTAATATTATTATTGCTATTCCAAAAATTACAGTTACAGAAAGATCTGCATGGGCCACCAACAAAACCTGTCACGACCCGCTTCCCTAAAATGGAGGCGAGACGTGAAAAGGTCCGCACGAGAGTGGAGCTGTGAAGCCCCAAACCCGATAAGCGTCAATAAAACATAAGCAGGTCCCTGTAACCACAACGGAACAACAATAATAATACAAGGAGAGACTGAAATAAAATCTCACATCTCATAAATTGTCCAACATGAAAATATGTCCAACATCCAGAAAAGCCACCAGGCTAAAAGAAAGAGTCTAAAGGCCCAGAACAAGGCCAACAAAAGCATCAACATAACAAAGTATAGGTGCTACGCATCGACAACAAAATAACTGTCTAAACAAAAGTAAAACACAACGGAGACACTAGGACTGGTCCCCAGTGTCCACGTACTCCCCGTCAAACACAAGCTCGGGCTCGGCGTCAGCAAACACCTCGTCCTCAACAAGGTACTCAGGCTCAGGATCTAACATGTGTCACCCAAAAGAGTAAAGGGGCACATGTCAGCAAGTCTAAAAGACTTAGGCAAGGAAACTGAAAGTAAGGCAACTAGCAACCTAGCAGTTATAGTATGCATGACATGGCAGTTATCATATGAGTGCACAATTAAGACATGGTGAACAGTGAGTACAATAGAGCAAGCATCGGGACAAGACAAGAGTAGCCAAGCTACTAATCAATCTCAATCAATTCACGTTTCACTGTTATTTGTAGATGTTTACGCCCTTCAGCTGAATGGTACATCATTCACACCGATCGGCACTAAACACTACCCCACCCCAGAGTTTACGCCTTACAACTGCAGTTGCTGATCGGGCAGACCCCCAGTTGAATGGCCGCTTAACCCTTACCCCATCCCACACGTAAACAAGCCAGGGTCCCTGCACATGAGCCCAGCAAGTGAGCCAGGGTTGCCCCGCACGGGAGCTTGTTTCTTAGTTCACAATTCAATATCGAGCGTTGGGGTTAGCAACTCATTATGCTCGCTTCTGGTCACGAGCCAGGAACACAAGTATTGTAGCGATGCTACGCAATCACGGGATCACTTTAAGGAATGCAATGACATGACAATTAATTTGCGTACCGTTAACGAAAAGTAAACATGACATGGTAATTGTGCAACATGATATATGTCGGAACTAGCTTCATTATCAAGCTAGTTCCCCAATTTGCGCCTAGGCGAGTATCATTTCGTCGCCTAGCCTCTTTTACGCCTACTACAAGCAAAATGGCCTAAAACACGGCCCAAACCCTAAGAGGCAAGTTTCACTTGCCTAGCACGGGGGATGACGATCACGAAGGTTCGTCTCACGGATGCTAATCTACGGGGGAAATCGTGAGAGGAGGCGGAAGAAACACTCCGGAGAACCCTAGGATCAGATCTGGGAACCAATGGAGAAGTTTGGAGAATTATGGGTTTTGTGGGATTTTGGGGATTTGATGGAGATTTGGGGAAAATGAGAGGTGGAAAGAGTTGATGGAGGGTTTAGATGATGATTCTAGGGCTTGGGATGAAGGAATAGGGCTTGGAGGAAGATGGGGGCTCAATGGGGAAGATTTTAGGGTTTAGGGTCGAGTGGAGGAAGATGAAATCGTTTGGGAGGGGTATAAATAGGTTAGGCTGGCGGCTGCCCAGAAATTAGGGTTTTAACACAGGTTAGTCGGTCAAAGAGCAACCACTAACCGACTAGTTTGGCAATTAGTCGGTCGGTCGACCAACGCAGACCGACTAAGTGCAAACAGTAACTTCTGAATGAAAATAGGATTTAGAATTAGTCGGTCCATGAATAAATACTGACCGACTAGTTTAACATCTAGTCGGTCGATGAACGTTCTTAGACCGACTAAGAGTGAACAGTATTGATACTAAAATTTAGATGATGAGTTAGTCGGTTAAAGAAGCATTGCTGACCGACTAGTTTGCAACCTAGTCGGTCGACCAACGTTCTTAGACAGACTAACGATAAACAGTAACTCCTGAATAATTTAGAAAGCCAACTAGTCGGTCCAAGAAGGATTTCCGACCGAGTGGATCGTCATCTAGTCGGTCGGTGCCCCTTCTTATACCGGCTAATAAGCACCAAAAGTTCCGATACGGAGCGCGGGGCCCCGAGATCGATTCCTAAGACTCCTAGGCTTGATCTAATAGTAAGATACGACCGTTATAAAGGCCGTCACGAATGACATACTTCGAAATCGACAATCCTAAGGAAGAAACGAGAAAATACGACGAATCGATCGAAAATGAAAGCTACGGAGACGAAAACCACACATGAGGAGAAAATCCACCAAAACATATATTATATTATAATAAATCCAGATACATAAAAAGCAGTCGTTACAAAAGTGGACATGAACAAGCCAGTATATGATCCTTGAAATAGCCAAAGGGCCTGTGATTTTGCTTGAAATGTAAAGTGGGAAAGTTTGATCCCAGAATCCAGTATATGGACATGAACAAGACCTCAAAATATAGTATATGGACATGAACACCAGCAATGCTCCCAAAATTTATAAATTGGACATGAAAAAGCCCAAAATCCAGTATGTGGATATGTAAAGCAGCAATGGTCCCAGAATCTAGTATATGCACATAACAAGCATGCCACTACTTCCCATGAATCCCAAATATCCAAACCATAGTAAATGATCCAAGAATCCAAACTATAAACATGAAAAATATACAAAATAGCCATAACAAGCCCAATAAGCCAATATATGGACTTGAACAAGGACTGGAAATCAAGCAGCAGTCTTGAGTATATGTAATGCAACCCAGCAAGCAGCAGTATCCTGTATATGTTACCCAAAAATCCCAATATAGCTCATATCCAAACCATCCCAATATATCTCCCCTATCTTCCCATGAATCCCAGGAATGCAACATAAACCAAAAAAGCATGTACCTACTGAAATAAATCCCACGAACACACACGACCACAAAATCCATGCACCCAACAGTATTGACAAGCAACAAGGCATGCCACAGACACACATATATCCTGGACATTCTGCCAGAAAGCCACCCACCATTGACAAGCAAAGAGGCCCGAGACAGAAACACAAATGGCAGAGACATTCTCACCCAAAAACTCCAATCCTTCAGCCATAGTGACATGCACCAAGGCTTGCAACATATACGCAATCCAAATAGAATGAAAACTTGGAATCTTTTATAGCCCTCAGGAAGTTATATTCATCATTTACCCAACTAGGTTGCTGGCGGTTGTTCCTTACTTAAGGAACCATCCTGCCAACCATCCATTTAATTGGGAAATTAAGTGTGTCTTTCACCTATTTCATGTTTTGCATCATTGTGCTATTGGGATAAAAATTCAAAGATTTCAGCTATACTGCACTGCTGGGAGGCAAAGCACCCTTGCATGCCACAGCTACACACATGGTAATGACATTCTGTACTTAACCCATATCAATTCAAAGCCAAAAATACCAAGATTTCACATATAAATCATCCACCTAAAATACCAAAAATACCAAAAATCCCAAAATCCCCAAAATACCAATTTTTCAAAACCTGAAATACTTGTGAAACATGAAATATGATGCATATAAATCAACTTTTAAAACATGAAATTTGAAAACATGACACATATAAATCAACTTTTAAAACAGATATGCAGTATCCAAAACATATATAAAGCATACAGCAATAATGCCATGCACAACAAACCCTCTAGGAAACCCTCAAGCCAGCATTTCATAGTTGTCCCCAATAATTGAAAGGCACATAAGCACGCAACATAGGCTTATATTATACATAGATGATCCTGACTGTACGTTAATCCTCCACCAAATACACACATCTACCAAGGTTGATATTATACATAGATAATCCTAACCGTATGTTAATCCGCCACCAAATACACACATCTACCAAGTTTGATATTATACATAGATAATCATCCACCATATCATATAATAAAACATCACCTTACGTTCCCACTTCGTCCTTCATCGACAGAATCTTCCTAGTCCTCGTGGCTAAGATCAAATTCATCCATTTTACGCTTGATGTATCTAGCCCTTGCCTCCTCCGGCATCCCCCGATACTTCTTCCCTTCCTTCTCAACGTCAGTAAGCAGTTCATACAATTTATCCAACCGATCGGGAGGATACTCTTTATGTGCATACACACTCTTACCTACCTCCACAGTCCATGTGGCATGTGTGATACGTAAGGCATCAGTGACCTCCGATAGTTTATCGACAAATACAGTGTAATCCACGTTGGCAGTTTGTCCCCATTGCCTACGCTTTTTCTTTATCCCCATTTCTGCCGGTACGGCATTGCTACTTGCCGCATGACCAGAACCAGCAGTGGTAGGCTGTGGTGTGTACTGTGGGACATCGGTGTCAGGCGATCCAAGATCAATCGGCGAAGGAGTTGCCTGATGGGCGTCGCTTTTCGTGAAGGGTCCCCCAAAGTTTTCCCACGCATCCTTACAAAAATCTCCAGTCACTGCATCATCCCCTATAATAATGCGAAGATCCTCAAGCCACGGGAGTGGTTTATTAATATAGTCTTTAGTTCTAAGGTGTGCCTGCACGTAAACAACAAGGGAAAATAAGTAGGAAACAATGATAATTTCATAGACTTGTATGTATGTTTTGCTTATAGTGTGAACTTATTACTGAGGCCCAGGTGGCATACGTTTCTGGTTCCATTGTTATCATCTGCATCTCTGTCGACCACCCTACTCCACTTAAATTGCGACACGCAGTCACATCGGCAATGCGCGTACGCAATCATTTCACATGATTGCGAACATTTTGGCTACTGTATGCCATCCCGAATTTCTCATTAATGTGTGCAGCAGCAGCATTGAAGGCAGATGCTTTGAAAGTCTTATCAGATTTAAATCCTTGCTTTGCCAGCTCTGCAAGGAATGGGATGAGCTCCAAATCATGCTCCCAAGGCCATATTTTGTTCGCCTGCCCCTTCCCCTTCTGACCTGGCTGCTTCTCTTTTTTTTCGGGGGCTGGAAACCAATGCTTCACCCGACTCGTCCCGTCTACTGGACTTCCTAGACTTATCGCTCCCATCAATCAGGTCATTTCCTTTGGGATGACGTCCTGTTGAATGCAGTGTGATGGGGAGGGCTAAAATATTGAGGGTTTCCATCCATACCTCCCATTACCGACCCTTGGTAGTTCCCACCCACATGTGGATTCAGACCCCCAGGGTAGCTCCCTCCCACCTGTCCCATCCCACCCCTTTGTAGCATTTGCATATATCCAGGTGGACTCCCCATGTGCATGGGAAGGGACATGCTATACTGGGGGTATTGAGCAAAAGGCATACTTGTGCCGTCAGCCTGGTTGCCTCCACCATATTGTCCCGGCGATTGATACTAGAAATCAACCATCCTACGGGCCATCGGTCGCCGGGGAGAGGTCTCAGAAAGACCTTGGTTATCTTCCCATTGAGTCACATTGTTTGGGTCATACAATGGGGGCATCAGATCACTGCCTTGACGTCGTTGAGATGACCCAGACATGCCTACAAAAAGAAAGACTTATTATTGCAAATCAATAATTCACGATATCCAAAATATTTGCAAACGAATATAATGACTGCGACAATAAAAATTATCACATTAGTAGTAAAACAGATACATAAAGTGGCCATGCAATAATGATTTCTAATACATAAAACTCGAACCCAATTGTCAAAGACCTTGTTCATGCGTGTTCCCATGGTTATGTATGTTACAATAGTCAACCCACATATCCCACGCTATTTGGTCCCTGCGCAGTCTCCATTGGTCCCTTTGTTGGGTTTGTTCCCGTGTGGTCACCTGCTGGGACATATCCATAATCGAGTCATCGTGCACATCTCCTTCCTCCTCAATCCCATCATCTTCCTCAATAAGTTGAGGGTCATGTGGATCGGCTACTTGAATATAATTATGCAACACAATACATGCTAGGACGGTATCGACCTGACATGGGAAGGGATAGTGGGGCGTGGACGTCAATATCTTAAACTTATTCATTAAGATTCCAAAAGTCGACTCTATCTTGGTTCGTAAAGACGAGTGACGTAGGTTAAGAGTTCTTTATGATTTCGAGGAACTCGATCAGTATGGTCCTTCAAATGATATCTAACGCCCCTGTAAGGAGATATGAACCCGGGCATGGTAGTATATCCAGCATCACATAGGTAATATTTACCTACAAACATAAACGTAAAACAATATTATAACCCCAAGACGTAATAAATATGTCTAATTATATCGATGGATAAAGACTGCCGCTTACCTTCATACACTCGAAGACCGTGGGGGTGGGGGTAATGACAACGAATGTTTAAGGACCGTGAAATCATTGGCTGAACCTTCCCACCCGGCCATTGCGTACATGAATCTTTTATTTGGTGTTGCAGCTGCAAGCACATTTTGCGTCACCCCCTTACGGCCTCTAAACCGGGATACGAGATGTACTGGAAGCATGGCATCGATATGTATCCCATCAATGAGCCCAATGCAATCCTAAATCATCATCAATAAATCAACTATTTATACCACCGTTATGTAATAAAGACTACTACTACATTTCAATATATAAATTGGACATACCTTGAAAAACGGATACCAGTTAGGATTATTTACTATCTCAGTAGGGGTCTCGTTTGCAGCGTATTTCAGGTACATATCCCGCATGGCACAAATTGCTTGCATAACCTTGTTAAAGTATCGGCTGAATGTTGCCCGGAGCGTATAAAATCAACTTGCATGACTCTGTTCTTTGACTTGTGCCCTACGATATGCAGAAACATCACCAATTGATCCTCTATGCTCACATGATTACTGTCTTTCAGAAAATCCCTTTGTCTCATTAATGCGGCCAGATTCATGAATGCATGGCTCCGCATGCGTAAGTAGTGTAAACAATTCACCCCGTAAAGAATTCTGCGCATGTGGGCTTTCCAATGAAGGTCACGCATAGCTGATGGCTCTCTAGGTATACGGTTTGAAGGACCCTCTAGCTTTTGTATGCAATGTATGATGATAAGAATGACTGTTGTCGCGACTTGGGAACATGTTTGACACCCGGACAGGTCACCTTCGTGATCCATGCAAACCATATATGTAGCATTAATATATATATGCATAAGATGATAAAATCAAAATAATATATAACTTCACATCAACTAAAAACTTATATCACCCTTACACTAAAGCTGAAAATTTTGATAGTTAGGTATTATGAGCCCTCAGGTAGAGATTGTCACCCATTTGAACCTTGGAGGCAAGACGGTTGCTCTTGCTTATTATAACCAACCCTTGACGAATATCATACCAATATACTTGTTCATATCATTGTACTGTCCTGACAACATTTCATAATTTTTTTCATTGGGTTTGTGTCATCATTGGGCTCTAATAGAATGCAAAACTGATTTTACATATGAAAAAAATTATAATTTGTCCTACTCTAAAAACTAGACTCTAACATTCCATAAAACTTGAACAAGGAAAAAGTATTTAATATGAGCCCTCAGGTAAAGGTTGTTAATCATATCCCCTTGGAGGCACGTCGGTTGCTCCAGCTTTATATAAATCCCAAGTGACTGAACGCATAACATTTTAAATTTTCATAGCAAGGAACCTTCCTGCTTGCCTTTCATATTTTTTCTTCCCTTTTTGTGTCATCATTCGGCTCTTATATAAAGCAAAAATATTTTTAAATAGCCATAACTGCAGCCTTTCTGGACATTTTAACAAAACATGCATATCACGTACATTCCAAGCCAAACTTCATAATGTAGCACCAACCATGAAGTCCAATCCAAGCCATGCATGAATCTGTAACCAGATGCCCTCATATTATCCCCACATATATGTGCCTTTTCTAAAATTGTTCATAAGATCATGCATAGCAAGTACACATCATTTAATCATCAAAACGATGTCTATATCAGCAAAAATTACATCATTGGGCATCTATTTTATGGGACACCTCGACCTAGGATTCAGCTTGCTTCGCAGACCTTTGATTGCTATCATATTATAGTATGTCAATATTTATACATGCTTGGTTTTTTTGCCACTTCGTTCACATGGTTTTTATTTCAGAATGTCCATGCCATTTGTGTTTCTGCTGCATGCCTGGGTGCATGAAAATATAAATGCTCTTCATAGCGTGTCATCTAGGGTTTCATGAACCCATTTTGCGGATACAAAAATTTCATTCCATACAACATGATGAGGCAACCATCAACACCATTACACGTCATGCATAAAAACCCAACCTATTGCCCTCAGAATATTCCCAACAACATATAATCCTTTCTGATTTCTTGCAATTTCCTAAATTTCAATTTTTCTTTATCATCATCGGGCAATGTTGTAAATGGGGCCGGCAACATACATTTACGGGTTCAGCTTGCCTGTATTGCGTTGGATTGCGCTTTCATGAAGTGTATGAAATGCAGCATATAGACAAGGGCCTGTGGTTTTGCCTGATTGTGGTCGACACAAGATAAAATCCACAAAAAAATTTCACGGCCATTTCAGGAAATTTGTAAGGGTTTAGCCGAGAACTCATGATCATTTTCAGCCCAGAACACACGAAAACAAAATGCCACATAGAAACAAAAATTTTCAGCCATGACCTCAAGATCATCGATAAGCAAGGTGTAGATGCGCAATGACCCATTCCATGGGAAAAAATTAGAGAAGATTGTATCAGAATTACCCAGCAGATCAGCTTGATCTTTCAGGCGAATCGCGCACAGGAAGCTCGAGATTTTTAAGGGTTTTCGCCTCCCAGGACCGGAGGCAGCTGCGATGCGAGAAGGGAGAAGAAGTAGGGCTAGGGTTTTTGGGAGACCCAAGGCGAGCGAGGAGGTGATCAGAAGCCACGGGAAGCAGCGGGGCCCACCCAAAATTCCACTTTCCGTTGCTTTCTCCCCAAAATGCAGAGAAAGCAAAGAGGGCTCAGGATTCCCATTTAGGCCTCCACGTAGGACGCCTTTCCCGCAGTGTAGAAGAACACGTTTGTGGAATACAGCTCGAGAAAGGGGTGCTACAGTGCCCAAATCAGCTTTCTCAGCTGCTTTCAAGGGAAAAGAACAGGCCCTAAGGGCACATGCAATATACATAAACCGACAATGTTTACACACTCTTCTAAGCGCCTGTTCTTTTCTGCGAAAGTGAGGGAGAGAAAGTTTAAAAAACACTGTTCATGCACTGTTTTCTGACATTTTACTGGATTCCTTCGGGAGGGGTTTTGTGTTTGTTCTTTTGGCCTCTTGGCCCATGGGAGAGAAAATCTTACATGGCAGAGAAAACAAAGAATCCCCATGGGCTTTTGAAATCGCAGCAAATATCTCGGATTATGCCGGAATCTCGCAATTCATGTGGGCCCTACTCTCCCCTCCACCAATCAGCGAATTGTCCCTTATTAAATTTTTTTGCTTCGTTTTTGCTGCAGCGCGTGAATCCGCGTGGGCCCCCGCTTAATGCACTCATTATTACACTATTTACACTTGATTAATTAAATTAAATATTAATTAGATATTATATTATATTAATTAATTTATTATTAGTATTTAGTTTAGGTATAAATAGCACAAATTAACCTTGAGTAGACCACACACCACTTTCTTCATCCAACTTTCTTCAACCAAAAGAACACACTACACGGAGTGAGACCCACTCAACTTTCCAACTCTACAATTCAACTCCACTTCCCAACAAAAAAACACACTACTCACCAATTTCTCTCTCATCAGATTCCACACTTTCTCAACTTTTCCATTTATACTTTCCTACAAAAGAACATGCCCTAAGTACCATTAAACTAGCCGGGCTACAACTCCAAAAACAGTGTTGAAAATGGTGAGAAACGTAATAAGAATACTAAGCCCAATTGCGATGACAGCCCACTTGTCCCTGCAGCAGCGCTTGAAATCAACCCACCACAAATTTCTCTCTCGGTACTCGGCGACAGCCGCGAAGACGTCTACCAGATAAAAACGATCGACTGCAGTGTGCGCTCCAGTACACATGCATCTAAAGAACTGGGTCATGTCATGTTTGCCAGTCATGCAGTTGATCAGAATGCCATTGAGATGAAGCAGCCGAACATCCTCATCAGTGTGGATGATGCAGGCCATGAAAGCTGCATAGACCGTAACATCTAAACCCGCGTCGGGATGGCACTGCTCGAAAGCAATAAGGTTGCAGAACAAACTAATGGTGGTATCATAGAGCGCAAGCGGCGGTATCTCCATCACAGCTCTTCTTGTGATCCTTCTTCGCCTCACATTGACATCCAAGAAGCTTCGTGCGTCATCACGTTTGTCGAAAACCATCCCGTACTCCCTGAGTTCGGTCGCGCTGGGGATCCTCCACATGGGATCGGTTGAATAGAGAGGGCAGGCACCGGGAAGCAAGGACAAGTGAACCAGATCAAGCAAATGGGAGACAAACACGTCGGCTGTTATGTGAATGCTGTTGTTTCTGGGGAGATCGATGTCTTGCAGAAAAGCTAGTGCCTTGGCGACGAGGTCGACCTGGCCATCCTGTTCTCTTCTAAGCATGGCGTGCAGTTTTCCGATGACGAAGAAAGGGATCTGATTTTCTAGCAGAAGCAAGTCGTACTTCACCGGCTGGTACCTGATCCAGATCCCGCTGAGCTCGTAGTAGCTCTGCTTGCCTTTAAGGATCAGGTAGAGGATGAAGCAACCATCCAGCATCATCAGCAGCGCCAGATCGGCGGTTGTCAGCGGGATCTTGTAGGCGTAGTAGCTCCTGATCGTGTCCTCGTCCTTCTTGAGCTCCTCCATGCACCTGACCAAGATCTGGGTGCGGTCGCGCTCATCGACATCGGTGTGTAGGGATTTGAAATAACTGAGGATGTGGCGCTTGCAGTCCTGCATGTCTTTGTAGGAATCGGGTGTGGCGTCCTTGTTGTGATGGCAGGGGCCGATGGTGACGACCTTGGGGCTGTATGCGCTCGGGTCTGCGTCGCGCATGCTCTGTGGGACTTTGTAGATGGAGCATTTGGCGTTCCTTTGGCGGTGATGCAGAAAGCCGGTGTGGATGAGCTTGTCCAGGTACGGAGCGTCGATCTTCAGGTCGCGATCCGGGTTTTCCCCGGCTGCAACCGCTGCCGCCTCCGAACGTTGTCCAGCGCTTGCGCCCATTCCCCAAAGTTTTCTGCTCTCTTCAACAATAACCGAGAGTGCGAGGAGCAATTAATACTGGCGATGCCTTGAATATACACACACATCCCCAAACTCGCCCATGATCCATGAAGACTTTTAAGCAATCATCCTAATAACCTACTTGAATACACACACACAAGTTTTTTAAGATGGTAATCACATGGCACACTTACTGCCCAGTGCCCACTATCAGGACTTTCTGTTTAAAAGAGATAAAATAAAATATTGATAAAACGGTAACTTGCTGTCGTATTCGACTGTTTTTATGACCGTAATTGTTAATTTTTTGGAAATTACCATTTTAACTTAATAAGATTTTAATTATTACTTTTAAATTTGTTAATTAATTACAAATTTTATGTTTGCCAGCGTTTATATTTCATATCTTCACACACGTTTTCTTTTGTGTTTTTCCGTTATTTTCCGCCGTCTCGTAACCGTTTTCTCGTATTTTCTTGTTTTCTTTCACTTCTCCGTGTTTTTACGTATTTGCAAGAGTTTGCCAGCGTAGGGGACGTTTAACGACGATATCATAAGTCCCCGGAGCAACGGGAGGAGTCACGCGTGATCCAGAGGGTCAAACGACGAAGATCGCGGATTTGGAGATCCGAACGGCTCTAATACTTTTATTCTTCCGTTCGGAATTGCAAAGCCGAACAGTATAATAAAATATGTATTGTGTTCGGATTTACACATGTATTGTATTAGAGCCGTTCGAATCTCCAAATCCGAACATCTGATTAAAATTATAGGTGTGGTGAATCAAGTAGTGTGGTATATTCATAACTTTATGTAGTGCGAATAACAACACTATTTTATGACTATAATTGTTAATTTTTTCGAAATTACCATTTTAACTTAATTAGATTTTAATTATTACTTTTAAATTTGTTAATTAATTACAAATTTTATCATTTGATCTTTTGATTTCACCGCAAAAATTGCTTTCCACTCTATTCTATTCTCATGCTTTCCCCACTTTTTCTTTCTCAACGGACTACACCCATCAACACCATCTTCCATCTTCCAAAAAGATCGTAGCCTTTTTTTGGTTCATCGAAAAGCAGGAAACCGTGCTCGAAGGCCGGCGGGTAGCCCGGCGCAAGAGTCCAGGGGAGCCGCTACACTAGCTACACTGGGGGGGGATTACACATAGGGGGAGGGGGTACGGGGTTTCGATCCCGGAACCTCACACCTAATGTCCCGGGTTCTCACCCGGATGCCAATGCGCCAAAGGCGCTCGTAGCCTTTGAAGAGGAGGTCAAGGTAATCTTGCCGAAGGAAATTCAAGCTCGCAGGCATTCCGAGTGGATTCTTTGATCTCCAACCGATGGAAGGCCTTGCGCTCGTCAATGGCAGCACTATCGATTCCGGCCTCGCCTCTACGATCCTTTTCGAGGCCAACATTCTCGCCGTCCTAGTTGAGATCATCTCTGTCGTCTCTTGCGAGGTGATGCAAGGGAAGCCGGAGTTCACCGACCCCCTAACTTATAATCTGAAGCACCACACCAGCTAGATTGAGGCGGTCACAATCATTAAGGGAGCTCCTATATGTTGGATATTGGACTCCCTGGATTTGGTTTTAGATGATGAACAAACA
This sequence comes from Scilla litardierei, assembly GCA_030789695.1. Taxonomy (NCBI): domain Eukaryota; kingdom Viridiplantae; phylum Streptophyta; class Magnoliopsida; order Asparagales; family Asparagaceae; genus Scilla; species Scilla litardierei. Next base: position 46,653,451 of record CM061138.1, on the reverse strand, counting down.
TAAATATAACGTGAACTAACACTTTGTGAGCGCAGTTATGGAGATCGTTGCCAAATTCATATGAATATCAGTTACGACGTCTCAAGACTTCTCAAAGCACGTGATCGTATGCCTAAAGCTTCGTTGAAGCTTATGGACCAATTTAGAAGTCATGAAGATTCGATTGAAGCTATTGAAGACGGTATCGTCAAGTTTTATTTATAGTCTTTAGCTTCTTTCGTAGAATGTTAAGCCTTGAGTAGGTCTTACGTTTTAAATCTTCATAACGCTCATATCTTAGCTCTAGGATCTTAGTAGAGTCCATACAATCCTTCCCGAAGCATCGCGCTTCGATTCGCGACTTCTTGTGCATGTTAGTTGGTTCAAGAAGAAGAACTGACCGACTAGATGGTGATCTAGTCGGTCGGCAAAGCTTCTTGGACCGACTAGTTCTTCTCAGTCATTTCAAAGCTCTTTACTGTTTACAATTAGTCGGTCTAAGTTGACTCACCGACCGACTAGTTTGTGAACAAGTCGGTCAGTGATGCTTCTGTGACCGACTAGTTGAGCTTTCCCTGTTCATGCACATTTGAGCCTATGCTACTGGTTATCTTTAGTCGGTCTGTGTTCATTGATCGACCGACTAGTTGATGAACTAGTCGGTCAACTTTCCTTCTTGGACCGACTAGTTTAGTTTACTGTATATGCCAAATTTTCACCATTCTTACTGTTTATCGTTAGTCGGTCTAAGCTCATTTGGCGACCGACTAGTTGGTGAATTAGTCGGTCAACATTTGTTCTTGGACCGACTAAGTCTAATTCTTCTCAGACTTCAGTTTTATCTGTTAGTCGGTCTACGTTGAGTAACCGACCGACTAGTTGTGAAACTAGTCGGTCAGCTACTCTTCTTGGACCGACTAGTTCCTTATGTCTGTACTTTGATCTTTTCTCAGTTCTCCCATTAGTCGGTTTACGTTAATTGACCGACCGACTAGTTGATGAACTAGTCGGTCGGTGGTTGTTCTTTGACCGACTAGTTGGGTTCAGAAAAGAGCCGTTGGAGCATTTAATGACTCGAATTTCTTTCTCTCTCTCCTCTATCATATATATACTTGATGGGCTGCATTCATTGCTGCCAAGGCTGATATTATTGCAAGTTTAGAGATCAAGAGAATTCATTCCAAGCTCATTCAAAGCTCATTCTTTCCATTCAATAATCTCTCCTAACTCTTACTTCCAAAGAGAGATTCATTGAGTGTGAAGCCTTCCAAGCCAAGTGCTTATTCTAGGTCACCAACATCCCCAAAGCTCTCCATCGCTGATCTACATCTTGGAGCTAGGGTTTGGTGCCACTTCTTCCCCAAAATCATCCTTGCCCTAATTCGTAAGCAATACTCAAGGCATAGGTGTTTTGTTCGGTAAGAAGTTTTCTTATTTCATTTCATATTTGATTTGTAAGTTTCACTCTCGGTTGTGAGAGTGTGGTTGTGATCCCGGGTTGTGGGAGTCACAAATTGATTTTTGTATGATTTGACTTGTGGAGGTTTTTCACAAGTATTTCATAGTGGAAATCTTGAGTTAGGGTTTCTAACTCAAGTATCCGGAGGGGATCCGGGTGGTTGGGACGTAGGATCACCGGGAACAAGTCGGGGAGACTTGGGTGGATCTGAACCCAGTAACATCTCTTGTTAGCATTGTTAATTTTGTTGTTGTCATTCAATTTAAGCTTCCGCAAATTGATTTGGTAGTAGTTTACATTATAATTAGGAATTATACTCCTTGTTATTTTTAAAGTACTATTCACACCCCCTCTAGTACTTGTGCAGTAGCTTGTAGGGCATTACATTTGGTATCAGAGCCAGATACTTAGCTATGTCTGCCAACGACAACAAGACCGTGCGTCCACCTTCCGACTATGGCACCTTCAGGAACCGTGAAGGAGCATCTTCGGTGATGGAAGGACATTCCTCGACGAGGCCTCCATTCTTCAACGGTACCAACTACGGGTATTGGAAATGCCGGATGGAAACTTTCCTCCGGAGTGCATCTCTATGGAGGACCACGATGAAGGAATACGTCGAGCCCGAAGAAGAAGACTTTGAGAAATGGACAACCGCGGAGGTCGCCGCGGATGTAAGCAATGCCAAGGCAATGAACGCCTTGCAATGCGTGTTGGAGCCCGAGGACTTCAATAAGATATGCACATGTAAGAGTGCATATCAAATTTGGAACTCCCTCCTCATTCTACATGAAGGAACGAGTAGGGTAAGAGACTTCAAACTCGTAGTTGTAAACAAAGATTACGAAATGTTTCATATGCAACAGGGCGAGAAGATGAAGGAGTATTACGCTCGCTTCGTTGACATCATAAACGAGTTGGAGGCTCTCGGCAAAACCTACACCCAAAAGGAGAAGTGTTCGAAGCTAATCGAAGGACTTCCTTCTTCTTGGGAAAAGCGTACCTTCGCCATCGAGGAAGGTAATGATATGAATAAGTACACCGTAGTTCAACTAATAGGTACTTTAATGTCATACGAGGTACGCAAGGATAGCAAGCTCAAATTGCAGGAAAAGATGAAGTCCTATCTAAAGCAAGACGAGCCAAAGAAGAAGGCTATTGCTTTCAAGGCCACTCCATCCACATCCACATCAACCGATGATGAAGACTCGGAAAACGAGTTGGACTTGGAGTCCATGGCACTCATGGCCAAGAAGTTCAACCGTTTCTTCCGAAAAGGTAACTATAAGAACAAATCTAAATTTGGTTCTTCTAACGCCTCTTCCTCTCCTTTGTGTTTCAAGTGCAATAAGCCAGGACACATGAAAGCAGAGTGTCCTCTCAACAAGCAAAAGGAGAAGTGGAAGGCGCCTAAATTCGATAAGTCCAAGAAGTACAAGAAAAGAAACAAGAAGGGACTTGTCGGAGCAACATTCACCGACTCCGAGGATTCCTCAAGCGGAGAGTCGGACGATGAGCAAGTGGAGCAAGCGCACATGTGCTTCATGGCAAGAGAGGAGCATGATCAAGGATCCTCCTCTTCCGATGATAGTGACGACGAAGGCGATGAGGTAACTATGGATGATCTTAGGAATGCTAACTCTCAATTATGGTCTAAATACACTAAATTAGTGAATAGATATACTAAAGTAAAAGATGACCTAGCTAGCATTCAAACCTCGCCTAAGACTATCATCACCAACAACGAAACCGTTGTTGAAGAGTTAAGAAATGAGATTGTTAATCTCAAATCTAAACTTGAACATGTTAGCATAAATGATCCGGAGGAACATAAGATAGCGGATTTAACTTCTCAAAACTCGACTTTGAGTATTGAGAATGAGAATCTTAAATCTCGTGTTTATGTGCTCACATCGCAAGTATCCAACTTGGATACGTCTATGCGTTCTCTCAAAGAGAAATATGAGAACACATTAGGCCGAATTAATAAATTCAATAAGGGTAAGGACCATTTGGATAAAATCCTAAGTGACTTACTTCCGGCCAATCACCACATTGGTTTGGGGTATACGATGGGATGTTCATCCAAATCGGCCACTACTTTTGTTAGGCCAACTTCCGGTGACTCTACGAGTGGTAGCAAACACTCTATTGGTAGTTCATCTACCAATGGTGCTTTCACCTCGTCCACACCCTCTTTCGGAAAGAAACCCACTTTAGGTGGACCTCCAAAGAAGGGGCATGCTTATATGTACACCAATACCATGCCACGTAGGAACACACGTCCTACTCCACCGGCTCACACATATGATGATTTTTATGCAACACATTCTCGGGCACGTGCACACCATGTGAGACACCCTCACGCACGTGTTCCCACACATGCATATGTTCACCCACAACATCATATGAATAATTCTCGTCGTGCACCATTCCATCATGTTCCTTATGCCTATCCACAACATGCATCACGTAGAAATCAACGTCGCATGCATGCACCCAATAGGATGAGGGCTCCCAAGATTTTCACAATTTGGAGCCCAAAGGACACAAGCATGGATGAAAAACAAGTGTATATGAATGCTTATTTTTCGGATGTTGTGCATAGTAGGAATTATGTGGGGAAGTCTAAGTCCAATTGGACTTGGCTTCCAAAGGTCTAATCTTTTGGACCCAATGACCTTGGGTACCATGATATGCAATTTTCTATCTTTAGGTACTCAAGGAAAAGAAAAAGAAAAGGAGCAACAAATTTAAATTTAGCTCCAAGGGGAATTGGATACTCGGTAGCGGGTGTTCAAAACACATGACGGGTGACGCTCGATTGCTCTCCGGAGTGGTTCCCATCGCAAATGGAAACCGCGTCGTATTTGGAGGCAACGAGAGCGGAACCATCATAGGTGTTGGTAAAGTGGGTAACCCATCTAAACCCTTAATTAGTGATGTTTATCTTGTTAATGGCTTAAATCATAATCTTATTTCATTAAGCCAACTTTGTGACAAAGGTTACAAAGTTAGCTTTGCGAAAGGATTGTGTCATATTTTAAGAAAAGATAATGATAAATTATTATTTTCCGGCACTTGTCATAAAGATATTTATATTTTGGATCTTCCTAAGTCTTATGAACAATGTCTCGTTGCCAACACAAGTGAACAACACTTATGGCATCGACGCTTTGGACATGTGAACTTTGGAACACATTATAAACTTTCAAAATTAAATTCCATTAAAGGTTTTCCGAAGCTCGTTTTTGAAAGGAAAAGTTTTTGTGATTGTTATCAACGTGGCAAGCTTCCTAAATCTTCATTTAAACCTAAGAAAAGCATTTCTACTAAACGGCCACTAGAGCTATTACATCTAGACTTATTTGGGCCAACTAGAGTTGCTTCCTTAGGAAATGCAAGATATGGACTTGTCATCGTAGATGATTATTCGAGATTTATATGGGTATTTTCATTGTGTAATAAAAATGAAGCTTTTGAAAACTTCACAATTTTTATTAAGAAAGTACAAAATCTCTTAGGAACCACCATTGTCACTATTCGTAGTGATCATGGAGGTGAATTTGAGAATGAGTCTTTTGAGACATTTTGTGATGAAGTTGGTATTACACACACCTTCTCTTTCCCTCGTGCACCTCCTCAAAATGGTGTAGTTGAGAGAAAGAATAGGACGCTAGTGGAGTGTGCTCGCACTATGCTTGATGATAGCCAACTTGGCCATCAATTTTGGGCGGAAGCGATACACACCGCTTGCTATGTGTTTAATAGAATACTTTTGAGGCCCGGCACTAAACAAACTTGTTATGAATTGTTGTTTGGTAGGTTGCCTCAAGTTAAACATTTTCGTGTTTTTGGTTCAAAATGTTTTATTAAGAACACGTATGGTAGTTTGGACAAATTCGATCCAAGATCCGATGAGGGGATTTTTGTTGGATATTCTTCGCGTAGCAAAGCCTACCGGATATTCAACAAACGAACCTCAACGATCGATGAGTCGCTTCATGTCTCATTTAATGAAGGATTTGTTCCAACTAGAATTTCAAATGATAATGATTCAATGGATGTTTTATGTGATTCGTTTGATAATTCTAAGTCTAATGATTCTATTGATTCTATTGAGACTAACCCATCTAATGAAGTTGTTGAGAATGTTCCGAGTGATCAATGTATTCCCAAACGGCTTCATACCGTTCGTGACCATCCTCATGAGCAAGTCATTGGCAATATCTATGATAGTGTCAAGACGAGATCGCAAGTAAACTACTTCGCTCATTGTGCCTTTGCCTCCTCGATAGAGCCAAAGAATGTTAATGAAGCATGCGAAGATAGCGCTTGGATCTTAGCCATGGAGGAGGAACTCATTCAATTCGAGAGGAATGAAGTTTGGGAGCTTGTTCCATTGCCATCGAAGAACCACACCGTCATAGGGACAAAGTGGATCTTCAAGAACAAAACCGATGAAAACCAAGTTGTCGTCCGGAACAAAGCTCGGTTGGTTGCTCAAGGCTGCCGTCAAGAGGAAGGTATTGATTTCGAAGAATCCTTCGCTCCGGTAGCTAGATTAGAATCAATTAGATTATTATTGTCTTTTGCATGCCATAAGGATTTTAAATTATTTCAAATGGATGTTAAAAGTGCATTTTTAAACGGAGATGTCGTTGAGGAAGTTTACGTTTCTCAACCTCCGGGCTTCATAAATGAAAATTTTCCAAATCATGTTTTTAAACTAAAGAAAGCGCTTTACGGCTTGAGACAAGCTCCTCGAGCTTGGTATGATCGCCTAAAGAATTTTCTTTTGGATTTGAATTTTAAAATGGGAGAAGCCGATTCTACACTTTTTGTTAAGCATGCGAATAATGATATAATTTTAGTTCAAATATATGTTGATGATATCATTTTCGGTGCTACTAACTTCGCTCTTTGCGAAGAGTTTTCTAATGTTATGAAGGAACAATTTGAGATGAGCCACATGGGTGAGCTCAAATATTTCTTAAGTCTCCAAATTCGCCAAATGGACGATGCAATCTTCATCCACCAAACGAAGTATACGGTGGAGTTGCTTAAGCGATTTGGAATGGAGAGTGCCTCCGGGAAAAAGACTCCAATGAGCATGACTACGCATCTTGATAAGGATACGGGCGGTAAGGATGTAGACATTCGTCTATATCGAGGTATGATAGGTAGTTTGCTTTATCTTACCGCAAGTAGGCCCGATATTATGTTTGCCGTATGCGTATGTGCTCGTTATCAGTCTCAACCTAAGGAGTCTCACTTAGTAGCGGTAAAACGTATTTTCCGTTATCTAAGTTATACACTTGATTTTGGATTACTTTATCCAAAATCTAGCACGTATGAGTTAATCTCATATAGTGATGCCGATTATGCGGGATGCAAATCCGACAGGAAAAGTACTAGTGGCACTTGCCATTTTATAGGAAATTCCCTTGTCTCTTGGTTTTCCAAGAAGCAAAATTCCGTATCACTTTCAACCACTGAGGCGGAATATATTGACGCCGGTGCTGCGTGTGCTCAAGTTCTTTGGATGAGACACACACTTAAAGACTTTGGTATAAATTGTGATACTTGCCCTATCATGGTTGACAACCAAATTGCAATATGTCTTTCCAAGAACCCGGTACACCATTCCCGTTCGAAACACATAGATGTCCGACACCACTTTTTAGATGATCATGTTGCTAAAAAGGACATCATTTTAGTGTATGTTGAAACCCAAAAGCAAATCGTCGATATTTTCACGAAACCCCTAAAGGAGGACTCCTTTGTGCGGTTGCGTCGAGAATTGGGGATTATGGGTAAATCCGAGATATAGGATTCATGTTTCATTCAATAATCTTGCATGCTATTATATTTCGAAATATTTCGTTCATGCTAGACTTATTGGATTTTTCGGGAATTTATGTGATATTTTGAATTTTTGCTCGAATTCATGTTTTGAATATCGTATTTAAGATTTCGATGTTTAATGGGGTAGTTTAGATGATTATTGAGAGTTTTGCGATATATCGTCCAAGTGTATTGAGGAGAGAACTTGATTATCATCTTTTGGACTCATTTAGTCGGCTTCAGTTCAACCACCAACCAACTAGATTGCCATCTAGTCGGTTAGTAGAAGAACTTAGACCGACTAACTCAAGCTTTTTGAGTTTCCTCTCCATCTTAACTCTTTAGTCGGTTCATGTTCAGTGACCGACCGACTAGATTGAGATCTAGTCGGTCAGTAAATGAACGCAGACCGACTAATTCTTGTCAGGTAAACTTGGATTCAGCCACTGTTTGCAACTAGTCGGTTCAAGCTCATTGACCGACCGACTAGATCGTGATCTAGTCGGTCAGTGCTTGAACTGTGACCGACTAGTTGTGCCAGGGACTGTTTGGTCTTTTGAGCTCTCGACCGACTTAAACCAAGTTTAGTCGGGTTGTTTTCATTCTAATCGATCGAAACCTCTTCTCTCCCTCAGCAAAACCCCCGACCCTTCGAATTCCGATCGTCATCCGGCCACTTTTCGACCTCCTCCGCCGTCGCCGGCCGCCGTTCTTCCTCCTAGGGTAGCCCTCTCTCCTCCCTCTCCTATATGGGGTTAGTTTTCTATTCCTAGGGCTAGGGTTAGTTCGGTTTCTAGGGTATCTAGGGTTTCTAGGGTTTAATTCATTTTCGGCTAGGGCTTCCTTTTGATCTTCCTTGTGCCGTGTCTTGCTTCGACTATGGCAAGAACACGTATCCCGATCACTCCATCTAGCCCCTCGCCGATGACCGTAGAACAAAACCCTTCAGATCCCGAGCATCCAACCCCTCCGAAACGCCGAGCTAAGACCACCCAACCTTCGTCGTCTTCGCCTCCTCTCAAGAAGAAGAGGACGACGACTGCCAAGCCTAGAGGTCAAGCCAAGCCCAAGCCTAAGCCCAAGACCAAAGATCTTGCCTCTCGTTCTTCTTTCCATACTCCTACCGATTCGGATACGGAGTATAACCCCGAGATAGAGACTCATAGGGAACCCACTCCTCCTACCCATCCTGAGTCTAGCACCCACCCTCGTACGTCTACCCGTAAGCCTAAGGGAAAGGCTCCGATGCCGGTGGGCGGTGTCGATATCTCGTTGTGTCGCGACGACCCATTGTGTCTCGCGGCTTACAACCGTATCGAACATTGTCCACTGCTTCTGGAGCATTTTGTCCAGTTCAGTGACTTCATTGGGTTAGCTGATCTTCTTTCGTCGTCGGGTCTTCTCGATTATCTTGGATATGACCCGAAGGCGAACCCTCACCCGTACCCTCGATTAGTGAAGCTTTTCTATGCGAATAGGATCCGGGGTCAGTACGATCAGACCCACTCTGTTGAGACGACTGTTTTGGGGACTCCTATAGTCCTCACAGCGGAAATCTTAGGAGAGATTTTGGGTATCTCTTCGTCTGGCCTCCTCCCCTCTGATATCTCTATTGACGATATTTCTTCCCTTGATCAGACCATCCTTTCAGAGATTTTCCATCAGATCCCTCCTGCCATGATTGGCGTGCCATCTAAATCTTTCAAGCCGAATGCATGGGTCCTAAACTTGATTCTGAAGTCGTGCTTGCTTCCCAAGTACGGCTCCTCATCTCTACCGTCCCAGCCCTTTCTGAAGCTGATCTATGCTATATTCATGGGGAGCTCGATTAATTGGGCTCGCATTATACTCGATAAGATTGATTCTTTCGAGTGTATTCGCAAGTCCTCTAAATCGGCTCATATCCCATTTCCTTGCTTGTTGACCCTCGTGTTTCGTCACTTCCGTGTCACGTTGCCTCGTGACGATGAGCGTCCCCTTGGTCCTCCCCTGAACGCGACGGCCGTCAAGAAATCTCTTGCGGTGCTTCGTCACGTTCAGAGGACGACACCTTCAGCGTCTGCCCCTGCCTCTGCCAGTGCCTCTGCTGATCCCTCTGCCACCCTTGATGATGTCGTACGGTTACTTCGTCGTCACGAGTCTCGTTTGGCTCGTACCGAGGAGGTACTTTGCCGTATGGCTCGTCTGATGGGTGTTGAGCTTCCTCCTTCTGTGTCTGAGGATGAGGAGTTGGATGAGTTGGCTGAGGAGGACGTTGAGGAGCTTTGTCGTGTTTCGACTCGTGCCCCCGAGGGCCCTTCTGGTACTGCTGCTGGTGCTTCCTCTTCCGGTGCTGCTGTTGCTGCTTCGTCTGCTGGTGCCCCCGAGAGCACACCTGTTGCCGCCACTCCTGTGGTGGATATTCCGACTGGTGCTCCCGAGGCCACTACGGTTGCTGCTTCAGAGGTTGCCACTTCTGTCGTCGCTCCTGCTGATCTTCCAGACGTTCCTGCTGATCCAGTCACCTCCTTTGCTCCTGCTGAGCCTGCAGTTGCTTCTGATCCTCCCGCTGCCTCTTGAGTTTCTTCGAGGCCTCTCCCGATACTCATTGGATGACATATCTAGTTGTGAGAGATGTTGGGTAGGATAGTGTGGGTGGCTTTGTATTTTGGATCTTTTTGATGTCTTTTTGATATTTTTGATGATGTATTTGGATGTCTTTTGATGATGGTGTATTTTTTGTTGACACTCCGATATCTGTGATATGATGATGTATTTTTGTGCCCTGATCAGTCGATCGATGCTTTGTATGTCGGTGATGTACTCTGCTTCATATTATATATATATATATATACATCGCAGTTGACATTTCATTATATTGTGCAAAATTTATAATTTTTTTTGTCGCTGATGTTCGATTTCGTCGTTCGACGATATTAACTTGGTTTAATAGAAATTTCTTCTATGGAAACATAGAATTGTTTTCCATGCACTAAATTAACCAAGAATGTTGATATTGGAGAGTATATTCCATAACTCAATCCGTAATATTGATTTGAGTTTTGATGATTTCGTTTTACGATTTTTCGACTTCGGTTTCATTGACACGCCTTGATTCTATTCGTATTTTCTCTTTGGTGTCACTTGAACCGTCGTCGTATTCTACGACTCCAATGCTTTTTATTTGAGGCCATTGTTGTTGTCGCTGTTATCCTCCCGCTCTTTTTGCTTATGCCAAAGGGGGAGAGATATAATAATAACGATGTGCCAAATGAAAATTTAAAGCATTTCTCCAAGAATCTAACTTGATGTGTTAGATTCAGGGGGAGTTAAGATATATAAATGGATTTTCAAATCCGATATTTCAATAACCTTCATTTGGTATTCAATAATTCAATAATCGATTCTCATTTAATATACTTCACTCGTCTGCTTGATGCATATTATTTTTGTTTAAATTGGAATTAACGTGTCATCAATGCAGGGGGAGTAAGTAAATTTCATTTGAATTATTATTTTTGATTATTATTTATGTTGGTTTGTCATCACCAAAAAGGGGGAGAATGTTGGATATTGGACTCCCCGGATTTGGTTTTGGATGATGAACAAACATAAATATAACGTGAACTAACACTTTGTGAGTGCAGTTATGGAGATCGTCGCCAAATTCATATGAATATCAGTTACGACGTCTCAAGACTTCTCAAAGCACGTGATCGTATGCCTAAAGCTTCGTTGAAGCTTATGGACCAATTTAGAAGTCATGAAGATTCGATTGAAGCTATTGAAGACAGTATCGTCAAGTTTTATTTATAGTCTTTAGCTTCTTTTGTAGAATGTTAAGCCTTGAGTAGGTCTTACGTTTTAAATCTTCATAACGCTCATATCTTAGCTCTAGGATCTTAGTAGAAGTCCATACAATCCTTCCCGAAGCATCGCGCTTCGATTCGCGACTTCTTGTGCATGTTAGTTGGTTCAAGAAGAAGAACTGACCGACTAGATGGTGATCTAGTCGGTCGGCAAAGCTTCTTGGACCGACTAGTTCTTCTCAGTCATGTCAAAGCTCTTTACTGTTTACAATTAGTCGGTCTAAGTTGACTCACCGACCGACTAGTTTGTGAACAAGTCGGTCAGTGATGCTTCTGTGACCGACTAGTTGAGCTTTCCCTGTTCATGCACATTTGAGCCTATGCTACTGTTTATCTTTAGTCGGTCTGTGTTCATTGATCGACCGACTAGTTGATGAACTAGTCGGTCAACTTTCCTTCTTGGACCGACTAGTTTAGTTTACTGTACATGCCAAATTTTCACCATTCTTACTGTTTATCGTTAGTCGGTCTAAGCTCATTTGGCGACCGACTAGTTGGTGAATTAGTCGGTCAACATTTGTTCTTGGACCGACTAAGTCTAATTCTTCTCAGACTTCAGTTTTATCTGTTAGTCGGTCTACGTTGAGTAACCGACCGACTAGTTGTGAAACTAGTCGGTCAGCTACTCTTCTTGGACCGACTAGTTCCTTATGTCTGTACTTTGATCTTTTCTCAGTTCTCCCATTAGTCGGTTTACGTTAATTGACCGACCGACTAGTTGATGAACTAGTCGGTCGGTGGTTGTTCTTTGACCGACTAGTTGGGTTCAGAAAAGAGCCGTTGGAGCATTTAATGACTCGAATTTCTTTCTCTCTCTCCTCTATCCTATATATACTTGATGGGCTACATTCATTGCTGCCAAGGCTGATATTATTACAAGTTTAGAGATCAAGAGAATTCATTCCAAGCTCATTCAAAGCTCATTCTTTCCATTCAATAATCTCTCCTAACTCTTACTTCCAAAGAGAGATTCATTGAGTGTGAAGCCTTCCAAGCCAAGTGCTTGATTCTAGGTCACCAACATCCCCAAAGCTCTCCATCGCTGATCTACATCTTGGAGCTATGGTTTGGTGCCACTTCTTCCCCAAAATCATCCTTGCCCTAATTCGTAAGCAATACTCAAGGCATAGGTATTTTGTTCGGTAAGAAGTTTTCTTATTTCATTTCATATTTGATTTGTAAGTTTCACTCTCGGTTGTGAGAGTGTGGTTGTGATCCCGGGTTGTGGGAGTCACAAATTGATTTTTGTATGATTTGACTTGTGGAGGTTTTTCACAAGTATTTCATAGTGAAAATCTTGAGTTAGGGTTTCTAACTCAAGTATCCGGAGGGGATCCGGGTGGTTGGGACGTAGGATCACCGGGAACAAGTCGGGGAGACTTGGGTGGATCCGAACCCAGTAACATCTCTTGTTAGCATTGTTAATTTTGTTGTTGTCATTCAATTTAAGCTTCCGCAAATTGATTTGGTAGTAGTTTGCATTATAATTAGGAATTATACTCCTTGTTATTTTTAAAGTACTATTCACCCCCCCTCTAGTACTTGTGCAGTAGCTTGTAGGGCATTACACTATATGCAGATGGATAAGAAAGTTCAAGAGCTCGACCCTCTCTAGAAACCGAAGCAAGACCTATGCGTGCAAAGGACCTCCCCCCAATGGCTTGGCCCACAGATCGAGGTCATCCGTTCATCGACCAAATCTATTGAGCAGAAGATCAACTCAGTGAACAACAACCCGTTGCTTGATGTGTCGAGGAACAAGGCCCTCCATGGCGGCAACTTCCTGGGGACGCCGATAGGTGTCTCAATGGACAACACCAGGCTAGCCATTACGGCCATTGGGAAGCTTGTTTTCCCAGCTATCGGCTCGTTAGTGATTTCTACAACAATGGCCTACCGTCCAATCTCTCGGGTGGGCATCACCCTAGCTTGGACTATAGATTCAAAGGAGCGAAGATTGCCATGGCTGCCTACTGCACTCCGCTCCAGTACCTTGCTAACCCGGTATTTGTCGCCATTTCTCAGGGGAAGGTTATCGATCCAATGCTCGAATGCTTGAGAGGTTGGAATGACGCGCCTCTTCCCATCTGTTGATAAGCGAGTTTATAGAGAGAGAGAGAGAGAGAGAGAGAGAGAGAGAGAGAGAGAGAGAGAGAGAGAGAGAGAGAGAGAGAGAGAGAGAGAGAGAGAGAGAGGCGTGCAGAGGCGTGCAGTTGTTTTGCGGTGAAATTAGCAAAAAAATGAAAGAGAATAAGATGTGTGGTAAAGGTGATATAAATGGTAAAAATGAAACAAATAGTAGTGAATTAATAAATACTTGTTATGAATGGGCTTTTATAGGCCCATATGGAGCCCACTTGTGTTTAGGATATCCACCCATTATGTAATTGTTTTCCTATAAATACATGGCTACAGGTTCAGTAGCCACTACCTTCATAACACGTTATCAGCACGCTCGTCAGCTGAGCCGAACCCCTGCCGACGGACGAATCACGAGGACGCGGATTTGGCTTCCTTCTCCCATAATTAACATCACTGTAGCTTCCCTTACCGTAGCTTCAAGAAAACGAGAGATGTTACTAATAAATATATATACTATTAACATCACCGTAGCTTCCATAATTAGTCCTGATCCCAGTATCGTCTGTAAGGGACCCTGCGGGGCTACACACACACACAAGGGAGTGAATAGTGTAATATCAAGCAAAGTGCTTAATTGAAAGCTACTAAAATTAAAGCACAATAAGCAGCGGAAACTAAATAGAGTGCTCAACAACAACAATCGCAAACACAATGATTTTACCCTGATTCCCCAAAACTTGGGTAGTCCAGCCATACCAGTATTCACTATATTCACACACAGAGAAGTGAATACAAAATCTCACAAAGGGATACCTCACACAGAGGATTTAGGATTTCCACAAAGAGATATTCTTACTCTCACACAGAGAGACCTCACACAGAGGATTTGTTCTTTCACACAGAAAGTACCAAACTCCCACAAAGAGAGTAACTCCCACAAAGAGAGTAACTAATTCCCACAAAGAGAATTAGGGTTTCGAAACAAAAAACAAAACGAAACAACACTTACCTATGCCTTGATATGATCTTACCAATGTGAAGAAGAAGGCATGCAAGTGAATGACCAAGTGCTTGAGATTAGCTTTGATTGCACTTGTCGATCTTTCTCTCTTCTAGGAATGAATCCTAACACTTCTCACTTGAGTGTATGAAATGTAGAGAAGAAAGATGTTCTCCAAGAAAAGGAATGAGATTGAAATCCCTTGGAGAAATTTCCTACAGCTTAGATGCTATAGCATAGGATTGAAGCTCTAATGAGGGAATGTGGGAGGAGTGTCTTAGAGAAGAGATTAAATGATCTTCTATGATTTCCTAACCCCTTCAAGAGTTCTAAATGAACTAAGCCATCTCCTATATATAGGAAGCCAAGAAGAGCCCATAAAACTAACCAAAAACCCAAAGGAAAGAAATCTGCAACGACTAGATTTTGAAAGTTTACGGCACAGACAGTCGACTGATGAACAAATGACAGTCGACTGTTCAACGGCTAGAAAAATCCCAACGGCTATAATCTGAGCCAGGACAATCGACTGTAGAAGACTACACAGGCGACTGTAAAACAGACAGTCGACTGTATAACCTTCATCGGGCAACTGCTGCAGGGGATGGAGAAAAACAGAGAGATGCACTTTAACTCCCAACATGCTTACAGGCGACTGCTGAACAAATAACAGTCGAACGTAAAATAGACAGACGACTGTTTATCCTTCATCAGTCGACTGTTGCATAGGATGGAGAAAAACAGAGAGAGATGCATATTTCGCCCCTACGCCTTTCAGACGACTGTTGACCATTTCACGGGCGACTGTAAATATACAGGCGACTGTAAAAACATCATCAGTCGACTCTCTTGCAAATTGGGATGAAGCCCAGAAAATGCAAGATGCGCACAGTTGACTGTCGACTAATTCACAGGCGACTATAAATTGAACATTGGTCGACTGATGCGAAAAGCTCAAGAAGAGTCAATAAAAATGTGACTTGAGCAGTGCACTACAGTCGACTGTAGATGGCTCGACAGGCGACTGGAATCAACCAGTCGACTGTAAAACCTTCATCAGACGACCGTTGGAGAGCCAGAGACTCCAATTGAGTCTTTGGGCTCGATGAACCTATTGGGTTGGATTCTATGATAATCCTAAGGCTCACTAAGATGGTTAAATGCATATGCATGAGAGTGTGACCATCTATTAAGGCATTACAATAATCCTAAACTTAAAAAGAGATATGCAAGTAATAGAAATTACATGGATTACATATAGCATCTCCTAGAGTCTAAGTCTTCAAGCTCACGATACCTTGATGCTCCCCATCATCTCCAAGCTTTGGAACTTCTTGATGAGCTTTCCTTCGTCAAGATCCAAGCTTTGGCAATGCTCCTCTAGATGTCTATCCATCATCATGCTACAAGCTTTGGCTTCATTAGATGATCGTCATGACTTCATCCAAGCTTGAGTGCACCATCACTCTTGGAGGTCTTTAAGATATCCCTTGTAATATCCTCCAAGCATTATGCTTTGTCTCATCAACATATAATCATTAAGAAAAACTGAGACTAAAACATAAGATTGATTAGCACACTAAAATAATGTATTGATCATCATCAAAACAACGTTAGTCTTGAACCCAAGAACTAACATCGTCATACTAATTACCTTGACTTCTCAAGTAGCCAAAAGTTAATATGGCGTTACATGAAAATGATAGTTATTATGATAACATCTGTTCGAACTTGGAACCTGAGGTGATAAGTTAGTAGCAAACTAATCAATCACATCAAAAGAAAGATCATAAAGTTTAAAATTTAAACTCAAACTAATGATGACTAACGATCTAGACAAGGTAGTCATCAATAATATATCATACAAAGGGGGTATCGACTAATCCATATGCACTTGTGCTGTTACATCTAACCAGCCAAGCACTAATGCCGTCAACTCCCATGATACCCAACGACAAGCCAATAACCAGGACAACACCCAAAGACAAATACAAGGTCAACTTTCCAGGATCATACTTATCGCTATAGCTCCTTCCAGCAATACCCATAACAGCCAACAAGTCAACACCAAAACCGTCTTCCAAATCCAAGCACAAGGCTGACATCCAACTTCAACACCTAAGGCCAACAACATGCCAATACTCATCCCTAACGATACCCCTTGCCAACACCATTGGTTGACATCTACAGTTATCACCATCAACCCTAAGCAAGTTAGTGACCAAGAACACACAGTCCAACAAATACGAAGGAGTGGGCCCAAGAAGAAATCGAAGCGGGACACCTTTAGGGGCAAGACCTAAGACAAGGAGCTCGAAAGAAACCCAAGAATCAACCACACAGAAACATCGAGGGTGGCTGTGAGGGTCGTCGCTAAACCCAAAAATCCTAAAACAGAACGTCGGAGGGCCATCAGCGGTTGTCGTTCCACGTCGTGCGACGACGGTGGTTCCTCAGTGACGATGGGTGGCGTGGCAGAGCTCCGAGTGAGGTCGGAGGAGCTTGAGGCAAGATGGGTTGGGCTCGCAAAGGGATCGGCACGATGAAGAGGTGGGCGTTGTCGCGGCGATGAGGAAGCCACATGATGGGTTTGGTGATGGGGATAGATGCGGGGTTTAAAGGGGGCACCGAAGTCTTCGATAGGGTAGAGGAGGGTAGGCGGGACCGGGGCTCGAGGAGTAGGTAATAATGAGGGGGGTGTTAGGCGGAAAAAGGATTCAAACCATGGGAAATCGGGTACATGATGAAATAGGGGGGTAGAAGAGAAATACGAGCTCAAGAATGAAGAAGAAGACATAACAGCCTATACTTGCACGTCGTGGTTTGGCTCGTCTCAAATTCTCTAGCACCATCCTCAAATACTTCTGAGCGTCCTTCGATATGCTTCCATTCTCGAACTCGAACTTTGGATGGTCGAAAAATTTGAATGCTACCCTCATTATAAAAGAGTATAGCCATAGTTTAGATGAACTAAACGCGACTAGGAAGTATCTCAGAATAAGTAGGACGATGGGAAGGTCATCACAAGAATGATGATGGTGATGCAATGAATGGACTGTTCTATCTTAGGGAAGGTCACTCTAGTTGTTATCAAAGAAAGGTTCTAGAATAAGATTCATCAAAATGGAACACGAGTTCCTAGTTTAGGGTTCAAGAGTTCGAAGAAGGTAATGAGGATCGATGTAGATAGATTGTTGCGACTTTGTGATAAGATGCGATGGGAAACTTCTAAATCAAGAGGAGGTATGCTTCAAAGAAAATACTTACAGTATGATAGTGTATGATAGCAATGAAATAAATGCGTTGTGCATCAAATCGACGTAAAGGGGAAAGGTTCAGACATACCAGTGATTACTGGTTCTGCAGCCTCAGCTTCTCTAGTTGTCGTGATGGATGCTTGACACCTGGCCTGCGCCTGTTGGAATGCCTTCTGCTGTGGAGCTATGGGTGGCTTACGCTGTGCTGATCTAGAAACTCCTGTCGTCGTAGTGGCTTTCTTGTTAATGTGGCGGTGTCAGCTCCTGATAGAGTGCTTAGATGCTCCACAGACCAAACATTGATTCAGCAGCAGGCAACAGTTCTTCTTGATATGTCCCTTTCGGTTGCAATGGAAGCACACAATTGGGGATCGGTTGTAGAATGAAGATACATTCCTCTTGAATGTAGTCTTCATCGGTCGGAGGGCGTCTCCTGGTGGTTCCATAGGATGCTTCCTTTGGGATCCTTTACAGAGTTTGTCAACAGCCTCATGGAGAATTTGGCGTTGAATTTCCAGTATTTTCCTTACGATACCCAAGATGTCATTGTCGATGATGCTATGAGTATCTGGTCGCCCTGCCATACTTCAAGACAAACTGCAATGTAAGTTAGGTGAAAACAATCTATTCTAGTTGTACACTTAGATATTAATGTCGTCTAAACTGATCTTAAATTTTTTGCAAAAGCATGACCTGCATGGGCTGCCACTAAAGCCTGTCATGCCCCGATTCTCATTCTACCGGGAGCGAGGATGCGAGCAGGTCCACGATGTGCTTAAAACAAGGAGGAGTACTTTTTTCATTTTCTTCCTCATTGGCTTAAACACACTAAGCGTCTATGTAAAAACTGCAGGTCCTTGCATGAAAATTTAAGAAGCAGTCCAAACAACATTATTACATATCCAGCGTACAATAATAAAGATAAATCTTAGGTCATGCATGGCCAATACAAAGAAAGTACACAAATTGCATTATTTCAAATATGAAGGTACAATCACGAAGGTGTTCGTCTAATCTTCAGCGGGTACGTACTCCACGTACTCTTCGAGCACTGGCTCGACTTCTACTGTAGTGTTTTCAGAGAACTCACTATCGACACCTGACGGACATTTCGTAAAACAACAAAATGAAATGTCCGTCAGCGAGGTTTACTCGGCAAGATAATCTCCAAAACAAAAACGATAGATATTTAAAATTGAACCAAATTGAACTAAAAGACAAGCAATAAGTTTAATTTAAAAGAGATTATAGCAGTTAAAACATTTGTAGCAATTTGTAACCTACAGCAATTTAATCATTCGATAGCAATTTGTAATACTAATAGCAACCTGTAACACTTTAACATTTAATAACGAAACTGCAACGTTGTCAGCAACCTGTAGAAAAAGGGGTTAGAACAATATTTAATAACCAGTCTATTCTAGTGATAATTTCATGTCCAAGAGTACGAGAGATGACCAACATGCACCCTGTAACGGGAGGCAATCCGTGACGCTACTCACCGACCTATATGGCGACTGTCAAGCTCTAACCTCCGTAATGTGTTGAAGGCATTCGGTATGGACGCATCCAGCCACTCCGTAACACTTGTGATCATAGACTACCCTAATCCCACGGGTCAAGTCAAGTGCCGGTCAAAAGTATGTGTACTATCTATTTATATTGAAGTTCCATCTTCCATTCATTATATTAAAGTTCCATCTTCCATCCATTCTATTGAAGTTCCATCTTCCATTCATTATATTCAGTTTAGTTGCATTGTATTAGATGTGTAAGATGTCTCATCGGCCCATTCAATAATCTCAATCAATTTCACAGTTTTGTGATTTAGTTACACAATTATACAAAGTATAGAATGCACAATAATTTAAAGAAACGAGTATAAAAAACGATTTTGACTAAGCAATTGAGGATGAATAAGTTCAAAATATTTTTCTTAGGCTAGTAAACATCTTTCAAGATCTTAAAATAATTAATGGTAATTTTTCTTAATGTATACGACCCAAAAACTAATTAAAAACAAGAAAATGATTTTTCATTACATTTTTCAAAGATTTCTTAGGACAAATCATACGTCGGAATTCTTCCAACAAGGGATCAAAACGACCGTATTGACTAGTACTTCAACATATATTTTTCTCGTACGTCAGTGTACGTGAAAATATCATGATACGAATTTTAAAGTGAACTTAACTTATTTAATTTTTGACTTTGAAAAATCATTGTGGGAGATATACTTATCTTTTGGTGATGATACCAGCGCCAATGAGTCCGTTTAGTCGTTTCTGATTTTCTGAGCCTTGTCTCGTATTTTTCTGAGGCATATACGATTTATAATCAATTTATCACGATTAGCCCTTAATATATAATATATATAAATACGCGTATTTATGTATTTCGTATATAATAAAGTATTTTACACCGTATTTCTCTTATCCTTCGTTTGATTCACACGAGAGGTGGGGGCTGCGTGGGTTTTGCGTTCGGGAAAGGCCGTCGACAGCGACAGAGGGACATGCGGCGGAGGCGGTCAACGCATGGCGACGAGGCGGCCAAGAAACGACGAGGGAGGTGGCAGCAGGGGCTGGGTTTCACTGGTGGGCTGTGACGGGAGGCTGGCAACGGTGAGGTTGATGGAAGCGTCGCCGGAGCTCGAAGGAGGGGGGGTGGGCCTCGTCATGGCGGCACGGCGAGCTCGAAGGAGAGGAGGGCAGTTGGGCTGTCTCGTCGGTGTTGGTGCACATCGAAGGAGTGGGCGGTGAGCTTCGAGTGGTGGCGGAGCTGGGCTCGAGGAGGAGGGGGATGAGTGACTCGACGGTGGGGGCGCTCGTTCACCGGAGGGGCAGCGGGTGGCTCGGACGTGGGAGCTTGTGGGGGCGGTGAGCTTGCAGGGAGGAGGAGGGGTTGGGATGAGCTAGGGGGACTCCTCAGTGGGGTGACGAAGGCGGTGGAGGGCCCTGGGGGTGCTGGAGGTAGAGCAGCGGGGGTGGCGGGCTTTGTGGCGTCGGGGTGCAGTAGACGACAGAGGCGGGGGTCACTCCGATGGAGCTCCGGGACGTCGAGAGTCTGCTGCGGGCTCAGGAGAGGGCGGGGTTTTGATGTGAAGGGGAAGGGGGTTCATGGCTGAGGAGGGGCGGCGGCGTCGTGAGGGTGGCAGCGCTCGTCGGAGGGGTAGTGCGCGGCGGGTGATGCTCCGTCGGAGGAGAGGGGAGAGGGGAGAAGAGAGGGGGTGCGATGGAAGAGATCTGAGAGTCGGGGAGTGTGAGGTCTGAGTTGGGGGGGGTGTGTGTTAATATATATAGGGTTATAATATAAGTAATTAAATAATAATAATAATACTGATCATAATAATAATAATAATAGTAATGGTTATTAGTATAGTTGGATCTGCCAACTTTAGGGAGGTGGATTAATGGGGTGGTTAGATGTAACCCCCCGTAAAATGTAATACGAATGTAATACACTCTTTTTCGTGCACGTCCATTAAGCCGTGTGCGTAGATGTTGAAATCATTACCTACACTTGTATATTTGTGCCAATGGAGCGTGTGGAAATGGCCATTTGTGAGTTAATGTGAACTTTTTCTTACATATACCTTACTATAGAGTAAGATAATTGAAGTAATTTCATCCAACGCTAACACAAAATTATTCGTGTATTAGTGTTGGTGTAGTAGTGTTGGTGTGTTAGTGTTGATGTATGAATAGTAGTGTAACATTATATGTGTATTGTAATGGTGTTATCTCTTTGGATTTGTGGGTGTAACAAATTCATATGGGTAGGTGTGTGTGTAGAGCAACATACCAATTGTGATAATTAAATGGCATGGGTAGTGATTAAATATACAAGTGTAGGGCTAACTTCATTCACATTTTCATTTCTAATAATAACCCTCACCTTGAAAATACCATGTGGAATGGCAACCTTGTAATTAAAACACTAAATTGAGTGGCTTTTAATGAGATTCATATGCAATGGCATGTGGTGTAATATAGGAACAAAGTTGGAGGACAATTATGAAATATTTGTGAGTGATGGCAAACTTGTAAATAAAGCACAAAGAAGGAGGGCTTTTGATTATGGACTATATGCAATGGCAAATATGTAAATAAATGAAACCCTTGAAGAGATATTTTTCTCTCCTCTTTTCTACAAGTTTCTTCTTCTTTCTATCTCTGTCTTTTCATTTAATTTCGTTTTGTTCCTATTTCTAGCCGAAATCTGCACCCAACAAAAAAAGGGAAAAAGGGAGAAGGAAAGAAAGAAAGAAAGGAGAAGAAAATCAAAAGGAAAAGAGGAAGAGCAAGGGGAAGAAGAAAAGGGAGAAGGGGAAAGAGGAGTATTCTCCCACAATCAAACACTTACAACTTCTCTAAGGTAGGATTCCTACTTTGTGCAAAAACAAAATTTAAATTAGGTTTGTTTTTAATAGTTGTAGCTCCAAGTTGTGATTTATTTTAATGAAAATCTTTATGGTAGCTTGTAGCTTGTAGTATGATTATATGGTTCATTTTGTAAGGTTTGTGATACATGCAAGGAGTAGCTTGTGATTAAAATTGGTTCATACCAGTATCTCCTACAAATGGTAGCTTGTAGAAGTATGTTGTGAAGAATGACCTTGTAGCCATTTGCAAGTGGACTCCTATGATGTTGTATGGTTCATGTTGGGATATTCATGTGCCTGGAGATGCTTTATGTTGCTTGCTAGTTCAAATCTCATAAGAATGCTTTATGTTTCTTGCTAATTTTAAATCCCATGATAATGCTTCATGTTGCTTACTAATGTTACATAATAAAGTTCATGTTGCTAGTGCTACATAATAAAGTCCATGTTGATTTAGTCCCATGATGAAAATAAAGTCATGTTGTATACTAATCTTGAAACCCAAAGTGATGCACTACGAATAATGGTCCATGTTGCTTGTTAATCTCTAATCCCACAATTGATGGATCCCAACATAAGATGATAGAGGATTGAAAGAGAGAAGAGACTTACGTTAGCGTACGCTACGCTATAGTCTCTGAACTTCGCCCTCGGATTCGCCACAACAGTCGGTACTTTGTCACAGAGGATCAAAGCAACGTTTCACCGTCTAAATCTCTCTTTGGGAGAAGAACTTAATGGAAGGGAGAAGAGGAAAAATAAGTTGCCTTATGCAAACTTATGGCATGAATGATTAGCCTTAAAGCCTTACCCTTGGGTCCTATTTATAGGCCAAGGGGGTAGTTATTGTAGGAAATAACTACTTAAAAGCTTATTAGCCTATATTAACACCATTCCTTATCCTCTTCCTTATGCACTTATCAAGTGCCTTTATGCACTTATAAAGTGACTTTTTCCACTTATCGAGTGGTCCTTTTCACACATGAAAAGGTTCCCTTCGCACATGCTTTCATGCACGCGACATCTGAGGTCCATAGACCCTCATACATCCCCTCATGGGTGTATACATGTCGTCCATATCCAACATCTCCCACTCACACTTGAGGGGATTGTAAGGAAACATCTTTTCCTTTAGTTCTTCTGTTTATCATACTGAGAAATAGACCGTGTGACCGTCATGCGCATAGAGTCCGCTGTTGTGCACTTGTTAGAGATACACAACACTCCTTGGGGTGCAAAGTTGAGTAGATCAACGCATTCTTTACCCTAGATTATTTCTTCACATTTCTTGTACTTTATATTCAACAATTGAATCCCATCTGGATTACAATTGGCTGGCCAGCTTTGAATCTCTAAAGTCCAAAATGTGAATATGAAATTAATCTTCCTCTTCTTGCGATCCTTTTGATCTTGACTTGACTCGCTTTTCTAACATGCCCCGCCGGACCGAATTGACCATAGTCCATCAGCAACATGCTAAGACAGCGATCACCCAGTCAAATCTAAAGGAACCAATTAGATTCCATAAGGGTAAGAAGTTTAAGACCCATGTGGTCTTTGGGTCTCACATAATAGTAAACACAATTACTATTCTAACCTAATGGTCAAATGCATATGTAGTATGAATACGTATTACAACATCACTCCTTTCCCAGGGAGTGTATGTCTTAATGATGTTGTAAGGATGATGATCAGACACCACAATGTCTGACTTTGAGTCCCTTTAACTACTCATTAATTTCCTAGACCCACATCCTGCATACGACAGATAAGATTTCAAAAATCCTCTTAGATCTTTTGTAAGCATCCATATGATGCAGATCTTTCATACGACCATTTTGTTTAAGTCATGACTCTAAATCATCCGTCTGACGATTTTGACTTTAAACAGGTCTCATCTTTATCTTATCCGTCTGATAGAATAAAGACGGTTACTCATGTGAGAGAGCCAACCTCAATCTGTCCGACATACTAGAAAATATAGCTGAGATTTTAAAAGAAATGTACACAAACATTTTCAAGAAACTCATATGCAATGTCGAAAAAAAACTTATTCTTTTATTAAATTTGATCTTTCATAGACATGGGAATATACATTGATACAACTCAGCTCTTACGTAATCCTTGAGATGATAATTGTTTGTAAAACACATCTCTGGGGATCGCCTTCGTAAGCGGATCCGCTATCATCTCATGCGTATATATGTACCTAATGTCTACCTTCTTGTTCTTATCATAGTCTTTTGCAAATTTGTAGTGGATATCAATGTGTTTGGTCTTAAAATGGAATTTTGGATCTTTGACATAGGCTATAGATGCTTGACTGTCACTGTATATTGGTACAGCACCTGAGTCACTTGCATCAATTAGCCTGTCTAAGAACCTCCTAAGCCAAACAGCTTCTTGGACCGTCATGCTAAATGCCACAAACTCGGCTTCCATAGTTGAAAGTGCGATGCGGGATTGCTTCTTGCTACTCCAGGATATTGCACCAGATCCGAGTAGAAAAACATATCTTGAGGTCGATCGTCGCTCATCGAGATCACCCGCCCAATCAGCATCAGTGTAGCCTTCGAGCCTCAAGGCATCTCCTTGATAGCATAAAGCATAATCCGCAGTCCCTTTAAGATACTGCATTATCCTCTTAACCGCTTTCCAGTGTGCTTGCCCTGGATTGGATTGGTAACGACTTACCATTCCAACGGTAAAACAGATGTCCGGTCTTGTACACATCATAGCGTACATAAGACTATCAACTGCACTGGAATATGAAACTTTTTCCATAATTTCCTTTTCCTTTTGGTTCTTTGGACACATTTTCAGACATAAATTATCGCATTTGCTTATAGGAGTATCAATGGACTTACAGTCCTGCATATTAAAACGTTCTAGAACCTTCTTTATATACATCTCTTGTGAAAGAGAAAGAAGTTTCTTCGAACGATTCCTTGAAATCTTAACTCCAAGGATATATGCAGCTTCTCTCATGTCTTTCATCTCAAAAACAGATGAAAGCCAAGCCTTGATATCCATCACAAAGCCCTTGTCATTTTCGGTTATTAAAATGTCATCTACATATAGAGACATAATAACATACTTGCTTTTGATCCTCTTGATATATACACAGTTATCTTCATCATGCATGGTAAAACCATTTGATAAGACAACTTCTTGAAATCGTATATACCATTGCCTCGAGGATTGTTTAAGACCATATACGGACTTACGAAGTTTACAAACCTTATGTTCGTTTCCTTCTTTTACCAACCCTGTTGCTTGTTCCATATAAATCTCCTCGTCCAATTCTCCATTGAGAAAGGCAGTCTTTACATCCATTTGATGTAATTCGAGGTCTAAGCAAGCTACCAAAGCCAGAATCAAGCGAATCGAGGTAAAACGAACAACATATGAGAAGCTCTCTTCGTAGTCTATCCCTTCCTGTTGCGTAAAACCTTTCGCGACAAGGCGAGCTTTATATCTGTATATAGAACCATCAGCCTTATGCTTGATCTTAAGAACCCATTTGTTCTTAATAGCTCTACGTCGTCTGGGTAAGTCAACCAAGTCCCAGACTCGGTTAATTTTCATGGATTCTAATTCCTCCTTCATCGCTTCCATCCATTTGTCTTTTGCAGGGCATGATACGGCCTGTTTGAAAGTAGCAGGCTCGTCATCTTCTTGGAGTAAAGTCACAAAGGTTTGTGGGAATTCATCCTCAAATCTTAGAGGAGCTAACCTTGTACGACTACTACGTCGTATTTGAGATTCTTCAAGTCCTTGTTGACTCGAATTTGGATCAATTCTAATATTACTCCCACTTGGAATGTGGTTAGAATTGCTCCCACTTGGATCATTATTCCAATATGGAATAGGATTCGCATCATTCGTATCATCCATTGGTGAAGGTTGAAATGTATTTTCGTCTTCACCAAGAATTCTCCCACTCGAATGAGGTAATCCTTCTTGATCATAAATCTCAAATAGAGATAAGTCCTGACTTATCTCGCCCTGTCTTGGAAACTCATTTTCCAAGAAAGTAACATCACTCGACTCAAATTCAATCAGTCCTCCATTGTCTTCCTGACCAATGAAAACATAACCTTTGGAGTTTTCTGCGTATCGTATAAAGATACATTTCCTCCCCCTTGGTCCAAGTTTGCCATACTTATGGGAGGAAATATGTGCATAGGATGCACACCCCCAAGGTTTTAAAATGCTTAAGTCAGGAGACCTTTGGTTCCATAACTCATAAGGAGTGGAGCTAACTGATTTCGAGGGTACGCGGTTCAAGATGAAAGCAGCCGTTAATAATGCATCACCCCAAAAGGTGATTGGCAAGTTAGCTTGCGCCATCATTGAACGAACCATTTCCATTAAAGTCTTATTCCTCCTTTCAGCAACACCATTTTGTTGCGGAGTATAAGGCAGAGTTACTTGATGAACTATGCCCTTTTCATCACAAAGTTCCTTAAAACTTACTGATTGATATTCACCGCCTCTATCGGTTCGCAAGACCTTAATCTTGCGATCTAATTGATTCTCCACTAAATTCATATAGTTTTTAAAGCAGGTTAATGCTTCATTTTTGTGGGATATCAAATAGATATGTCCGAATCGGGTGAAGTCATCAATAAAAGTGATGAAGTAGGACTTCCCGCGTCTTGTCATGACATTCATCGGACCACATATGTCCGAATGGATGGCTGTAATGGAACCTCGGCCCTTGTGCCGGTTCCAAATGGCTTGCGACAAGATTTCCCTACAAGGCAATGTTCGCAAGTCGACATTTCGACCTTTGAAACATTGGATAGAAGGCCACGTTTGGCAAGTCTATCCATACGTGTTGGTCCAATGTGACCAAGCCTTGCGTGCCAACAAATTACATCTGACTCATAAATCGAGGAATTTGTAACAAGGAAATTTTCATTAAAATTTGAGGAATCGTACATCGTATTCAATACAATGAATCCTTTAAAAACATACCCAGAACCAATTAAAGAATTATTACAAGGCAGATCCACATTACAATTATGAAAGAACCAACTATAACCAAGACCCATTAAGACGACCACAGATATGATATTCCTTCGAATATCTGGAGCGAAGAGAACATCATGAAGTAAGATAGTGCGGCCGTTGTCCAAGACGAGCTTGCACGTCCCAACGACTTTCACTTCAACACGTGTGTTGTTTTCTACATATATCTACTTCGTTCCTTGGGGTATCCGGTGATACTCCACGAAAGACCGTCTGTCCCTTGCTATGTGGTCGGTGGCACCTGAATCAATTATCCAAAAGGGATTAGATTCTACAAGAAATATTGAACTAGAAACACTTATGTAACTAGTATTATTACAAGTTACCTTGTCACCTCCATCTGCACATGAACGGGCAAAGTGACCTAACTTGTTGCACTTGAAGCACTTGATCTTCTTCAAGTCCTTCTTCTTGTGCCATTTCTTGTTCCCACCCTTTTGTTTGGGTTTCTTGGTAGACACTGGTTGCTTTTTATGTTCATGAGCAAACTTCGAGCAATGTTTACGTTTCTTTCCCCCGTGTGAGGAACTAGCAACCATGTGCACTTCTATACTTGGCTTGGCGGCCGCAAGCCGCTCTTCCTCTAACTCGAGGTGCTTAGAAACATCGCTGAAGTTCTTGATGCTCTCATTATAAGTGAGATGCATCTTCATGTTGTCCCATTCGATTGGTAGGGAACATATGACCGCTTGGATTTGTTGCTCATCAGTGAGCATATGACCTGTATCCTTTAACTCTGAAATAAGATTCGCCATGTGTCGCAGATGCATTCCCATGGAATGATGTGGACGTTTTTTGTACGAATCGAATTTTATATTTAAAGAGCGAAGTTTGGTCACTGAGGTGCCACCAAACTTCTCCTCTAGCTTGGACCATATGTCCATAGCTAGGTCATATTCTCGGAAGATTTACATTATGTCGTCGGCCATACTTGACAACAACGTAATGTGAGCAATTTTGTTCTTCCGAGACCAAGCATCGAAAGCTTCCTTGTCTCTTCTGTGTTGGGCCGTAGTGCCTAACTCAGGTTCAATCATTTTGTTCGTCAGCGTTTCGAGCACATCTTGCTCCTCTAGAACATATTGTATCTTCATGGACCACAGTTTGTAATTATCACCGTTGAGTTTTTCACCTTTGTTCAACTCAGCGACGATGTTCTTAGTAGCAGAAGACATTTTAGCTTTAAAATGCTGCAAAAGACATAAAAAAGTTCGATAAAAAACATTGCATAAATTTCTATACATAGTCATCATTTTACCACATTTTCATAATTCAGCAGTCTCGGCCAGCGGACCAACTAGGGGAATGGCTAGTCCATGGTTCACTACCCCCAGACAAAGCTGAGGTGATCCACAAAACTAGTCCAAAAGACCACTGTCCAAATCATAATCCATTGAGATGCCGGGGCGAACCCGTGTGGCTCTGATACCAATGATGGATCCCAACAAAAGATGATAGAGGATCGAAAGAGAGAAGAGACTTACGTTAGCGTACGCTGCGCTATAGTCTCTGAACTTCGCCCTCGAATTCGCCACAACAGTCGGTACTTTGTCACAGAGGATCAAAGCAACGTTTCACCGTCTAAATCTCTCTTTGGGAGAAGAACTTAATGGAAGGGATAAGAGGAAAAATAAGTTGCCTTATGCAAACTTATGGCATGAATGATTAGCCTTAAAGCCTTACCCTTGGGTCCTATTTATAGGCCAAGGGGGTAGTTATTGTAGGAAATAACTACTTAAAAGCTTATTAGCCTATATTAACACCATTCCTTATCCTCTTCCTTATGCACTTATCAAGTGCCTTTATGCACGTATAAAGTGACTTTTTCCACTTATCGAGTGGTCCTTTTCACACATGAAAAGGTTCCCTTCGCACAAGCTTTCATGCACACGACATCTGAGGTCCATAGACCCTCATACTTCCCCTCATGGGTGTATACATGTCGTCCATATCCAACAACAATGAAGTCTTACCTACAATGGGTCAGCTTCTTGTTACTTCCTTTTATGTTCATCTTAATGTTATCTACTAGTCTCATAGTTTAAGTGTAGTTCACATCTTTAACATTGTACATTAGTTTGTTTAACTTAACTGCCAATAAAGTATAGGGATGTCTCGGTCTGCCACATGGCAGGCGAGCGCCCTAGAAAAGGGGATGGGAAAAATTTGGGTGCTAGTAGGATATGAGGACTGGACTAGTGTGTGATAGAAATTGTTGTACCTTACTTAGTTTCGGGTATAGTATCTTGCTCATTTTCGGGTACTTTGTGACAGAGTGATGAGATTGTGGAGTTTTCCTCACTGCACCCGGTGTGGGGGGAGTGGGTGGAGTGAGAGGCCCCGTTAAGAAAACAGTGCTCGTGTACCACTGGCGGGTGCTCCTTACCGCCCCACCATGGGGTGTAGTCCAGTTCCTCATATTCAACGACACACCCAGGTCTCCAAATGAAATTTAATTAAACCTTTAAGTACATTAAATTTACAATGTGCGATTCCTCTTTTCCCTTGCCTGACTGTGTTCCCTTTTATGTTTTGCACTATTTGTGCTAAAGTTTAAAATAATAACAATAATCCCCAATTAATATGTATTTTTTGCTCGAGTTGAGTTTCCTACTTGGTCACGCTGTGACGTGTCCCCTCCTGTGGTTTTAGGACAAGAGCAGGTGACCATAGAGCAGGAGCTGGTTGTGGACCCTACAGGAGATGCTACATTTCCCCCTTGTTCCCAGGGTTAGGATAGAGTATGAGTTGTACTTTTATGGACCTTGAGGGTTGTAATCTTAAGTATTGTACTTTTAGATTGTAGTCTTCAGGTGTACTCATATATGAGGCGTGATCACTTTTGTATTTGTACTTACCTCCCAGTTGTACTTCTGCTAGTGTACATTTCTGTGATGAGTAGTACTTATTACTGTTTGTGTTGGAGCACTGTTGAATTTTCTTATTTCCTGATGTCTGTGTTGTTCTAGTATGCGCAGTGGCCTGCTTGTAGTATTTCTTTTGGTTCTACGCTTGGTGCAAAACCGCGGCCTGTTAAACCCCCTCACCTGTTTACCTTAGTATCCGGGGTAGTTAGGTGACTGGGGAATGACTTTAGGGTATTAATTAAGTGGGGTTAGGGGGTAAAAGTAAGAGTAATTGAGTAATTAGTAATAGTAAAAACGTCATTAGAGATTGTAATTAGTAAAAATGATGTAATACTACGCCGTTTTCGTATACGACTCCGAAAAATTACGAAAACACAGCCACTGGTTCGTATCATTGTGAGGATCACGAATACGAAGTCCATTTCAGAGTTTGAGCTACAGAGATATGAGTTTTGGGCTAAAACATTTGGGATGCGGGTATGCATGTTCTAGGTCGATTTGACTCTTGAAAATTACGAAAATAATATGGGGAGCACTAATCGACCATAGAATCACATGGTAGAAGTTTGAAATCGTTTCGATAATATTTATGTAGAAAATTAATTCATACAGCTAAATCGGTAATAATTGGATATAGATTATTATATAAATTATTTAGGAGTATTGGATGGCACTCGAACTCACTAAAATAGGCTTCAACTATGTTGATACTACAAATCATTTTTTTATAAATGATTTTGAAACCAATTTGATATTAAACTTCTGACCAAACATTATAAAATACTTTTAATATATGAAAATATGTCGAATACAAATATACGCGTACTGATGGATACAGGTCATCAAAGTTCATGGCTAGTCGACGAAGAAAACAGGCTTCAGACCACTTGTTGGAGATAGTATAGAAGGAGGGCGAGAGCATCCATAAGTACATCAAGAGGTTCCAAAAAGAGAGGCAGAATGTCGTGAGTTGTGATCGCTCCTTATTTTACACCTTTTTTCTGCATGTTTTCATGTCATTTCGATCGCCCATATTGCATTTTCCACGATTATTCGACGATATCAGGTTGCTTTTCACCATTTCTTATTTTTATCGGATTTCAGGAGATATGGAGCGATCTGGAGAGAAAATGAGATCAAGAGACTTTCACGCACACCGAAACATCGCCCACAGCTTATTTGAGGAGTTAGCAGCGTTAGAGGATGAGCGGAAGAGGAATAAATTCGATAGAATCGAAGAGGAGGCGAGGAGGAGAAGATAAGAGCTCAAAAGCAGCTCACTCGGCCGAACAGATAGTTCACTCGGCCGAGTGAAGGAGTGCATTCGGCCGAGTGAAACGGATACAAACTGCCGATTTCATAGTTCACTCGGCCGAGCAAGAAAGTTCACTCGGTCGAATGGAAAATACCACTCGCCCGAGTGGTACATGGATTTTCTTCCGAGAAGCGGCCAACTTACTGGAAATGTGGAGAAGACCCACTAGGCCGAGCAGGATTGCTCATTCGGCCGAGTGAAGAAGACCACTCGCCCGAGTCAGACAGAGCGACAGACCCCCAATTTCCCAGATTCTCTGTTTTTTTATTTGGTCTGTCACTCAGCCGAGTGACATGTTCTACTCGGCCGAGTGGCGCTGTCCGACTGCTACGCGAATTAGGTTTTTTGGCTGCGCCAGGGGCATATCTGTCAGGAATTTCTGGACTAATTTGACTTGTATTTAAACCTAGTTTTATCCCTAGTTTTAGGAGAGACTTGAATATTATTTTGACGGCTATTCTTATTGTAAATCTCAGCTGGAGATCATAGATGCGCAATTTGGTTTGATCTTTCTCTAAAAACTCTTATTTTTATGAATTGTTCTCTCTTAGCTATGAATTGTGCTTTGATCTATTGCTTTATTTTTGAGATTTCTATGATGAATTGTGAGTAGTTTCGTCGTTCTAGGGCATGTGGATGAACCCTATGGATCTGATCTTTGAATTGTGATGAATGAATTGAATTGTTGCTAGGGTTGAAGAAAGGTTAGGTTGTGATTGATTTATTGCGAGTAGCTAGGAATTTCCTTCGATTGGGATTTGCAAGAGATTGGATCCCAATTGATGAGAAGGCCTAGATATTCGACTTAGGTTTATAATCGAGATTCTCTAGAATTGGTTTGCAAGAGATTAGACCAAAGCTAGGATTTTTATTATAAATCTATACTAATATTCGTTTGAAAGAGATTGGACGAATACGAACTATCATAACCTAGATCGTAGCTCGAGTTTGCATGAGAGTGGGCTCGAGGTGCGATTGGACGATGCTGTTGATCTTCATGCTAGTGGCTTAGGTTTGGGTTTGCACGAGAGTAGGCCCTAATCTAGGTTGCTATAGACCGGCAATAGCATGAGAGCGTGAGCTTGGTTCTACATTCAGTTGCGACTAGTTCACCTCAATTCAAGCTTTGCAACATTGAGATTCATGATCCACAAGGATGAGTGACGTTCCCTAGTGGAGATTTCCTATCTCTAGACGCTTTATTATATTGAATTCTATTTCCTATTTGAACGGTTGTGACACTATTATCAAAACCATCCCATTATTCCTTCAATAGCTAGGTGATCAAAATAGAGTACTGTCAACTGTCCTCCCTGAGTTTGATACCCGCTCGCCACTACGCCGTGCCCTTGCGGTAAAACTACAATTGTTTTCCGGGTGTATATCCAGGAGCGATCCATTTTTTGTCGCCGTTGTCGGGGAGGCGACGACATTTTATTTTATTTACTTAGTTACATCTTTTTATTTTTATTATTTTTACTTTTTTAGTCCTCTATTGTGCTAACAATTCTATCGAGACTCTCTTTTTCTGTGCATGTACACGAGATCGAAGGCACACCAAGAAGACATATTATTTGATCTCGAGATCGAGCGTATGGCAAGGAGACTTAGAGCTGAGAGGAGATTTGCCATAGAGGAAGATCATATGACCCGACCGGAAATGCCAGAGGAGTTAGCGACGCATATGGCTAGGTTTGTCTCCATCCGAGATAGGTTACGGCCTAAGACCACCTCTACCATCTCTTCTATAGCCATGCCAGAATTGGCGGCCGACAAGAACTTCGAGCTTAAAACTGGACTAGTAGTGTTGATGCAGCAAGACCCATTTCATGGGAACTCTCAAGAAAATCCGCACTACCATCTTCAATTGTTCTTGTCCAAGTGCGCCACTTTTCAAATGCTTAGCGTACCGGTCGACGCTATTCGATTGTGCCTCTTCCCGTTTACTCTTCGAGACAAGGCATTGTATTGGTTGAGGATGCAAGCTGAGGGGATCTTCACTACTTGGGATGAGCTAGCGAGCGCGTTTGTCAACAAATTCTATCTACATCCAAGACTATCAAGATAAGAAGCGCGCTCATGTCCATCCAGCAAGGACCTCAAAAAACTCTATATGAGGCATGGGAGCGTTTCATGGATCTCCAACACCAATGTCCCCATCATAGTATTGAGGCATGGGAGCTTGTGCATAGCTTTTATAATGGATTGCAACCAAGCACGAAGAAAATAATTGATGCAACCGCCAATGGAGCTATACTGTCGAAGATGCCAGATGATGCTACGACCTTACTTGAGAAGATGGCCTCGAATAACCAACAATGGGAAAACGAGAGGGGACATTCTTCATCATCCTTGAAGTCGGCAAGCATTTATGAGGCAAAGGCCGTAGCGAAGCTCTCTACAAAGTTTGATTCTCTCCACAAGGTAGTGGAGAGATTGGAGAAGTTGATTAGTGAACCGCATGGAACCCCCACCGTTTCTACACTGGGGGAAGCATGAGTGATTGACAAGACCAAGCTCATGTTATGTTTGTTGGAGGAGAGAAAGGAGAGGGAGCTATAGAGCAAGTTCGAAATGTTGCAGGAAGCATCGGTTATTGGGCAATCCCGGCTACGAGAAATCACCCGGGATTTTCATATGCTACTAATGATGGAGCCTTGAATCCACTACCACAACAACCACAAGCCCGGCCTCCACAACAACCGCAATACCAACCAAGAGGACCCCAATAACAAAACTTCCCACCGAGGCAACAAGCGGGGCCATATAGACCACCTGGGTATAATCCAGGATGGAGAGCACCTATCCACCACAAGCACCGCCAAGGTCGAAACATGAAGCAAGGATGGAAGAGTTCATGGCCGAACAAAAGAAGATAAATGCTAGATTGACGGCCCAACAAGACTCCCTCAACACCGTCGTGGCACAATTAGCGGAGCAACTAGCATTGCTCAATAAGAACACTCAACAATTACCGGCTCAACCGGAACAAAACCTACGGAGCAATACCGGCCACATCAATGCGGTTGTGGCGGTAACTACAAGGGGCAGGAAGAACACTACCACTGTCATGATTCAAACCAAGGAGCCGGGGAAGAAATTTTGGATGACAAGGAGTCGGTCAATGAAGAGGAGGGCCCAAAAGAGCCAAAAGACGGTGAAAAATCTGAAATTGATAAGCCGCAAAAGGAGCGCACTTACATGCCACCGGTACCCTTCCCACAACGGTTGGCGAGGGCGAAGATTGAGCAGCGGCTCGCCAAATTTCTGGAGTACTTGCGAGGAGTGAGCTTGAATATTCTTTTTTTGGATGCTATTGTAAAAATCACGTCTTATGCTAAGTTCCTAAAAGACTTGATTGCGAAAAAAGCGGAAGGAAAGGATCATGCTCACCGAGCAAAGTACATGGTTCACTAGGAAGGAGAAAGCGCCAACCAAATTTAAAGATCCCGGTAGTTTCCGAATTCCTTGCACGCTTGGAAGAGTCCCACTTCAAAAAGCTTTGGTAGATTTGGAAGCAAGCGTGAGCCTCATACCCCTCACGATGTTTAAAAAGTTGAATACGGGGACCGACCTAAAGGCGACGGACATGAAGATACAACTCGTGGACGGTCAGATCACTAGGTCGGTTGGGATTGCGGAAAACATACCATTACAAGTACCGGGCGGACTTTGCTTGCCATGTGACTTCGTGGTGATGGATATTAGAGAGGAGGGCGATACATCATTGATCCTTGGACTCCCTTTCTTAGCCACGGCCGGAGTAATTGTGGATGTGAGGGAAGAGACCTTGTCCTTAAATGTTGGCAATATTGAAGTTGAGCTCCACATTTCTAAGGCGATGAAGCATATGCCTTGGCAAGAGGACGTGGATTATATGGACCTCCTCGACGAGGTCATTGATGACGCCATGCCATTCGCCATCGGAGCCAAGCACGATGATATCCTCAAAGAGGGCCAATCTTCTAAAGATGGCGAGATGATGGGAGACCCGTCGGATCCTTTTACGGACGATGACAAAGACGATGCTGATGTCGTAAAGATTAGAGAGCTATGTAAGCTCTCTACGACGAATAATATGAAGAAATCCCCATCGGACAAGAAATTATCGCCGCTGGCAAAGAAAAAAGACGGTAAAAGCTCAAGCTTCGGGGGACTCATCCCCCATTACCACCTATGATAAAGGGGAGCCGAGGAATGCCAATGAACACCAACAACTCAAACCAAGCGGCCTTCACGGCAAATTTGACGCGCGCATCTCACATGCGCCGAACATCGAGCTTTAAACGCGTATCTTTAGGGGTCGAGCTCAAGACCTTAAACGAGCACTTTTGGGAGGCAACCCGACGGTTTTATCTTGTTTTTTTTGATTGAATTTATCCTTTTTATTTTTTTTAGATCTTCGTTAGTGTTTAGAGTCAAGAGTCGATGAAAATCCTGACAATGGGCTCTATTTTTCACTGCAGGAGATGGAGAACGAGGCACCATTTGAATGGAGGACAACCATGGCAAAGGAGAGCGCTCCAAGAATGCGCTCAGGCTTCAAGAGAAGGAAGAAACTGACGGGGAGAAGGAAATCAGAAAGTGGAGAAAAAACAGAGAGTTGGAGCTGAAATTAGCAGCCCACTCGGCCGAGTGACATTGTCATTCGGCTGAGCGAAGACCCTACTCGGCCGAGTAGAGTACTGATCAGGGAAGATTCTGAAAACCCCTCTCTGTAATTTATATGCCACTCGGCCGAGTGACTTAGTCACCCGTCCGAGTGAATCAGACACTTCTAGCACTTAAAAGCTCTGAGTGGCTTTGCCACTTGGCCGATTGACCTTTGTTTACTCGCCCGAGTGGTAAGAGACACTCGCCCGAGTCGCTACTTTTAGGAAAAATTTTCAAAAAATTTTAAACTGAGCCACTTGGCTGAGTATACGCGTCACTCGGTCGAGTGACTAACCCTATATATTCGAATAGGCGCGGTGCATTTCCAAAATTCCCAAAAATTTCTCAAATTTCATTTTCACAGCCCGAGCTTCTCCCCCATTGCCCAATTACATCTCCCTTTGCCCAAGCAACTACGACTCCCGCGCCCGAGGCGCGACCCCGTGCCGCCGTCCACGCCCTCCAACCGCCGCCAACGCCGCCCAGTCCACCGCCGTGCGTCCTATGTTACGCACAAATCTCTCCCCTTTTCTCCATTTCTCCATTTCGTAAGCCCATTCCGCCCCAAATCCAAATTATTCCCTATATTTATCTATTACTCTTGAACTTCCCCATGCATATTGATATTCATTGCTAATTTGTCAATTTGCGTTTCAGGCTAGCTT
Source organism: Scilla litardierei (assembly GCA_030789695.1). NCBI lineage: Eukaryota > Viridiplantae > Streptophyta > Magnoliopsida > Asparagales > Asparagaceae > Scilla > Scilla litardierei. The sequence goes on along the minus strand of CM061138.1, from coordinate 46,617,058 downwards.
GGGGGAGATTCAGGAGCTGATTTGGAGCTTCTCGGAGGAGGCGATTCTCCGCATGCATCCATCGCTTGCACTCGCATCGTGTTTGGGTACACTCGTTCCTCTTATACGGCACTTCGCATTTGGGTAGGCACGTTTCACGGCTCACATGCTACTACGCACTAGGTCGCACACGCGGGCGCCCGCTTCCAAGCGGAAGAGGACCAACGAGCCTGGATCTTCTTCTGCTAGAGTGGACTCTCCGCCACCTAGCCTGCCATCACCCACACTTCCGCCTCCTACCGCACCTATTCCACCTCCACTGGTACAGCCTGCCCCCGCTTTCGACACGATGGGGATTACGTTCAGAGATGACGCACACCATGCCAGATTTGAGCGTATCTCCCACCGTTCTATCGTACCCTCTAGGTTTGCGCACCTTGCAGATTTCGAGCGCCTAGGGATACTTGAGGGCCTACTTCAGTTGTATGACAACGTGGGGTGGCGTGACTTTTTGTCGGTGTCAGCGGACAGTTACATCCGCCCGACACTAGAGGTTTTGAGTTCTATTTCTCGGACTCCTAGGAGTTGCTCATTCCGACTGATGGATTGTGAGTGTGAGATCACTCTTGATATGCTCCAAGCCTACTTTCAGTGGCCTCTAGTCCCGGACCCAGACCGAGCCTATAGTCTCATGCACATCCCCCCGCCGTCTTTTGATACCCACGCCTTCTGGACACTCATCACTGGATCGCCCCTCTCCTTTGCCCCTAGCCGGGTCAAGACCTCCGCTATCCTCCACCCATGCCTCCGCATAGCACAACGCATTATGGCGACCACTTTCTTAGCGAGGTATAAGTCCGGGAAGATGTCTACGCCCGAGCTATAGATGCTCTATGTGATGACTCGAGCGAGGGCCTTCGAGAGAGGTGGAGATGTCTTACTCCCCGCAGTTCAGATTGACATAGCTAGTTGGTACATAGACTGCATCATTATTTCAGTCGGCGCTAGGACACCTACCTGTTGCGGCGGTCTGATTACCCTTCTGGCTCCCATGTGCAGAGTAGACCATCCAGCTGGTTTTCTACGACCCCAGGGCCCCGCTTCCCTTTCCATAGACGTTATGGCCCGCATGAGGATGCTGCGTCCTCATGGTCTGCACCACTGGGTATGGTTGCATGGTCCTTTTGGCACGGATTACATGGTTCTCCCGAGCTCTGCTCGAACACATATTAAACACGCAGGAGGGGTTTGGCTTCCAGCGATGGACGTCCTCATTCTAGCTGCCTACGTGCTAGAGCCTGAGGGCGCTCAGCGGGAGCCCCTCCTTCCACCTCTGCACCCGAAGATCCCTCAGCCTGCGCCTGCTCTGTCTACACCTTCCGACACTCCTGTCCACACCTCTGTCAGTGTCGGGAGTACACTGCTGAGTCCACCACCACCACCACCTCTGTGCAGTTGACCATCGACCCTATTTCTGTTGTGAGTCCTGAGCGCCCCACCACTATTCTTGAGAGCGATGAGCCCTCTTTTTCTTCCGCAGTGGAGACCTTGTCCACTTTCTTATTCTCGACCCCTGGGGAGTCATTTTCTTCACACTTCACGGCCCCCAGTCGTCGACCCTACCATCTCCACTGAAGCTGTCTTCACGGAGAGTGTCGTGAAGTCTGTCCCCATTTTTGTGTCACCGACCTCTCTGACCTCCTCGCCCTCTGTCACTGTTTCTGCTTCCTCTGTCGTTCACTCTTCTTCGACCATTCCTACGTCTCAGCCCCCCACAGAGGCTGAGCAAGTTCGAGTGAGCACAGCTCCACTGCCCCACCCGGTAGTTGCACCAGTCGTCTATGGTAGCCGTGCGAGGCAGCCCCATTTCCCACCTGTTCATCCCTCTGCTCCACCTCCTCCCGACACCCTAGTTCAGTACTTGCGTGCTCTAGAGGGGGCCGTGAGTGGGCTCAGAGGAGATTTCTGGGCTCTCTATGCTACCGTTAGTGAGGTACAGTCCCGCGTCGCTATACTCCCTAGTATTCAGGCTAGCTTGAACCAGATTCTTGCACGACTATCACAGCTGCCGCCTGCCACCACCCGTACCACTACCCAGCAGCCACCGCCACCACCACCTCCACCACAGGACGACGCTGGTGCTCCACTACCCACTTAGGCACACACTGGATGCCTCTCATACTTTTGCTGTTGTTATGCTGGATATCATTTTGTCTGCTGATCTTGCACCCCTCCTCCACACACATTTTGGTCACTTTTTGCTCATACTTGTCTATATCATTTTGGGAGAGAGGAGGTATTTTTGGGCATGTTATATTGCACGATCTTGATCTCTGCATGCATCATTTGCATATCCATCTCATTTTCTTTTCTTTTCATCATGCATGCATCCTCACCCACCCCACCCATATCATATGTCTACGTGTGCCACACCTAGCACATTGAGGACACTGTGCAGTTTAACTTGGAGGAGTGAGTGTCTTACGCGCTTTTCATTTTCTTTATTTTTATTTTCATTTTTCCACCATTCTTTGTTTTACACTGATTTCCATCCACTTTTTCATTTTTTTCTCATGCATCACGTTTTCTTACTTTTTGTGTGTGCTACAATATGTATAGTAGTTCTTATTTTTCCTTTATCCTTATTTCTTTTATCCTTTTTGGCTAGAGATGAATTTTCTGTGACGACGACGACGTGGAATTAGCTTACCTCCATATGCATATCATCTTGTCATGCCATCGTTTTTATTTCAGATATCATATGCAATGCTTGATATGCATTCGAGATAGTAACCTGCACCTTCACATATGAATGTGAATGAAATTCTATTATTACCTGAATCTGATGATTTATATTGTATACTTTTCATAGAAAACACACTAAGCTTCACGCATTGATTGCCTATATTTGGAGTACTGATTTGTTGTCTGATATCACTTCTTATTGCATGAAAATTGTACGCTTCACCTTCAGGTTGATTGAATGTATGCTATGTTGATATAACTGGATTAGTTTACTTTTTGAAACCAAACTAAGTAGATTACATTACTCTGCTGAAAGTTGTCGTGCACATTCTAAAGAGTGAACTGAGCATTGCATATTTTTCTTTCTCCACATATCTTGAGCATTATTTTCATACTTAAAATCATTGGTGAACCTTCCTTTAGCGAATCCTATATTGGCATCTTCCCCTTGCCATAAAAGTTCATGCTCCAATACCCCAAAATCAAAAAGAAAAAATACATGTATATCTCTTTATCTTTTGATTTGGGATCCTTATTGCATATATTGATTGAAAAAAAGAAGAAAAAAAAGAAAAAAAGGGGAGAGAAAAGAAGTTCATACATGATCCCATTTCATTTATTTCTCTCTTTCTTCCCTCTTTTATTTTTCATTTTTTTAGCTTCAAAAATGGGGAAAAGTCTTATTGTGTTATTTGATGCCACCACGCTTATAGATAAGCTTGGGGGAGGGGATCCGATGATATGTGAAAGAGTGACTACTTATCTGTACATAACAACCTAAGCTAGGTAATTTTCTATACTCGGGGAGATATCTAAAAGTACTACAAAGTCCATGAATTGAAATTTGGCATGCGTTTCGTGAAAACCACTCCTTTCGATTCTTATTGCTTCATATTGTGTGATACCTCTTATACTCCAAATAGAAAGGGATCATTTGAAAAGTGTGCGATCTATGATTATGTATATTACTTTAGATGCTTCAGACGATGCTAATTCTAGAATTATTTCAGATTTCATATTGTTTTGATATTCTTGGGTTTCTATATTGAATGCACATATATATGATCCTGATATCGAGATAAAAATCTTTGGCATGTTTTTATTCGTCGTGTGCTATTTGAATAAGCAAGTCCATGTCTTGAGAAAATGATCTAGCACCTCCCTCTTCGTTTTCTTTTCTACCTTCTTTTTCCTCTTTTTTCTATTTTTTCCCGCCGGGTTCGCCTTTTTACTCATCTTCCTCGAGGACGAGTAAGAGGAAAGCTTGGGAGATTTTGATCGCTCCTTATTTTACACCTTTTTTCTCCATGTTTTCATGTCATTTCGATCGCCCATATTGCATTTTTCACGATTATTCGACGATATCGCGTTGCTTTTCACTATTTCTTGTTTTTGTTGGATTTCAGGAGATATGGAGCGATTTGGAGCGAAAATGAGATCAAGGGACTTTTACGCACACCGGAGCATCGCCCACAGCTTATTTGAGGAGTTAGCAGCGCTAGAGTATGAGCGGAAGAGGAAAAAATTCGATGAATCGACGAGGAGACGAGGAGGAGAAGAAAAGAGCCCAGAAGCAGCTCACTCGGCCGAACAGATAGTTCACTCGGCCGAGTGAAGGAGTGCGTTCAGCCGAGTGAAACGGATACAGACTGCCGATTTTCATAGTTCACTTGGCCGAGCAAGAAAGTTCACTCGGCCGAATGGAAAATGCCACTCGCCCGAGTGGTACAGAGATTTTCTTCCGAGAAGCGGCCAACTTACTGGAAATGTGGAGAAGACCCACTCGACCTAGCAGGATTGCTCATTCGGCCGAGTGAAGAAGACCACTCGCCCGAGTCAGAAAGAGCGACAGACCCACAATTTTCTCAGATTCTCTGTTTTTTATTTAGTCTGTCACTCGGCCGAGTGACATGTTCTACTCGTCTGAGTGGCGCCGTCCGACTGCTACGCGAATTAGGTTTTTTTGGCTGCGCCAGGGGAATTTCTGTCAGGAATTTCTGGACGAATTTGACTTGTATTTAAACCTAGTTTTAGCCCTAGTTTTAGGAGAGGCTTGAATATTATTTTGACGGCTATTCTTATTGTAAATCTCAGCTGGAGATCATAGATGCGCAATTTGGTTTGATCTTTCTCTAAAAACTCATATTTTTATGAATTGTTCTCTCTTAGCTATTAATTGTGCTTTGATCTATTGCTTTATTTTTGAGATTTCTATGATGAATTGTGAGTAGTTTCATCATTCTAGGGCATGGGGATGAACCCTATGGATCCGATCTTTGAATTGTGATGAATGAATTAAATTGTTGCTAGGATTGAAGAAAGGTTAGGTTGTGATTGATTTATTGCTAGTAGTTAGGAATTTTCTTCGATTGGGATTTGCAAGAGATTGGATCCCAATTGATGGGAATGCCTAGATATTCGACTTAGGTTTCTCTAGAATTGGTTTGCAAGAGATTGGACCAAAGCTAGGATTTTTAATTATAAATCTATACTAATATTCGTTTGCAAGAGATTGGATGAATACAAACTATCATAACCTAGATCGAAGCTCGAGTTTGCACGAGAGTGGGCTCGAGGTGCGATTGGACGATGATGTCGATCTTCATGCTAGTGGCTTAGGTTTGGGTTTGCACGAGAGTGGGCCATAATCTAGGTTGCTATAGACTGGCAATAGCGCGAGAGCGTGAGCTTGGTTCTACATTCAGTTGCGACTAGTTCGCCTCAATTCAAGCTTTGCAACATTGAGATTCATGATCCACAAGGATGAGTGACGATCCGTAGTGGGGATTTCCTATCCCTAGACGCTTTATTATATTGAATTCTATTTGCTATTTGAACGATTGTGACACTATTATCAAAACCATCCCATTATTCCATCAATAGTTAGGTGATCAAAATAGAGTACTGTCAACTGTCCTCCCTGAGTTCGATACCCGCTCGCCACTACGCCGTGCGCTTGCGGTAAAAGTACAATTGTTTCTGGGTGCATATCTGGGAGAGATCAAGTTGCAGTGCCGAGATGACCATGGAGACATTCAAGAGGGGACTTTGTCATAGAGGGCTCTTCAAATTTTTACAATACGATCCTCCGAGCAATCTAGACGATCAATTTAATCGGGCGCAAAGATTCATGCTTGGGGAAGAGGCGTTGGTAGCCTTAGACGGGGTCACCCACGCAAAGAAGAGAAGAAGGAACCACCCACAGAAATAGATCGGTGTCGGATGCATATCGACGTGATCGAGGGATCGTCAACCGAATAACTGGAATCCAAGGAGAAGAGATCAAAGTCCGCAAAATAGAAAAGAGAGGGTTCCAGACAGTCCCCTCAAATTAAACGCTCCCTGGGCAGATATCATGGCTGTGGCAAAAGCCGAAGGACATTTGGAGAAGCTTCCTATGCCCTTGAGTCATACCACTATCGATCCTTTCCAAACGTGATGGAGCTTCATGGGGCCGATGGGCCATACCTCTACCGAGCCTTCCAAACCACTCGTACAAACGCAACAGATAGCTGGTTTAATAGATTGCCTGATAACAACATCTGGTCATTTGACGATTTGTCTGACCTTTTTGTGCAAGCAGTTTGTTATCAGAAATAAGCTCCTGCTAATGGTTTAATAGATTGCGCTTCAATGAAGAAAGCCTGGATGTTGAGGACATTCTGGACTCCACTATCAATGGAGTCCTCACCCAAGCAGTTAGAAATAAGCTCCTATTGATTTCCTTGCACGAATTCCCGCCGAGTAATCTCGTGGAGCTATTCAATATGACAGATCGATTCATGACCTCGGAGGAAGCACTCGTCGCTGCAAAGAATGGCACTCCTAATTGTAGAGAGGAAGCAAAGCAAGATGCATGACCACGAGGAAACTCCAGACAAGAACTTCGAGATCGTCGACAGAGAACAAGAGTCCCCAAAGCAAGTAGCATCTTGCCAAAGATGCTTACGTTAGGTCGAATGCTCCCAAGGCAGAAGTCCTAGCATATGCCCAATGAGAAGGACTCATCAATGAGCATGTCAAGAAAAACATGTACGAAAAAAGAGATGACCTCAAATTCTGCGGGTACTACAATGATCATGAGCATGACATCGATGATAACTGGACCCTCAAGAAGGAGATTGATGCACTAGTCAAACGTGGTCATCCAACGAAACCGGGTGACGACCAGCAAAATAAGGAAGGGACCCCAAAGCAGAAAGGTAAGGGACCAATGATCGGGTCGCTAGTCACCGAGGTGATTAATTAGAAAGCTTCTGATCAAAGATCTAATAAAAGCCAGGCGGGAACGACTCCAAGCGGAATAAAAATGCATGTACACAATTTATCATTGTTAGCTTTCTAAATTAATAAAGTCTATTTTCATTCAAAGTAAATTTTCTCAACATGACATTTATGGGAATTGTTCAATCTAGTATTAAACTAATCTATGATAAGATTACAACTCACAAGGATCTTATCCTTAGAGGAAATTTAGATGGGCCAGGCTCATTTCAATTCCTGTTGTCTTGCTGAAAATGAACTTGGAGAAAACTCTCTGCTTTGTCGTCGGCAATAAGACAAAGGGGCTAGATCCCTCCTACCGAATGATGCTACTTCGTCGTCAGCCGTAAGCCGAAGGGACCACCCCCTTGCAACTGAATGACTCTACTTCGTCGTCAGCTGTAAGCTGAGGGGTCACCCCTTCGCAACTGAACGACCCTACTTCATTCTCAGCCGTAAGCCGAGGGCCACCCCCTCGCAACTGAACGACTCTACTTCATCGTCAGTCGTAAGCTAAGGGACCACCCCCTCGCAACTAAACGACCCTACTCTATTGTCGGTCGTAAGATGAAGGGGCCATACCCCTCGCTACCAAACGAATCTACTTTTTTGTTGACAATAAGACGAAGAGGCCACATCCCTCGCAACCGAACGACGCTAATTCGTCGTCAGTCGTAAGCTGATGGGCCACCCCCTCGCAATCGAATGACTCTGCTTAGTAGTTAGCCGTAAGACGAAGGGGTCAAACCCCCTCGCAACTAGACGACTCTACTTTTTCATTGGAAATAAGATGAAGGGGCTACTCCCCTTGCTACAGAATGACGCTACTTTGTCGTCGGAAATAAGATGAATGGTCCACACCCCTCGCTACTGATCAATGCTAATTTGTCGTCAGCTATAAGCCGAGGGACCACCCCCTCGCAACTGAACGACTCTGCTTAGTCGTCAACCGTAAGACAAAGGGGTCATACCCCCTCGTAACTGAATGACTCTACTTCGTCGTCACCCTAAGCCGACGGACCAACCCCTCGCAACTGAACGACCATATTCTATCGTCAGCCGTAAGACAAAGGGGCCATGCCCTTCACTATCGAATGACTCTACTTTTTCGTCAGTAATAAGACGAAGAGGCCATACCCCTCGCTACCAAATGATGCTACTTCGTCGTCAGCCATAAGCCGAAGGGGCCACCCCTCGCAACTGAACGACTCTGCTTCGTCATCAGCCATAAGCCAAGGGGCCATCCCCTCGCAACTGAACGACCCTACTTTGTCGTCGTCAATAAGAAGAAGGGGCCACACCCCTTGCTACCAACCGACGCTAATTTGTCATTAACCATAAGCCGAGGGGCCATCTCCTTGCAACTAAACTACTCTACTTCGTCGTCAGTCGTAAGCCGAGGGGCCACCCCTCGCAACTGAACAACCCTACTCTATTGTCGGCCATAAGACGAAGGGGCCATGCCACTCGCTACCGAACGAATCTGCTTAGTCGTCAGCCGTAAGACAAAGGGGCCATACCCCCTCGCAACTGAACGACTTTACTTTGTCGTCGACAATAAGTCGAAGGGGCTACACCCCTTGCTACCGAACGATGATACTTCATCATTAGCCGTAAGCTGAAGGGGCCACCTCCTCGCAACTAAACGACCCTACTACGTCGTCAGCCGTAAGCCAAGGAGCCACCCCCTCGCAACTGAACGACCATACTTCGTCGTCAGCCGTAAGCCAAGGGTGTTGGATATGGACAACATGAATACACCCATGAGGGGGATGTATGAGGGTATACGGACCTCAGATGTCGCGTGCACAAAAGCGTGCACGGAGGGAACCTTTTCTCGTGTGAAAAGGACCACTCGGTAAGTGGAAAAAGCCACTCGATAAGTGGAAAAAGTCACTTTATAAGTGCATAAAGGCACTTGATAAATGAATGAAGAAGAGGATAAATGAATGTGCTAATATAGGCTAATAAGCTTATATTTAGTTATTTCCTACAATAACTACCCCTAAAGCCTATAAATAGGACCCAAGGGTAAAGCATTTATACTACACTTTCCATGCCATAAGTTTTCATAAGGCATCTTATGTTCTTCTTCTCCCTTCCATTAAAATCCTCTTCTAAATAGAGATTTAGGCGGTAAAACTCTGCTTTGATCCTCCGTGACGAAGTACCGACCGTTGTGGCGAATCCGAGGGTGAAGTTCAGAGACTACGGTGTCGCATACATAATGCGCATCTTCCGAGAGCATGACCTAGCCATGGACATATGGTCCAAGCTAGAGGAGAAGTTTGGTGGCACATCGGTGTCCAAACTTCGCGCCTTAACTATCAGATTTGATTCATACAAGAAACGTCCAGATCATTCCATGGGGAAACATCTGCGACATATGGCGAATCTAATCTCAGAGTTAAAGGATGCAGGTCATGTGCTCACTGATGAGCAACAAATCCAAGCAGTCATACGTTCCCTACCAAATGGGTGGGACCAGATGAAGATGCATCTCACTCATAATGAGAGCATCAAGACCTTCAGCGATGTTTCAAAGCACCTCGAGTTAGAGGAAGAGCGGCTTGCGGCCGCCAAGCCAAGTGCAGAAGTGCACATGGTTCCTAGTTCCTCACACGGGGGAAATAAATGGAAAGATCGTTCAAAGTCTACTAATGAACGTAATAAGCAACCTGAGTCTACCAAGAAACCCAAACATAAGGGTGGGCATAAGAAATGGCACAAGAAGAAAGACTTGAAGAGGATCAAGTGCTTCAAGTGCAACAAGCTCGGTCACTATGCTCATTCGTGTACGAGTGGAGGCGACGAGGTAGCTTGTAATTATACTAGTTACATATGTGTTTCTAGTTCAATATTTCTTGTAGAATCTAATCCATTTTGGATAATTGATTCAGGTGCCATCGACCACATAGCAAGGGACAGACGGTCCTTCGTGGAGTATCACCGGATACCCCAAGGAACGAAGTGGATCTATGTAGGAAACAACACACGTGTTGAAGTGAAAGGCGTTGGGACTTGCAAGCAAGTCTTGGACAACGGTCGCACTCTCCTACTTCATGATGTTCTCTTCGCTCCAGATATTCGAAGGAATATAATATCTGTGGTCGTATTGATGGGTCTTGGTTATAGCTGGTTTTTTCATGATTGTAAAGTGGACTTGTCTTGTAATAATTCCTTAATTGGTACTGGGTATGTATTTAAAGGATTTATTGTATTAAATACAATGTATAACTCTTCATTTTGTAATGAAAATTTCCTTGTCGCAAATTCTTCGACTGATGAGTCAGATATAATTTGTTGGCACGCAAGGCTTGGTCATATTGGACCAACGCATATGGATAGACTTGCCAAACGTGGCCTTCTATCCAATGTTTCAAAAGTCGAAATGTCGACTTGCGAACATTGCCTTGTAGGGAAATCTTGTCGCAAGCCGTTTGGAACCGGCACAAGGGCCGAGGTTCCATTACAGCTCATCCATTCGGACATATGTGGTCCGATGAATGTTAAGACAAGACGCGGGAAGTCCTATTTCATCACTTTTATTGATGATTTCACCCGATTCGGACATATCTATTTGATATCCCACAAAAGTGAAGCATTAACCTGCTTTAAAAACTATATGAGTTTAGTGGAGAATCAATTAGATCGCAAGATTAAGGTCTTGCGAACCGATAGGGGCGGTGAATATCAATCAACAAGTTTTAATGAACTTTGTGATGAAAAGGGCATAGTACATCAGGTAACTATGCCTTATACTCCTCAACAAAATGGTGTTGCTGAAAGGAGGAATAGGACTTTAATGGAAATGGTCCGTTCAATGATGGCGCAAGCTAACTTGCCAATCACCTTTTGGGGTGATGCATTATTAACGGCCATTTTCATTTTGAACCGCGTACCCTCGAAATCAGTTAGCTCCACTCCTTATGAGTTGTGGAACCAAAAGTCTCCTGACTTAAACATTTTAAAACCTTGGGGATGTGCATCCTACGCACATATTTCCTCCCATAAGTATGGCAAACTTGGGCCAAGGGGAAGGAAATGTATCTTTATACGATACGCAGAAAACTCTAAAGGTTATGTTTTCGTTAGTCAGGAAGACAATGGAGGTCTAATTGAATTTGAGTCGAGGGATGTCACTTTCTTGGAAAACGAGTTTCCAAGACAGGGCGAGATAAGTCAGGACTTATCTCTATTTGAGATTAATGATTAAGAAGGATTACCTCATTCGAGTGGGAGAATTCTTGGTGAAGAAGAAAATACGTTTCAAACTTCACCAATGGATGATACGAATGACGCTAATCCTATTCCATACGGGAATAATGATCCAAGTGGGAGCATTTCTAACGACATTCCAAGTGGGAGTGATATTAAAATTGATCTAAATTCGAGTCAACAAGGGCTTGAAGAATCTCAAATACGACGTAGTAGTCGTACAAGGTTGACTCCTCTAAGATTTGAGGATGAATTTCCGCAAACCTTTATGACTTTACTACAAGATGATGACGAGCCTGCTATTTTCAAACAGGCCGTATCATGCCCTGCAAAAGACAAATGGATGGAAGCGATGAAAGAGGAGTTGGAATCCATGAAAGTTAACCAAGTCTGGGACTTAGTTGACTTACCCAGAGGACGTAGAGCTATTGGGAACAAATGGGTTCTCAAGATCAAGCATAAGGCTGATGGCTCTATTGACAGATATAAAGCTCGCCTGGTCGCGAAAGGTTTTACGCAACAGGAAAGGATAGACTACGAAGAGACCTTCTCACCTGTTGTTCGTTTTACCTCAATTCGCCTGATTCTGGCTATGGTAGCTTGCTTAGACATCGAATTACATCAGATGGATGTAAAGACTGCCTTTCTCAATGGAGAATTGGACGAGGAGATCTATATGGAACAACCAACAGGGTTTGTAAAAGAAGGAAACGAACATAAGGTTTGTAAACTTTGTAAGTCCATATATGGTCTTAAACAATCCTCGAGGCAATGATATATACGATTTCAAGAAGTTGTCTTATCGAATGGTTTTTCCATGCTTGATGAAGATAACTGTGTATATATCAAGAGGATTAAAAGCAAGTATGTTATTATGTCTATATATGTAGATGACATTTTAATAGCCGGAAATGACAAGGGCCTTGTGATGGATATCAAGGCTTGGCTTTCATCTGTTTTTGAGATGAAAGACATGGGAGAAGCCGCATATATCCTTGGAGTTAAGATTTCAAGGAATCGTTCGAAGAAACTTCTTTCTCTTTCACAAGAGACTTATATAAAGAAGGTTCTAGAACGTTTTAATATGCAGGACTGCAAGTCCATTGATACTCCTATAAGCAAGTGCGACAATTTATGTCTGAAATCATGTCCAAAGAACCAAAAGGAAAAGGAAATTATGGAAAAAGTTCCATATTCCAGTGCAGTTGGTATTCTTATGTACGCTATGATGTGTACAAGACCGGACATCTGTTTTGCCGTTGGAATGGTAAGTCGTTACCAATCCAACCCAGGGCAAGTACACTGGAAAGCGGTTAAAAGGATATTGCGGTATCTTAAGGGAACTGTGGACTATGCTTTATGAAATCAAGGAGATGCCTTGAGGCTCGAAGGCTACACTGATGCTGATTGGGCGGGTGATGTCGATGAGCGACGATCGACCTCAGGATATGTTTTTCTACTCGGATCTGGTGCAATATCCTGGAGTAGCAAGAAACAATCATGCATCGCACTTTCAACTATGGAATCCGAGTTTGTCGCATTTAGCATGGCAGTCCAAGAGGCTGTTTGGCTTAGGAAATTCTTAGACAGGCTAATTGATGCAAATGACTCAGGTGCTGTACCAATACACAGCGACAGTCAAGCATCTATAGCCTATGTCAAAGATCCAAAATTCCATTGTAAGACCAAACACATTGATATCCGCTACAAATTTGCAAAAGACTATGATAAGACCAAGAAGGTAGACATAAGGTACATATCTACACATGAGATGATAGCGGATCCGCTTACGAAGGCGATCCCTAGAGATGTGTTTTACAAACACTTATCATCTCAAGGATTGCGTAAGAGCTGAGTTGTACCAATGTAAATTCCCATGTCTGTAAATGATCAAATTTAATAAAAGAATAAGTTCTTTTCGACATTGCATATGAATTTTTTAAGAAATGTTTGTGTACATTTTTGAAATCGCAGCTATACTTTCTAGTATGTCGGACAGATTAAGGTTGGCTCTCTCACATGAGCAACCGCCTTTATTCTATCAGACGGATAAAATAAAGATGAGACCTGTTTAAAGTCAAAATCGTCAGACGGACGATTTAGAGTCATGACTTAAACAAAATGGTCGTATGAAAGATCTGCATCATATGGATGCTTTCAAAAGATCTAAGAGAATTTTTTGAAATCATATCTGTCTTATGAGGGATGTGAAGGATCCTGCCAAAAACAGAGTTAGGATCGATAATATGAAGTTTAGACTTACGCTTGCGTACGCGGCACGGTAGTCTACGAACTTCGCCTTCGGATTCGCCACGACGGATCGAGTCTACTCACGAACGGAGTAAGGCTACTAATCCACAATCTAAATCTCTATTTTAGATTAAGAACTTGGATGGAGGGAGAGGAAATATTTCTGCAGAGCTTCGCTATGAAGAAGATGCATGCATGAATTTCATGCAAAATGTGTTAGGAAAATGGCTACCCTTGGGTCTTATTTATAGCCCCCAAGGTAGTTATTTTAGGGTAAGTTGTTCCTTTGGAACAACTTAATTAAGGTGTACCATGATACATGGCACATTATAAGCTTAAGTTGTACCATATGCATGGTACAACATAAGCTTAAGATATTCCCCCTTTATTAGCCATATGTCGCATGCACTTATGCATATATAATGCGACTTTCCCGCTCATCCAGAGATCCTCTCCGCAAGGGAACAGATTCCCTTTGCACACGACTTCGTGTACGCGACGTTCGAGGTCCGTAATCCCTCGTACATCCCCCACAAGGGTGTACAAACGTCTTCCATATCCAACATCTCCCACTCACACTTGAGGGGATTGTAAGAGAACGTCTTTCCCTTAGTTCTTTCATCTATCATACCGAGAAATAGACCGTGCGACCGTCATGCGCGTAGAGTCTGTTGTTGTGCACTTGTTAGAGATACACAACGACCTCGAAGGTGCAAAGTTGAGTAGTTCAACGCATGCTTTACCCTAGATTATTTCTTCACATTTCTTGTACTTTATATTCAACAATTGAATCCCATCTGGATTACAATTGGCTGGCCAGCTTTGAATCATTAAAGTCCAAATGCGAATATGAAATCAATCTTCCTCTTCTTGCGAACCTTATGATCTTGACTTGATTCGCTTTTCTAACGTGCCCCGCCGAGCCGAATTACCATAGCCCATTAGTAACACGCTAAGATAGCGATCATCTCGTCAAATCTAAAGGAACCAATTGGAGTCCTTGAGGGTAAGAGTTAAGACCCGTATGGCCTTTGAGTCTCACATAATAGCAAACACTATTGCTACTAACTCAGTGGTCGAAATGCATACGTGGTATGAACACGTATTACAACATCACTCCTTTCCCAGGGAGAGTATGTCTTAATGATGTTGTACGGATGAAAGATCAGACACCACAGTGCCTATCTTTTGAGTCCCCTTACTACTCAGGAAATATTCCCGGACTCTCATCCTGCATAAGACAGATATGATTAAAAAATCCAATGAGATCTTTATATCCTTGTGATACAGATCTCAGATCTTTTGTAAGCATCCATATGATGCAGATCTTTCATTCGACTATCTTGTTAAAGTCATGACTCTAAATCATTCGTCTAATGATTTTGACTTTAAACTAGTCTCATCTCTATCTTATCCATCTGATAAGATAAGGCGGTTGCTCATGTGAGAGAGCCAACCTTAATCTGTCCGACATACACACAATTCAGCTGAGATTTCAAAAATGTACACAAACATTTCTTAAGAAATTCATATGCAATGTTGGAAAAAGAACTTATTCTTTTATTAATTTTGATCATTTCTTAGACATGGGAATATATATTTGGTACAACTCAGCCCATACGCAATCATTGAGATGATAAGTGTTTATAAAACACATTTCTGGGGATCGCTTTCGTAAGCTGATCCTCTATCATCTCATGCGTAGATATGTACCTTATGTCTACCTTCTTGGTTTTATCATAGTCTTTTGCAAATCTGCAGTTCCTTTAAGATACTGCATTATCCTCTTAACCGCTTTCCAGTGTTCTTGCCCTGGGTTGGATTGGTAACTGTTTACCATTTCCAACGGCAAAACAGATGTCCAGTCTCGTACACACCATAGTGTACATAAGACTATCAACTGCACTGGAATATGGAACTTTTTCCATAATTTCCTTTTCCTTTTGGTTCTTTGGACATGATTCCAGATATAAATTATCGCATATGCTTATATGAATATCGATCGACTTGTAGTCCTGCATATTAAATCGTTCTAGAACCTTCTTTATATAAGTCTCCTGTGAAAGAGAAAGAAGTTTCTTCGAACGACTCCTTGAAATCTTAACTCCAAGGATATATGCGGCTTTTCCTATGCCTTTCATCTAAAATACTGATGAAAGCCAAGCCTTGATACTCATCACAAAGCCCTTGTCATTTCCGGCTATTAAAATGTCATCTACATATAGAGACATAATAACATGCTTGCTTTTAATCCTCTTGATATATACGTAGTTATCTTTATCAAGTATGGAAAATCCATTTGATAAGACAACCTTTTGAAATCGTATATACCCTTGCCTCGAGGATTGTTTAAGACCATATATGGATTTACGAAGTTTACAAACCTTATGTTTGTTTCCTTCTTTTACAAACCTTGTTGGTTGTTCCATATAGATCTCCTCGTCTAATTCTCCATTGAGAAAGGCAGTCTTTACATCCATCTGATGTAATTTGAGGTATAAGCAAGCTACTAATGCCAGAATCATGCGAATCAAGGTAAAACGCACAACAGGTGAGAAGTTTTCTTCGTAGTCTATCCCTTCCTGTTGCGTAAAACCTTTCGCGACAAGGCGAGCTTTATATCTATCTATAGAGCCATCAGCCTTATGCTTGATCTCGAGAACCCATTTGTTCCCAATTGCTCTATGTCCTCTGGGTGAGTTAACTAAGTCCCAGACTTGGTTAACTTTCATGGATTTCAATTCCTCCTTCATCGCTTCCATCCATTTGTCTTTTGCAGGGCATGATGCGGCATATTTAAGATTCTTCAAGTCCTTGTTGACTCGAATTTAGATCAATTCTAATATCACTCCCACTTGAAATGTTGTTAGAATTGCTCCCACTTGGATCATTATTCCCGTATGGAATAGGATAATCGTCATTCGTATAATCCATTGGTGAAGGTTAAAAAGAATTTTCGTTTTCACCAAGAATTTCTCCCACTCGAATGAGGTAATCCTTTTTGATCATAAATCTCAAAATAGGGATAAGTCCTGACTTATCTCGCCCTGTCTTGGAAACTCGTTTTCCAAGAAAGTGACATCCCTCGACTCAAACTCAATTAGCACACCATTGTCTTCCTGACTAACAAAAACATAACCTTTGGAGTTTTATGCGTATCGTTTAAAGATACATTTCCTTCTCCTTGGCCCAAGTTTGCCATACTTATGGGAGGAAATATGTGCGTTGAATGCACAAACTCAAGGTAAAAATGTTTAAGTCAGGAGACCTTTGGTTCCACAACTCATAAGGAGTGGAGCTAACTGATTTCGAGGGTACGCGGTTTAAAATGAAAATGGTTGTCAATAATGCATCACCCCAAAAGGTGATTGGCAAGTTAGCTTGTGCCATCATTGAATGGACCATTTTTCATTAAAGTCCTATACCTGCAACCCCAATTTGTTGAGGAGTATAAGGCATAGTTACCTGATGTACTATGCCTTTTTCATCACAAAGTACCTTTAAACTTGTTGACTGATATTCACCGCCCCTATCGGTTCGCACGACCTTAATCTTGCGATCTAATTGATTCTCCACTAAACTCATATAGTTTTTAAAGCAGGTTTAGTGCTTTCAATTTTGTGGGATATCAAATAGATATGACCGAATCGGGTGAAATCATCAATAAAAGTGATGAAATAGGACTTCCCGCGTCTTGTCTTGACATTCATCGGACCACATATGTCCGAATGGATAAGCTGTATTGGAACCTCGGCCCTTGTGCCGGTTCCAAACGGCTTGCGACAAGATTTCCTCACAAGGCAATGTTCGCAGGTCGACATTTCAACCTTTGAAACATTGGATAGAAGGCCACGTTTGGCAAGTCTATCTATACGCATTGGTCCAATATGACCAAGCCTTGTGTGCCAACAAATTATAATAGACTCATTAGTCAAAATATTTGTCACAAGGAAATTTTCATTACATGAGGAAACACATTGTACTTATTACAATAAATCCTTTGAAATACAAACCCAGTACCAATAAAGGAATTATTACAAAAATAGGTCCATATTACAAACATGAAGGAACCAACTATTAACCAAGACCCATTAAATTTACCACAGTATTAATATTCCTTTGAATATATGGAATGAAGAGAACATCATAAAGTAGGAGAATGTGGCCGTTGTCCAAGTCTAGCTTGCAATTCCCAACGCCTTTCTCTACAACACGTGTGTTGTTTCCTACATTGATCCACTTCATTCCTTGAGTATCCGGTGATACTCCACGAAGGACCGTCTGTCCTTTGCTATGTGGTCGGTGGCACCTGAATCAATTATCCCAAAATGGATTAGATTCCACAAGAAATAGTGAACTAGAAACACATATGTAACTAGTATTACAAGTTACCTCGTCACTTCCACTCGTACACGAACGAGCATAGTGACCGAGCTTGTTACACTTGAAGCACTTGATCCTTTTCAAGTCTTTCTTCTTGTGCCATTTCTTGTGCCCACCCTTATGTTTGGGTTCCTTGGTGGACTCAGGTTGCTTATTACGTTCATTAGAAGACTTCGAACGATCTTTACGTTTCTTTCCCCCGTGTGAGGAACTAGCAACCATGTGCACTTCTGCACTTGGCTTGGCAGCCGCAAGCCGCTCTTCCTCTAATTCGAGGTGCTTGGAAACATCGTTGAAGGTCTTGATGCTCTCATTATGAGTGAGATGCATCTTCATCTGATCCCACCCATTTGGTAGGGAACGTATGACTGCTTGGATTTGTTGCTCATCCGTGAGCACATGACCTGCGTCCTTTAACTCTGAGATAAAGTTCGCCATATGTCGCAGATGTTTCCCCATGGAATGATCTGGATGTTTCTTATATGTATCGAACTTTATAGTTAAGGCGCGAAGTTTGGACACCGATGTGCCACCGAACTTCTCCTCTAGCTTGGACCATATGTCCATGGCTAGGTCATGTTCTCGGAAGATGCGCATTATGTCATCAGCCATACTGCTTAATAACGTAATGCGCGCTATCTTATTCTTCCGAGACCAAGCATCAAAAGCTTCCTTGTCTCTTCGGTGTTGGGCCGTAGTGCCCAACTCGCGTTCAATC
The DNA here is from genome assembly GCA_030789695.1 of Scilla litardierei. Taxonomy (NCBI): domain Eukaryota; kingdom Viridiplantae; phylum Streptophyta; class Magnoliopsida; order Asparagales; family Asparagaceae; genus Scilla; species Scilla litardierei. Next base: position 46,598,502 of record CM061138.1, on the reverse strand, counting down.
ATTACGTTCTTTAGAGTTTCGAGCACTTCTTGCTCCTCTAAAACGTATTGTATCTTAATGGACCAAAGTTTGTAATTATCGCCGTTGAGTTTTTCATCTTTGTTTAACTCAGCGACGATATTCTTTGAAGCGGAAGACATTTTACTTTTAAAATGCTGCAAAAGACACAAAACCGAAGGTTCGATCAAAAACATTGCATAAAAAATTCTTAAAATATAACTCCCACTTGAAATGATAATAGAGTATCCCATTTGGATAGTTCTAAAAATTCAAATCCCACTTGGAATTATATTATATTTGATAAGTTACTTTCGAAAAATATTGAAGATGTTGTTCTAGAATCGAAAAGGTCTCTATGATTCCAATCACCATCTAGAACAACTTTCAATATTCCCCCATCACTTATCAAACAATAGTACTCTTATAGTACTAGCAGCGGAAAACGAGTATTTGATAAGTTACTTTCGAAAAATATTGAAGATGTTATTCTAGAATCGGAAAGGTCACTACGTTTCCAATCACCATCTAGAGTAACTTTCAATATTTCTCCCTCACTTTATCAAATGTTAGGACTCTTATAGTACTTTGCAGCTGAAAAGCGTTTTTGAAAACGTATTTTTCAAAACGAATTTAAAATACATTGGCTAATCTCCGTAGAGTAGAGCACAACGTCACAAGTTCATTGGCTAATCTCCGTGGAGTAGAGCACAATGACATGGCTAATCTCGCATGAAGTAGAGCATTACGGCTAATCTTCAAGGAGTAGAGCACAATTACATAAGTACATTGGCTAATCTCCGTAGAGTAGAGCACAATGACTTGGCTAATCTCGCATGAAGTAGAGCACTATGGCTAGTCTTCAAGGAGTAGAGCCCAAGTTAAAACTTCATTAAAACGTTAGTCCCGTATGAACTAGTCGGCACTGTGGTTAGCCCCGTATGGGCTAATCGACACATTCGAGTTTGACCAATGCCCTTTGTCACCCCGTATGGGTCAGTTGACAAATTTGCAGTCGACCCGGACCTTCTGCCAGATTGGTCGACCAAAAACACAAAATTGGTCGACCAATATTCGAACTGCAACTTCTCCCGGCCAGGGCCTCTGCCCTGGCCGGTGCTTGGCCAAGGGCCGGCCAGGGCCTCTGCCCTGGCCGGCCAGGGGCCCTGGCCCCCTCGGCCAGGGCCGGCCAGGCCCTGGCCTCTGCCAGGGCCGGCCGGCCAGGCCACTGGCCGGGGCCAGGGCTCCTGCCCTGGCCTGAGGCCAGGGCATCACCCTGGCCTCTGCCAGGGCGACCTGGCCGCTGGCCGGGGCCAGGGCTCCTGCCCTGGCCTCGGCCAGGCCCTGGCCTGAGGCCAGGGCGCCGCCCTGGCCTCTGCCAGGGCGGCCTGGCCGCTGGCCGGGGCCAGGGCTCCTGCCCTGGCCTCGGCCAGGCCCTGGCCTGAGGCCAGGGTGCCGGCCCTGGCCACTGCCAGGGCCGGCCTGGCCCTGGCAGTGGCCAGGGCGCCGGCCCTGGCCTCTGCCAGGGCCGGCCTGGCCCTGGCAGTGGCCAGGGCGCCAGCCCTGGCCTCTGCCAGGGCCGGCAGGCCTTGGCCAAGGCCGGCCTGGCCATGGCCGGCCATGGCCGGCCATGGCCATGGCCATTCGGCGTTGGCCGGCCATGGCCCCTTTGGCCATGGCCGGCCACCCCCTTTGAATGGGGTTGCCGCACACTCTCCTCCCCTTGATGGGGTGGTCGCCGGTGGTTATTGGCCGTAGCCAACCCCCTCCGCTCGGGGAGGGGGGATGCATGGCATGCATAGCCCATTTGGCCATGGTGCACATGCACCAAATTTCCTCTTACCCGATGGAAATAACTTCCATCATCTTCCTTGATGAAGCACCCATTCGTCGAAGAAATTAGTTATCTCTTAATGGCCGTGTGCCAAAAAATGAATAACGTACTACGTGAACGGTCGGTTCTTCCCGTCACGGAGAGTTCCTACCATATCCGTAATGATAGGAGACCCTAACGTGAAAAGAACAACCGCTGCGTTCTCTCCGTCACGAAGCGTTCCTACTATATCCGTAATAGTAGGATACCCATTCGTGAAAAAGACAACGACTCGTTCGTAGTTTCGACGGGGCGGTGGATTGACCGGGGCGAACCCATATGGCTCTGATACCAATGAAGGATCCTGCCAAAAACAGAGTTAGGATCGATAATATGAAGTTTAGACTTACGCTTGCGTACGCGGCACGGTAGTCTACGAACTTCGCCTTCGGATTCGCCACGACGGATCGAGTCTACTCACGAACGGAGTAAGGCTACTAATCCACAATCTAAATCTCTATTTTAGATTAAGAACTTGGATGGAGGGAGAGGAAATATTTCTGCAGAGCTTCGCTATGAAGAAGATGCATGCATGAATTTCATGCAAAATGTGTTAGGAAAATGGCTACCCTTGGGTCTTATTTATAGCCCCCAAGGTAGTTATTTTAGGGTAAGTTGTTCCTTTGGAACAACTTAATTAAGGTGTACCATGATACATGGCACATTATAAGCTTAAGTTGTACCATATGCATGGTACAACATAAGCTTAAGATATTCCCCCTTTATTAGCCATATGTCGCATGCACTTATGCATATATAATGCGACTTTCCCGCTCATCCAGAGATCCTCTCCGCAAGGGAACAGATTCCCTTTGCACACGACTTCGTGTACGCGACGTTCGAGGTCCGTAATCCCTCGTACATCCCCCACAAGGGTGTACAAACGTCTTCCATATCCAACAGGATGTGGGTCCAGAAGTTTATTTGAGTAGTAAAAGGGACTCAAAGTCAGACATTGTGGTGTCTGGTTATCATCCTCACAACATCATTAAGACATACGCTCCCTGGGAAAGGAGTGATGTTGTAATACGTAATCATACTACGTATGCATTTTGACCATTGGGTTAGAATAGTAATTGTGTTTACTATTATGTGAGACCCAAAGACCACACTGGTCTTAACTCATTACGCTTATGGACTCTGATTGGTTCCTTTAGATTTGACTGGGTGATTGCTATCTTAGCATGTTGCTTATGGACTATGGTTAATTCGGTCCGGCGGGGCATGTTAGAAAAGCAAGTCAAGTCAAGATCAAAAGGATAGCAAGAAGAGGAAGATTAATTTCATATTCACATTTGGACTTTAGATATTCAAAGCTGGCCAGCCAATTGTAATCCAGATGGGATTCAATTGTTGAATATAAAGTATAAGAAATGTGAAGAAATAATCTAGGGTAAAGCATGCATTGATCTACTCGACTTTGCACCTCGAGGAGTGTTGTGTATCTCTAACAAGTGCACAACAGCAGACTCTATGCGCATGACGGTCACACGGCCTATTTTTCGGTATGACAAACAGAAGAGTTAAAGGAAAAGATGTTTCCTTACAATCCCCTCAAGTGTGAGTGGGAGATGTTGGATATGGACGATATGAATACACCCATGAGGGGATGTATGAGGGTATACGGACCTCAGATGTCGCGTGCACGAAAGCGTGCACGGAGGGAACCTTTTCTCGTGTGAAAAGGACCACTCGATAAGTGGAAAAAGCCACTCGATAAGTGGAAAAAAGTCACTTTATAAGTGCATAAAGGCACTTGATAAGTGAATAAAGAAGAGGATAAATGAATGTGCTAATATAGGCTAATAAGCTTATATTTAGTTATTTCCTACAATAACTACCCCTAAAGCCTATAAATAGGACCCAAGGGTAAGGCATTCATACTACACTTTCCATGCCATAAGTTTGCATAAGGCATCTTATGTTCTTCTTCTCCCTTCCATTAAAATCCTCTTCTAAATAGAGATTTAGGCGGTGAAACTCTGCTTCGATCCTCCGTGACGAAGTACCAACCGTTGTGGCGAATCCGAGGGTGAAGTTCAGAGACTACGGTGCCGCATACGCAAGCGTAAGTCTATGTTATTCGATCCTAACGTTGTTTTGACAGGATCCTACAAAGGGGCCACCCCCTCGTAACTGAACGAGTCTACTTCGTCGTCAGCTGTAAGCAGTGGGGCCACCCCCTTGCAACTGAACGACTCTGCTTAGTCGTCAGTCGTAAGACGAAGGGGTCATACCCCCTCGCAATTGAACGACTCTACTTCGTCGTCAGCCTTAAGCCGAGGAACCACCCCCTCGTAATTGAACGACCCTACTCTATTATCGGCCGTAAGACGAAGGGGCCATGCCCCTTGCTATCGAACGACTCTACTATGTCGTCGGCAATAAGATGAAGGTGCCACAACCCTCGCTACCGAACGACGCTACTTCGTCATCAGCCGTAAGCCGAAAGGACCACCCCCTCGTAATTGAACGACTCTACTTCGTCATCAACTGTAAGCCGATGGGCCACCCTCTCGCAACTGAAAGACCCTATTTTATTATCGGTAATAAGGCGAAAGGGGCCACGACCCTCGCAACTAAACCATCCTACCTATCATTCGACCGTAAACCGAAGGGGCCACACCGTTCACAACAGAACGAATCTCAGCTTTTCGTCAATGGTAAGACGAGAGATCCACCTTCTCGCTACTAAACGACTTGTTTATCCACATCAATTGCAAGTCGAAGAAACCGCCTCCTTGCAATTTATAAGTCACATCTTTGTGGCTTAAAGAACTATGCCCTACTCTAATAATGCAGGAGAGTATGGTTCGACAAGTCAATCATCGCCTTGACAAGCAAACGTTCGACCTATCGAAAGGGGCCAACTCGAGACGTGGGCATTCATACACATTCATTTTCTTTACTACAAAGAGGTACATGACAATTCTATTCATTTTTGTCAAAAATTCAAAATCGTGCTTCTTTACACCGCCCAATACAAAAATAAAAGAGCCTGGAAGAGTGAGGAATCGCTACGATTCCTTGACCAAAGCACCACGCTCTGGTCCCCTGAAGCAGTGACAACCACAACTTCACTTGTTTCAGCAACGACCTTTTCTATCAGAATGACAGTTTCCAGGATTGTCACTTGACCATCATCGGCCACATTGTCATTTGGCTCATCGTCATCCATGATGAGGGGTATTAGATGGATCTCCTCTCCAAAAGCAGGAATTCGTTTCTTCATCTCTATATGGCAACGCTCATAGCCTCTAATATATAGCTCGTCCAGGTTAGGAAGATTTTCCTCGTATTCCTGGACAGCTTTCTCTGTGATCTCCTTCGCATTAAGCCCTTGGGAGCATCGAGAAGCTGAGATTTAAGCTCACTTTACCTAACCTCACATCTCCTCTTTTCCTCGAGCAGTTCCCTCTCTGCTCGATCCTTTGCAGCTCTCAACTCATCGGTTTCCATTGAAAGGATGGCCTCTCTCATGCGATACTCTCCCAACTCTTGCACAAGTTTAACCTTATCAGAATTGAGAATTTTTATGAGAAGACCCCATCGTTGCAGCTTTGCATCCCTCTTCTCAATAGCCAACTTGGCTGCTTCGTCCTCCCTGCTCAGGGTGGATTCAAAATTGGACACCGCAAGTAAGTGACGGTGTAACTCAATGTTTACCAGAAGGGCCTGCAGGTAAAACAGGAATATCAATTCAAAATGCTTGACCCAAGTGTAAACAAAAAAAATGTGATTATTACCTGAACAATTCCATGAATGGAAATTATTGCTAGTCTCTCATGATCGACCCTCGCCAGCACGGCCCTGTCTCTGGGAAGAGTCGAGTTCTCAGCTAACCGAGAGGTGGTCACGAAATCCAGGAGAGTCGATTCCTCCCGCCCTATTGGATAGATTGCCTTAAATTGCTCTTCGTCGAGGTATTCCAATGGATCTCGGGCCGATCTATTTTCCAATAAGAGCGACCTAAATTCAAGAGGAATGTCCTCAGCCAAAGGCTCTGTGGGAAATAAACCCCCCAAGGCCACGAGTCTTGGTACTGAGAAGGTCCCTGAGCCGAAGATGACTCCCCCAAAGCTTTATCCGATGCTAAATCCATACCTTGCTCAAGGTTCCGATCGTGTCCAGAAGCTTGAGCTTGCTTTGTGGCTTCAATTGAGACAATGGCCTTGTCCTGTTTGTGCAAGTTTGACTCATCAGCGATAAGTCTTCGCCTTAACTTTTTCTTCTTAGCCTCGACCTTCTTAACCTGGGTCAAGGTGTCACGCCTCGCTTCCCAAAATGCCCGGGAGCGAGGAAGCGACGAAGGTCGGCATGTGCATAAAACAAGGAGGAATTTTTTTTCTTCTTCCTTGTTCGATGCACATTAAGCGTCTGTAGTAATTCCATAGAAGGACATGTCCTTGTCATGCAATCTCATAGAAACAACACACAACATCTTTATTATCCCAATAGATGATAAGTAGTATAGGACTGTGCCTTATAGTACGGCCTACATCGACTCGACAGAAAAGTAAAGTACATCACTCGAAAGTAAATAGCACACTGGCGATAAGGAAAGCACACTGACGGTGAAAAGAGGATGCTGTGGTCGAATCGGAAACTCCTACTTCTCAGCATGTGCGGGCTCAGTAACGTCCTTTGATCCCCGGTCCACGGGATCATCCTCAGTGTAGTACTCTACGTACTCCGTCGGCTCGTAGTCTGACATGTATTTCAGAGAAAACAATGAAATACATGTCAGCGCTAAGCGGCAAGTAATAACCAACAGAAAGTAAAAGTGGCAAACTAATGAACGAACAAGAGAGAACAAACGTCGCTTGACTATCTAATAGTGTAGGCAGGCCTAATAATAAGAAGTCTAACTTAACTTCCAAATCAGCCAGTTAGTCAGGGCTTGAAGGCACATGTCACTTCAATGACCGCAGGACAAGTCCTTTGGTTGACCAACCCCCTTCCCATTCCATTCTAGACACTGATTCGGTCGTAATTTAAGACCGCTTGTTATTACGCCGTTCTGCCACGTTCGAGTAGTCTCGACTTAGTCAGTAGAACAATGGTATCAATACAACAATAGTGGCAAACAAGTTAGTGCATCAGCCTTAAATGCCGCAAGGGCCCAATAGTGTGCTCTGTAAATGTGCTCCGTAAATGCCCGAGGGCCCAATAGTGTTTTCCGTAATGTGCTCCGTAAATGCCCGAGGGCCCAATAGTGTGTGCCGTAATGTGCTCCGTAAATGCCCGAGGGCCCAATAGTGTATGCCGTAATGTGCTTCGTAAATGCCCGAGGGCCCAATAGTGTTTTTCGTAATGTGCTCCGTAAATGTGCTCCGTAAATGCCTGAGGGCCCAATAGTGTTTGCCGTAATGTGCTCCGTAAATGCCCGAGGGCCCAATAGTGTTTTCCGTAATGTGCTCCGTAAATGTGCTCCGTAAATGCCTGAGGGCCCAATAGTGTTTTCCGTAATGTGCTCCGTAAATGCCCGAGGGCCCAATAGTGTGTGCGACAACCATAAACACAAATATATGTGAGTACTTGCGTACAGTAAAACACAGTAGGAGGTGGTTGATACTTGCATACACACGGTAATTACTTGCACAAGCACAGTAGTTACTTGCAACACACATAGATACAGTATTTACTTGCATATATAGATACGGTAGTACTTGGTAAATACTTGCATATATATACTGTAGAAATTCTTGCAGTATTTACTTGCCTGTAGTCGTGACCGGTTGTAATCCGGTTCCTTGGGCGGGTCTCGTACCGCGTCCGGGCATCGGTGTCTTCCCGGGACGTCTACCTACAAACACCACACGCACGCACCCATATTTTATTAATATAATAATCGAAATTACAAAATTCGTACTACGTGCACGTACGCACGTATACGTATACATGTATGAAAAATAAAATACAAAAATAATTCCTAGCTAATTTCTCTTTTCATCCTAACTCTCATTCCCTTCAAAATTTTCCTTTACAAAATTTTCCATACACTTCTCTCATTTCTAATTAAATCCCTTCATGTTCTTCTCCCCCCTCCCCCTTCACAAAAGTGGCCAGCACAAAGTAAAAAACTGTGATTTTTTTTTTCAAACTTTTCTTTTCATCTTTCTCCGTCCTCTTGTAGGATATTCAATGGTGGAAGAGGGGAGACCCAAGCAAGGAGCCAAGGAGGGGAGGTTGGGGAGGGGTGACCGTCGCGGGAGTTGGCCATGGCCATGATGGGTTCATGGGGTTTGTTTCTTGATTTTTGTTGATTTTTAGAGAGAGATAGAGAGGGATTGAAAATGGGTTTGATGGAGGAGATGGAAGAGGATTGTGGGGACTCACCAGAGATGGCCGTATCTTCGCCGGATGTGGCCGGAATTGGCCGGAGTTTCGCCGGAGAAGAGGGTTGCTGGTTGGGGAAGATGGGTTAGAGGAGGGTTTATTTATAGGTTTAGTTTAATACTTTTTAATTAGTTCATTTAAAACTTAGTCAAATTAGTATTTAAAACTTAGTCTAAAGGTTAGATATGATAAGATTAGGTTTAGATTTTTGTCTCCCACGTTTTTTTGATTTCTGATATTATTTCTTTTATTATTTTATTATTTTAATAATATTATTATATTATTATAAAAATAGTATTTTTGAAGTATTCCGGAAAAATTATTTAAAAATACGGGCACGTCCCTAACGATGCTTGGATCACGAATATGTGGTCCGTGTCTCAGGATGAGCTATAGGTAATTCATGAAAAATAAAAAGGTCGGTACGATCATGGTATCGAGTCTGCGGTTCCTAATTGATCCGACTTCGGAATCGCGCGAAACTTGAACCGTTGGTCTATTATGACCTAAAAGTCATGGTGACGGAGTTTGAAGTCATCTGGACTACATTTACATATATCAGTATTTTTCAGCCATAAATTATATTATTTTAATATTATTTTATGATATAATAATACAATCCACTCCTATAATATATATAAATCATAAAAATATCTGAAAATATGGAAAATACTTAGGAAATATATCTTGACGGATACATGCCGTCACATCCTACCCACCTTATAAACATTCCGTCCTCGGAATTTATAAAAAGAGATGAGGATAACGCCTGCGCATCAGTCATGAAACTGTGGTCTAGAGGGTACCTGAGATCACTTGATCAGTGGTCTTTTCTTCAACAACAGTCATAGTAAATGCCTGACGCCTTGGTGGATTTGGCTTGGCATTCTGAAAAGCTTGCTGCTGAGGAGGCAAGGGTTGCTTTTGCTGGGCTGATCCTGAAGCCATCATAGGTTTGGCTGGTTTGATAGTGCAACGAGGGCAATACTTGGTAAGATGGTCACATGCCCCACACACTAGGCACAGGTTCAATAACACGCGACAGTCCCTCTTGGCGTGTCCAACACGGTTGCAGTAGTCGCACACCATAGTGGACCTGGCATCGGCCGGAGATGTTGGCCTTTTGAAATTGGTGGTCTGAGTCGGACCGAAGTTGTTCCTGGTAGGTTCCATCGGGCATTTTCCTGTATTAACTTGAATTTCCCTTTCAAGTTGTGCAACGGTTTCATGAGTTCGTGTAGCTTTCAGAACATCCTCACGGGTAGTCAGCTTCACTGAACTCATCGAGGCTTGAACACGAGGGTTTAGGCCTTAACGAAACTGATAGGCACAGTGTTCTGGATTTTCGACCATGTGTGGAGCGAAGCGACTGAGCATTGAGAACTCTGCCTCATACTCATCCACAGTCCTATTACCTTGTTTCAGATTAGTAAAACGATTTTGGAGTTCTCTCTTGGCCGAGGGAGGAAAATATTGGGTGTTGAACCTTTCTCAGAACATGCCCCAAGAGATAGGCTTAATCTGACGTCATTCTTCACGATCCCACCAGCTTCGAGCATTGTCAGTCAATTGCAGTTTTGCAACTTCGACCCATCCTGCTTGGGAGATGCGAGCAGCGCTCAACTTGTCTTCAGTGGCTAGGGCCCATTCTTCAGCTTCAAGTGCTCCTTCCTTTCCAGAGAAAGTCTTCGGACGAAGCTCCTGGAATTGCTTAACCCCAGGTTCAGCGAATGGTTGTGGTGCTCGTGGTTCCTGCTGAAGCATCTGGTGTTGTATTTCCAACATTTCTCTAATCACTCCAAGGACTGCAGATATCTCGGTGGCACCATCGGCACTATTTCCATTGGCGCCATTTCCGTTGCGGGTGTTTGGTCTTCCTGCCATGCTGCAAAACAATAAACCTGAGTCAATATGTACTCAGTCAGCTTAGGATCGTAAAGATGCGTATATTGTTCTGAGTATTTGCATGACCTGCATGGGCCACCACAGAAACCTGTCACGCCCCGCTTCCCAAAATGCCCGGGAGCGAGGAAGCGACGAAGGTCCGCATGTGCATAAAACAAGGAGGAATTTTTTTCTTCAACCTTGTTCGATGCATATTAAGCATCTGTAGTAATTCCATTAAAGGACAGGTTCTTGTCATGTAATCTCAGAGAAACAACACACAACATCTTTATTAGGGTTATTTAGTACCGACCCCCTGTGTTTTCTCCGAAATTAGCAACACCCCCCTATGGTTTCAATAATTAGTAAGACCCCCTATTGTATCCAATTTGGACTCCCCCGCCTATAGGAAGACCCCCCTAAATAGGGGGAGGGGGGTCCAAAATGGGGTGCCATAGGGGGGTCTTACTAATTATTGAAACCATATGGGGGTGTTGCTAATTTCAGAGAAAACACAGGGGGTCGGTACTAAATAACCCTCTTTATTATCCCAATAGATGATAAGTAGTATAGAACTGTGCCTTATAGTACTGCCTACATCGACTCGACAGAAAAGTAAAGTACATCACTCGAAAGTAAATAGCACACTGGCGATAAGGAAAGCACACTGACGGTGAAAAGAGGATGCTGTGGTCGAATCGGAAACTCCTACTTCTCAGCAGGTGCGGGCTCAGTAACGTCCTTTGATTTCTGGTCCACGGGATCGTCCTCAGTGTAGTACTCCACGTACTCCGTCGGCTCGTAGTCTGACATGCATTTCAGAGAAAACAATGAAATACATGTCAGTGCTAAGCGGCAAGTAATAACCAACAGAAAGTAAAAGTGGCAAAGTAATGAACGAACAAGAGAGAACAAACGTCGCTTGACTATCTAATAGTGTAGGCAGGCCTAATAATAAGAAGTCTAACTTAACTTCCAAATCAGCCAGTCAGTCAGGGCTTGAAGGCACATGTCACTTCTATGACCGCAGGACAAGTCTTTTGGTTGACCAACCCCCTTCCCATTCCTTTCTAGACACTGATTCGGTCGTAATTTAAGACCGCTTGTTATTACGCCGCTCTGCCACGTTCGAGTAGTCTCGACTTAGTCAGTAGAACAATGGTATCAATACAACAATAGTGGCAAACAAGTTAGTGCATCAGCCTTAAATGCCGCAAGGGCCCAATAGTGTGCTCTGTAAATGTGCTCCGTAAATGCCCGAGGGCCCAATAGTGTTTTCCGTAATGTGCTTCGTAAATGCCCGAGGGCCCAATAGTGTGTGCCGTAATGTGCTCCGTAAATGCCCGAGGGCCCAATAGTGTTTTCCGTAATGTGCTCCGTAAATGTGCTCCGTAAATGCCTAAGGGCCCAATAGTGTTTGCCGTAATGTGCTCCGTAAATGCCCGAGGGCCCAATAGTGTTTTCCGTAATGTGCTCCGTAAATGTGCTCCGTAAATGCCTGAGGGCCCAATAGTGTTTTCCGTAATGTGCTCCGTAAATGCCCGAGGGCCCAATAGTGTGTGCGACAACCATAAATACAAATACATGTGAGTACTTGCGTACAGTAAAACACAGTAGGAGGTGGTTAATACTTGCATACACACGGTAATTACTTGCACCAGCACAGTAGTTACTTGCAACACACATAAATTTAGTATTTACTTGCATATATAGATACAGTAGTACTTGGTAAATACTTGCATATATATACTGTAGAAATACTTGCAGTATTTACTTGCCTGTAGTCGTGACCGGTTGTAATCCGGTTCCTTGGGCGGGTCTCGTACCGCATCCGGGCATCGGTGTCTTCCCGGGACGTCTACCTACAAACACCACACGCACGCACCCATATTTTATTAATATAATAATCGAAATTACAAAATTCGTACTATGTGCACGTACGCACGTATACGTATACATGTATGAAAAATAAAATACAAAAATAATTCCTTGCTAATTTCTCTTTTCATCCTAACTCTCATTCCCTTCAAAATTTTCCTTTACAAAATTTTCCATACACATCTCTCATTTCTAATTAAATCCCTTCATGTTCTTCTCCCCCCTCCCCCTTCACAAAAGTGGCCAGCACAAAGAAAAAAAATGTGATTTTTTTTTCAAACTTTTCTTTTCATCTTTTTCCTTCCTCTTCTTTGTTCCTCTTGTAGGTGATTCAATGGTGGAAGAGGGGAGACCCAAGCAAGTAGCCAAGGAGGGGAGGTTGGGGAGGGGTGACCGTCGCGGGAGTTGGCCGGAGTTGACCGGAGTTGGCCATGGCCATGATGGGTTCATGGGGTTTGTTTCTTGATTTTTGTTGATTTTTAGAGAGAGATAGAGAGGGATTGAAAATGGGTTTGATGGAGGAGATGGAAGAGGATGGTGGGGGCTCACCAGAGATGGACGTATCTTCGTCGGAGGTGGCCGGAATTGGCCGGAGCTTCACCGGAGAAGAGGGTTGCTGGTTGGGGGAGATGGGTTAGAGGAGGGTTTATTTATAGGTTTAGTTTAATACTTTTTAATTAGTTCATTTAAAACTTAGTCAAATTAGTATTTAAAACTTAGTCTAAAGGTTAGATATGATAAGATTAGGTTTAGATTTTTGTCTCCCACGTTTTTTTGATTTCTGGTATTATTTCTTTTATTATTTTATTATTTAATAATATTATTATATTATTATAAAAATAGTTTTTTTTTTTGAAGTATTCCAGAAAATTATTTAAAAATACGGGCACGTCCCTGACGATGCGTGATCACGAATATGTGGTCCGTGTCTCAGGATGAGCTATAGGTAATTCATGAAAAATAAAAAGGTCGATACGATCATCGGTATCGAGTCTGCGGTTCCTAATTGATCCGACTTCGGAATCGCGCGAAACTTGAACCGATAGTCTATTATGACCTAAAAGTCATGGTGACGGAGTTTGAAGTCGTCTGGACTACATTTACATATATCAGTATTTTTCAGCCATAAATAATATTATTTTAATATTATTTTATTATATAATAATACAATCCACTCCTATAATATTTATAAATCATAAAAATATCTGAAAATATGGAAAATACTTAGGAAATATATCTTGACGGATACAGGCCATCACACAAGGGGTACACCTCTTTCCTCTACTACGGTTGAATTGGCTGGGGATCCTCGTGGATTACCAGAGGTGGAGCCTCGGTAACCCCGACCACATGTCCCTCCAGATGACCCACAGGAGGGGAGGTCATTTTTTCCTCGGCCTCCTTGATAGAAGCTTCGAGCGCCACCTGCTTTCCAGGTTATACTAGATACTCCATTGCAGTTATGCCTGTAAAGACGAGGCGAAATTCAAGAAGTAGACAAACGAGGAAGAGATGAATAAGAGAATCCAACTTTTGTCCTTACTGTCCTGAGCAATATCGGGTCAGACAAAAGTAATTTCGTCGACTTCTTTCCCTCGGGCAACTTCTTCAAAGTATCAGCAACCTCTTGTTCTTCCTTAGAGAGAGCTTTGTCTTGGTTCATTTCAAGACCAGGACTCTGCCACTGAGTGCCAAAACGCACCTCGCGGTGAAATACCACAAACAAAAATTGGTCTTTCCATTCTGGGTTGGTGAAAGGGATGTCGAAAAACAACTTCTACATCGTCAAGCGGTTATCAAGTATTAACCCGGAGACTTGAGTGGGGGCACTATAAAGAAGAAATTGAACAGACCTATGGATGGTTCAATTCCATTCATCACGCATAATACGATAGAGCTAATCAAGAGGCCCACCGCATTTGGCATCAGCTGACAAAGGGAAAGACCCAAAGACTCTAGTACACACAGCATGAATGGGTTCATGGGGAATCGAAGTCCCAGTTGAAAAGCCCTGATATAAACTCCAACTTCGCAATCACCAGGGAGATGAACACTCTCATCTGCCCGAGACAGCCGGATCTGGTAATCGTTTCTTACATATTTTATCTGATACTCAAGAATCTGATCAGCCCCCACTTGAGAGGCTTGATCAGAGATCAGGTCAGGAACAACGTCGCCTCCCTTACCTTTCTTGGCGACGGAGGCCCAAGCTCCAGCGGAAGCATAATGAGAGGAGGAAGCCATTGTCGAAAAGTCGAAACTTGGTTCGAAAGCGCCTGAGATGAAGAAGATTTTTTCTCTCTCTCTCTCCTGAACCGCGTTATCAAGGTAAATATATACCTAATGGCCTGAATCGTTCTCATTGTATTTGTACACGTGTCAATGATCCAAGCATCCCCGCATATTGGATTTCAAACCAATGCAATGTACAGATCAGAAGGGGAGGGTTTTGGCGCTTAAAACTCTCTTGCCTCGACTGCCATGCCCCATTAATAAGACATCACGTCACTCGACCCCAATAGGCACATTTTTTGTGCTCGAATGACGTGGGCCATTGTTGAATCCTTGGGGTGGCATTCGAAGAAAAGATTTATATTATTTCCAACGAGCCCACCAAGATATTCTCTGAGCCCACAAAGCCTTCAGAGCCCATTATGGTAGCCAAGCATAGACCCAGTCAACACCCACATGTCATTTGCCCGTTGAGCTTCTGTAGCTCAAGGAGGTAATCAATAATGGCTCATAAGAGGCGGGAGGCATGTGCGACAGTTATCCCTATTGATGAGGTAGGATCACGTCATCATAATTGGTGACCGTTAGCTCTTCCAACATCATTGCAAAGACTAAGAAGTCTATAAATACAAAGAAAACAAACAAAAGAGGGGATTCCCAAGGTACGAATGTACTAAGACTCTAAAAGTTTATTCTACTTTTCACTCTATATTTCTTCATCCAAACAACTAGCAGTGACTGACTCGAGGTGAACCTCTGTGGGTCGATCTTGACAGCCCCCGAGTCTTTCCTTAAGTTCCCATTCTAACTTAAGCATCGGAGGGGATTTGGGTCGGAACCCAGATCCAACCCCCCCCCCCCCCCCCCCCCCCTGACGTTCATTTGTGGTGCATGAGATCAAGGCACGACCTAGCTGAAGGGTCATACGACTGCTCCCGCCATCAGTTGCTCGAGCATCTTCCTAGCCATAGGGTCGTTCGACCATCATATTCATTTTCGAGGTCGAGCGAGCTTCTGCACTGCATCCTTGTTCCTACCACCATCGACATTGGTTCCACTAACCGAAGGTCCCACTCTACCAGCTGACGAGGCATCACCTCGATAGAGAAGTCCACGTCAGCCCTGATACTGTTATTATCAATTTTGGCTTTAACACCAATGATGAGAATTTGTCATCCCTAAAGGAGATTTATCACTACTTATCAATCTCCTTGGATATGTGTAGCAGAATAATCGATTGCCAAAGTTTCTCTACACCGGTTGTTGTAGATGATTACACGATGGAAAATACTAGTTCTCAAAACCTAAATCTCTCTCTTTTGATGCACTCTTATGTGGAAGATGAAGGCTTTTTGGTAGTTATTCTCTACAAATAACTTCATCATTCTCTTAAGATGAGAGGCTATTTATCGACTTCCCACAGGTTGGGAATTTAAATTCAGATCATAACTACTTTTTGTTGTTATTATAACCACCCAAAACTACTTTATATACATATTTGTGTCATTTCCTAAGTCTCATACTCAAGTATTCCATTAATGGGTGTATTTGCTAAGTTATCACTCACTTATGAGTGAAACAACCTGATCATTAGCCATCATATACCAACAAAACTGAAGAAGAAGAGATGGTAATTCTGGTGGTGAACAAGTGTTTGTGTTCCTCTTGTGTTCCAAATCCGATCCAAAGCACAGTAATTTCTACTCCTTTCGATTTTTCTTCTGCTACGTATTCATCGTCTCTTGAATTCTACACACACATTCAAGTTTTGGTCCATTTCCGTGTTCATCGCTCATTAATCTTGTTGCAAGGAGAAAGATGCTCTCAAAATGTTTTTAAAAAAAAGATAAAAATAAAACGAAAGAACCAAAAGGAGAAAATGTCACCATCCAGTGTGAACAAATGTGTATCAAGGAAATTAAGAGAAAGCACAAGGTTGAAAAACAACACAAAGAGCTGCAAGAAGGGCACATGCAACATACATAAACTGACAATGCTTATACCCTCTTCTAAGTAACATTAAAATCGCCGGAGTACAACTCCAAAAAGAGTATTGATAATGGTGAGAAACGTAATAAGAATACTAAGCCCAATTGCGATGACAGACCACTTGTCCCTGCAGCAGCGTTTGAAATCAACCCACCACAAATTTCTCTCTCGGTACTCGGCGACAGCCGCGAAGACGTGTACCAGATAAAAACGATCGACTGCAGTGTGCGCTCCAGTACACAGGCATCTAAAGAACTGGGTCAGGTCATGTTTGCCAGTCATGCAGTTGATCAGAATGCCATTGAGGTGAAGCAGCCGAACATCCTCATCAGTGTGGATGATGCAGGCCATGAAAGCTGCATAGACCGTAACATCTAACCCCGCGTCGGGATGGCACTGCTCGAACGCAATGAGGTTGCAGAACAAACTCATGCTGGTATCATAGAGCGCAAGCGGCGGTATCTCCATCACAGCTCTTCTTGTGAACCTTCTTCGCCTCACATTGACATCCAAGAAGCTTCGTGTGCCGTCCCTTTTGTCGAAAGCCATCCCGTACTCCCTGAGCTCGGTCGCGCTGGGGATCCTCCACACGGGATCAGTTGAATCGAGGGAACATGTTTCGAAAACCAAGGACAAGTGAACCAGATCAAGCAAATGGGAGACCGGCACGTCAGGTGTTATCTGAATTCTTCTGTTCATTGGGAGATCGATGTCTCGCAGAAAACTTAATGCCTTGTCGACGAGGTCGATCGGGCCAGCACTTTCTGTTCTAAGCATGGCGTGCAGTTTTTTGATGACGAAGAAAGGGATCTGATTCTCTAGCAGCAGCAAGTCGCGCTTCACCGGCCGGTGCCTGATTTGGATCCCGCCGAGGTCGTAGTAGCTCTGCTTGCCTTTAAGGATGAAGTAGAGGATGAAGCAACCGTCCAGCATCATCAACTGCGCCAGCTCGTGGGCTGTCAGCGTGATCTCGTAGGCGTAGTAGCTCTTGATCGTGTCCGCGTCCTTCTCGAGCTCCTCCATGCACCCGAGCAGGATCTGGGTGCGGGCGGGCTCATCGACATCGGTGTGTAGGGATTTGAAGTAATTGATTGCGTGGCACTTGAAGTCTTGCATGTCTTTGTAGGAATCGGGGGTGGCGTCCTTGTTGTGATGGCAGGGGCCGATGGTGACGGCCTCGGGGGTGTATGCGCTCTTGTGATCTGCGCCCCGCATGCTCTGTGGGACTTTGTAGATGGAGCAGTTGTCTCTCCGTTCGCGCTGATTGACAGTGCGGAGGAGCTCCTCCAGTGACGGTGCGTCTATCTTCAGGTCGCGATCCAGTCTTTTCCCGGCTGCAACCGCAGGCGCCCCCGATCGTTGACCATCGCTTGTGCCCATTCCCGAAAGTTTTCTGCTCTCTTCAACAAAACAATAACTGAGAGCGCGAGGAGCACTACTGGCGATGCGATGCCTTGAATATACACACACATCCCCAAACTCGCCCATGATCCATGGTGTCTTTTAATTGCTATGGCAAAAACTTGTAAATAAATGGTACGTGTATGCAGCAAATGGGTATGTGCATCTATCAACTCCCTTTCTCCTGGGTCGTTTGGCATTCATATATATATAATACTCTATAGTTAATCTTCTTCTATGTACTATTTGATTCAATAGAAAATTAATCATAACTGTCTTCGCCTATGATTCGTCTACTTGCATGTTCAATAATACAAATAGATAGAGTTTTTTAAGATGGTAATCACATGGCACAATTATTGCCCACAGTCAGGACTTTCTGTTTAAACGAGAAAAAATAAAATATTGATAAAACGGTGACCTGCTGTTGCATGTAGTCGACTGAATGCCATTAAAGAAGTTGATTCAATTTTTGTAAACACAATACTGATGAGTGGGGTGTCTTTCCTAATTTTATGTAAAAGCAATAGTAAAATTAATATTATTTCTAGTTAAAAGAAAACAGCGCATTACCGATTTATTATGAGTGACTCAACTTTTGAGTTGCTATAGGGGCTGTTTCTTTCGTAAACTTTGGACTTGAAAGTGGGCTTGGCCCACTATTCACGGGTCCTGTCTTGCACTGTTGGGCATTTCTTAACCCAAAATCCTCTCGCGTGTTCCTTTCGCCCTCGAGAAAGCGAGGCGATCTCGCTCCGCCGTGGCAGCCAAGATCCGCTCTGCACAATCCGAGCTTTTGGCTGCGATTGTGGGCAGAATCCAGCGACGTGGGCCCCCTTCGCGCTTGTGATCACCTCTCTCGCCTCGTCTGTTGGCTTCGCGCTCAAACCCTAGGTCGCGATGAAACCCGAGTTCTCTGCTGAAGGTGGATCTGTTCCGATCCAGGGTTATGAGGTAAAAGCTTCAATTTTTACGGTGAAGGTCTAGATCTAAGATGTTTTCAGATTTTTTTTTTCATCCGATGACAGCTGCTGAAGATCAATTTTTTTTTTGCATGGAAGCTTCAAAACGTGGTTGCCGATGGTGAATCCTACATTGGATATGCCTCGGGGGTGCCACTGAGAACGGTGAAGGCAACGCGGGGTTTGGGGTCTGCCGTTGAAGAGGGTTTGTGCAATTATACTTGCTGTCTTTGCAAGATCAGGTATAATTTGATGCCTTCTGTGCTACTGCTCTGCATCTTTTGCAAAAAAAATTGCTGGAATGTGGATTGCATGTGCTACTGCCCTACTTGGTTGGTTTGATGCCTTCTGTGCATGATTTTGGAAACAACGGGCGATGCAGTTCATTGTTCTGGTTTAATTTTTGGTTTTCATAATCCCCAATGATGAATAAATTGATGCTTGGCATGCTTGACCCAATTGTTTGGTTGAAGGCTGGAGGGTTCCATCATTTGTAGGAAGGATAGGGACACTGTGGGGTTTAAATGATGGAGCAACTGCCTAATACCATTGTAATTGACGGAGAAAAATCATTTTTAAACCTGAGGGGTATATAATATTTTACTACAATTACTTTTCCCAGTAACCGGATTTCTGTTTTCATAAGCATCTACTTCTGTCCCGTACCATGGCAATGAATGAAGGCCAAGTACTGGAGGCAACAGATATCATAATCCCAGTGCATATCCATCTTTTTTTACATAATTTGGGGTTAGAAATGCCAAGCCATATTACTAAAGAAACAGCCCCTTACAATTTGGGTTGAATGAAACAAACGAGAGGAATTTGGGGTAAGAAAAGCCTAACAGTGTGAGCTTGCATGTCAGTTTATCCTAGAGACAATTCATATCTAAATTATTAAAATGTGATGATATGAAAGAATGTGGGAAAAATGAGGCCCTTTGTTATAGTAAAGCCCGATGATGAAAAGGTGATATGATAGCGATGACGCATTGTTACCCCAAAGATTGCTCTGGATGGCATGCATGTTGGCTCAAATTATTCCCCAATTGTTTTTTATTTTATGTTGGTAATAAGTAGTGAGGTGAGATGTTGAATGATAGGGATGAGTGCACCAAAGTTATATGATTCCAGGGCTACATTAAGGTTCGGACACAAATGAAAAGATAGTCTGTGATTTTCCAAAAAAAGGGAAAAAATAATTGGGGAATGTATTTGGATCAACAATGGAATTGCAACCAGTGTTTAACATGAATTAAACTAATTTCTGAGGGCTAAAGCATTCATTCTAGCATAAAGAAATGTTAAACAGTGCAAGATTGGACCTGTGAATATTGGGCCAAGCCCACTTTCCAAACCAAAGTTTATGAAAGAAACAAGGAACATGCTGTATATGTTTTATATTTTTTTATTTTCACATCTTATGGTTATTACGGGGAAAAAATGTTACTTTCTGTTAGTTTGCATCAGTATCCACTGCACTACTCCATGTTCAAATCATATGTAATTAATCACTTATACGGTAAGATATGTTTGATGCAATTAAGGTGGCCATGGATAGAGAAGGAGACAGTCTGGGGATTGATACATGTACCGCTGCCGCGTCTGCTATTATGTTTGTCATCTTAGCTTTACAACTCTACCACGTTGATAGGGCCAACCCTATACCTAGAGAGCCATCAGCTATGCGGGATCTGCATAGGAAAGCCCACATGAGGAGAATTTTGCATGGGTCTGATAGTAGTTGTTTAAGCTACTTACGAATGCGCGTACATGCATTCATGAATCTTGCATCATTAATGCGAAATAGTGGGCTTCTCAATGACACTATACATGTCTCCGCAGAGGAGCAGGTGGCCATGTTCCTTCACATTGTAGGGCACAAGTCAAAGAATAGAGTAATGCAAGTGGATTTTATCAGGGGAGGGGGGGACAGTTAGCCGATACTTTAACAAAGTTATGGCTGGAGTGTGTTCACTACGGGATATGTACATGAAGCAAGCTCCTAATGAGACGCCACCAGAGATAGTTAGTAATCAGAATTGGTTTCCTTATTTTAAGGTATGTGTGAAAGTAGTTATATGTGACAGTATATTAATAATTTTTGGTTATGGTGATATAACAATCCTCATTATTGCTGACATTATAGGATTACATTGGTATCATTGATGGGACGCATATAGATGCCATGCTCCCAGTCAAGGTTGTACCCCGCTTTAGAGGGCGTAAATGGGTGACGCAAAATGTGCTAGCAGCAGTTACACCAAATAAAAGATTCACGTACGTACTGGCCGGGTGGGAAGAATCATCGAACGATTTTACGGTCCTAAAGGATGCCTTGTCTATACCTCCCCCCATGGGGCTTCGAGTTTATGAAGGTATTAGGCATACTATTACACATTTAATTTATATACGGCCATACGATAACGTTGGATCATAAATTGGTTTGTTATTTTTGAATGCAGGTAAATATTACCTTTGCAATGCTGGGTATACGACTATGCCAGGTTTCATATCGCCATATAGGGGAGTTAGATACCATCTCAAGGACCATACTGATCGCGTCCCTCGTAATCACAGAGAGCTCTTCAACCTGCGCCATTCTTCCTTAAGAACAAAGATTGAGTCGACATTTGGTATACTCAAGAACAAGTTCAAAATTTTGACTTCAAAGCCGCACTACCCCTTCAGAAGTCAGGTTGATACCGTCCTTGCTTGCACCGTACTTCATAACTACGTCCAAATAGCAGATCCTCATGACCCGCAGCTTAATGAAGAAGATGTTGATGAGGGTGATGACGATGGGGATGACATTGATGATCATGGTGACGCCGTTATGGATCTTTCCCAGCAATTGCGTGTTCGTGAACAAACCGAATAAAGGGATGAATGGAAAATGCGCAGGGATCATATAGCTTGGGAAATGTGGGTGGACTACTGTAACATACATAATAATGGGAACACGGGGGAGCAGGGCCTATGAGCTTCTCCGTTATATACCATTTATGATGATCCTATTTCGTATGACTAGAGTGTGTCTCATTATGTAACATATGATGATTATGACATTTGTTGTATCATGGGTTAGTTGGTTGAAGATAATTTCCTTACTATAGCATGGTTATTAACTTAATTATGTTACATATGATGATTATGACATTTGATGCATCATGTGTTGGTTGGTTGAAGATAATTTCCCTACTATATCATGGTTATTAACTTATAATACATGTGGCAGGTATGGAAGGGTCATCAAATTCGGGTCAAGGCAGCGACCCAATGCGGGAGGGTAGTGCTCCATTGCCACAATACTATGATCCTGCATATATTCCTCAGTGGGGAGAGGTCGATCCACGTCTAGATCCACGTCTGGGCCGCCCTATTCCGAGGAGGTTGAATCCTGCACAATTTCCAGCTCCTACCTACCCAGGAGTTCCCCAACATGTGCCATATCCTCAATATCACCCGTTTGGCATTCAACTGCCCATGCCAATGTCGATTTCCCCTCAGGCTGTGTAACGACTGGTTTCCTTGTATTTGGATTTATTATAATATAATATATGTTTTGGTGGATTTTCTCCTTTTGTGTGATTTCCGTCTCCGTAGCTTTCGTTTTCGATCGTTTCGTCGTGTTTTCTCGTTTCTTTCTTAGGATCGTCGATTTCGAAGTATGTCATTCGTGACGGGCTTCATAGCGGTCATTCAACTGGGGGTCTGCCTGATCAGCAACTGCAGTTGTAAGACGTAAACTCTGGGGTGGGGTAGTGTTTAGTGCCGATCGGTGTGAATGTTGTACCATTCAGCTGAAGGGCGTAAACATCTACAAAACAACGTGAAACGTGAATAGTGAATTGATTGAGATTGTTAGTAGCTTGGCTACTCTTGTCTTGTCCCGATACTTGTTCTCTTGTACTTACTGTTCACCATGACTTTAATTGTGCACTCATGTTATAACTGCCATGTCATGCATACTAAAACTGCTAGGTTGCTAGTTGCCTTACTTTCAGTTTCCTTGCCCAAGTCTTTTAGACTTGATGACATGTGCCCCTTTACTCTTTTGGGTGACACATGTTAGATCCTGAGCCTGCGTACCTTGTTGAGGACGAGGTGTTTGCTGACGCCGAGCCCGAGCTTGTGTTTGACGGGGAGTACGTGGACACTGGGGACCAGTCCTAGTGTCTTCGTTGTGTTTTCTTTTTGTTTAGACTGTTGTTTTGTTGTCTGTGCGTAGCACCTATACTTTGTAATGTTGTTGCTTTTGTTGGCCTTGTTCTAGGCCTTTAGACTCTTTCTTTTACCCTGGTGGCTTTTCTGGATGTTGGACTTATTTTCATGTTGGACAATTGATGAGATATGAGAATTTTATTTCTGTCTCTCCTTTTATTATTATTGTTGCTCCGTTTGTGGTTACAGGGACCTGCTTATGTTTTAGTGACGCTTATCGGGTTTGGGGCTTCACAGCTCCACTCTCGTGCGGACCTTTTCACGTCTCGCCTCCATTTTAGGGAAGCGGGTCGTGACAGGTTTTGTTGGTGGCCCATGCAGATCCTTCTGTAACTGCGATTATCAGAATAGCGATAATAATAATAGAATGTCCAATAAACTAAGTTCGACGTCCGATGTCATAAGCTATGAGTCTAATCTGATTCGTTTTCTGTGTCACTAGATGCAGGAAGACGATTCACCCGTGGTGGGGGTAGTGGTGCGCTCCCTCATGATGAGGAGCCTGAGCGGGAACCCACCAACGGTGAGATGATGCGGATGTTGCTCCAGATGATGCAAGTGTAGCAGGGCGTGCTCCTGTAAGTCCAGAATGCTCCACTTGGTCGAGCTGCCCGGGCTCTTCCGGATGCCCCTCGCTCTGAGCCAGGAGCGAAGCAATTTCGGGAGCTGGGTCCCGCGTATTTTGATGGGTCTGAGGGTCCTCTGGCTGCCGATGAGTGGATTCGGAACATCGAGGACAATCTGAAGATGGCCAAGATCACCCCGGCTGGATGGGTTGATTTGGCGAAGAGACAACTCAAGGATAATGCTCGGAACTGGTGGGATGCGGAAGAGAAGATGTTGGTGGAGCCGATAGCTTGGGCTACCTTTAAGTCCAGGTTTGATGAGGAATTCTTTCCGAAGGCTGCGAAGAAGGAGATGCTGCAGCGCTTCATTGATCTGAAGCAAGGGAACTTGACGGTGGATCTGTACCACCAAGAGTTCACTAGGCTGAGTCGGTTCGCACTGAAGATGGTGCAGGATGCTGATGAGAGGGCTCAGAGGTTCCTGCAGGGACTTGCTTTGGAGCTCCAGAGTTTTGTGTCTTCCTCCGATCTGGACTCTTATCAGAAGGTTCTGGTCGCTGCTAGGAGGCAGGAGCTGAACTTGAGTCAGAGGAGGGGGTCTGTTGTTGGTGCTGGGAAGAGGCCTATGGAGCAGGCTAGAGCGGTGGTTAGGCCTGGTTTCAAGCCTAATCAGCCAGCTCAGTTTAAGAGTCCAGGAGGGCCTATTCTGAAGACTTGCCATTTCTACGGCAAACCTGGCCACATCAAGGATCAGTGTCGGAAGTTTTTGGGCCAGTGTCTGGTTTGTGGTGATGTTTCCCATGTCGCGAAGGATTGTCGGCATGCGGGTCCGCTGCGGAGGGCACCTGTTGCAGCTCAGCCGTTGCAGCAGCGAGCGCCTGTTCCTGCTGGACGTGGAGCAGCTCTTGTTCCGCAGGGGCAGGCTTTTCGGCAGGCTGTTCCACCAAGGAGGCAGGCTTTTCTGATGACCGCTGTGGAGAGCGAGGCTGTGGATGAGGTTATCGCAGGTAATCCTCAATCTAGCTATTACTTTCCTAGCTGGTTTTGATTGATTAGATTGTGTTGTTTGCTTGAACATGATTGTTTGCTAGACTAGGGTTTGATTGTAAATTGCTTGTTAGGTGTGGTTTTGGTGTGCACATTTCCTGCACGAGTCCTCTTTGACTCTGGTGCATCGATGTGCATTATATCTCGGAGCTTCGTGGAGAGGCATTCCTTGTCGACGTCCCCTCTTCTCAAGAGTTGGAATATCGTTACAGGGAATGGCGTGGTCTCGGTGCATCGTGGTTGCAATTCTTGCTCATTGGTGGTCTGTGGACATGAGCTTTTCGCTGATTTCATTGTCCACGACATCATCAACTATGATGCAGTTCTTGGGATGGACTGGCTTGCGAGCTTCTATGCTACGATTGACTGCAGGAGGAAGAAGGTGGTGTTCGAGATTCCCGGACATCCAGTATTTGAGTTCAGTCGTGGTAGCAGTTCGCTTGGTCCTGTCAGATTTCGGGCCAGGCCGGTGTAGGTTGTGGCTATGCAGATGGAGTTGGAGTGGCCAGCTGTGGTGCGAGATTTTGGCGACGTCTTCCCCGAGGAGATGTCTGGTTTGCCACCTGATCGAGCTTTAGAATTCTCTATCGATCTTGTTCCAGGTGAGCAGCCGATTTCGAAGGCGCCGTATCGTATGGCACCCGCTGAATTGGAAGAGTTGCGGAAGCAGTTGGATGAGCTTTTGCAGAAGGGTTATATTAATCCTAGTGTGTCTCCGTGGGGAGCACCGGTGCTGCTGATGAAGAAGAAGGATGGTTCGTGTCGCATGTACGTGGACTATCGAGAGTTGAATGCGGTGACCATTAAGAATAAATACTCGTTGCCTCGCATTGATGATATTTTTGATCAGCTTGGAGGTTCGAGGGTATTCTCTAAATTGGATTTGAGGAGTGGTTACCATCAGTTTAAGGTGAAGAAGGATGATGTTCCGAAGACATCGTTCAGGACGAAGTATGGACACTATGAGTTTATGGTTATGCCTTTCGGCGTAACTAACGCGCCCGCAGTTTTCATGAATCTGATGAACCTGATTTTCTACGACTTTTTGGATAAGTTCATCGTTATCTTTATTGACGACATTCTGATCTATTCGAAGTCGGAGGAAGAGCATGCCTCGCACTTGAGGACGGTGTTGGAGATCTTGAGGAAGCATCGTTTGTATGCTAAGTTTTCGAAGTGCGAGTTTTGGCTGGATCGAGTTGCTTTCCTCGGGCATGTGGTGACTGGAGATGGTATTTCAGTGGATCCCGAGAAGATTAGGGCCATCAGAGAGTGGCCTGTTCCGTCGTCTGCGTCTGAGATTCGGAGTTTCCTTGGACTTGCTGGTTACTATCGGCGATTCATTAAGGACTTTTCCCGTATTGCTGAGCCGATGACCAGGTTGACGCGGAAGGATGTTGCTTTTGTTTGTCGGGTGATTGTGAGAATGCTTTTGGTATTCTGAAGGAGAGGTTGACGACGGCCCCTATTCTTGTTGTGCCTGATCGCAGCGGTGGATTTGAGATCTTTTGCGATGCTTCTGGCAAGGGTCTCGGTTGTGTGTTGCATCAGCATGGGCATGTTGTGGCGTATGCGTCTCGTCAGCTTAAGGTTCATGAGAAGAATTACCCGACGCATGATTTAGAGTTGGCTGCCGTTGTGTTTGCTCTTAAGATTTGGAGGCACTTCCTGCTGAGTGAGAAAGTGAAGATTTTCACCGATCACAAAAGCTTGAAGTATATTTTTACTCAGAAGGAGCTCAACATGCGACAGCGTCGATGGTTGGAGCTTATGGCGGATTATGAGATTGATTTGCAGTTTCACCCTGGCAAGGTGAATGTGGTTCCGGATGCGCTGAGTAGGCTTCCAGCGGTGATGATTTTGACCTCGCAGTGGAGATTGCAGCAGGATTTTTGCGAGTCTGGTGTTGAGATTGTCCTTTCTGGGGAGGCTTCTTCGTTGATGTACATGCAGGTACAGTCGACGATCGTGGATCGGATTAAGGCTGGCCAGGCTGAGGATCCGAAGCTGGTGAAGATTCGGGAGCAGGTGGAAGCCGGTCTGCGGACTGACTTTTTGATTCATGAGGATGGCTCGCTGAGGTTTGGAGCCAGGTTGTGTGTGCCAGCTGGTGATGTCAGAGAGGAGCTGATGGTGGAGGCACACAGTTCACCGTATTCTGTGCATCCTGGTGGCACCAAGATGTACCAGGATCTTCGTCTGAATTATTGGTGGCATGGCATGAAGAGGAGTGTGGCTCGGAGTGTAGCCAAGTGCTTGGTTTGCCAGCAAGTGAAGGCGGAGCATCAGCGTACGGTCGGGTTGCTACAACCGCTTCCGATTCCGGAGTGGAAGTGGCAGCACATCACTCTGGATTTCATGACTGGACTACCTCGGAGTCCGAAGCAGAATGACGCTATTTGGGTGATCGTAGATCGATTGACCAAATCTGCGCACTTTATTCCATTCCGAGTGGGACAGTCCACTGAGGCGCTAGCGAGGAGATATATGGAGGTAAAATTCTTTTACTCTCCGTTTTATTTCCTTTTCCTAGTTTGGATAGTGATGTAACTTGAATCGTGCAGGAGGTTGTGCGACTTCACGGAGTCCCCGTGAGTATCGTGTCGGACAGAGACACGAGGTTCACATCTCAGTTCTGGCAGAGTTTGCAGAAGAGCTTGGGTACGCGTCTGAGTTTCAGCACGGCGTACCATCCGCATACGGATGGCCAGTCCAAGAGGACGATTCAGATCTTGGAGGACATGCTGAGGGCGTGCATGTTGGATTTCAAGGGTTCGTGGGAGGACCATCTGCATTTGGTGGAGTTCTCTTACAACAACAGCTTCCAGGCGAGTATTGGCATGGCGCCTTTCGCCGCTCTTTATGGGAGGAAATGTCGATCGCCATTGAGTTGGGATGACGTTGGTGATCGGGAGTTGTTGGGACCAGAGATGATCGTGGAGGCCGTGGATATTGTCAGGAACATTCGGGAGAGGTTGAGAATTGCTCGGGACCGTTTTAAGCATTGGGCGGATGCTAAACGTCGTCCTTTGGAGTTTCAGCCGGGCGACCATGTGTTCTTGAAGATTTCCCCGAATCGAGGTGTGATTCGTTTTGGGAAGCGAGGGAAGTTGAGCCCGTGATACATTGGACCATTTGACATTTTGGAGAGGGTTGGCGAGGTAGCTTATCGCTTGGCCTTGCCGCCATCTTTGGAAGGAGTTCACAATGTTTTCCATGTGTCGCAGCTTCGTCGATACATTAGCGATCCATCTCATGCTGTGGATTTTTTGGAGATTACCGTTCGCCCCGATATGACGTATGACCAGCATCCAGTGCAGATTCTGGACAGGCGTCAGAAATCGCTTCGGAACAAGATTGTCAATCTTGTGAGGGTGATGTGGCGACACGGCTCACCTGGAGAGTCTACTTGGGAGAATGAGGATGAGATGCGGGAGCGTTTCCCACTTTTGTTTCCGGACACGTGAGTGTTTGAAAAATAATAAGAAGCCAATAAAAATGATAAAATCCATATTTTGTGCCAAGAATGAGAATAAACCCTAAAATTGATGTGAAATGAAAATATACCCAAAAGAGCACGATTAAGTGTAGTCTTTAGCACAAAATGGGTGTAGTTATGGGGTATAAATATACACTTTTCACTCCGAATCACACCCCCCAACTAGATTTTTGCTAGTCCCTAGCAAAATATGCGATAAATTCGGATTAAATGGAAACATGCACCAACTTCACGATATCTTCATGGCACGCCCCAAATTATATTTCCAAATGATTTCAAAGCCAATATACCCAATGTATGAAAGCAAACAACAAATGATACTCTCCTCGATCCAATTCAACGAAAAGTAAGGTAATAAGCACCGTATCACACGTATCGGGAAACATCACAATGTCATGGTTTCTAACTTTCATGGAAAAGGCCAAAACAAAAGAAATTTCTCTAAGTTGTGGGAGATGAGATTGCATCACTCATGTTGCTTATTCTTTCATTTTTTTTCTTTTTCTTTTCTTTTTCTTTTTTTTTGTATGTTTTTGGATTTTACATGTTTATGTTTTGCATTCACACGATAACGCCATAAATGCAAACACGCCCACAATTGCATACACGCGATGACGCTATATATGCAAATGGATGGAATGATCTCCTAAATCTCATTTTTGGTGTCCTCCCCAATATTTTGTGGGGCACCGGCTACTCAATTTGATTAGAAAGAAACATTCACTTATATTAACTTTCTTTTTCATTCTCCAACATGAATTATCAACTCATCCACCCACTTCTAAGAAGAAAACAAAGCATAAACAATTGGCCAAATCCAATCCAATTAGAAACTACACCATTCATCCCAATTCATGCAATTACTTACACCAAACTATACCCAAATTATTTCAAAGAGATATCACGACGTATAAAGTAGTTTCATACATGGCATATTAGCATTTGACTCCAAATGGGAAAAGAAATGAAAACGTATCAATCCAACATCAAGAAATCGATACCAAAATGATAATCCGAAAATAGCATGGCATGAAAGCATGTAGGGACTACATAAAGCAAGCGGCATATGGACAAGGAGGCCAAAATATGATATGAAATGAAATTCATGGAATGAGGAGAAACATGGAGGGATCTCAAAAAAAAATTTTACGATAACAAACCTAAAGATTCTAACACTCTCCCCCCAACTTAAAATAAGCATTGTCCTCAATGATGGAAGAGTATTATATCTTGGCAAAAGATCCTAGAAAAGAAAAAAAGCATACGAAAGCAAACAAAATAAAAATTTTATTTATTTACACTATTGGAAAGAACACACCTTAGCAAAAGGCGGATCTCGGATGTATAACTGTGGTGGCAACTGCTCGATCATATCCTTTTGCTCCTCCGCCAGCTGCTTTGGAGCTAGGCCTCCACCGGCCTCCTTGGATTCCAGCAATGCAACTCCAAGCATCTCCTTTGGATAATATGGATCATGTGGGAGACGAGCTGCATCAATCCAAGCCATGTCCTCATGCCCTGCAAAAGCATTCCAAAACGGGTCGTCAAAACAAATAAAAGAATTTAAATGCAATGGACGACAATCTGAAACAAATGTATATGGAAGTGAAAATTTGGTTTCAGAAATGAAAGGCATGAGATGGTGGAAACTTCCCTGAAATGTGGTGCTAGGTGTGGCATGATACGCTGCCTCAGGAGGAGGTGGAAGTGGCTGCAGAGAGAAAACTGGAGTAGGAGGGAGCTCGGGCTCAATATATACCATCTCGCAATCCCCGTCGATGTCCTCTTCCTCGACATCAATATCAACATCAACGATCTTTGCAGCACTCTCCACAATGGGTAACTGCTCCTGACGGCCTCCTCGATGACTTGCAAGTGTGCATCCTGAGGCGACGGAAGTGACATATGTGACAAGACTGGAGGTAGACTCGTCTCAGGCAAATCCAAGCACGCATCACCCTCGTCATCCCAGAAATAGTTCATCTCAGTCGTCCTCCCTAAGTACTCAACCGCCTCGACCTGTGAGGCTAACTCTGAAGTGGAATGTGGCTCAGGCTCCATGGTGTCCTCAATATGCACTAGGCCATCATGCACATCTGCTTCATCCTCAACCTCAAAGTGAAAATGCATCGTGTCACCGTCGTGGTCGATACGCACTCCATCATCCGTTTCCTCTGACTCCTCAAAATATATATGCTCAAATTCCTCTACCTGGCTCTCATGCAACCCATCCTCCTGCTCTGCTCTGTATCCCATGGGGTCGCAAGAAAAAGAGCCCAAAGGTGGCTCCTCAAACTGACACTGGACCTGCTGCTTTGCATCCTGAAATGGAACCAAGGACTGGCCATCATCGTCATATCCAAGTGACGGCTCTCCAGATGGCGCAGTCCGCTCCCACTCTGCAAGGTCCCTCAGGTACAACCATGAATCCTCGGTTGAATAATCAAGGAACGCCCCACCGTAAATCATCTGCACAATATCCAGCCCAGATGGCGATAATCCTGTGTAGAAGATCTGCAGAAGATGATCCTCATGAAAGCTTTGGTGTGGGCACGCAACCACCAAATCAGTGAACCTCTGTCAAGCCTGGTGGTAGGCCTCCCACTCAGCCTGGATAAAGCTCGATATATACTCCATGGCCTGCCGTCCCTGTACCTGCTCCAAAAAGATAGGCAAAAACACTCGGAGAAATTCAGCCTGAAATGACAACCAAGTAAAATGTGAGTCGAGAGACAATGAATCAAACCACAATCTAGCATCATCTTGTAAATAAGATGGAAAAAATCTGAAGTATATGCAATCATCGCTAATGTTCCCACCAAGACATGCATACATCCACTCTTCAAAATTTTTAATATGTAAATGAGGGTTCTCCCACTCTGTGCCATAAAAGAATGGCGGAAGTGGGATATCCTCCAAATCGATGTCCGAAAAATCTGAAGATGATGCCATGTTGTTGAAAATTTTGTTCAAAGAAAATGAAAATAAACAACCAAAAGACTCAATAAGTGGGAAATAAATAAAATGAAAAGACACACACTAAGAGATAGATGTATCACACTAAAACTTTCAAAATCAATCAAGAAATGCTAATAATAGAAACCGTTGTCCCCGGCAACTGCGCCAATTGGTTGACCACGAAACGTGCACAATCCAAGTAGGATGCACACGTTCACCTCCAAAGCGTAGGAGTGTCAATGCAATAAAAATAACCGGTGAGTACCGGGTCGGATCACAGGGACAAGTCGTTTTACGTTCACAAAATTGATTGATAACGAAAAATAAAGTGTTTTACAACAATCTCAATTAACAGTGGATTAGTGGAGGAAAACGTGTGGTGAAACTAAAAATCTATCCTAAGTGGGTACAGTTAGAGAGCCAAAAGGGATTTAGGATAGCTTGGCGAGGAGAATGGGTTGTGGTTTCATTTAGATTGGCGTTAATTAAGCTCTAATTACCGCATATAACTCAATTGGTCATCCGGCTAAGGAAGCCCAATCGGAAAGTTTAGCTTTCAAGAACACGAAATTTTGCAATAGAGATGGACGTATGATCGAAGCACTAATCAAATTAAGATCATGGTATTTTCTCAAATTGTGCCCTCTCGGGTCTTAGCCAATAAAATTGTAATTACACATCCAACATTAGCAATGAAATTGGGCAATTGGGAATTAGAGCTAAAATTAACATCCAACTCAATTAATAACAACCCAAACCATTCAATACTACTCTATCATCAAGAAACAAACGATGGAATTTTCATTCACAAATTCGTTCAAATTCATTACAATAAAGAGATATTAAAATACAAATGGGAAGTGGAAAGATTTCACCAAGTTTTTCCCAAATGAGCCCTAGCCTCCTCCAATTTGCTCCTCCACCAAGCTTTCCCCAAGCTCCAATGACATCCAACCCTATCCTAGCCTCTTGGGGAAGAAGAGGGAGCAAAAATCCCCAAGAAACCCTAAAAATCGCCTAAAAATAGAAGCTGGAAATCACAAAAATGAACCCCCCTCTGAATTTCGCACAGGCCCCCCATAAATCACGTTGCGGGTCGGGTTGGGCACCCCGACCCGCCAAAATCCGCAGCGCACGCCAGCTGTATGAGAAGCGGGGCCTGATCAGGTCGGATCCGGCCCCGAAAAGCCTCAGCGCCCGCTCCAATTTGGGGGGCACGCGCTGCTCGCGTGCCCCCCCTCCGCATCATGTTCGTTGCGGGGCGGGCCGGCCGCTGGGCCAGCCCGCTTCGCTGGTTTTTTTAGAATTAATTTTTTTTCAATGGCCCAGCGGCCCGCTGAAGCGGCGGCCCAAAGAAATATGGCGGACGGCGGGATCTGTGCCACGTGGTGCGACTGGATGCGCCACATGGCGCCCAAATTGATTTTCCATTTCTTGATTTAAACCCCCCTTTTCTTCTCCAAATAATTCCAAAAAAATACCTAGAAATCTCAGAAAAATCACAGAAAATTCTGGAAAATCTCCAAGACTCCCAGGAGTACATGAAAATAGGAGAAGGAGAAATTAGTCCATATGATGAGAAAATTAATATGACGACTATTATAAATTAATATTGACATCCCAATATTTCATATAAATTATTCACATGCTCAAATAAATCCCAAAAAATAGCGATATGATCAAAATAATGCCAAGAGCATATGAAAAATAATAAGAAGTCAATAAAAATGATAAAATTCCATATTTTGTGCCAAGAATGAGAATAAACCCTGAAATTGATATGAAATAAAAATATACCCAAAAGAGCCCGATTAAGTATAATCTTTAGCACAAAATGGGTGTAGTTAGGGGGTATAAATATACACTTTTCACTCCGAATCACCTCAAGGATTCTCCGGGACCCTGCACCACATTGAACAAGAGTTTTGAGTGTGGCGTTACCTGTCGCCCAGCCACGAACTGCCTGCAGAACAACTGGATGAGCTCCTCGAAGCTATCGATGGAGCGATTAGGCATGCTGTGGTATCAGGTCCTTGCTGCTTCCCGGAGGGTGGAATAGAAACCTCTGCAGAGGAGGGTGTCGTCCGCCTCCTGGAATGCCATAACCCCCTCGTAGTCCATCACGTGGTCCGCGGGATCGCGTGCCATCGTACTTTTCTAACATTGGCACCTTGAAACTCGATGGCACCCGCGCCTCAGTTATCCTCCGGGTTAGGGGCATCGTTCACCATTAACGCCCCCCGGCCGACCTCCTTCGCTTATCTCGTGCTCGCTCGGTCGCAAGGGGGGGCAGGTTCAGGCTTGGCTGTCCCTTGCGTCCCCGCCAAACTGGGGGCGGGAATCGACTCGGGTGCGCCCCCTTTCTCGCTTCGGTATTCTCGCCTGTCCCGCTTCACTCGGCGGGCGCTTCCGCTCCGCTGGGGCCGATCCCCCAAGTCTCGGCGATCGTCCCGTCGGTGCCTCGACGAGTATAATCGTCTAAACGAGGCGGTCACCGACTCGCCCTCAGATTTCTCGAAGCCCCTCTTGTTTCTCTCGCGGAATGAGGTGGGGGTGGGAGACCGTGCAGGGTCGAAGCCCGGCATGGTGAATCGCCGCTCCAGGTTGGGCACCCCGTTCCCGTGGTCGGTGACTACGACAGACCGCATGGGCTGGTGATCCCCCTCCCCAACGGTGGGCCGCATCCACCCCATCTCCCTGGATGGGCGTGTTGCCGACGAGTTGTTGAATTGTTGCGACCAACGTCTGGATGTTGGCGTTGGTCTCCAGGGCGAAGGTGCGGAGCTGTTCTTGGGTGACCGATCGGGACTCGCCTGTCCCCTCGGTGGTGTGGCTGAGCTGGTTCTCGGGGGGAATGTAATCTCCCTCCTCTTGGATGGGGGGCATGCGCCCAGTGCCATTACAGATGGGTTTCATTCCGGTGGTTCGATGTGGGCTTGCTTCGGTTCCCACAGACGACACCAGATATTTACGGGTGTTTTCTCACCATTGAATCGTTGACCGACGACTGTTCGGTCAACGTGGTCAAGAGGTCGGTTGGGATCCCTTGGATACACCAAGCTCACGCGCACTCAGCGCGAGTCGGAAATGGAATCGAGGTTGAGCGTCGGTCCTTGGCTGAAGCGGAGCTGAGGGGAGGCCTCGGCTCTGTTCGATGGGCTCGTCCTCGGTTGGATGAGCGTCAAGGGATAGCTTCTTCCTGAATAGACGAGAAACTCGTCAGGGTGGCTGGACCTTGGTTCCGATCGAATCCCCTCCGATGCCTAAGTCAGATCAGGGTCTGAGGAGTACTCGGCGAGGTAGATATGACTCTAGAGGAGATCGATACACTGACCCTCGGCACGAGCAAAGGAAGGGAGAGAAATGGCGGAAAACCAAAGTCGTTGATGGAATACCTCAGATTTGGGTACCTGGGATTCGATCCCCTGCTTCGTTGCCCTTTCGGTCCTTTTATAGGGTCTTCGCCACGATTGCCCCCGATCCACGTCCTCCGTCCCCATCCTTTCATGCACCCGCGATCCACCTCCCCATCCGCCCTGACGTGCATCGTGGGGAGGCATTTACACGGGCCTCTTAATGGACATTAAGGGGCGGCGGGTTCACGGGAACGGCTATTTCCAAGGAGCACGAGCTGATCGTGGATCCTCGGGTGCGGACTGGCCGGGCTTCGAGTTTTATCCGTGGGCCTCGTCAGGCCGGCCCAATCTTGTTCGCGGGCTTCCTGTTCGTGGCCGGGCCTCGTGTCCCTGCTTCTTTGGGCTTCTCCAAAACAGTCGTATCACGTGGTATTGGTGTTTGTATTCATTAATACTTAGTAGAGTTATTTGATTTTCTTGGCGAGACCCCGATGATATAAGTGTGCGTACCGAACTGCGTTACCAATTTCTTTGTGTCATGCTCTATTTTTCCTGTGTATTTATTGGTTGTGCTTGTGTACTAAATTTCATGAACCAAAGCACGCAACTCATGAGTAATGGACAAAGCCCACGGCCAAATACCAAACCGGGCCCACGGCAGCAATGTCCACACCAACAGAGAGTGAAAGCAAATTAACCAATATAATTATGTGCATATATAGAAGAGAATAATGGCTATCATACGCCATATGAGAGCTTCTCTCATACGCCCTCTCACATAAAGCACCCAAGTACAATCAAGTACAAGCCCATGTGGGCTTGTACTTGTGTGCTTTATGTGAGAGGGCGTATGAGAGAAGCTCTCATACGGCGTATGATACCCATTAATCCCTATATAGAATTACCCCCGAAGGAAACTAGGAATAGTTTAAAATTCGCGGATCCTTGGCGAGTGTGGGCTCTTTGCACGGAGCGGGTCTAATCAGACCGAAGGTGAATGCAGATGACCAACTCTGCCTTTAAAGCAGTAGTTGATAAAGTCTAGACGTCTACTTAAGGCATCGTCAATATTTTGCTCCTCGCCCTCTCAATTATTGGTCAGTTAAAAAGAGCAGAAAGGCTGGGGAATGGCCACAAACGTTGGTCAACGATCGGAGCCTGCGTTTGCAGCCGGAGAAAATCTGGATCGCGACCTGAAGATCGACGCTCCGTTCCTGGAGAAGCTCATCCGCACTGGCTATCAGCGCCAACGGAGCGCCAAATGCTCCATCTACAAAGTCCCGCCGAGCATGCGCGGCGCAGACCCGAGCGCCTACACACCCAAGGCCGTCACCGTCGGCCCCTGCCATCACAACAAGGACGCGACCCCCGATTCCTACAAAGACATGCAGGACTGCAAGCGCCACACCCTCAATTATTTCAAATCCCTGCACACCGATGTCGACGAACGCAACCGCACCCAGATCCTGGTCAGGTGCATGGAGGAGCTCAAGAAGGACGAGGACACGATCAGGAGCTACTACGCCTACGAGATCCCGCTGACAACCGCCGAGCTGGCGCTGCTGATGATGCTCGATGGTTGCTTCATCCTCTACCTGATCCTTAAGGGCAAGCAGAGCTACTACGAGCTCGGCGGGATCTGGATCAGGTACCAGCCGGTGAAGTACGACTTGCTTCTGCTAGAAAATCAGATCCCTTTCTTCGTCATCGAAAAACTGCACGCCATGCTTAGAAGAGAAAAGGACGTCCAGGTCGACCTCGTCGGCAAGGCACTAGCGTTTCTGCAAGACATCGATCTCCCAAGGAACAACAGCACCCATATAACAGCCGACGTGTTTGTCTCCCACTTGCTCGATCTGGTTCACTTGTCTTTGCTTCCCAACACATGTTCCCTCGATTCAACAGATCCAGTGTGGAGGATCCCCTCCGCAACCGAGCTCATGGAGTACGGGGTCGCTTTCGATAAGAGCGACGAATCGCAGAGCTTCTTGGATGTTAATTTGGCGCGAAGAGGGCTGATCACGAGAAGGGCTGTGATGGAGATACCGCCGCTTGCGCTCTATGATACCACCATAAGTTTGTTCCGTAACCTCATCGCGTTCGAGCAGTGCCACTCCGACGCCGGGTTGGATGTCACGGTCTACGTGGCCTTCATGGCCTGCATCATCCACACGGAAGCGGACGTTCGGCTGCTACACCTCAACGGCATTCTCGTCAACTGCATGACCGGCAACCATGACCTGACCCAGTTCTTCAGATGCCTCTGCACCGGGGCGCACACTGCCGACGATCGTTTCTATCTGGCAGGCGTCTTCGCAGATGTCGCCGAGTATCAGAAAAGAAATTTGTGGTGGGTTGATTTCAAGCGCTTCTGCAGGGACAAGTGGGTCGTTATTGCAACGCTGCTAAGTTTTTTTATTACGTTTCTCTCCATTTTCAATACTGTTTATGGAGTTGTCTCCGGCTACTTTAATGGCACTTAATTGGAAGATGGTGCACGCATTGTCAGTTTATGTTGCATGTACCCTTCATTTACTTTGTTGACCAATTAATTATGTTACCTCATGCTTAAGAGCACTCCTAAATTCCTAATGGAGGGTTGAATGTGGGCTTAATCCTGTGTGTAGAGGGGGTATTTGAGTGCTTACGAATTTTGGCCCTTGTTTAGCCCTCTATTCAGCCACCGGCTTAGCTGGCGAATTATTTTTTCCCAAATCTATCAGGATCACACCAAACGCTTAATTCTGGCGGAACTTTATTTTTTAAAAACACCACAAGGACAAGACGTCTGTTGATTAGGCATCCGACGACTGATCATGGGCAGGTAATTTTTTTCTTCATTGAACATGAATCAGATGCCTGGCGTTCATTTTGCAGACATCTGATTAATGATCAAATGCCTTATTAGTAAACATCAGACGTCTGATTCAAGGAAAAAAAACTAGTGGTTAAAGTGCCATTGAGGCTTGGATTTTTGGTTTTATTTCTTGGACTTTGTGCATGTTTTGGTTCATATTTTGGCCTTTTTCTATTCCATATAAATGATACTTCACATGCATTTGTTTCACACATCTTCACTCTTATTTTTTCCTTTAGTTATCTAATCTATTATTAAAGACTCATTTGCCGTGAATCTGTATCACCGCAATTACTTCCAACATTTGTTAAACTCTTCAAGTTCATCTAGCAACACAATTTCTCCACAAATTTCAACGCTTGATGACCAATTTAGAATATAATACATCTATTCATTCGAATCCAACTTTCCCATACAATCCATATTTCCCATATAATCCACATTTCCAATATAACTCAATGTATCCCGAATTTACTATGCAGTGTGGAATAGAAGAGCATGGCGGAAGGTTACAACCTCCACAAGACAAGCCGCCTACCAAAAAAGAATGATTTTCCACCTATGGTAGTAGCGGCCAACTAAATAAATATAAGCTAGTCAATCGAGAAAGACATGGTCCTAGTTAATGCTTATCAAAATATCAGCAAACACTCCATTATTGGTACTGATCAATCGGACACAACCTTTTGAAATAAGATGACAAAGTACGTCGCTAAGTTCCAAACTGGTGGAGCCATTCGAGATTACAAGTCTTGCAAAAAATCGTTGGTACTATTTGAATGGACGTATTTCCAAGTTTGTACGAGCCCACAATCAAACAATGGCACGAAAGAAGAGTGGTGAGTCCAAAAACGACGTTCTATTTATTGCCCATAAAATTTATTAAAGTGACGCGGCGAAGATATTCAACTTAGAGCATGTATTGTACATGGTGAAGGATGATCCAAAGTGGATGTTGGTATGCCAAGAGAGCTCATCAAAAAGAATGAAGATCAATGAATATGGAAATTATTCATCATCTTCAGAGCCGGGTACACCGTCTTCTTGGGTTTTGAGGGACACTTAGGGCATAAATCTATGCCCGTCCTACTTCAGACGGACGATAGAAATATAAAAAGCAGCTGAAAAATTAAATTATTAAACAATTTAATAAAACGCCTTAAGAATATCAAAGTCCATAGCCAGGATCTCTACTATCTTGGGGTGGGTCTGACCAACCCCAAAATAGATCTAAACTACTGCAACAATATAAATATCAAAGCTTTAAAAACATACCCGGAACTTTTCTTCCGCAGAAAAAAGCGTCGTTTTGGCAACAACTTTAGCTCCCCGAAGCTAACCGCATCTGCGCCACCGAAACTTGTCCACCCGAAGCAAGCCGACACCGCGCCTCCGAGCCAATCACTCGCCGAAGAAAGTTTCACGTGAGTGTGATCCTCGTCAAAGACTTCGGATCAAATCCAATTCTCCTCATTGTCTTGCTAAGACGCGAACGGAGCAATGGAAGAATTGAGGAGGAGAAAATAATTTTTGTCTTGGATCGAGCGTGCTCAAAACTTTTTGGAGCTACTCGATTCGGAGACTTGGTGCATTTTTCCCCAGGGGTGTCAGCCCCTATTTATGTAGGAAGCCGGACCTCTTGCTCGTCTCACGAGCACTGTGAGATTATGTCCCGACCCGCTTCCCTAGAATGGAGGCGAGACGTGAAAAGGTCCGCACGAGAGTGGAGCTGTGAAGCCCCAAACCCGATAAGCGTCCACAAATACATAAACAGGTCCCTGTAACCACAACAGAATAACAATAATAACACAAGGAGAGACTGAAATAAAATTCCACATCTCACAAAATGTCCAACATCAAAAATAAGTTCAACATCCAGAAAAGCCACCAGGCTAAAAGAAAAGAGTCCAAGGCCCAGAACAAGGCCAACAAAAGCAACGACAACAACAAAGTATAGGTGCTACGCACCGATAACAAAACAACTGTCTAATAAAAGTAAAACACAACGAAGACACTAGGACTGGTCCCCAGTGTCCACGTACTCCCCGTCAAACACAAGCTCGGGCTCGGCGTCAGCAAACACCTCGTCCTCAACGAGGTACTCGGGCTCAGGATCTAACATGTGTCACCCAAAAGAGTAAAGGGGCACATGTCAGCAAGTCTAGAAAGACTTGGGCAAGGAAACTGAAAGTGAGGCATCTAGCAACCTAGCAGTTTAGTATGCATGACATGGCAGTTATAACATGAGTGCACAATTAAAACATGGCGAGACAATTTGTACAAGAGAACAATCATCGGGACAAGACACGAGTAGCCAAGCTACTATCAATTCAATCAATTCACATTTTGTAGGTGTTTACGCCCTTCGCTGAATGGCATAGCATTTCAGACCGATCGGCACTAAACACTACCCAATATTCACACGATATGGAGCCTGGGGTCCCCGCACATTGAGCTCAGCTAGTGAGCCTGAGGTTGCCCCGCACATTGAGCTCGCATTCTTAGTTCACAATTCAATACATCGAGCGTTGGGGTTTCCAACTCATTATGCTCGCTTCTGGTCACGAGCCAGGAACACTAGTATGGCGTAGGGAACACCTAGCCGGAACACGCAATTCGGGCATTGGCTATCAACCAACACATGGCCCGCTTCTGGAACACGAGCCAGGAACACAACATTGTAGCGAAGATACGCAATCACAGCAATACCTAAAGAATGCGAGATCATGACAATTTATTTGCGTACAGTTAATTGAATTAAACGTGACAGACGAAATGCAATGACATGAACATATTCGCGTACCGTTAATTGAAAGTAAACATGACATGGGAGTTGTGCAACATGCTATATGTGTTGGAACTAGCTTCGTTGTCAAGCTAGTTCCCCAATTTGCGCCTAGGCGAGTATCATTTCGTCGCCTAGCCTCTTTTACGCCTACAACATGCAAATGTCCTAAAACATGGCCTAAACCCTAAGTGGCAAGTTTCACTTGCCTAGCACCCACTACAAGAAAGACGGACGT
The DNA here is from genome assembly GCA_030789695.1 of Scilla litardierei. Lineage (NCBI taxonomy): Eukaryota > Viridiplantae > Streptophyta > Magnoliopsida > Asparagales > Asparagaceae > Scilla > Scilla litardierei. The sequence goes on along the minus strand of CM061138.1, from coordinate 46,558,417 downwards.
TTGTAGCGGTTAACGATTACGTTTGTGGCGGGTCGGAACCGCCTCTAACAAATGTTCAAGCGGTTTAACAAGCCGCTACTAAAACAGCCGTGAGAAATAACGTTAGTAGCGGTTACGAACCGCTTCAAACAGACCGCCTGTAAACAGTACTTCTAGCGGTTTTGAACCGTCATAAACTTAATTTTTCGTAGCAAAAAAACATTTTTTTCCTGACGGGTTCGAACCGCTGAAAATATGAATAAATTTTATAGCGGTTCAAAACCGCCATAAAAACAAATATTGTGACGGTTAAGACCCGCCATAAACTGAAAATAATTCTTTAAAAAACCTGAAATTTTATTTTGTGTCGGTTCTTAACCGCCAATAAAACCCACCTAAAATTTTATGTGTGGCGGTTTAGAACCGTCACAACATATTTTAATTAATAAAAAAAGAAAAATTTGTGGCGGTTCTTAACCGCCACAAGCGAATGTAATTTATAAAAAAAATAAATAACTGAAAATAACATAATATTTACATTATAATTATTAATACAAAAACGTCAATCTTTAACTGCAAACAAATAATGGAAGGAAACACATTTACATAGATATTGTATTTTCATCCTTCCAACAAGAAAAATACTATGCCCAGAAGATCATTGCAGATAGAGTTATACTTGTATGTTCAAATATATATTCAGCAAATATATATTCAGCAATCTGGACATCAAACAATACAACATTATCCAAATGCATTCCCGATTTTAAGACGAATGAATAAATATGATCATATTTGTAAAATTATGAATGCCAAAGCAAATTCAGATAAGAACATTTGTCATTTGTGTCTGTTTACATCCATACTCCCACATACAACAATATTATATTACTGAAATTCAGATGATTAGCTACAACGAGATCTTGAACTCAAAACAATGGGAAGAACAGAAACATTGCTAGACATAAAAGAATGTTCAGCTTACGGCAAGAGCATTATTGGAGAGATTTTAGACCAAAGTAACCAGGAATGAAGAGACTAGCTCATTTATCTTGACAGTTTATGCAATGACGGCAACAAACACAATTATCGAAAGCAACAGGAAAATACTGACTACAAACAAATAATGGAAGGAAACACATTTACATAGATACTGTATCTTCATCCTTCCGACAAGAAAAATACTATGCCAAGAAGATCATTGTGGATAGAGTAATACGTGTATGTTCAAATGTATATTCAGCAATCGGGACATCAACAATACAACATTATCGAAATGCATGTCCCTATTTTAAACAATGAATACATATCATCATATTTGTAAAATTAAGAATGTTAAAGCACACAGGCACAAATGCAGTGTGATCCTTTAAAAATAATTTATGCCATTATGTATATTTTTCATATAACAAGAATACTAGATTCTTCCAGTTTTCTGATTGCAATATTAGTATTGCTGGTTTCATGTTGGGTCTCTTTTTTAATCCTTTTCAAATTGTTGTCCTAAAATTCTATGGTTGTTCATGGAAACAGTTAATGATGAAGTTCAGCTGCATGTAACAATTTGTAGTTGACATGAATATTTACTGCATATATGCAAAAATGACTGGATTACTACTGAAATGCTATCATAATATAGCCCTGAACTCTTCAGCTTGGATCAACATCAACCACTATCAAACTTGTATCTTTCTTTCGCATAATCCAGCATCAAAATAAAATCCGACACCAGAATCTGTCCATGTTGTGGCAGATTCCCCAATAACAATACCCATAACCCTCTGATAATGCGATGTATAACGTCAAATTCTACCACATCCTAGTCGACAAGTTCCATCATACCTAATGATGGCTTCTCACCTGAGAACACTAGTAGATTTCATTATACAGATCAAAGCAGCCCTTCAAATCATAATATTATGGGAACCACGGCCTTAGCTTTTCACTCTCGTGATTCCTTCAAATCATAAGAAAAATATTATGCCAAGAAGATCATTGCTGATAGAGTTATGCTTGTATGTTCAAATATATATTCAATATATATTAAGCAATCGGGCCATCAAACAATACAACATTATCGAAATGCTTGTCCCTATTTAAAACAAAATGAACGTATGATCATATTTGTAAAATTATGAATGCCAAAGCAAATTCAGATAGGATTTATCCATTAGGCTCAACGTCTCAGACAACTGCCCACAACTGCCTACCCTACTGGCAGGGGTTATTTAATTACAGTGTTGTATTCAATAAACCTACCCACAACATTATTCTTTGCATTTTGAATAGATTTGACAACGGTAACTGAATTGGTCCATGGTGAGCAAAAAGATACAAGCTAGGTACATGTAATCTCAATTAGTTTCTTAGAGTCAAATTGTAGATGTGCATATGTAATATGGGGAGTGCCACTGACTCTCATAATTAGCCTGCTGATCTCCTCTACAAATGCTAAGTTGCAGGTTATACTCGATTTTCCCACCACATCGACTACTTTTAGCAACACAAATTCACTTCTGTGTTGAAGAAAGTTTTTATAAGTTTCCAAACGAAACTTTTCATACTGTGAGACTGTTGATGGTAGACCTCGTCACTTGTTGCTTGCAGTAGGAGCCATCATTTGTTTTAGTTAGGCAGTTATACATAGCATTAAATCAAAGGGTCAGGTAATTTTTTGCAATGTACATTGCAATTGGAATACTAGGGGATCAGGTGTTGATTGCAGATGGAGAAGACAACTAAAAAGAGTGGCCTTGTGTCCTCACAGGAGCCAAATGTGGTGAGCAGGATAGGGAAGACTCCATGAACTGAAACATTGTGGAGCATTAATAGGTGCAAATTAAAGATCACAAGAAGGAAAATGCAACACACTTCCTAATATCAGAAATCACCAAAAGATTAAAAGGATAAACCATCATGAAAAGAAAGAACAGTTCTGACAAATGTAAATAAATAATAGTAAAAGAACCAACACATGATCTACACATGTAACTGGAATTTAAACCAACTATCAGCTCAGAAATCCCAGTGGACAAGTCCACTGAAGACGATCCTTTCTTCCGCTTGCGTACACTGCTACCCTCACCATCTGATGCCATATGTAACTGCAATAAATTCACAAATTAAACAAGTTACAAGTGATGACTCCCAGGCCAAAAAATACATATTATGAATGCAATAAATGTTTGTATGATGGACCAATACCACCATAAACTGATTTGCTATGCCACTAATGAAGTAATGTCCGTGTAAGATTGCAAACCAAATATGATGATGAGCTAGATAACATGTCAAAAAATCAGATGCACATGAACAATATACTGAAACTGAAAGCTATACTCAAAAGCTACATACCTGGATTGAAGTCCAACATGCACACAAATATCTAAATCAATCTGAACTCATAAAAATATATTTAGTGTAGACAATGTGCAGCAATCTTGAATGAACTCAATCTGCAGAGAATTTGCATTGCACTCAAAACTACATAAAGCTTCTGATATTCTGTAAACATCTCTCATGTGTATAACAATTCCTGTTTCAGGTCAAAAAGGCTGCATCTGAATAATGGGCAGCAACATATGCCAGTAAGTTGAACTATACAACCTATATGCATATCATTCTACTTTTACAGCTAAAATGATTTATATGGAGGAGCAAACAATGCAGCTAAAATGGTTTATACTGGATCCTTTGGCATTTTTTAAAGAATGTTTCTTGTTCTAATAACTTTACGCTAATTAATCTGCAGGGATACATTATGATGTATGCATGGTTGACAAATAGATCTTGCCCAACTTCCTACCATACATGATGTCAAATTGCCATCTGTTTTTGTGGCATGCATCGATGTTTTGTCAGCCATGCAAAAAAATTTCGGAGTCCTAAAGTCGAAAACATGAAAAACTTTGAGCTGTTTTCCATCAATAAACCACATTTAAATAAAAAGATAGGGGATGTATAAATTTTTCCCTAAAAACAGTACACCATAAATCCGGTTCATTACTTAATAAATTGCACAAAACCAACCTAAAGTATAATTTTGTAAGTTGCATGTTGCCGTAAACATGGAGATTTAAACTCTCAGATTGCTGTGATTCATATATCGTTTGAAATTTACCTCACATTTCAAACTTCCAATCTCTGAGGGGTTATCAATCTGATATAAATAAGTGCTTCATCCGAAAAAAAGCTTTTTTTCCAAGTCTTCTCACCTCCGGTAACGTTTAGAAACACACCATTTATTTCTGTTCGATACTGTTTTTTTGGGGGCTTTTTGACTGTTCTTTTGGCAAGCGTATGTCAGTACGGCTATGTGTATTATAACAAGTATGTCTAATATGCTAAACAAATTTTAGATTAAAAAAAGAAGAGTGTGGTTAACAATTCGGCAGCTTACATGGCAGGGAGCAAACCCTTGAAATCTTCTAAGTACTTTAAGATATCCTAACGCCAGAAGTAATTTTGGAAGCGCTTCCAATTCTGAATAGAATTTCAGACACTTCCATGGAACCAAACAGTTGCATTTCTATCTCTTGGTTCATAATATATGCAAAGGGTATTACAACTACTCCATGGATTGTCTAAAACTCTAAATAGTTAATAAAGCATAGAAACAGTATGTCTTACCAACCTAAATAGTTATCGTAAAGCCTTACCAGACTCATTTAACTATCAAAAGCAAAAAAATTGATTTTATATTGATTATCTTATTTCTTTTACATGCATTTTGTAACAACATTTATGTTAAAAATATATGAGGCAGTAGTAATGTTGCAGAAAGTTAATTGGATACTTATGGTCCTATAAGAAACATGCAAAATAGAATATAACCATGCAATGAGATGGAGGAACAATACACTTGCAGAATGTTTTCATAGGAACAATGCGCTTGAATAGCGTGTTCTCCATTTAAACAAAAATAATTTGGTTAATGAAAGTTAATTTGTACTAGGCATGTATACTCTTGCAAGAGCCATATGAAATAGAACATAACCAATGTGATGGTACAAGGAGCAATACACTTGTAGAAACTTGCCACATGAACATTACACTTGCAAAGAGTTGTTTTTATTTTGGCAATGGTAATTTGTTTTGGACACTTGTAACCTCATAGAAAATAGAAAGTAATCTGTGTGAAACTATTAATTGTAAAACTAAAAGGTTGCCATTAGAAACACTCCACCAGCAGAGAGTTGTTTTTGATTGAACATTAATTTGGATTGAACATTTTTAATCCCATTAGAGACAAACAAAATATAATATATATATGAGGAGATCAATACTACTGTTGTAACAGGTTAATGAATGTTTAAGTTCTATGAAGCAGGTCCGAATCAATCCATCTTTCCCTACATAGTAATCTCAGAATTAATCCACTAGAAATAATAAGTTAAAACCCCGAGGATAATCTGCATATCTCTTGAAAATAGACTATAAGGATAACAAATTTCTCATGTGCGCAACACCCTGAATATGCATATAATCCAGCAGAAATTTAGATAATGCAACCAAAAAGTCGCAAAATAACCGACATTCAGAAAAGGAAACTCCACTTAATACACATGCTACCAGTAAAAGACTTTATTATTTCTATTTTGGACTAAGGGCAACTTAATGTGAGTCAAGATGAGCAAAAACTATGTATGGTATTCAACTAATTTCAGAATACATCCTAATTTCAGAATACATGATATAATCCAGTTGAAATAACTAGTTCAAAAACCAAGAATAATATGCAAATCTCTTGAAAATAGACTGTAAGGAGGATAGATTTCAGTTGCTACCTAAAAACTTTGTATTCGTAGCATACTTTCTTAAAATGTTGTCAATAAAATGACCTATTTGTATCTAATTTGCAAGCTCCCGTGCAAAAGGTAGTCGATATCAGCATACCGGAACACCGAACACATGCATATCATGGAAGCACATTCTTCACCCATATAATATGACATCATGGACGCAGAATGTAGAATGGCGTTACAAAAATTCAAATCAACTTGGGGAAGTAGAAATCAAGACTAAAAACCTGAAATTTATCCAAAAAAAATACCTGAATAAAGCTCGCAAATGCCTCCCTTCATAATTTGAAATTTATATCTATGTTAGCTACCAACATAAATTTATGCGTGAGAGAAATTTGGGGACCATTCGCATACCTGAGCTGATTTGCAGACTAGGTCACAAAAATTCAAATCAACTAGGAGAAGTAGAAATCAAGACTAAAAATCTGAAATTTATCCAAAAAAACCTGAATAAAGCTCGCAAAGGCCTCCCTTCGCAATCTGAAATTTATATTTGTGTCAGCTACCAACATAAATTTATGCGTGAGAGAAACTTGGGAACCATTCGCATACCTGAGCCGATTTGCAGACTATGTCACTAGGATTTGCGATCGGCTCGAAGAAATCGAAGAAAACATGGAAGAAATCAAAGAACCTCGCTCGAATTTGAGATCGGCTCGAAGGAATCGAAGAAAACTCAAAAGATATCGAAGGAACTCACTCAGATTTGAGATCGGCTCGAAGAAAATTCAGAAGAACCAGAGGGGATTTGAGATCGGCTAGGATTTGAGGTCGCCTGGTTTGAGATTGGGATGAAATCGAAGAAAAGTGGCATGAAATCGAAGAAATCGATGAAATCGTGGGACGATATAGATGAAACTTGCACGGATTAAAGATCAGCTCGAAGAAAACTCTTAAGAAACCTGAGGGGATTTGAGATCGGCTCGGATTTGAGGTCGGTCAGATTTGATATTGGGATGAAATCGAAGAAATCGTGGGAAGCTATCGACGAGCCTCCAAGGCGATCGCTCGAAGAAAACAACGAAATCGATGAATAAATCTTCACCTCCGCTAGAATAAAACACGTTACAGTAATTTATTTACAACGTGAGAAAATCTGTAGCGGTTCAGAACAGCTAGTACGAAAAATATTTTTCCCTTTTCCCCCGTGTTGTTCTCGCGGGGTTTTTGTTATCTTTTTTAAATATTGTGACGGTTTCGAACCGCTACAAAATATTCTATTAGTAGTAGCGGGTCGGAACCGCTACAAATATAATCATTTTTGGCGGTTTTCTGAACCGCTACTAACATAACCGCTATAAACCACCCTGTCTTTTGTAGTGACCGGGGATTGACGATCACTTCGTCACACGGATGCTATCTACGGGGAAATCGCTGCTATGGGGGAAACAAACACCAAACACATGAAATTAATTAGGGTTTCATAAAAATATAAATAAGTTAAGAAAACAACGGTAGATCGATGTCTTACCGAGAGGAGACGGAAGAAACACTCCGGGGAACCCTAGGATCAAATCTGGAGAAGATTGGAGAAGTTTGGGGAAACTAGGGTTTTTGGGGGATTTGGGGATTTGATGGATTTTGGTGGAGATTTGGGGAAGATGAGAGGTGGATGGAGTGAATGGTTGGATTGGATGATGATTCTAGGGCTTGGAATGGAGAAATGGAGCTTGGAGGAAGATGGGGGCTGAAGGGGGAAGTTTTTAGGGTTTTGGGTCGTGTTGGAGAAGAAGAAGTCGAATGGGTTGGGTTTAAATAGGTTGGGCTGGCGGCTGCCCAGAAATTAGGGTTTTAACACTGGTTAGTCGGTCAAAGAGCAACCACTGACCGACTAGTTTGGCAACTAGTCGGTCGGTCGACCAACGCAGACCGACTAAGTGCAAACAGTAACTCCTGAACGAAAATAGGATTCTAGAGTTAGTCGGTCCATGAACAAGTACTGACCGACTAGTTTGGCATCTAGTCGGTCGATGAACGTTCTTAGACCGACTAAGAGTAAACAGTAACTGATACAAAAATAATTTGATGAGTTAGTCGGTTCAAGAAGCATTGCTGACCGACTAGTTTGCAACCTAGTCGGTCAACCAACGTTCTTAGACCGACTAATGATAAACAGTAACTCCTGAGAAATTTAGAAAGCTAACTAGTCGGTCCAAGAAGGATTACCGACAGACTGGATCGTCATCTAGTCGGTCGGTGGCCCTTCTTACACCGGCTAATGAGCACAGAAAAGTACCGATACGGAGCGCGGGGCCCCGTGTAACGGCCACTGTCCGGTCGTACGTACTTTATGCGTATGTTGTTTCGTGTGCGTATTTTCGTGTTTGGTTTTATTGGTGTAATTCCGTAGTTCCGACGCGCGACCGAGCCCCGTATTCACGATTCTCTCGAAGGCGCGAACGCCCTAGTATTTTCCTTATAATTTTTAGATGTCTAGGGACCAATCTATTGTATTCAATATTAGTTATTAGACTTTTAATATTTAATTTCAAACTTCAATGCCATGTATGTTTCCTACTTAACTCTTATCTCTTATGACATCTTTGTACTGTTAATGGGTAAAGTCAAGTGCTTATATAAAAAGCTAAAAGAAAAAAAAACAATCAATCAATCAAATCTTTATTATATCTAATTAACCACCCAATTGTTTTCCTTAACACTCGTGCGTCGGCAAATGCGGGTTGCTTAACGAAATTTTTTTTAAAATCTTTTGAAATCTATATCCGAACTGTTTTCCATCACCCCCACGTCCCTCGCACACGTCACCTCTCTCTCCATACATGCGGAACCAGGCACAAAATTGTAACTGCTTCATCATCTTCTTATAAACAGTAGATCTAAGCCCAGGCCATTTTCTGAAAGCCCTCTCCTCTCTTCTTCTCAAAGCTCCGATCACCGAAACCCTCCCCTTCGACCTGCCACAACACCACGCCTTAGCCCGGTCCTGGCGAACTTTCCCTCAACTCAGCCGCCGGCGTCCACCCGTGCCCACCTCCTCTCGCCGCAGCCACCAGGAGCTCGCCGTTTCCCACCTCGCCCAACGCAGCGGCCCCCTCTATCTCCCCTTACCGAAAGCCAACGCCACCTCCTACTTCTCGAGGCGCAACACCTTCACTCGCCACCGGTCATCACCCTCCGACCAAGTCTCCGAACGCAACCGTCGCCGTCGGATCCGCCACCTCCCAGCACCGGCAGCGCCTCGCCACAAGCCTACGCCACCCGACCATCCACCTCTGTTCGAAACCGCCACCCGCAAGGCACAAAGAGAAAGAAAAACGAACTCACAGGTTGGTCACCTTCACTAGAACATTTGGAGAGTGGGTATAATAGTAGTTATATATTGAAACTGGAACCCTGTGCCTGGCCTTATGTTCATTTATAAGCAATGAATTTTAGCCTGTGACTTTCTATTGGATAGTTTTAATATTCTTTATACTTCAATTGTTGCAGCAGTGCCATGTGCCTTTGAAAAACTTTTAAAGCTTTTGACTGCAAATGAACAGTCTGCCTTACAAACAGTAACCCTATAAGTCTATGACTTGTCAAAATTCATATAAGTTTAGAAAACCAGTAAGTGACTTCTCCCCGTGAACAGTACTACCTGCAAGAAGAAGACATCTATTTGTGTTAGCAGAATTTTATTTTTGTACAAGATACATTATTATATTTGAGGCTATAAAGTAGCAGTACATCACATGAACCAATGACTATGGGAATGCAAGACAGAGTGTATAAAGAGTAATAAACAGTACCCTATCCCCATTAATGAAATATATAGGATAATAATTTATAACCTTAGTTTTATGATAAGTTTAAGGTGTTAACTTGTTAATATCAGTAGGTCTTTTTCTCATATCATGAGTTGGCATACCTCAGTACAATCATCAGAAGCATGAACATTTGTTAGTACGAATTATTTGTTGGTAGCATTAGTAACACTGTGTAAATAAGTGACAGTAGTTAAAATTTTGGTTGCAAGTTGGCAATGAGTAAATATTAGTATATCTGCCGTCGGTTCGTGTTTGGTATATATATAAATGCATTAATCAGTACTAATATTAATAAAGTATGTGAGTACGGCAGTTCATTAGAATCTTAGTGATATTAAGCACCACCTCTAGGGCAGAGAATCTAATAAAATTGAATCCTTAAACGTCATAAGAATTATTTAACATTTTAATTCTGTCGAAGCAAACCTAATTCGGACATGTGTTTAATCAAACAGAGAACCAGTTGTTCCATAGCGTAACGCCGTCGAGACAAACCCACGAACAACCGACACCACCGGAAACAGGCAAGTGAAACTTGCCAACCTTTTTAGGCCATGTTTTAGGCCATTTCCCTGCTTTTAGTGCGAAAGAGACTAGACCGTGAAATGATAGCGGTCTAGGCGCAAATTTCGGTTCTAGCTTGACAACGAAGCTAGAACCGCCTTTTGTCATACCATGTCATGCATTGCCTGCCACGTTTAATTTCTTTAACGGTACGCAAATTAATTGAATATATGTCATGCATTTGCATCCTTACATGTCATTTGACTCGTTTGTTGCATCGTAGCACACGCTACAAAATACATGTACAATCCGTGTTTCCGGCTAGGCACCCGTTATGCGGGCATAACCCTACGCCATCCGTGTTAAAACACTTCCTGGCTCGTGATCCAGAAGCGAGCATTCCGTGTTCGGGGGTAATGCCCTGGCTCGACACACGTGGAGGGGTAGGGATAAACGGTCACTTGAGTGTAAGAGTTGGCCCGTACAGCCACTCTAGCCAAAGGACGGAATCTCTGTGCACGACGTGATTACAATTCCAGTACTTGTCTTTTACTTGTATATTTGCTATGCCATGTCATTTGTCATTTTATATCCATGTCATACTTTACTTTAGAACTGTTAGGTTGCTTTACTTTATAGTTTCCTTGCACAAGTCTTTTTAGACTTGCTGACATGTGCCCCTTCTCTTTGGGTGACGCATGTTAGTTGCTGAGCCAGAGACAGTTGCGGAGGGTGACGAGTTCGTGGAGTTCGTGCCCGAACCTGCTGGTGACGTGGAGTACGAGGACACCGGTGATCAATCTTAGAGATCTTCCGTACTTTTCTTTGTTAGCTGTGGTTGTCGGTGAGTAGCACCGTTTTGTTAGTTTCCTTTGGCCATGCTGGGCCTTGTACTTTTGACTCTTTTGTTGCCTGGTGGCATTTCTGGTTGTGGACTTTTGTTGGACTATGAGTTGAATGAATGCTATATTATTCGCCTCTTTTGCTATTATTATTATTGTTGTTCTGAGTCACATTACAGGGACCTGCTACTTCGTTTTATTTGACGCTTATCGGACTTGCGGCTTTGCAGCTTCAAGTCCGTGCGGACCTTCTCACGCTTCGCCTCCATCTTTTTGGGAAGCGGGGCGTGACAGGTTTCTTTGGTGGCCCATGCAGGTCCAATTTTTCTGTAACTGTGACTTAATAGGAATGACATTAAGAATTATAGCAAGTCCAATAAACAAAATTCAACACTGTGTCATAAGCAAAGAGTCTGATTTGTTTCGTTTTCCTGTGTCAATAGATGGCTGGGAGACGGAATACCCGTGGTGGTGGTGGTCGTGTGCCCCCTCGCGACCAGGAGCCGGACCGAGAGCCCACCACCGGGGAGATGATGAGGATGATGCATCAGATGATGCAGGTGCAGCAAGGAATTCTGCAGACTGTCCGGAATGTTCCGCCTGCTCGAGCAGCGCCGGCTGTCCAGGCTGCTCCTCGCTTCGAGCCCGGAGCGAAGCAATTTCGAGAGCTGGGTCCCGCTTACTTCGATGGGACCGAGGGACCCCTGGCTGCAGATGAGTGGACCAGGAACATGGAAGACAATCTGAAGATGTCGAAGGTCGACCCGACTGGATGGGTTGATCTGGCGAAGCGACAGCTGAAAGATAACGCGCGGAACTGGTGGGACGCCGAGGAGGAGTTGCTGGAGGAGCCGATTTCTTGGGCTACCTTCAAGTCCAGATTTAATGAGGAGTATTTTCCTAAGGCCGCCAGAAGGGAGATGGCTCAGCGTTTCATTGACTTGAAGCAAGGGAACTTGACGGTGGATCAGTACCACCAGGAATTCACGAGGCTGAGTCGTTTTGCACCGAAGATGGTGCAGGATGCTGAGGAGAGAGCCCAGAGGTTTCTGCAGGGGCTTTCGTTGGATCTGCAGTGCTATGTCACTTCTTCTGATGCGGAGACTTACCAGAAGGTTCTGATTGCGGCGAAGAGGCAGGAAAAGATTGTGAATCAGAAGAGGGGACAGATTTCTGGCACTGGGAAGAGGCCTATGGAACAGGCCAGAGCAGTGGTGAGACCGGGGCATGGGCCCAACCAGCCTGTGCAGTTCAAGAGGCCTGGAGGACCTTCTACTTTGAAGACTTGCAATTTCTGTGGCAAGACTGGGCACATCAAGGATCAGTGCCGGAAGATGCTGGGGCAGTGTTTAGTTTGTGGTGATCCTGCGCACACCATGAAGGATTGCCCGAGGTCGAAGCAGCCGTGGAGGGCACCTGTTGCAGCTCAGCCATTGCAGCAGAGGGCACCTGTTCCTGCTGGTCGTGGAGCGTCTCTCGTTCCGCAGAGGCAGGCGTTTCAGTAGGCTGTCCAGCCGAGGCGACAGGCGTTTTTGATGACTACTGCTGAGACCGAGACGCTGGATGAGGTTATCGCAGGTAACTTTCTAACTAGCTGTTCCTTTCTTAGTTAGTTTGGTTGTTAGATATGATTAGTTATTTGCATATGTTTGATTGCTAGAATAGAATTTGATTGTTAGACTGTCTGTTAGGTGTGATTTTGGTCTGCGCTTTTCCTGCACGAGTTCTCTTTGACTCTGGTGCATCCATGTGCATCATTTCTCGGAGCTTCGTGGAGAGGCATTCCTTGTCGACTTCCTCTCTTCCCCAGAGTTGGAACATCGTCACAGGGAATGGTGTGATTTCGGTGCATCGTGGGTGCAATTCATGCCCGTTGGTGATCTGTGGACACGAGCTGTATGCTGACTTTATTTTCCACGACATCATCAACTACGATGCTGTGCTTGCGATGGATTGGCTTGCGAGCTTCTACGCTACGATCGACTGTCGGCGGAAGAAGGTGGTGTTCGAGATTCCCGGACATCCAGTGTTTGAGTTCAGCCGTGGTAGCAGTTCGCTTGGTCCGGTCAGGTTTCGGGCCAAGCCGGTGGAGGCGGTGGCTATGCTGATGGAGCAGGGTAGGCCTGCTGTGGTGCGTGAATTTGATGACGTCTTCCCCGAGGAGATGTCTGGACTGCCACCCGATCGAGCTCTCGAGTTTTCGATCGACCTTGTTCCGGGAGCGCAGCCTATTTCGAAGGCGCCATATCGTATGGCTCCGGCGGAATTGGAGGAGTTGCGGAGGCAGCTGGATGAACTCTTGCAGAAGGGTTACATTAATCCCAGTGTGTCCCCGTGGGGAGCACCGGTCCTGCTGGTGAAGAAAAAGGACGGTTCGCATCGCATGTGCGTGGATTATCGAGGACTGAATGCGGTGACTGTAAAGAATAAGTACCCATTGCCGCGGATTGATGATATTTTTGATCAGCTGGGAGGATCGAGAGTATTTTCTAAGTTGGACCTGAGGAGTTGATATCACCAGCTGAAGGTGAGGAAAGAGGATATTCCGAAGACGGCTTTCAGGACGAAGTATGGTCACTACGTGTTCGTGGTCATGCCTTTTGGTGTGACCAACGCGCCCGCAGTATTTATGAACCTGATGAACCTGATCTTCTACGACTATTTAGATAAGTTTGTCGTTATCTTCATTGACGACATTCTGATCTATTCAAAGTCGCAAGAGGAACATGCGTCGCACTTGAGGACGGTATTGGAAATTCTGAGGAGGCATCGGTTGTATGCCAAGTATTCGAAGTGCGAGTTCTGGCTGGATAGAGTGGCTTTTCTTGGTCATGTGGTCTCGGGAGATGGCATATCTGTGGATCCGGAGAAGATCAAGGCTATCAGAGAGTGGCCGGTTCCACAGTCAGCGACTGAGATCAGGAGTTTTCTTGGGCTAGCAGGGTATTATCGGCGTTTCATTAAGGATTTCTCCCGGATTGCCGAACCGATGACTAAACTGACGAGGAAGGATATACCGTATGTTTGGTCCGATGCTTGTGAGGAGGCTTTTTCTGTTCTGAAGGAGAGATTGACGACTGCACCGGTTCTAGCAGTGCCTGATCGTAGTGGAGGATTCGAGATCTTTTGTGATGCTTCTGGTAAGGGTCTTGGTTGTATGTTGCACCAGCATGGGCATGTGGTTGCGTATGCTTCTCGTCAGCTCAAGACTCATGAGAAGAATTACCCGACGCACGACCTGGAGTTAGCAGCAGTCGTGTTTGCACTCAAAATTTGGAGGCACTTCCTGCTGAGTGAGAAGGTGAAGATCTTCACCGATCACAAAAGCTTGAAGTATATTTTTACACAGAAGGAGCTCAACATGCGACAGCGTCGATGGTTAGAGCTCATGGCAGATTATGAGATCGAGTTGCAGTATCACCCGGGAAAAGTGAATGTGGTTCCTGATGCGTTGAGTAGTCTTCCAGCGGTGATGATGTTGACTGCACAGTGGAGGTTGCAGCAGGATTTCTGTGAGTTTGGTATTGAGATTGTACTTCCTGGAGAGGCTTCGTCGTTGATGTGTATGCAGATACAGTCGACGATCGTGGATCGGATTAAGGCAGGTCAGGCTGGAGATTCGAAGCTGAAGAGGATCCGTGAGCAGGTAGAAGCCGGTCTGCGGACTGACTTTCGGATTCATGAGGATGGCTCGCTGAGGTATGGAGCCAGAGTTTGTGTGCCAGCTGGAGATATCAGAGAGGAGTTATTAGTTGAGGCACATAGCTCGCCGTATTCTGTGCATCCTGGTGGCACCAAGATGTATCAGGATCTTCGTCTGAACTATTGGTGGCATGGCATGAAGCGAAGTGTGGCACGGAGCGTTGCCAAGTGTTTGGTCTGTCAGCAGGTTAAGGCGGAGCATCAGCGTACGGCAGGGTTGCTACAACCGCTTCCGATTCCGAAGTGGAAGTGGCAACACATCACTATGGACTTCGTGACTGGACTACCTCGGAGTCCGAAGCAGAATGACGCGATTTGGGTGATCGTAGACCGATTGACCAAATCCACGCACTTTATTCCGTTCCGAGTAGGACAGTCTACTGAGGCACTGGCGAGGAGATATATGGAGGTAAATCCTTTACTTTCCATTTCTATTCCCTTTTCCTAGAATAGTTAGTGATGTAACATGTTCGTGCAGGAGATCGTTCGACTGCATGGAGTCCCTGTGAGTATCGTATCGGACAGAGACACGAGATTCACATCTCAGTTCTGGCAGAGTCTGCAGAAGAGCTTGGGTACGAGTCTGAGTTTCAGCACGGCGTACCATCCGCAGACAGATGGCCAGTCCGAGAGGACGATTCAGATCTTGGAGGACATGCTGAGGGCGTGCATGTTAGACTTCAAGGGATCTTGGGAGGATCATCTCCATCATGTGGAGTTTGCCTACAATAACAGCTACCAGGCGAGTATTGGCATGGTGCCATTCGCCGCACTATACGGGAAGAAATGTCGATCGCCACTGAGCTGGGATGACATTGGAGATCGGGAGCTGTTAGGACCAGAGATGATCGTGGAGGCTGTGGATGTTGTGAGGAACATCCGGGAGAAGCTGAGGATTGCGCAGGACCGTTTCAAGCATTGGGCAGATGCTAAACGGAGGCCTTTGGAGTTTCAGCCTGGAGATCACGTCTTCCTGAAGATTTCTCCGAACCGCGGAGTTATCCGATTTGGGAAGAGAGGCAAGCTGAGTCCGAGGTACATTGGGCCGTTTGACGTCCTGGAGAGAGTTGGAGCGGTGGCTTATCGCTTGGCGTTGCCACCGTCACTGGAGGGAGTTCACGACGTATTTCACGTATCTCAGTTACGTCGATACGTCAGTGATCCGTCCCATGCTGTGGATTTCTCGGAGATCACGGTCCAACCGGACCTGACCTATGACCAGCAGCCAGTTGAGATTTTGGATCGACGGCAGAAGCAGCTGAGGAATAAGACCGTCGACTTGGTTCAAGTGCAGTGGCGTCATGGTTCCCCTGGGGAGTCCACCTGGGAGCGTGAGGATGATATGAGAGAGCGCTTCCCGCACTTGTTTCCGAGCAGTGATTGATGCTGATTCCGAGGACGGAATCATTCAAAAGGTGGGGAGGATGTAACAGCCACTGTCCGGTCGTACGTACTTTATGCGTATGTTGTTTCGTGTGCGTATTTTCGTGTTTGGTTTTATTGGTGTAATTCCGTAGTTCCGACGCGCGACCGAGCCCCGTATTCACGATTCTCTCGAAGGCGCGAACGCCCTAGTATTTTCCTTATAATTTTTAGATGTCTAGGGACCAATTTATTGTATTCAATA
Organism: Scilla litardierei; assembly: GCA_030789695.1. Classification (NCBI taxonomy): domain Eukaryota; kingdom Viridiplantae; phylum Streptophyta; class Magnoliopsida; order Asparagales; family Asparagaceae; genus Scilla; species Scilla litardierei. The sequence continues at coordinate 46,542,189 of CM061138.1, read as the reverse complement.
TTAGTTATTAGACTTTTAATATTTAATTTCAAACTTCAATGCCCTGTACGTTTCCTACTTAACTCTTATCTCTTATGACATCTTTGTACTGTTAATGGGTAAAGTCAAGTGCTTATATAAAAAGCTAAAAGAAAAAAAAACAATCAATCAATCAAATCTTTATTATATCTAATTAACCACCAAATTGTTTTCCTTAACACTCGTGCGTCGGCAAATGCGGGTTGCTTAACGAAATTTTTTTAAAAATCTTTTGAAATCTATATCCGAACTGTTTTCCATCACCCCCACGTCCCTCGCACACGTCACCTCTCTCTCCATACATGCGGAACCAGGCACAAAATTGTAACTGCTTCATCATCTTCTTATAAACAGTAGATCTAAGCCCAGGCCATTTTCTGAAAGCCCTCTCCTCTCTTCTTCTCAAAGCTCCGATCACCGAAACCCTCCCCTTCGACCTGCCACAACACCACGCCTTAGCCCGGTCCTGGCGAACTTCCCCTCAACTCAGCCGCCGGCGTCCACCCGTGCCCACCTCCTCTCGCCGCAGCCACCAGGAGCTCGTCGTTTCCCACCTCGCCCAACGCAGCGGCCCCCTCTATCTCCCCTTACCGAAAGCCAACGCCACCTCCTACTTCTCGAGGCGCAACACCTTCACTCGCCACCGGTCATCACCCTCCGACCAAGTCTCCGAACGCAACCGTCGCCGTCGGATCCGCCACCTCCCAGCACCGGCAGCGCCTCGCCACAAGCCTACGCCACCCGACCATCCACCTCTGTTCGAAACCGCCACCCGCAAGGCACAAAGAGAAAGAAAAACGAACTCACAGGTTGGTCACCTTCACTAGAACATTTGGAGAGTGGGTATAATAGTAGTTATATATTGAAACTGGAACCCTGTGCCTGGCCTTATGTTCATTTATAAGCAATGAATTTTAGCCTGTGACTTTCTATTGGATAGTTTTAATATTCTTTATACTTCAATTGTTGCAGCAGTGCCATGTGCCTTTGAAAAACTTTTAAAGCTTTTGACTGCAAATGAACAGTCTGCCTTACAAACAGTAACCCTATAAGTCTATGACTTGTCAAAATTCATATAAGTTTAGAAAACCAGTAAGTGACTTCTCCCCGTGAACAGTACTACCTGCAAGAAGAAGACATCTATTTGTGTTAGCAGAATTTTATTTTTGTACAAGATACATTATTATATTTGAGGCTATAAAGTAGCAGTACATCACATGAACCAATGACTATGGGAATGCAAGACAGAGTGTATAAAGAGTAATAAACAGTACCATATCCCCATTAATGAAATATATAGGATACTAATTTATAACCTTAGTTTTATGATAAGTTTAAGGTGTTAACTTGTTAATATCAGTAGGTCTTTTTCTCATATCATGAGTTGGCATACCTCAGTACAATCATCAGAAGCATGAACATTTGTTAGTACGAATTATTTGTTGGTAGCATTAGTAACACTGTGTAAATAAGTGACAGTAGTTAAAATTTTGGTTGCAAGTTGGCAATGAGTAAATATTAGTATATCTGCCGTCGGTTCGTGTTTGGTATATATATAAATGCATTAATCAGTACTAATATTAATAAAGTATGTGAGTACGGCAGTTCATTAGAATCTTAGTGATATTAAGCACCACCTCTAGGGCAGAGAATCTAATAAAATTGAATCCTTAAACGTCATAAGAATTATTTAACATTTTAATTCTGTCGAAGCAAACCTAATTCGGACATGTGTTTAATCAAACAGAGAACCAGTTGTTCCATAGCGTAACGCCGTCGAGACAAACCCACGAACAACCGACACCACCGGAAACAGGCAAGTGAAACTTGCCAACCTTTTTAGGCCATGTTTTAGGCCATTTCCCTGCTTTTAGCGCGAAAGAGACTAGACCGTGAAATGATAGCGGTCTAGGCGCAAATTTCGGTTCTAGCTTGACAACGAAGCTAGAACCGCCTTTTGTCATACCATGTCATGCATTGCCTGCCACGTTTAATTTCTTTAACGGTACGCAAATTAATTGAATATATGTCATGCATTTGCATCCTTACATGTCATTTGACTCGTTTGTTGCATCGTAGCACACGCTACAAAATACATGTACAATCCGTGTTTCCGGCTAGGCACCCGTTATGCGGGCATAACCCTACGCCATCCGTGTTAAAACACTTCCTGGCTCGTGATCCAGAAGCGAGCATTCCGTGTTCGGGGGTAATGCCCTGGCTCGACACACGTGGAGGGGTAGGGATAAACGGTCACTTGAGTGTAAGAGTTGGCCCGTACAGCCACTCTAGCCAAAGGACGGAATCTCTGTGCACGACGTGATTACAATTCCAGTACTTGTCTTTTACTTGTATATTTGTTATGCCATGTCATTTGTCATTTTATATCCATGTCATACTTTACTTTAGAACTGTTAGGTTGCTTTACTTTATAGTTTCCTTGCACAAGTCTTTTTAGACTTGCTGACATGTGCCCCTTCTCTTTGGGTGACGCATGTTAGTTGCTGAGCCAGAGACAGTTGCGGAGGGTGACGAGTTCGTGGAGTTCGTGCCCGAACCTACTGGTGACGTGGAGTACGAGGACACCGGTGATCAATCTTAGAGATCTTCCGTACTTTTCTTTGTTAGCTGTGGTTGTCGGTGAGTAGCACCGTTTTGTTAGTTTCCTTTGGCCATGCTGGGCCTTGTACTTTTGACTCTTTTGTTGCCTGGTGGCATTTCTGGTTGTGGACTTTTGTTGGACTATGAGTTGAATGAATGCTATATTATTCGCCTCTTTTGCTATTATTATTATTGTTGTTCTGAGTCACATTACAGGGACCTGCTACTTCGTTTTATTTGACGCTTATCGGACTTGCGGCTTTGCAGCTTCAAGTCCGTGCGGACCTTCTCACGCTTCGCCTCCATGTTTTTGGGAAGCGGGGCGTGACACCCCGGGATCGATTCCTAAGACTCCTAGGCTTGATCTAACAGTTAGATACGACCGTTATGAAGTCCGTCACGAATGACATACTTCGAAATCGACAATCCTAAGGAAGAAGCGAGAAAATACGACGAATCGATCGAAAATGAAATCTACGGAGACGAAAACCACACAAGAGGAGAAAATCCACCAAAACATATATTATATTATATTAAATCCAGATACATGAAAAGCAGTCGTTACATCCTCCCCAACTTAAGAAAAATTCCGTCCTCGGAATTTCCAAAAACTCACGAGTCCGGAAACAAAAGTGGGAAACGCTCTCGCATCTCATCCTCATTCTCCCAAGTAGACTCTCCAGGTGAACCGTGTCGCCACATCACCCTCACAAGATTGACAATCTTGTTCCGAAGTGATTTCTGACGCCTGTCCAGAATCTGCACTGGATGCTGGTCATACGTCATATCGGGGTGAACGGTAATCTCCGAAAAATCCACCGCATGAGACGGATCGCTAATGTATCGACGAAGCTGCGACACATGGAAAACATTGTGAACTCCTTCCAAAGATGGCGGCAAGGCCAATCGATAAGCTACCTCGCCAACCCTCTCCAAAACGTCAAACGGTCCAATGTATCGCGGGCTCAACTTCCCACGCTTCCCGAAACGAATCACACCACGATTCGGGGAAATCTTCAAGAACACATGGTCGCTCGGCTGAAACTCCAAGGGACGACGTTTAGCATCCGCCCAATGCTTAAAACGGTCCTGAGCAATTCTCAACCTCTCCCGAATATTCCTGACGATATCCACGGCCTCCACGATCATCTCAGGTCCCAACAACTCCCGATCTCCAACGTCATCCCAACTCAATGGCGATCGACATTTCCTCCCATAAAGAGCGGCGAAAGGCGCCATGCCAATACTCGCCTGGAAGCTGTTGTTGTAGGAAAACTCCACCAAATGTAGATGGTCCTCCCACGAACCCTTGAAATCCAACATGCACGCCCTCAGCATGTCTTCCAAAATCTGAATCGTCCTCTCGGACTGGCCATCCGTCTGCGGATGGTACGCCGTGCTGAAACTCAGACGCGTACCCAAACTCTTCTGCAAACTCTGCCAGAACTGAGATGTGAACCTCGTGTCTCTGTCAGACACGATACTCACGGGGACTCCATGAAGTCGCACAACTTCCTGCACGATTCACGTTACATCACTATCCAAACTAGGAAAAGGAAATAAAAACGGAGAGTAAAAAGAATTTTACCTCCATATATCTCCTTGCTAGCGCCTCAATGGACTGTCCCACTCGGAACGGAATAAAGTGCGCGGATTTGGTCAATCGATCTACGATCACCCAAATCGCGTCATTCTGCTTCGGACTCCGAGGTAGTCCAGTCACGAAATCCATAGTGATGTGCTGCCACTTCCACTCCGGAATCGGAATCGGTTGTAGCAACCCGGCCGAACGCTGATGCTCCGCCTTCACTTGCTGGCAAACCAAGCACTTGGCTACACTCCGAGCCACGCTCCTCTTCATACCATGCCACCAATAAATCAGACGAAGATCCTGGTACATCTTGGTGCCACCAGGATGCACAGAATACGGCGAACTGTGTGCCTCCACCATCAGCTCCTCTCTGATATCCCCAGCTGGCACACACAACCTGGCTCCAAACCTCAGCGAGCCATCCTCATGAATCAAAAAGTCAGTCCGCAGACCGGCTTCCACCATCTCCCGAATCCTCACCAGCTTCGGATCCTCAGCCTGGCCAGCCTTAATCCGATCCACGATCGTCGACTGTACCTGCATGTACATCAACGACGAAGCCTCACCAGGAAGAACAATCTCCACACCAGACTCGCAAAAATCCTGCTGCAATCTCCACTGCGAGGTCAAAATCATCACCGCTGGCAGCCTACTCAAAGCATCCGGAACCACATTCACATTGCCAGGGTGATACTGCAAATCAATATCATAATCCGCCATAAGCTCCAACCACCGACGCTGTCTCATGTTGAGCTCCTTCCGAGTGAAAATATACTTCAAGCTTTTGTGATCGGTGAAAATCTTCACTTTCTCACTCAGCAGGAAGTGCCTCCAAATCTTAAGAGCAAACACAACGGCAGCCAACTCCAAATCATGCGTCGGATAGTTCTTCTCATGAACCTTAAGCTGACGAGACGTATACGCCACAACATGCCCATGCTGATGCAACACACAACCGAGACCCTTGCCAGAAGCATCGCAAAAGATCTCAAATCCACCGCTGCGATCAGGCACAATAAGAATAGGGGCAGTCGTCAACCTCTCCTTCAGAATACCAAAAGCACACTCACAATCACCCGACCAAGCAAAAGCAACATCCTTCCGCGTCAACCTGGTCATCGGCTCAGCAATACGAGAAAAGTCCTTAATGAATCGTCGATAATAACCAGCAAGTCCAAGAAAACTCCGAATCTCAGATGCTGACGACGGAACAGGCCATTCCCTGATGGCCCGAATCTTCTCGGGATCCACTGAAATACCATCTCCAGTTACCACATGCCTGAGAAAAGCAACTCGATCCAGCCAAAACTCGCACTTCGAAAACTTAGCATACAACCGATGCTTCCTCAAAATCTCCAACACCGTCCTTAAGTGCGAGGCATGCTCTTCCTCCGACTTTGAATAGATCAGAATGTCGTCAATAAAGATAACGACAAACTTATCCAAAAAGTCGTAGAAAATCAGGTTCATCAGATTCATGAAAACTGCGGGCACGTTAGTTACGCCGAAGGGCGTAACCACAAACTCATAGTGTCCATACTTCGTCCTGAACGCTGTCTTCGGAACATCTCCCTTCTTCACCTTCAACTGATGGTAACCACTCCTCAAATCCAACTTAGAAAACACCCTCGAACCTCCAAGCTGATCAAAAATATCATCGATGCGAGGTAACGGGTATTTATTCTTAATGGTCACCGCATTCAACTCCCGATAGTCCACGCACATGCGACGCGAACCATCCTTCTTCTTAACCAACAACACCGGTGCTCCCCACGGAGACACGCTAGGATTAATATAACCCTTCTGCAAAAGCTCATCCAACTGCTTCCGCAACTCTTCCAACTCAGCAGGTGCCATACGATACGGCGCCTTCGAAATCGGCTGCGCACCTGGAACAAGATCGATAGAAAATTCCAAAGCTCGATCAGGCGGCAAACCAGACATCTCCTCGGGGAAGACGTCGCCAAAATCACGCACCACAGCTGGCCACTCCAGCTTCATCTGCATAGCCACAGCCTCCACCGGCCTGGCCCGAAATCTGACAGGACCAAGCGAACTGCTACCACGACTGAACTCAAATACTGGATGTCCGGGAATCTCGAACACCACCTTCTTTCTCCTGCAGTCGATCGTAGCATAGAAGCTCGCAGGCCAATCCATCCCAAGAACTGCATCATAGTTGATGATGTCGTGGACAATGAAATCAGCGAAAAGCTCATGTCCACAGACCACCAACGAGCAAGAATTGCAACCACGATGCACCGAGACCACACCATTCCCTGTAACGATATTCCAACTCTTGGGGAGAGGGGACGTCGACAAGGAATGCCTCTCCACGAAGCTCCGAGAAATAATGCACATCGATGCACCAGAGTCAAAGAGGACTCGTGCAGGAAATGTGCAGACCAAAATCACACCTAATCAAGCAATTAACAATCAAACCCTAATCTAGCCAACAACCATGTTCAAGCAAACAACATAATCTAACAATCAAAACCAGCTAGGAAAGTAACAGCTTGAGTGAGGATTACCTGCGATAACCTCATCCACAGCCGCGCTCTCCGCAGCGGTCATCAGAAAAGCCTACCTCCTCGGCGGAACAGCCTGCCGAAAAGCCTGCCTCTGCGGAACAAGAGCTGCTCCACGACCAGCAGGAACATGCGCTCGCTGCTGCAACGGCTGAGCTGCAACAGGAGCCCTCCGCAGCGGATCCGCATGCCGACAATCCTTCGCGACATGAGAAGCATCACCGCAAACCAGACACTGGCCCAGAAATTTCCGACACTGATCCTTGACGTGGCCAGGCTTGCCGCAGAAATGGCAAAACTTCGGAATAGACCCTCCTGGCCTCTTAAACTGAGCAGACTGGTTAGGCCTGAATCCAGGTCTAACCACAGCTCTCGCCTGTTCCACAGGCCTCTTCCCAGCACCAACAACAGATCCCTTCCTCTGGCTCACGAGCAGCTCCTGCCTCTTTGCAGCGACCAGAACCTTCTGATAAGACTCCCGGTCAGAGGAGGTCACAAAACTCTGGAGCTCTGAAGCAAGCCCCTGCAGGAACCTCTGAGCTCTCTCCTCAGCGTCCTGCACCATCTTCGGCGCAAACCGACTCAGCCTCATGAACTCCTGGTGATACATGTCCACCGACGAGTTCCCCTGCTTCAGATCGATAAAACGCTGCAGCATCTCCTCCTTGGCAGCCTTCGGGAAGAACTCACCCTCAAATCTGGCCTTGAAGGTAGCCCAAGCTATCGGCTCCACCAACAACTTCTCTTCCGCATCCCACCAATTCCTGGCATTATCCTTGAGTTGCCTCTTCGCCAAATCAACCCATCCAGCCGGGGTGATCTTGGCCATCTTCAGATTGTCCTCGACGTTCCGAATCCACTCATCGGCAGCCAGAGGACCCTCAGAACCATCAAAATATGCGGGACCCAGCTCCCGAAATTGCTTCGCTCCTGGCTCAGAGCGAGGGGCATCCGGAAGAGCCTGGGCAGCTCGAGCAAGTGGAGCATTCTGGACTTGCAAAAGCACGCCCTGCTGCACTTGCATCATCTGGATCATCATCCGCATCATCTCACCGCTGGTGGGTTCCCGCTCAGGCTCCTCATCATGAGGGAGCGCACCACTACCACCACCACGGGTGAAACGCCTTCCTGCCATCTAATGACACGGAAAACAAATCAGATTAGACTCATAGCTTATGACTCGGACGTCGAACTTAGTTTATTGGACATTCTAATATTATTATCGCTATTCCAAAAATCGCAGTTACAGAAGGACCTGCATGGGCCACCACTAAAACCTGTCACGACCCGCTTCCCTAGAATGGAGGCGAGACGTGAAAAGGTCCGCACGAGAGTGGAGCTGTGAAGCCCCAAACCCGATAAGCGTCCACAAATACATAAACAGGTCCCTGTAACCACAACAGAATAACAATAATAACACAAGGAGAGACTGAAATAAAATTCCACATCTCACAAAATGTCCAACATCAAAAATAAGTTCAACATCCAGAAAAGCCACCAGGCTAAAAGAAAAGAGTCCAAGGCCCAGAACAAGGCCAACAAAAGCAACGACAACAACAAAGTATAGGTGCTACGCACCGATAACAAAACAACTGTCTAATAAAAGTAAAACACAACGAAGACACTAGGACTGGTCCCCAGTGTCCACGTACTCCCCGTCAAACACAAGCTCGGGCTCGGCGTCAGCAAACACCTCGTCCTCAACGAGGTACTCGGGCTCAGGATCTAACATGTGTCACCCAAAAGAGTAAAGGGGCACATGTCAGCAAGTCTAGAAAGACTTGGGCAAGGAAACTGAAAGTGAGGCATCTAGCAACCTAGCAGTTTAGTATGCATGACATGGCAGTTATAACATGAGTGCACAATTAAAACATGGCGAGACAATTTGTACAAGAGAACAATCATCGGGACAAGACAAGAGTAGCCAAGCTACTATCAATTCAATCAATTCACATTTTGTAGGTGTTTACGCCCTTCGCTGAATGGCATAGCATTTCAGACCGATCGGCACTAAACACTACCCAATATTCACACGATATGGAGCCTGGGGTCCCCGCACATTGAGCTCAGCTAGTGAGCCTGAGGTTGCCCCGCACATTGAGCTCGCATTCTTAGTTCACAATTCAATACATCGAGCGTTGGGGTTTCCAACTCATTATGCTCGCTTCTGGTCACGAGCCAGGAACACTAGTATGGCGTATGGAACACCTAGCCGGAACACGCAATTCGGGCATTGGCTATCAACCAACACATGGCCCGCTTCTGGAACACGAGCCAGGAACACAACATTGTAGCGAAGATACGCAATCACAGCAATACCTAAAGAATGCGAGATCATGACAATTTATTTGCGTACAGTTAATTGAATCAAACGTGACAGGCGAAATGCAATGACATGAACATATTCGCGTACCGTTAATTGAAAGTAAACATGACATGGGAGTTGTGCAACATGCTATATGTGTTGGAACTAGCTTCGTTGTCAAGCTAGTTCCCCAATTTGCGCCTAGGCGAGTATCATTTCGTCGCCTAGCCTCTTTTACGCCTACAACATGCAAATGTCCTAAAACATGGCCTAAACCCTAAGTGGCAAGTTTCACTTGCCTAGCACCGGGGATTGACGATCACTTCGTCACACGGATGCTATCTACGGGGAAATCGCTGCTATGGGGGAAACAAACACCAAACACATGAAATTAATTAGGGTTTCATAAAAATATAAATAAGTTAAGAAAACAACGGTAGATCGATGTCTTACCGAGAGGAGACGGAAGAAACACTCCGGGGAACCCTAGGATCAAATCTGGAGAAGATTGGAGAAGTTTGGGGAAACTAGGGTTTTTGGGGGATTTGGGGATTTGATGGATTTTGGTGGAGATTTGGGGAAGATGAGAGGTGGATGGAGTGAATGGTTGGATTGGATGATGATTCTAGGGCTTGGAATGGAGAAATGGAGCTTGGAGGAAGATGGGGGCTGAAGGGGGAAGTTTTTAGGGTTTTGGGTCGTGTTGGAGAAGAAGAAGTCGAATGGGTTGGGTTTAAATAGGTTGGGCTGGCGGCTGCCCAGAAATTAGGGTTTTAACACTGGTTAGTCGGTCAAAGAGCAACCACTGACCGACTAGTTTGGCAACTAGTCGGTCGGTCGACCAACGCAGACCGACTAAGTGCAAACAGTAACTCCTGAACGAAAATAGGATTCTAGAGTTAGTCGGTCCATGAACAAGTACTGACCGACTAGTTTGGCATCTAGTCGGTCGATGAACGTTCTTAGACCGACTAAGAGTAAACAGTAACTGATACAAAAATAATTTGATGAGTTAGTCGGTTCAAGAAGCATTGCTGACCGACTAGTTTGCAACCTAGTCGGTTAACCAACGTTCTTAGACCGACTAACGATAAACAGTAACTCCTGAGAAATTTAGAAAGCTAACTAGTCGGTCCAAGAAGGATTGCCGACCGACTGGATCGTCATCTAGTCGGTCGGTGGCCCTTCTTACACCGGCTAATGAGCACAGAAAAGTACCGATACGGAGCGCGGGGCCCCGGGATCGATTCTTAAGACTCCTAGGCTTGATCTAACAGTTAGATACGACCGTTATGAAGTCCGTCACGAATGACATACTTCGAAATCGACAATCCTAAGGAAGAAGCGAGAAAATACGACGAATCGATCGAAAATGAAATCTACGGAGACGAAAACCACACAAGAGGAGAAAATCCACCAAAATATATATTATATTATATTAAATCCAGATACATGAAAAGCAGTCGTTACAGATTAATTAAAATTAGGGGAGAAAATTAAGTTAGTTTGCCTTACATTAAGGCTAAACTTCAACTAATTTTCTCTCCCTCACTGTTGTTCTTCGGAAGTGATGCAACCTATCAATTCGAAGAGCTATGAATGGTGAACGCATAGAAACAAGCGGCGCTCCAATCCGACTTTGTTTGACCCCTCAAACAATTGCTCAAAGTTGAGCAAAAATCACGAATTGGCTGAAAAACGCAGCCGTCATTAACCCCTTAGGGTTTCTAAACTGTGGGTCCCGTAGATGGGACCCACATGCTAACTGGGCGTGCCCAGCCCGTTTTCACGCCCGTCTGCGTTGGGCGGGTGGGTCAGACCCGCCCATTGTGCGGGCTCAGACTCGCCCGCTGGGCGGGCGGGCTTGATCACCATTGTGGGCGGGTCCAGACCACCTAGCGGGTTGGACCTGCCCCCAGGCTTTTGCCCAGTTCTGGCCTTTTGGGCTATTTCTTGAGTTCTACAACTTCGATTTAGCCGATTTCAGATCCGTTTGAAAGCATGGTTCGAATGGGACTATCCCAAGAAGCCATGTATCCATTTCTATGCCTTTTGTTATGTAAAATATTCTTGTAAATATTTTACAATATATTTTCAACCATTTCGCATTATATGCAACAATCCCTTATAGCATTCTACTAATGATAAAATTACAAACATTTTGTGATATTATTAAATCCCACTTAATGTAGACTTACTGTCACAAACTCTTTGTGACTTCAATTATTCTTGTGCATCCGAGTGCACTCCTCCTGAATTCTTCCTATTACTAAGACGCAAATCCCACTCGGTGTGAGACCCTACAGCCTGACCCTACTATAGGTTGGGGCTCGAAACTCCTAGACGACAGTGACCATGAGCAGCAGGTGTCGCCCCTGTTTACGCATCATAATTACATGATTGACCCACTGACAAAAGTGTCGTCGAGATCACTCTCACTGTGTCAACGATCAATACCGCAGTTTTAGTCCCTTCGTCATAACTATGTCACTGCATAGCCTAGAGTATGGTAAACCATCAACCCTACTAGCTAGCACTTGTCAGCATACTTCGGTCTTTGGCATGTCTATATTGTACTTCCTACAACATACCACGGCCGAGGTTTAGCACAAAGAACCGTACTGAGCATGTGTGATTTGGAGTGAAAAGTATATATTTATACCCCCTAACAACCCCTATTTTGTGCTAAGAATTATACTTAATATTGCTCTTTTGAGTAAATTTTCACTTTATGTTTCATTTTAGGGCTTATTCTCATTCTTGGCACAAAATATGGATTTTATCATCTTTATTGGCCTCCTAATATTTTTCATGTGCTCCTGATATTATTGTGATTATATTGACAATTTTTTAGAATTATTTGAGCAATAGATTATTTTATATGATTATTGGAAGTCAATATTGTGTTTTACTAGTCATTATATTCATTTTATAATCAAATGGACTAATTTCGCATTCTCTTATTTTTCAGGTACTCCTGGGAGTCTTGGGGAGTTTTCAGAATTTTCTGGGATTTTTCTGGGATTTCTGAGTATTTTTGGTGAATTATTTGGAGGAGAAAATGAAGTTTAAATATGAAAAAAGGGTTTTAAAGGGGATTTAATCTGAGGGCGCCACGTGGCGCAACCAGGCGGTGCCACGTGGAGCCAGGCCGTTTCTCTTTTCATTTAAGCGAGCGCTGTGCGCTCGCTCTGTTGAGCCCGCACGCATGCGGGCTTATAGGCCCACCGCTTCGAGCGGCAATTCCTTGCGGCCCAATGGGCCGGCCCGCGTTTTTGCAAGCGGGCTTCACCCACAACTGTGCGGGCAAAGTGAAGCGGGCGGGTCAGGCGGCGCTTGTCGACCCGACCCGGACCCGCATTTTCGAGCCCATGCGTGCGCGTAAGCTGTGGGCGGGTCGGGCGCAGGAAACCAGACCCGCAAGCCCGGTTATTGACCCAGAGTGCGATTTTTTTGAGTTTTATTAGGGCCTGATGCTTTCCAGGGGCTGTTCTTCATTTTTGGATTTTTTTTAGGGCTTGGGAGAGCTTGGAGGACATAGGAGAGGTTGATGAAGCTTGGAGCTTGAGGAGCACGTGAGAGGGGAAGATCTCATCTTGGAGTGACACTTGGGTGAAATTTTCCTATTCTCTTGTGTATCTTGATTATTTTTTGTGTTGTGATTGGATGATAGTTTTGAGTAAAAACTTCTCCTTTTCATTATGAATTTCTGAATCTTTCTTGTGTGGTTGTGTTGTGCTTGTTGTTGTTGTTGGGTTGTGAATTTCATCTCTAGCACATTTTCATTTTCTAAATTGTGGATGAAGTTTTGAGTTAGGTTTGTTTATTGGAACCCTAAGGGGAAATCCAAAGAGAGGCTCATCCTATGTTGAGTATTGGTGTTTCATACCAATGTTATTTTGATGATGATCATAACATTATGTTGTTGCTAATGACTCTCTTGTTTTAGTCTCTTAGTTACTTTTCTAGAATATCATTTCTGGAGACTAAACACTTGGTGCAAGGATGGACATCAAGTGAAGAAGGGCCAAAGCTTGGACACAAGGGGTGCCAAAGCTTGGAGATAATGGGGAGCATCAAGGCATCAAGATTGAAGACATAGACTTTAAGGAAAGCAATGTAATCCATGTAATATTTCCTTTATTGTGTTCTCTCTCATTTGAGTTTAGGTTAATGTAATGCCTTGATAGATAGTCTACTCATACATGCATATGTATTTAACCATCTTAGTGAGCCTTAGGATTATCATAGAATCCAATCCAATAGGTTCATCTTGACCAAAGACTCATTTGGAGTCTCTGGTTCTCCATCAGTCACCTGCTGAAGGATTAATAGTCGAATGGGTCATTTCCAGTCGCCTGTCGAGCCTTCTACAGTCGGCTGTGATGCACGGCTTAAGTCACCATTTCTATTGACTCTACTTGAGCTTTTCGCATCAGTCGATTGATGCTCAGTTTACAATCGCATGTATATTTACAGTCGCCTGTGAATTGGTCAACGGTCGTCTGAGTAGCGTAAGTGCATATACTGCTTCTCTCTGTTTTTCTCCATCTCCTGCAGCAGTTGACTGATGAAGGGTTTACAATCGCCTGTATATTTTACAGTCGACTGTATTCTTGTCATCAGTCGCCTGTATGCTTATCTAGAGAAAGAGTGCAGCTCTATGTTTATTCCATCCCCTGCAGCAGTCACCTGCTGCAGGTTTTACAGGCGTCTGTCCTGTTCACAGTCGACTGTATCGACTTCATCAGTCGACTGTAGAGGCTCAGATTATAGCCGTTGGATAGTCGACTGTCATTTGTTCATCAGTCGACTTTCAGTGACGTTTCTGCCCAGAAACTAGCCGTTGCAGCTTTTTGTTTTTAGCTGTTTCCTTGGGGTTTGAGGGTTTGTATAGGGTTCTTATATATAGGAGAGGGCTGAGTTCATTGGAACTTCTTGATGCAATTGCAAATCATTTAGAGATTGAAAAGCCACTCTCAAACTCTCTCATTTTCCCTCTTTGAGCTCTCATTCCTCTTCATGCATTGAAGTCAAGCTCAAGGAAAATCATCCAAGTGCTTTCAAGCCAATCTCAACACTTGGAGATCCTGTTCCATGCCTTGCATTCATCGATGCGTATGCATCTCAAGGCAAAGGTAAGAGTATTTATTTTACTTGGTGATTCTTGTAACACTAATTCTCTTTGTGGGAATTAGTCTTTCTTACTTTGTGGGAGTAGTCTCTCTTTGTGGGAGTGTTATCTCTTTGTGGGATTAGGATATTCTCTTAGTGGGAATAACTCTCTTTCTGGGAGTAACTCTCTTAGTAGGAGTTTGGTGTCCTAGTGTAGGGCTAACCCTAATTCTCTAGGTGGGAGTTAGTAATTCTCTAGGTGGGAGTTTGACCCATGTGAAGGGTTGGTTGGGTCCTTGTGTAGGAAAACATCCTCTTGGTGAGGTCTCTCTCTTTGTGAGAGTGTATCTCTTTGTGGGATTTGTATTCACTTCTCTTTGTGGGAATATAGTGAATATTGGTGTGGCTGGTCGTACCCAACTTTGGGGAACCAGGGTAAAATCTTGTGTTTGCATTTGGATTGATTGTGTCAATTATTTTCTCTTGCATTTATTATTCCGCATTTGCAAGTTTAATTTTAATTGGGCAATTTATTGCCATTACACTATTCACCCCCTCTAGTGTGTTGTTGTTAGTATTGCAAGGGTAAGGCGATCCTTACAATTGGTATCAGAGCGAGGTTATAACATACTCAAACGATGGCATTCAACGACTCATCCGCGTCTCATGAAGAAGGTCATTCAACCGTTCGTCCTCCGCTCTTCAACGGAACCAACTACCCAAGTTGGAAGATCAGGATGATGATCTATATGGAGGGTCAAGACCTATGGGATATTACGGAGGTGCCATTTGAGAAGCCCACTACATCTACGACTTCAAGGACAAAGACGAAGAAGGACTCGATCAAATTCAATGTGAGGGCTATGAATGCATTCCATTGCGCCCTCTCAGCAAATGAGTTCAACTGCATCTCCATGTGCAAAACGGCCAACGAAATTTGGCATACTTTGGAGATATGTCATGAAGAGACTACAAAGGTAAAGAAATCTAAACAAAATGTGTTTAGATCTAAATATGAAATGTTTAAGATGCAGGAAGAAGAAAGTATCTTAGAAATGTTCACAAGGTTCACAGACTTCGTGAATGCTTTGGAAGGACTTGGGAAGGTGATTTCCCAAGAGGATCGTATGGAGAAAATCCTTGACTCTATTACACCCAATTGGGAGTCATAGGCCAACGGGATTTTGGAGTCTAACGACACGTCCAACTATACAGTTGAGGAGTGCGTTGGGAATCTCATGGCATACGAAGTGAAGCTTCAACACAAGAATGAGATTCAACCAACCAAGACCGAGAAGCCAGAGAAGCAAAAGGGGGTTGCATTTCATGCTAAGGAGGAGCCAATCAAATGGAGGAAGAAATTCCATCAAGAAGCTCCTAGTGAAGAAGATGGAGAAGATGAGACTAGTGGAGATGAAATCATGGAGATTGCCACGCAACTAAGAGCATTCCTCAAAAGCAAGCAATGTAAATCTTCTTCAAAGTTTGCCTCCAATTCTAATAAGATTCCTACTTGTTATACTTGCAGTGGCAAAGGTCATCTCTCGACCGAATGCCCTTCCAAACCCACCAAAGTTTGCCTCCAATCCTGAAGATGAATAGACACCCTGAAGATGAAACTATCATCCTGAATATAAAATACTCATCATGTAGATGATAACGTCATCCTGAAGATGAATATATATCCTGAAGAAGATACCATCATCATAAAGATGAAATACTCATCTCGAATATGAAAATATCATCCTTATGATGATACCATCATCCTGAAGATGAAATAATCATCCTGAAGATGAATAATCAACTAGAAGATGAAAACATCATCCTGAAGATGACTTATCATCCTGCAAATGAGAACTTCATTCACCTGAAGTTGATGAAGAAACATGGACAATTGTATTCCACTATATACACCAACTGGTTGTATGGATGCATATTGAAGATTTTTTCCCCTAGTTGGAAGAGGGGGAGAATATCCTAGGTCCTGAAGTGTCCAACTCCTTTATCTGGCCAACTGCACGTGTCTTTATAGAACGTTTACAGTAAAGCTGTTAGCCAGATACAGTGCAACGACTGCAGCGCAACACTGGACCATGGATATAGAGCTTCTGCGCTATCTCCAAGGGTCAAGGATCAGAAACCATGGAAATATATTTGCATATGCTGGTTAAAGATCATCGCGATGACTAAACACAAAATGAACAGCCACCTCCTAAAGATCTACACAGCATCATCCTAAGTCTACATCTACACATCATCATCCTAAGTCTACATCATACTTCTATCCGAGAAGCTCATCATCCAAGAATCTAATCGAATATATGCACAACCAGATCCAGCAGTACCTTGCAGATACAGTGATGACTGAGTCAAAGTCTACAGACATTGAGCCATCTGCCAAGTTCGCAGAGCATACCACATCAGAGCTCCTTTAGTTTCAGCACTTCCAGATATGAGTGAAACTTGTATAGATGAGTGATTATTGTATTTTGTTTTTCTTTTCGGAATTTTATGGAAGATGTATAGATACTTAGGATATTAGTGTATAGATACATATGATATCTACAAGACTGAAGCTTGTATGGTTCAGGGGGAGTAACCTGTGGGTTGTGCTCTTTTTCTTTAAGCTATTGGTTTTTCCCACTGGGTTTTCCACAGCTAAGCTTTTAATGAGGCAAACACGATTACTCTGGATCTAAAAGTATCCACCCACTTAGCTTTATACTCTAAGACCAAAGAAATGGATGGATAAGGGGGAGTGTTATGAGTGAGGGAGGCCTTTGGCCTCCCCACCTCTTTATCCCTCCATTACTCCCCACTACTTAGTAGTGTGGACCCTTGGTATACCATTGATTTGAATATATAGAGGACCATGGCTATGAGCCATGGTTACTCTTTCTTTGAGTTTATCCAACATGGTCAACTTATTTAAAAATAGATTTGTTTGAATTTGATTTGGGGTTATTACTTGCTAAATTGAAGTAAATGGTATGGAATTTCTAAAACTACCCAAATTAGAAGGCCATGTGATGGCAAAAATGTAAAGAAGAACAAGCTGACGGTGATAGACATTACCAATAATAAATGTGGAATCAATGATCATGATTGAGGAATGGCTTAATGGTGTTGGAATTGGAGCTGGTGGCTATAGTCATTAACAAGGGCAATGGGATGAGTTTAGCGACTCTGGCCTTAATCAAATTGGATTGGATCTTAAGGAGATAACGATGACTATTCTCTCACAGAATGAGAAGATGGCACTGCTATGAAAAGATGAAGAGAAAGAAAGATATCACTTTTGAGGAATATAATGATGGCTTGTCGATTTGACGAAGGACCAAACGATAATCTTGATGAAGTTATATGTATCATTTTTTATGGAGCAAGTTGTTTGGGGTGGCTCGAAGTTTGATGATAATCAAATATTGCTAACAACGGTGAAGATGACGTCGTTATCGTTGTTGGTGATGACATTGATGACGTTGAGTATGAAGATGTGGCAGATTTGGAAGTTGCCGTTGACGATGATGTCGATGATGGTTGATATGTTAGGGAAGTAGATCAACTGCTCTACATTGATTTATTATGATTTTTTTTAATTTTTTTCTAAAATCTTTAGGAAGACGGGAGCTGATGGGACTGTCTACTACTAGGGTTAAAGTTCTAGATTTTATGGTTAATTTGGGTTTCTATTTTTTTTGAATTTTTTATTTCAATTAGATTGGAACAGATGAGATTTTGATAATGAAGTGACAAACACAAGGGATTTTGATGACTAGCTAGGGCGTTGTTTCTTTTTTTCATAAGCTTAAAACCTATGAAAAATTAAGAAGATGAATGGACTTGTACTGGCCATGTTTTGGATTTTGTTGCAATCATATATTTTTTTGGAAAAAATAAATCTAAACAGAAAGAAAGATGATATATTTGATTTCATATCAATAAAATGAAGAATGGTCTTTTGCTTTGATATCAAATGATGGTTACTAGGTTGAGAAATGGGGAGAAAATTGGGTAAATGTCATCGGTCAACCATGGGTTTTAATTTTTACCACCAACTTTAAAAAGTTTGCTAGGATAACACCCCAACTAAAAAAGAGACGAAAATACCTTCGTTTCTTCCCAAACATTAAAACCCAACAAAATTAAATCCCTCTGCGAAAACAATTGCAGCGGACGACGTTCTCCCTCCGGCGAGCGAAGCCTAGCACCTCGCACCGTCTCGAACTCCCCTCGACAGCATCGACACCGCTCATCACCGCCAACCCACAACCCAACGCCGACAGCACCCCCATCTACGTCGACGCCGAACTCCGACCACCCCGCTTCACCGTACTCCGACCACCCCACAACTACGGCAACGCCTCGCCGTACTCCGACAAAGCCCTATGAGCCAATATAACCCAATTTGCGTCAATATGCGCCAATATACGTCACTTATATTGGCGCATATTGGCGCATATTGGGTTATATTGGCTCATAGGGCTTTGTCGGAGTACGGCGAGGCATTGCCGTAGTTGTGGGGTGGTCGGAGTACGGCGAAGCGGGGTGGTCAGAGTTTGGCGTCGACGTAGATGCGGGGTGCTTTCGGCGTTGGGTTCTGACCACCCGTTTCGCCGTACTCCGACCACCCCGCATCTACTGCAACGCCTCGCCGTACTCCGACAAAGCCCTATGAGCCAATTTGCGCCAATTTGCGCCAATATGCGCCAATATACGTGACGTATATTGGTGTATATTGGCGCATATTGGCGCAAATTGGCGCAAATTTGGTTATATTGGCTCATAGGGCTTTGTCGGAGTACGGCGAGGCGTTGCCGTAGTTGTGGGGTCGTCGGAGTACGGCGAAGCGGGGTGGTCGGAGTTCGGCGAACGGGGGTATTTAATTTTGTTGGGTTTTAATGTTTGAGAACGAACGGGGGTATTTTCGTCTCTTTTTTAGTTGGGGTGTTATTCTAGCAAACTTTTTAAAGCTGGTGGTAAAAATTAAAACCCATGGTTGACCGATGGCATTTACCCAATTTTCCCGAGAAATGGGATCTAGGGACTATCGTGGTGTGATTGGAAAAGAACTAGAAATTTATGGATTTGAAAAAGAACACAAAATTTAATAGGTTTGGAAAAGAACTAGATATATATGGATAGTATACGTAAAAAAAAGCTAAATTTAGGCTGCACATCCGGATCCTTATAGACTCACTCACAAACACCTCACATGGAATAAAAGTCTAAAATATCTATATGATGGCCCGTATCCGTCGCTACAAGTATTTCAGTATAAATGTAATTAAAATAAATTTTATATGTCTTCAGATACGTTTATATGATTTTTGAATATATCTTTTTATGACCAAAACCAAAATCCGTAGCCGTAACAACATTTGTGACTAAACTATAAAAAAATGGGTAAATGACATTAACATACCCCAACGTTTGGGCCTTTGTCAAGAATATACCTTATCGTTCACTTTGGTAAATTTTGATACCCAAACGTTTGATGAAATGTAAAACGTGATACCCTTTTCAAGTTTTCCGTCCAATTAGTGGATCACGTGATATCACGTGAAAGAAACTGGACAAAAATGCCCCTCAGCAGCAAATAAAATTATGAAGAGGAGGAAGGAAAGTTGTTGGCGCCGGTTGCTGGGTCTTCATCAACTAGGGCAACGAGCTGCTGCAAGGAAGATAGCTGCGGCAAGGAAGATAGCATACGGGTAAGTAAGGAAATTTAATTTGTAAGTTAGAACAAGTAATTGCCCCAAAATTGTACTGATTAAATGTTTTGATGTTATTTGAAGCAAGAAAATGAGTGTTGGGGATAGCAATAGTGCGAGATCAAGGCAGAGTTTTGGAGATTTTGAAACAGATTATGAAGATTGCAAGTACTGCCACTGTGGGTTGCGGACGCCAAGCAAAATGTCATGGACAAGAGCAAACCCAGGAAGACGATTTTGGTCGTGCCCAAGTAGGGATAAGGAGAAGAGCTGCAAATTCTTCTTGTGGAAGGATCAACCACATTCTGAGTGGTCAAGAATGGTGATACTAAACTTAATGGATGCAAATGAGAGAAGGTTCAAGGTGGACAATTCAGCACATGCATTTACAGATAGGAGGATGGTAGATAGAGAGAACAAATTGGATAATGCAATAGAAATGTGGGAGGAAAGCAATGTCCAACTGCAGAGGTTCATAAATGAGTGTAGATCAATTAAGCTATATCTGAGCTTACTAATTGGTCTTATAATTATGGTTGTAGTGATGATGTATATGTTACATTAAACAATGTTAAACTTATATTATCTGTGATGCAACATGCAGCTTTATTGTGTATCCATATCCATGATTCTGATTGAAAATGATATAACCTTGTTATTAGTTGTGGAGAAGTGAATATGTGTTGGCAACGTATAATAATGGAGCACATGCTGGCAATTATACAGGAGAACAAGCAGTTCAGCAACAAAATACTGGAGCAAACACTATATTTCAATTAGGGCCCTTTCAATTATACACTGTTAATACTGGAGCACATGCTGGTAATAGATTGCAATTATAAATGAGAGCACATTACATTCCAGGTTGCAATTATAAATGCGAACAAGCAGTTATAAATGAGAGCACATTACATTCCAGGTTGCAATTCTGGAGAACAAGCAGTTGCATGAAGCACATTACACATATCAACATATAAGACTGGAGCACAATATTGCAATTATAAATGAGAACAAGTTAAGACACATTCCAGGTCAATTGATTCACATTCCATGACCAAAAAAACTGGAGCAAGAAAATGGAACAGAAAAGGCTCAGCAAATTTTGAAAGCTTAGCAAATGTTGATGCACATTTCACATACCAAGAACAGATTCAGTGTAAAAAGCTGGGGAGGAATAGCCATAAACCATGATATATTACATCAAAGTAACATATATTACATCACATAACTCAGTGCATACACCAGATTGTAGCCATAAAACACCACAATGACCTCACACAGTTTGCATACACCAAAGTAGACAATGACCTCACACATTGGGCCCAAATTACATCCAAGTAACAGATTGTCAACACATTATCATACACTAAAAACTCCAATGTGCCACACATGTTCAGAATTACACATCAGCTTCTGGAGGCTTCACTCCCTATTGATTTTGACTTCTTCCTACCTCCTCTATGCATCTGGCCTTGTTGTGGTGGAAGTGGCTGTAATGAAGATTACACATTGAATACTGCAGTTAAATATGCCTAAACTAAACAAGTAGGATAGGATAAAATTGAAATTACAACTTGATATACCTGAAGCTGAGGCACACTACATCCATCCCTAGTAGAAATATTGCTAGGAACATTTTTTCTTCCTCTCATGTGCCTCTGGCCCTGATGCTGGGGAGCAAGCACTGTTGTGGTAGAAATATTTCTAGTTGCATTTTTCCTTGCACTGTTGTGCCTCTGGCTTTGCTGCTGGGGAGGAAGAAAATGTGGATGATATACACTACATCAATCAACAAAATAAATATTTCTACTTACATTTTTTCTTGCACTGCTGTGCCTCTGGCTTTGCTGATGGGGAGGAAGAAATTGTTGTGGCACACTACAGCCATCCCCAACAAAAATATTGCTAGGAACCTTTTTTCTTGCACCTATGTGCCTCTTGCATTGCTGCTTTGGAGGAACCTGATGGACAGATATATTCAATATTGTATCAATATGTGTACTGCATGAGGAAAATTGCATTTAATTATGACTCATGTAAAAAAATATAACTCACAGCTGGAGGAACCTGGTGGACAATTGGGCTTGGCCTTCTACCCATGACATTGATCCCAGCACCCATCAACAATGACAAAAAATCTGGCTGACCCTCTTTGCTAAGCTCCTTAGTTTGAGCTGATGGCCTGCCTCTATGTAGACCAGTACTTGTAGATGGCTTAGGTACAACTACATTCTTACAGCTCCTCTTGTTGTGCCCTACTTCTTGGCACTTTTGACATGTTTGGGTCTGACCCTTTCTAGAAAGTTGGCTTGAGCTAGACCCAGTTTCAAACTGACCTCTTTTCCTCTTCTTGGCAGGCCTCCCAGGCTGCTTGGTAAACTTTGTGGGCACTAACTCTGAGTAAGTAGACTTAGGCCAAAATCTTGAATCTGGAATGGGTGAGATCATGCCTGCATATGCTTGCAAATATGTAGTCCTTGTGTAATATCTATGAACAAAATTTTCAGGATGTTTATTTTCAGCCATCAATGCTGCACATGCATGAATGCAAGGGATCCCTGTCATATCCCAATATCTACAATCACAAGTCTCAGTCATCACATTCAAAGTGTATACACCATTTTCTGCTCTTACTTCATACTGCCCCTCACCAGCATACACCACAGGAAGAGTAGTACATTTCCTTTTGAACTTCAAAATTTTCTCAGGAATCCTAGGGCATGTTTCTGCACTCCACTTGGCAGCACTTGTTTTCTTCTTTTGAAACCTTATCATCAACTGCCTCCTAATCATTTCTAAGCATGTTATGATAGGTTTATCCCTAGCCTCTAAAATAAACTTGTTAAAAGATTCAGAAATATTGTTGACTAGTAAATCACAACAACTATCATCTGTGAAGTAACATCTACACCATGCCTCCATCCTCACCCCACATAGCCACTTCACAGCTTCAGGAGAGGTCTTATAGAATTCCTCAATGCCAGCTACACAGTCTTCTTCAACATAAGTTGTTGCAATCTTCCATAACAACTTCCTATATATCATTGGCCTGAACTCCTTTCTGAAATTCTCATACATATGCCTTACACAAAATCTATGGTGTGCTGTAGGCAATATATCTTTAAATGTCTCCAACAATCCCTACACAAAAAACCACATTTAGAAATGTAGTAATAAACCAAGTAAGTGTAGTAAGTGTATTCAATTACTGCAGTATTCAATTACTGCAAGAAAAAACCAAGTAAAAAACCACAATTCTAGTCATAAAAACTTGCATGTATTCATGTAATGCAGTATACATAGTAAGTAGTAACTGTACCTTCTGTCTATCAGAAATGAATGTGAACTGCTTGTATTCTCAGCCATTCCCTCATCTACCTGTTCTTTTTCATTATGTCCTGTTTGCACTGTTGCCTCAGCCAGTCCCTCATCCAACTGGTCTTTTTCTATATGTCCTGTTGCCTCATCCAGTGCCTCATCAAAATCAGTTTGTAGTGAGTATGGACAGCTGGGGTTAACATCAATTTCCTCACACATTTCAGCAACATATGAGTCTGCAGTTTGCATCATACTTGTCCAAGTTTCAGCCTCCTTTCCCTTAACAGTTTCCTCTGTGCTTCCCTCCTCATTTGGTACTGAAGATGGACATACATTATCATGTTCAAAATGAATCTCTGCTTCCCTCCTCCTTCCCCTTCCAGCCTTATTCCTACCATCTGTGTCCTCCCCTTCTGACTCAGTCAAGTCAACAATGCCATATTTTGCCGTGTAACTATCTTCTATTTGCTGCCCTTCAAGTTCATGTGCAACATACAAGTCAACAGTTCTACTCCCCTGCAAGTTCAATATTGTTGATGCCTTCTCATCATCATCTATTCTCATGCACCAACTAAAATCCTTTCTCCAAGGCTTGTAGTATATGAAGCACCTTCCTTTATGTCCCAACTCCTTTATCAGCATTTTTATATTGTCCAATGACAACAATCCAACAACACAGTCTGTGTAAAATACCTCCTGCCCACCCTCAGAACCCCCTTGATAACCAAGTCTCAGCAGTCCCCCATTATGTATCTTCAAATTAACTTTGTGGCTCTGCAAAAAAAAAACAATTTAACAAGGTGTATAATATGCATAATTTAGCATAAGAAATTATTTTGCACATATAGGATATTATTGTGCACATATATAATTGCTTCTGTTGAATGTTGCCACTTAGCAGGGTACTCATTGTGTCACATATACCATGTTGCATGTTGCATATTCCATAATTAGCATAATTATCTTATCTAATTATTGAAAAATCTTACTCAATGATCAAGCAGTTCAATGTTTCTAATTTACTCAAAAATTTACTCTCCCAGCATCAAGCAGTTGAATGTTGCTAATTTCTTTAAATCTTGGCAAATTCTACTCCTTAGCTAACTACTTACATCAACTGTGCTGTAATTAACTTACTTACCATGCATAACTAACCTAAAAAATTTCCAATTAACTTTATTTCATCTAGCTCCGACCAATCTACAACAAAATCTACCAATCATCTGAAATTTTAACATAATCCATGCACATAAATCATTTCCCTTTTTAAATTTACACACATTTCCGAAAAAAAAGAAAAATTACTCACCATCGTGAGCTTTATCTCAATCTTCTTCACCTCTCTTCAAGCTTCTTCTAGCCACGCACCACCAGCAGCCCCTCTTCCGGCCCTCTTCCGTCCCTCTTCCTTCTGATGAGGATCAAGCCCGCGATTTCTCTTCAATTTCATGGATTCCTGATCTTTCCCCCCATTTTCGCCCTAACTTTTCCCGCGGCTTCCTTCGTTGCTCTGTGAAGCATCGAGATAATTTCAGCTGCCCTACCCTTTATTTAATTCAGGGGCATAACGGTCCAACATTTCAAAATAAATCCCCCGTTAGCCAAATTGAGTTTTGGGTATCAAAATTTACCAAAGTGAACGATAAGGTATATACTTGACAAAGACCCAAACGTTGGGGTATTTTAATGTCATTTACCCATTACTTACCGACGATCGGCAGACCCATGTGAAACATGGGTTCACATTTTTCCATGGCTCGTCGAAGCCGCTTATTATATTTACTTATAAATATAATAGCTTACCATCTTCCTTTAATCATATTATTAGTCAAATTATTAGCAGTTATAACCCACATACTCCCCCTTACAAAAGTGAGGGACCCAAGCACTAACTGCATTATGGTAAAGTGCCAACATTGAATTTTAGATAATATCTCATATTATGGTAATGTTGATTACTTACCTACATTCGCAGCCCACGTTTTCACGTGGGTGTGCTTTGGTCTACACCCACAAACCCCCAACCTCCATATTTACTTCTGAAACTTAATGGAATGCATCCATCGCTCCCTTATTTAAAGCCCCTTTCCTCAGAAACACAACACACAACTAACTAAACCATCCTACTCATTGAAAGAGAACCCAACAAAAATCTCTCAGCGCACTCACTTTCACCTTTATACCACTCTCCATCACCCTTTGTCTATCTCGACGTCTCGTGGTCCCTCTCACCCATCAGAGTGACACCGAGAAGCTGTACTTCGCACCCCAACTACAAATCACCGAGGAGCACCGACTCTCTCCGACGACGCCGCAACAAGCAGCCGAGCACAACTGAACCCCCGGCACCACGCTCCACCGATCGTGAGCTCCAACGAGCACAATGCACCACAGAGAAACCCACAGGACTCCTACCGAGCTCCACACCGCCCACAATGCCATACACCGATGATCCACCTCATACCGCCGTCGTCGGCACCCCATCCGCCACTAACGTTGCTTGTTCGCCCTAGATCCAGCGCCCGGAGCACCCCCGTGCGCCCTAGCCCGATGCCGCTCTGCCCCAGGTCACCGCCCCACCCACCAGGCCGCCGCCCCGCCTCCCAGGCAACCGCCCCTGCCCTCCAGCCACGACGCGCGTGCACAGGCCGCTATCCCCTACCCCCAGCTTCGCCGTGCGCAAGCTGCCGCCCCAAGGCCGCCGCCCCGTCAAATCCGCCCGTCGCTCCTGCAAGGTCCGCCGCCCCGCGTCGCCAGGCCGTCGCCCCTTAGCCCGCCGCCGCCGTGCCCCTTTCCTTAGCAACAAAAAAAGAGAGAGATAAGAGACATATCGGGGAGAGAGAGAGAGAGAGAGAGAGAGAGAGAGAGAACTGATAGGTGAATAATTTAAATATAAGTAATCATAAATTTTTTATAAGTAGATGGTTATAAGTTAGTGTATAAGGGTTAGTGTAATAATAATATATATGGTTAAATAAGTTGAGATGAACGGCGAATTTTGTTATAGGTATCAGAATAATCAACAGAGACCACCAGAAGATCACACGCTTTGTTACGAACGTGTAGACGCCAGTTTCGTCTCAATCCGATACCTAGGTTTTAAGTTACGATTTTTCAAAGGTTACATTAATTGTTTCAATTTATTTTTAGGAATACGTACACGTATTCGTATTTAAGTATGTACACGTATAATTATCGTATATGGGTTTTCTGATCTTAAATTCATAATTAATCCTATAGGCACCAGAAAAATACCAGAACAGGTCCAGAAAATCGGTCGTGACGTTCTGGACACTTCGGCACTGGTTTCATCGCAATCAGACGAGTATATTTTTCTCCGTATTTTTGCTAAAAGCTAATACTTTATTTCGATGTTTTCACTTATAAAATAATAACTTATGTTTTCCACTTACACTGACGTACAATAAATTTATATGTCGTAATACTAATCAAGACGGACATTTTGACAGGTCATATGAAATATTTTGACTGGTATATTTCTTTAAATAAATCTACGAACATTTATGATAACTATTTTCTAATTTAAAATATTTAGTTTTTAATTGATTTTACCCTTTTCAAAAAATATATAAAATATCGGGAAGCATCAGAAAAATATTTTCTTCTTATGTAAAATTATATTTTTTTGTCTAGCCTATCTAAAAATTATTGGTCCAATTTTTGACTTGTTTTAAGCAATAATAAAAATACAAGCACGTTAAGAAAAATAGATAGAAAATAGTGTGACCTTTAACCGATTATTTCTGATGTTTGCAGGTACCGTTCCTTGTGCACGAGCACCCTGGAAAGCTCTAGCTCCAGCCTCGGCTTACTACGACGGTCTCGAAAACAGTAAGTCACGTTAATTCTAACTTTAGAGATCTGGCTAGTGTACTTGTATGAACATAGGACTTGACATCTAGTCTCGAAAAATTTATTGACCTGAGCAGATGACTAGAGACCTAACTAAATAGGAAACGAATCAATTACAGAGCGACATTGACTTGAACGTACGTCATCGCTAACTTTCAACTTAGATGGTTGTAGCATACGACCATCTACTTGGGCAAACTGTGTACTAATTAAAAACCACATGCTCGAAGCATGGAATCAACAACGTTGTTGAACTTGTCTTTATTCTTATCTTTCTTATTTTTCAATAAGAAAATCAATCAGTGGTCCTGTTTTAACTATCATAGTAAGTATGGAACGTCATCATACATGGACTTTAGTTACACTTATTGCTTGATTGCTCATATTTAAATAGTCATATCAATTGATGCATGACATGTATATGACCCATGAATTATCAAATGGAATATCTTGTATGGAATATCTTGTGGTACATCTTGTGAAATTGTGGAACATCTCGTAAAGAAAATGTATTTGTTAGACAACACAGACACTTCGGGTTTTGGGGTAACTTATAATAGTGGAAGTGCGGGAGCGACCAGTCCGATCTGCTGCACAGTATCGTTTTGTTGAACAGTATCGTTTTGTTGAATCGTATCGTTTTGTTGAACCGTATTGTTTTGTTGTAACCCGGGATATCAGGTGGACTCTTGGTTGCATATTGTACTTCCCGTTTTAAGTCACGAACTAGGCTAGGCACAATTACTCTCTATTGTCATGTACGACACATTATTACTATCATCATGGATACTCTTGTACGGTAATAGTTGTACTTGCTCGGTCACCTTCACTTTACTTGTCTCACATGCCCGCTTGCCTACTTTACTTTACTTGTCATCCTTGCATGCTTGACTAGATGTACTTTACTTGTCGCACTTGCATGCTTACATGTCCCTACTTTACTTTACGTCTTTACCTGCATGTATGCTCTTATTTCACTTATTGCACTAGCATGATAGTCCTTAAAATGCTTAATATAGATTGCTTCGTACTTTTACACTACTTTATGTCTATTGGTAGAATTATCTGACTTACCTACGGTTTCATGTTTCGTGGCACCGCAAACGACACATAACTTTACATAGAGGCTCTTGAGAGCCAAAGTTCGTCCCTGAGGCTGCAGTAGTAGAGTTCTTTTAGTGGCCCCCCTTTCATTTGTACTTCTTTTCTTTTATTCCAGTTGTATTAATTTGTACTATATGGATTATAATAATTGGACATTATTTGGGTATTTTTGTACATCTCTGCATCAGAAGCTATTTTGTTTTCACTAGTTACCTGCAGGACCTGCACAAATATCAAATAAGTAACGGGCCACCGAGAGCCGGTCGTTACAAGTTTGGTGGCCCATGCAGGTCCGCGTTAACTACCTCGTTAACAATATAGCAAGATCAGGGTGTACAATATAAAATACTCAAATTGAACTCTCGAGTACAGGATGTCTCGAGTGTTCACCTGTATTGGATATACGGGTGAAGTGTCTTTATTACCCAACTTCTTTGGCCCCTTTCCTTTCTTTTAATCTATCCTTGCTACTTATTTCGTTGACAAATAAAATAACCATTTGTGGTTTTCTTTCGAATCGAATCACTTGCCATTTTAATATTAGTTTACCCTTAAGGATTGTGTAAGTTTCTTCAATAAGTGAAGTATATTGACCTAATTTCTTTCTCTGTTTGTATATATGTATAAGATTATTTTTTTGTATATATATCATTCCATAATAGCTTTTCCTAAACCCATAACCTTGGTCGTTTTTGATTTTTTATATTTGTTCTGTTTTATATACTTTCTTTTAATATTTCGTATAAAGAAAATTAAATCATCTCTGTGTTCTATAGCTTGACTATGTGTATAGCATCAGTTATTCAACTGTCACTTTTTCTTAATATCTTACTAACTATGTTTTCTAACCATATTGTAACTAACTAATATATTTTAATAATTCAACTTACTTGTTATAAATAGTTTTCATATGTCGCTTATAATATCTGCTTACTCTAGCTCGTAACCATTCTATTTTTAAACCTATCGACTATTAATTTTAGTGTCTCTTCTACTTTAAATCTTGCGTCATATGGTTAATATATCCTTAAGAAATTCCGAGGACGGAATTTTTGTAAGGAGGATATGATGTGATGGCATGTATCCGTCGCTACAAGTATTTCAGTATAAATGTAATTAAAATAAATTTTATATGTCTTCAGATACGTTTATATGATTTTTGAATATATCTTTTTATGACCAAAACCAAAATCCGTAGCCGTAACAACATTTGTGACTAAACTATAAAAAAATTACTTTCCGACGATCAGCAGACCCATGTGAAACATGGGTTCACATTTTTCCATGGCTCGTCAAAGCCGCTTTTTATATTTACTTATAAATATAATATCTTACCATCTTCCTTTAATCATATTATTAGTCAAATTATTAGCAGTTATAACCCACATACTTCCCCCTTACAAAAGTGAGGGACCCAAGCACTAACTGCATTATGGTAAAGTGCCAACATTGAATTTTAGATAATATCTCATATTATGGTAATGTTGATTGCTTACCTACATACGCAGCCCACGTTTTCACGTGGGTGTGCTTTGGTCTACACCCACAAACCCCGAACCTCCATATTTACTTCCGAAACTTAATGGGCTGCATCCATCCCTCCCTTATTTAAAGCCCCTTTCCTAAGAAACACAACACACAACTAACTAAACCATCCTACTTATTGAAAGAGAACCCAACAAAAATCTCTCACCGCACTCACTTTCACTTTCACCTTTATACCACTCTCCATTGTAATGCCCTATAAGCTACTGCACAAGTACTAGAGGGGGGGTGAATAGTACTTTAAAAATAACAAGGAGTATAATTCCTAATTATAATGCAAACAACTACCAAATCAATTTGCGGAAGCTTAAATTGAATGACAACAACAAAATTAACAATGCTAACAAGAGATGTTACTGGGTTCGGATCCACCCAAGTCTCCCCGACTTGTTCCCGGTGATCCTACGTCCCAACCACCCGGATCCCCTCCGGATACTTGAGTTAGAAACCCTAACTCAAGATTTCCACTATGAAATACTTGTGAAAATCCTCCACAAGTCAAATCATACAAAATGTAATTTGTGACTCCCACAACCCGGGATCACAACCACACTCTCACAACCGAGAGTGAAACTTACAAATCAAATATGAAATGAAATAAGAAAACTTCTTACCGAACAAAATACCTATGCCTTGAGTATTGCTTACGAATTAGGGCAAGGATGATTTTGGGGAAGAAGTGGCACCAAACCCTAGCTCCAAGATGTAGATCAGCGATGTAGAGCTTTGGGGATGTTGGTGACCTAGAATCAAGCACTTGGCTTGGAAGGCTTCACACTCAATGAATCTCTCTTTGGAAGTAAGAGTGAGGAGATATTATTGAATGGAAAGAATGAGCTTTGAATGAGCTTGGAATGATTTCTCTTGATCTCTAAACTTGCAATAATATCAGCCTTGGCAGCAATGAATGCAGCCCAACAAGTATATATAGGATAGAGGAGAGAGAGAGAGAAAACGTTTCAATTAAAGCTCCAACGGCTCTTTTCTGAACCCAACTAGTCGGTCAAAGAACAACCACCGACCGACTAGTTCATCAACTAGTCGGTCGGTCAATTAACGCAAACCGACTAATGAGTAAACAGAGAAAAGATCAAAGTACAGACTAAGGAACTAGTCGGTCTAAGAAGAGTAGCTGACCGACTAGTTTCACAACTAGTCGGTCGGTTACTCAACGTGGACCGACTAACAGATAAAACTGAAGTCTGAGAAGAATTAGACTTAATCGGTCCAAGAACAAATGTTGACCGACTAATTCACCAACTAGTCGGTCACCAAATGAACATAGACCGACTAACAATAAACAGTAAGTATGGTGAAAAATTTGGCATGAACAGTAAACTAAACTAGTCGGTCCAAGAAGGAAAGTTGACCGACTAATTCACCAACTAGTCGGTCGATCAATAAGCACAGACCGACTAAAGATAAACAGTAGCTCAAGCTCAAATATGCATGTTCAGGGAAAGCTCAACTAGTCGGTCACAGAAGCATCACTGACCGACTAGTTCACAAACTAGTCGGTCGGTGAGTCAACTTAGACCGACTAACTGTAAACAGTAGAGAGCTAAGAATTAACTGACTGAAACTAGTCGGTCCAAGAAGCTTGGCTGACCGACTAGATCACCATCTAGTCGGTCAGTTCTTCTTCTTGAACCAACTAACATGCACAAGAAGTCCCGAATCGAAGCGTGATGCTTCGGGAAGAATTGTATGGACTTCTACAAAGATCCTAGAGCTAAGATATGAGCGTTATGAAGAATTAAAACGTAAGACCTACTCAAGGCTTAACATTCTACGAAAGAAGCTTAAAGACTATAAATTAAACTTGACGATACCGTCTTCAATAGCTTCAATCGAATCTTCATGACTTCTAAAAAGGTCCATAAGCTTCAACGAAGCTTTAGGCATACGATCACGTGCTTTGAGAAGTCTTGAAACGTCGTAATTGATATTCATGTGAATTTGGCGACGATCTCCATAACTGCGCTCACAAAGTGTTAGTTCAGATTATATTTATGTTTGTTCATCATCCAAAACCAAATCCGGGGAGTCCAATATCCAACATTCTCCCCCTTTTTGGTGATGACAAACCAACATAAATAATAATCAAAAATAATAATTCAAATGAAATTTACTTACTCCCCCTGCATTGATGACACGTTAATTCCAATATAAACAAAAATAATACGCATCAAGCAGACGAGTGAAGTATATTAAATGATAATTGATTATTGAATTATTGAAATACCAAACGTAGGTTATTGAAATATCGGATTTGAAAATCCATTTATATATCTTAAGTCCCCCTGAATCTAACACATCAAGTTAGATTCTTGGAGAAATGCTTTAAATTTTCATTTGGCACATCGTTATTATTATATCTCTCCCCCTTTGGCATAAGCAAAAAGAGCGGGAGGATAACAACGACAACAACAATGGCCTCAAATTAAAAATCACGGGAGTCGTAGAATACGACGAAGGTTCAAGTGACACCAAAGAGAAAAAACGAATAGAATCAAGGCGTGTCAAAGATACCAAAGTCGAAAAATCGTAAAACGAAATCCTCAAAATTCAAATCAATTTAACGGATTGAGTTATGGAATATACTATCCAATATCAACATTTCTTGGTTAATTTAGTGCATGGAAAACAATTCTATGTTTTCATAGAAGAAATTTCAATTAAACCAAGTGAATATCGTCGAGCGACGAAATCAAACATTAGAGACATAAAAATTATACATTGCACAATATAATGAAATGTCAACTGCGATGTATTTATATATATATAATATGAAGCAGAGTACATCACCGATATACAAAACATCGATCGACTGATCGGTGCACAAAAATACATCATCACATGACAACATATCGGAGTGTCAACAAAAAATACATCATCATCAAACATATCAAAATACATCATCACAGATATCAAAAAGACATCAAAATGATCCAAAATACATAGCCACCCACACTATCCTACCCAACATCTCTCACAACTAGATATATCATCCAATGAGTATCAGGAGAGGCCTCGGAGAAACTCAAGAGGCAGCGGGAGGACCAGAAGCAACTGCAGGCTCAGCAGGAGCAGAAGAGGTGACTGGATCAGCAGGAACGTCCGGAAGATCAGCAGGAGAGACGACTGAAGTGGCAACCTTTGAAGCAGCAACCGTAGTGGCCTCGGGAGCACCGGTCGGAGTATCCACCACAGGAGTGGTGGCAACAGGTGTGCTCTCGGGGGCACCAGCAGAAGAAGCAGCAACAGCAACACCGGAAGTGGTAGCACCAGCAGCAGCAGTACCAGCAGAAGTGCCCTCGGGGGCACGAGTCGAAGCACGACAAAGCTCCTCAACGTCTTCCTCAGCCATCTCATCTAACTCCTCATCCTCAGACACGGAAGGAGGAAGCTCAACACCCATAAGACGAGCCATACGGCAGACTACCTCCTCGGTACGAGCCAAGCGGGACTCGTGACGACGAAGTATCTGTACGACATCATCCAGGGTGGCAGAGGGAGCAGCAGAGGCACTGGCAGAGGCAGGGACAGACGCTGAAGGTGTCGTCCTCTGAACGTGACGAAGCGCCGCAAGAGATTTCTTGACGGCCGTCGCGTTCAGGGGAGGACCAAGAGGACGCTCATCGTCACGAGGCAACGTGACACGAAAATGACGAAATACGAGGGTCAATAAACAAGGAAATGGGATATGAGCCGATTTATTGGACTTGCGAATACACTCGAAAGAATCAATCTTATCGAGTATAATGCGAGCCCAATTAATCGAGCTCCCCATGAAGATAGCATAGATAAGCTTCAGAAAGGGCTGGGACGGGAGAGATGAGGAGCCGTACTTGGGAAGCAAGCACGACTTCAGAATCAGATTTAGGACCCATGCATTTGGCTTGAACGATTTAGAAGGCACGCCAATCATGGCAGGAGGGATCTGATGGAAAATCTCTGAAAGGATGGTCTGATCAAGAGAAGAAATATCGTCAACCGAGATATCAGAGGGAAGAAGGCCAGACGAAGAGATACCCAAAATCTCTCCTAAGATTTCCGCAGTGAGGACTATAGGAGTCCCCAAAACGGTCGTCTCAACAGAGTGGGTCTGATCGTACTGACCCCGGATCCTATTCACATAGAAAAGCTTCACTAATCTAGGGTAGGGGTGAGGATTCGCCTTCGGGTCAAATCGAAGGTAATCGAGGAGACCCGACGACGAGAGAAGATCAGCTAACCCTATAAAGTCGCTAAACTGGACGAAATGCTCCAGAAGCAGAGGGCAATGTTCGATACGGTTGTACGCCGCGAGACACATAGGGTCGTCGCGACACAACGAAATATCGACACCACCCACCGGCATCGGACCCTTTCCCTTAGGCTTATGGGTAGACGTACGAGGGTGTGTGCTAGACTCGGGATGGATAGGAGGAGTGGGTTCCCTATGAGTCTCGGTCTCGGGGTTATACTCCGTATCGGAATCGGTAGGAGTATGGAACGAAGAATGAGAGGCAAGAATTTTGGCCTTGGGCTTAGGCTTGGGCTTGGGTTGACCTCTAGGCTTGGCGGTCGTCGTCCTCTTCTTCTTGAGAGGAGGCGAAGACGACGAAGGTTGGGTGGTCTTGGCACGGCGTTTCGGAGGGGTTGGATGCTCGGGGTCCGAAGGGTTTTGGTCTACGGTCATCGGCGAGGGGCTAGATGGAGTGATCGGGATACGTGTTCTTGCCATAGTCGAAGCAAGACACGGCACAAGAAGATCAAAAGAAGAAGCCCTAGCCGAAAAAGACTTAAACCCTAAGAACCCTAGAAACCGAGCTAACCCTAGCTCTAGGAATGGAAATCTAACCCTAGAAGGAGAAGAAATCACCTAGAAGGAGGGGCCGACGGTGGAGATCGACGGAGATGGCCGGAAAACGGTCGGAGATCGATCGGAAGTCGAAGGGTCTTGAGAGGGATCGGGGTTTCGAGCTGGAGGAGAAACACTTTGGACCGATTAGAATGAGAACAGACCGACTAAACTGAGTTTAAGTCGGTCGAGATCGCAAATGACCAAACAGTCCCTGGCACAACTAGTCGGTCACAGTTCAAGCACTGACCGACTAGATCACGATCTAGTCGGTCGGTCAATGAGCTTGAACCGACTAGTTGCAAACAGTGGCTGAAACCAAGATTTACTGACAAGATTTAGTCGGTCTGCGTTCATTTACTGACCGACTAGATCTAAATCTAGTCGGTCGGTCACTGAACATGAACCGACTAAAGAGTTGAAATGAAGAGGAGACTCAAAGAGCATGAGTTAGTCGGTCTAAGTTCTTCTACTAATCGACTAGATGAACATCTAGTCGGTTGGTGGTTGAACTGAAACCGACTAAGAGAGTCCAAAAAGTGATAATCAAGTTCTCTCTTCAATACGCTTGGACGATATATCGCAAAACTCTCAATAATCATCTAAACTACCCCATTAAACATCGAAAGCTTAAATACGACATTCAAAACATGAATTCGAGCAAAAATTCAAAATATCACATAAATTCCCGAAAAATCCAATAAGTCTAGCATGAACGAAATATTTCGAAATATAATAGCATGCAAGAATATTGAATGAAACATGAATCCTATATCTCGGATTCACCCATAATCCCCAATTCTCGACGCAACCGCACAAAGGAGTCCTCCTTTAGGGGTTTCGTGAAAATATCGGCGATTTGCTTTTGGGTTTCAACGTACACTAAAATGATGTCCTTTTTAGCAACATGATCATCTAAAAAGTGGTGTCGGACATCTATGTGTTTCGAACGGGAATGGTGTACCGGGTTCTTGGAAAGACATATTGCACTTTGGTTGTCAACCATGATAGGCAAGTATCACAATTAATACCAAAGTCTTTAAGTGTGTGTCTCATCCAAAGAACTTGAGCACACGCGGCACCGGCGGCAATATATTCCGCCTCGGTGGTTGAAAGTGACACGGAATTTTGCTTCTTGGAAAACCAAGAGACAAGAGAATTTCCTATAAAATGGCAAGTGCCACTAGTACTTTTTCTGTCGGATTTGCATCCCGCATAATCGGCATCACTATATGAGATTAACTCATACGTGCTAGATTTTGGATAAAGTAATCCAAAATCAAGTGTATAACTTAGATAACGGAAAATACGTTTTACCGCTACTAAGTGAGACTCCTTAGGTTGAGACTGATAACGAGCACATACGCATACGGCAAACATAATATCGGGCCTACTTGCGGTAAGATAAAGTAAACTACCTATCATACCTCGATATAGACGAATGTCTACATCCTTACCGCCCGTATCCTTGTCAAGATGCGTAGTCGTGCTCATTGGAGTCTTTTTCCCGGAAGCACTCTCCATTCCAAATCGCTTAAGCAACTCCACCGTATACTTCGTTTGGTGGATGAAGATTGCATCGTCCATTTGGCGAATTTGGAGACCTAAGAAATACTTGAGCTCACCCATGTGGCTCATCTCAAATTGTTCCTTCATAACATTAGAAAACTCTTCGCAAAGAGCAAAGTTAGTAGCACCGAAAATGATATCATCAACATATATTTGAACTAAAATTATATCATTATTCGCATGCTTAACAAAAAGTGTAGAATCGGCTTCTCCCATTTTAAAATTCAAATCCAAAAGAAAATTCTTTAGGCGATCATACCAAGCTCGAGGAGCTTGTCTCAAACCGTAAAGTGCTTTCTTTAGTTTAAAAAACATGATTTGGAAAATTTTAATTTATGAAGCCCGGAGGTTGAGAAACGTAAACTTCCTCAACGACTTCTTCGTTTAAAAATGCACTTTTAACATCCATTTGAAATAATTTAAAATCCTTATGGCATGCAAAAGACAATAATAATCTAATTGATTCTAATCTAGCTACCGGAGCGAAGGATTCTTCGAAATCAATACCTTCCTCTTGTCGATAGCCTTGAGCAACTAACCGAGCTTTGTTCCGGATGACGACTTGGTTTTCGTCGGTTTTGTTCTTGAAGATCCACTTTGTCCCTATGACGGTGTGGTTCTTCGATGGCAATGGAACAAGCTCCCAAACTTCATTCCTCTCGAATTGAATGAGCTCCTCCTCCATGGCTAAGATCCAAGCGCTATCTTCGCATGCTTCATTAACATTCTTTGGCTCTATCGAGGAGGCAAAGGCACAATGAGCGAAGTAGTTCACTTGCGATCTCGTCTTGACACTATCATAGATATTGCCAATGACTTGCTCATGAGGATGGTCACGAACGGTATGAAGCCGTTTGGGAATACCTTGGTCACTAGGAACATTCTCAACAACTTCATTAGTTGGGTTAGTCTCAATAGAATCAATAGAATTATTAGACTTAGAATTATCAAACGAATCACATAAAACATCCAAAGAATCATTATCATTTGAAATTCTAGTTGGAACAAATCCTTCATTAAATGAGACATGAAGCGACTCCTCGATCGTTGAGGTTCGTTTGTTGAATATCCGGTAGGCTTTGCTATGCGAAGAATATCCAACAAAAATCCCCTCATCGGATCTTGGATCGAATTTGTCCAAACTACCATACGTGTTCTTAATAAAACATTTCGAACCAAAAACACGAAAATGTTTAACTTGAGGCAACCTACCAAACAACAATTCATAACAAGTTTGTTTAGTGCCGGGCCTTAAAAGTATTCTATTAAACACATAGCAAGCGGTGTGTACCGCTTCCGCCCAAAATTGATGGCCAAGTTGGCTATCATCAAGCATAGTGCGAGCACACTCCACTAGCGTCCTATTCTTTCTCTCAACTACACCATTTTGAGGAGGTGCACGAGGGAAAGAGAAGGTGTGAGTAATACCAACTTCATCACAAAATGTCTCAAAAGACTCATTCTCAAATTCACCTCCATGATCACTACGAATAGTGACAATGGTGGTTCCTAAGAGATTTTGTACTTTCTTAACAAAAATTGTGAAGTTTTCAAAAGCTTCATTTTTATTACATAATGAAAATACCCATGTAAATCTCGAATAGTCATCTATGATGACAAGTCCATATCTTGCATTTCCCAAGGAAGCAACTCTAGTTGGCCCAAATAAGTCTAGATGTAATAGCTCTAGTGGCCGTTTAGTAGAAATGCTTTTCTTAGGTTTAAATGAAGATTTAGGAAGCTTGTCACGTTGACAACAATCACAAAAACTTTTCTTTTCAAAAACAAGCTTCGGAAAACCTTTAATGGAATTTAATTTTGAAAGCTTATAAAGTGTTCCAAAGTTCACATGTCCAAAGCGTCGATGCCATAAGTGTTGTTCACTTGTGTTGGCAACGAGACATTGTTCATAAGACTTAGGAAGATCCAAAATATAAATATCTTTATGACGAGTGCCGGAAAATAATAATTTATCATTATCTTTTCTTAAAATATGACACAATCCTTTCGCAAAGCTAACTTTGTAACCTTTGTCACAAAGTTGGCTTATTGAAATAAGATTATGATTTAAACCATTAACAAGATAAACATCACTAATTAAGGGTTTAGATGGGTTACCCACTTTACCAACACCTATGATGGTTCCGCTCTCGTTGCCTCCAAATACGACGCGGTTTCCATTTGCTATGGGAACCACTCCGGAGAGCAAACTAGCGTCACCCGTCATGTGTTTTGAACACCCGCTATCGAGTATCCAATTTCCCTTGGAGCTAAATTTAAATTTGTTGCTCCTTTTCTTTTTCTTTTCCTTGAGTACCTAAAGATAGAGAATTACATATCATGGTACCCAAGGTCATTGGGTCCAAAAGATTAGACCTTTGGAAGCCAAGTCCAATTGGACTTAGACTTCCCCACAAAATTTCTACTATGCACAACATCCGAAAAATAAGTATTCATATACATTTGTTTTTCGTCCATGCTTGTGTCCTTTGGGCTCCAAATTGTGAAAATCTTGGGAGCCCTCATCCTATTGGGTGCATGCATTCGACGTTGATTTCTACGTGATGCATGTTGTGGATAGGCATAAGGAACATGATGGAATGGTGCACGATGAGAATTATTCATATGATGTTGTGGGTGAACATATGCATGTGTGGGAACACGTGCGTGAGAGTGTCTCACATGGTGTGCACGTGCTCGAGAATGTGTTGCATAAAAATCATCATATGTGTGAGACGGTGGAGTAGGACGTGTGTTCCTACGTGGCATGGTATTGGTGTACATATAAGCATGCCCCTTCTTTGGAGGTCCACCCAAAGTGGGTTTCTTTCCGAAAGAGGGTGTGAACGAGGTGGAAGCACCATTGGTAGATGAACTACCAATAGAGTGTTTGCTACCACTCGTAGAGTCACCGGAAGTTGGCCTAACAAAAGTAGTGGCCGATTTGGATGGACATCCCATCGTATACCCCAAACCAATGTGGTGATTGGCCGGAAGTAAGTCACTTAGGATTTTATCCAAATGGTCCTTACCCTTATTGAATCTATTGATTCGGCCTAATGTGTTCTCATATTTCTCTTTGAGAGAACGCATAGAAGTATCCAAGTTGGATACTTGTGATGTGAGCACATAAACACGAGATTTAAGATTCTCGTTCTCAATACTCAAAGTCAAGTTTTGAGAAGTTAAATCCGCAATCCTATGTTCTTCCGGATCATCAATGCTAACATGTTCAAGTTTAGATTTGAGATTAATAATCTCATTTCTCAACTCTTCAACAACGGTGTCGTTGTTGGTGATGATAGTCTTAGGCGAGGTTTGAATGCTAGCTAGGTCATCTTTTACCTTAGTATATCTATTTACTAATTTAGTGTATTTTGACCATACTTGAGAGTTAGCATTCCTAAGATCATCCATAGTTACCTCATCGTTGCCTTCGTCATCACTATCATCGGAAGAGGAGGATCCTTGATCATGCTCCTCTCTTGCCATGAAGCACATGTGCGCTTGCTCCACTTGCTCATCGTCCGACTCTCCGCTTGAAGAATCCTCGGAGTCGGTGAATGTTGCTCCGACAAGTCCCTTCTTGTACCCCTTTTTGTTCTTCTTGGACTTATCGAATTTTGGCGCCTTCCACTTCTCCTTTTGTTTGTTGAGAGGACACTCCGCTTTCATGTGTCCTGGCTTATTGCACTTGAAACACAAAGGAGAGGAAGAGGCGTTAGAAGAACCAAATTTAGCTTTGTTCTTATAGTTACCTTTTCGGAAGAAACGGTTGAACTTCTTGGCCATGAGTGCCATGGACTCCAAGTCCAACTCGTTTTCCGAGTCTTCATCATCGGTTGATGTGGATGTGGATGGAGCGGCCTTGAAAGCAATAGCCTTCTTCTTTGGCTCGTCTTGCTTTAGATAGGACTTCATCTTTTCCTGCAATTTGAGCTTGCTATCCTTGCGTACCTCGTATGACATTAAAGTACCCATTAGTTGAACTACGGTGTACTTATTCATGTCATTACCTTCCTCGATGGCGAAGGTACGCTTTTCCCAAGAAGAAGGAAGTCCTTCGATAAGCTTCGAACACTTCTCCTTTTGGGTGTAGGATTTGCCGAGAGCCTCTAACTCGTTTATGATGTCGACGAAGCGAGCGTAATACTCCTTCATCTTCTCGCCCTGTTGCATATGAAACATTTCGTAATCTTTGTTTACAACTACGAGTTTAGAGTCTCTTACCCGACTCGTCCCTTCATGAAGAATGAGGAGGGAGTTCCAAATTTGATATGCACTCTTACATGTGCATATCTTATTGAAATCCTCGGGCTCCAATGCGCATTGCAAGGCGTTCATTGCCTTGGCATTGCTTACCTCCGCGGCGATCTCCGCGGTAGTCCATTTCTCAAAGTCTTCTTCTACGGGCTCGATGTATTCCTTCATTGTAGTCCTACATAGAGACGCACTCCGGAGGAATGTTTCCATCCGGCATTTCCAGTACCCATAGTTGGTACCGTTGAAGAATGGAGGCCTCGTAGAGGAATGTCCTTCCATCACCGAAGATGCTCCTTCTCGGTTCCTGAAGGTGTCATAGTTGGAAGGTGGACGCACGGTCTTGTTGTCGTTGGCAGACATAGCTAAGTATCTGGCTTTGATACCAAATGTAATGCCCTACAAGCTACTGCACAAGTACTAGAGGGGGGGGGGGTGAATAGTACTTTAAAAATAACAAGGAGTATAATTCCTAATTATAATGCAAACAACTACCAAATCAATTTGCGGAAGCTTAAATTGAATGACAACAACAAAATTAACAATGCTAACAAGAGATGTTACTGGGTTCGGATCCACCCAAGTCTCCCCGACTTGTTCCCGGTGATCCTACGTCCCAACCACCCGGATCCCCTCCGGATACTTGAGTTAGAAACCCTAACTCAAGATTTCCACTATGAAATACTTGTGAAAATCCTCCACAAGTCAAATCATACAAAATGTAATTTGTGACTCCCACAACCCGGGATCACAACCACACTCTCACAACCGAGAGTGAAACTTACAAATCAAATATGAAATGAAATAAGAAAACTTCTTACCGAACAAAATACCTATGCCTTGAGTATTGCTTACGAATTAGGGCAAGGATGATTTTGGGGAAGAAGTGGCACCAAACCCTAGCTCCAAGATGTAGATCAGCGATGTAGAGCTTTGGGGATGTTGGTGACCTAGAATCAAGCACTTGGCTTGGAAGGCTTCACACTCAATGAATCTCTCTTTGGAAGTAAGAGTGAGGAGATATTATTGAATGGAAAGAATGAGCTTTGAATGAGCTTGGAATGATTTCTCTTGATCTCTAAACTTGCAATAATATCAGCCTTGGCAGCAATGAATGCAGCCCAACAAGTATATATAGGATAGAGGAGAGAGAGAGAGAAAACGTTTCAATTAAAGCTCCAACGGCTCTTTTCTGAACCCAACTAGTCGGTCAAAGAACAACCACCGACCGACTAGTTCATCAACTAGTCGGTCGGTCAATTAACGCAAACCGACTAATGAGTAAACAGAGAAAAGATCAAAGTACAGACTAAGGAACTAGTCGGTCTAAGAAGAGTAGCTGACCGACTAGTTTCACAACTAGTCGGTCGGTTACTCAACGTGGACCGACTAACAGATAAAACTGAAGTCTGAGAAGAATTAGACTTAATCGGTCCAAGAACAAATGTTGACCGACTAATTCACCAACTAGTCGGTCACCAAATGAACATAGACCGACTAACAATAAACAGTAAGTATGGTGAAAAATTTGGCATGAACAGTAAACTAAACTAGTCGGTCCAAGAAGGAAAGTTGACCGACTAATTCACCAACTAGTCGGTCGATCAATAAGCACAGACCGACTAAAGATAAACAGTAGCTCAAGCTCAAATATGCATGTTCAGGGAAAGCTCAACTAGTCGGTCACAGAAGCATCACTGACCGACTAGTTCACAAACT
Organism: Scilla litardierei; assembly: GCA_030789695.1. Taxonomy (NCBI): domain Eukaryota; kingdom Viridiplantae; phylum Streptophyta; class Magnoliopsida; order Asparagales; family Asparagaceae; genus Scilla; species Scilla litardierei. The sequence goes on along the minus strand of CM061138.1, from coordinate 46,500,083 downwards.
AGTCGGTCGGTGAGTCAACTTAGACCGACTAACTGTAAACAGTAGAGAGCTAAGAATTAACTGACTGAAACTAGTCGGTCCAAGAAGCTTGGCTGACCGACTAGATCACCATCTAGTCGGTCAGTTCTTCTTCTTGAACCAACTAACATGCACAAGAAGTCCCGAATCGAAGCGCGATGCTTCGGGAAGAATTGTATGGACTTCTACAAAGATCCTAGAGCTAAGATATGAGCGTTATGAAGAATTAAAACGTAAGACCTACTCAAGGCTTAACATTCTACGAAAGAAGCTTAAAGACTATAAATTAAACTTGACGATACCGTCTTCAATAGCTTCAATCGAATCTTCATGACTTCTAAAAAGGTCCATAAGCTTCAACGAAGCTTTAGGCATACGATCACGTGCTTTGAGAAGTCTTGAGACGTCGTAATTGATATTCATGTGAATTTGGCGACGATCTCCATAACTGCGCTCACAAAGTGTTAGTTCAGATTATATTTATGTTTGTTCATCATCCAAAACCAAATCCGGGGAGTCCAATATCCAACATCCATCACCCTTTGTCTATCTCGGCATCTCATGGTCTCTCTCACCCATCAGAGCGACACCGAGAAGCTGTACTTTGCACCCCAACTACAAGTCACCGAGGAACACCGAGCTCTCTCCGACGACGCCGCAACAAGCAGCCGAGCACAACTGAAACCCCGACACCACGCTCCACCGATCGTGAGCTCCGACGAGCACAATGCACCACCGAGAAACCCACAGGACTCCTACCGAGCTCCTCACCACCCACAATGCCATACACCGATGAGCCACCTCCCACCGCCGTCGTCGGCGCCCCATCCGCCACAAACGTTGCTTGTTCGCCCTAGATCCAGCGCCCGGAGCACCCCCGTGCGCCCTAGCCCGCTGTCGCTCTGCCCCAGGTCACCGCTCCACCCACCAGGCCGCTGCCCCGCCTCCCAGGCAGCCGCCGCCGCCCTCCAGCCACGACGCGCGTGCATAGGCTGCCATCCCCTGCCCCCAGCTTCGTCATGCGCGAGCCGCCGCTCCATCGGATCCGCCCGCCGCTCCTGCCAGATCCACCGCCCCGCGTCGCCAGGCCGTCGCCCCCTAGCCTGCCGCCTCCGTGACCCTTTCCCTAGCAACAAAAAAGAGAGAGAGAGAGAGAGAAGAGACATACCGGGGGGGAGAGAACTGAGAGGTGAATAATTTAAATATAAGTTATCATAAATTTTTTATAAGTAGATGGTTATAAGTTAGTGTATAAGGGTTAGTGTAATAATAATATATATGGTTAAATAAGTTGAGATGAACGGTGAATTTTGTTATAGGTATCAGAATATTCAACAGAGACCACCAGAGGATCACACGCTTTGTTACGAACGTGTAGACGCCAGTTTCGTCTCAATCCGATACCTAGGTTTTAAGTTACGATTTTTCAAAGGTTACATTAATGTTTCAATTTATTTTTAGGAATACGTACACGTATTCGTATTTAAGCATGTACATGTATAATTATTGTATATGGGTTTTCTGATCTTAAATTCATAATTAATCCTATAGGCAACAGAAAAATACCAGAACAGGTCTAGAAAATCGGTCGTGACGTTCTGGACACTTTGGCACTAGTTTCATCGCAATCGGACGAGTATATTTTTCTCCGTATTTTTGCTAAAAGCTAATACTTTATTTCGACGTTTTCACTTATAAAATAATAACTTATGTTTTCCACTTACACTGATCGTACAATAAATTTATATGCCGTAATACTAATCAAGACGGACATTTTGACAAGTCATATGAAATATTTTGACTGGTATATTTCTTTAAATAAATCTACGAACATTTACGATAACTATTTTCTAATTTAAAATATTTAGTTTTTAATTGATTTTACCCTTTTCAAAAAATATATAAAATATCAGGAAGCATCAGAAAAATATTTTCTTCTTATGTAAAATTATATTTTTTGTCTAGCCTATCTAAAAATTATTGGTCCAATTTTTGACTTATTTTAAGCAATAATAAAAATACAAGCACGTTAAGAAAAATAGATAGAAAATAGTGTGACCTTTAACCGATTATTTCTGATGTTTGCAGGTACCGTTCCTTGTGCACGAGCACCCTGGAAAGCTCTAGCTCCAGCCTCGGCTTACTACGACGGTCTCGAAAATAGTAAGTCACGTTAATTCTAACTTTAGAGATCGGGCTAGTGTACTTGTATGAACATAGGACTTGACATCTAGTCTCGAAAAAGTTATTGACCTGAGCAGATGACTAGAGACCTAACTAAATATGAAACGAATCAATTACATGAACGTACGACATCGCTAACTTTCAACTTAGATGGTTGTAGCATACGACCATCTACTTGGGTAAACTGTGTACTAATTAAAAACCACATGCTCGAAGCATGAATCAACAACTTTGTGGAACTTTTCTTTATTCTTATCTTTCTTATTTTTCAATAAGAAAGTCAATCAGTGGTCCTGTTTCAACTATCATAGTAAGTATGGAACATCATCATACATGGACTTTGGTTGCACTTATTGCTTGATTGCTCACATTTAAATAGTCATATCAATTGATGCATGACATGTATATAACTCATGAATTGTCAAATGGAACATCTTATGGAACATCTTGTGGTACATCTTGTGGTACATATTGTGAAATTGTAGAACATCTTGTAAAGAACATGTATTTGATAGACATCACAGACACTTGGGGTTTGGGATATAATATTGGAAGTGCAGGAGCGAGCAGTCCGATCTGTTGCACAGTATCATTTTGTTGAACAGTGTCATTTTGTTGAATCGTATTGTTTTGTTGAACCTTTGTTGTAAACCGGGATATCAGGTGGACTCTTGGTTGCATATTGTACTTTCCGTTTTAAGTCACGAACTAGGCTAGGCACAATTATTCTCTATTGTCATGTACATCACATTATTGCTATCATCATGGATACTCGTGTACGCTACTAGTTGTACTTGCTCGGTCACCTTCACTTTACTTGTCTCACATGTCCGCTCACCTATTTTACTTTACTTGTCACCCGTGCATGCTTGACTAGATGTACTTTACTTGTCGCACTTGCATGCTTGCCTGTCCTTACTTTACTTTACGCTTTTACCTGCTTGTCTGCTCTTATTTTACTTATTGCACTAGCATAATAGTCCTTAAAATGCTTAATATATACTGCTTCGTACTTTTGAACTACGTTATGTCTATTGGTAGAATTATGTGACTTACCTACAGTTCCATGTTTCGTGGCACCACAGGCGACGTACAGCTTGACATAGAGGCTCCTGAGAGTCAGAGTTCGTCCCTGAGGCTGCAGTACTAGAGTTCTTTTAGTGGCCCCCCTTTCGATTGTACTTCTTTTCTTTTATTCCCGTTGTATTAATCTGTACTATATTGATTGTAATAATTGGACATTCTTTGGGTATTTTTGTACATCTCTGCATTAGAAGTTATTTTGTTTTTACTGGTTAACTGCAGGACCTGCGCAAATATCAAATAAGTAACGGGCCAACGAGAGCGGGTGGTTACAATTTAAGGTTGCTCACAACCCTATGTTGATTTCTTTTTATTAATCAACACATTCTTATTCACTAATTAATTGAAAACCATTTAACTATAAGCTTATTTATAACCTAACTAGAAATTGCTCGTAGCAAGAAAAAGCGTGCGTGTATGTATGAGGAGCGTCGAGGAACAAAAAGAGGAAAAGCAGGGAATAAATCGCAAACCCCCCCCCCCCCCCCCCCCCCCCCCCCCCCCCACCAAAACCGAAACCACGCCCCAAATCCAAGCCAAAAAAACCCACCCATCAACCACCGGGTCCCATCGCGATGAGGTGTCATGTAGAGTGCCAATCATTTGTTCCAGTCAACTCAGTCAACTTGTGACTAGGACAAAAACCCTCAATTGAATAATAGATACGGCTAGCGTCACATACAGCGATCATCCTTATCACATTTGTTGGCAATGGGCCCCATCTCTCATCATGCGGCCAGCATCGATCGGGTGGCCGAGGACGGCCCGCTGAGGTGTCTCACATGGCCTTTGTTTTTAAACAATGGAATCCGGTGGGAGCCGCCAAGCTCATGCTGTCGTCTTCTTCCAATCACAACAACCGATGCGTTATAAAAACATGGCTGACAAGTATTATACACAGGAATCACATTATATTAATACTAATCAAATTATTAAGCCAAGTTGCCAGTAGGAGGGGTTTTACTTTGAGGGTCCTTTTATCATAAATTATGTTAGATTAGTTCACTGCTATTGTTCTTAATAATACCGTCGTTGTCCTCCTCATCGGATAAGCTACAAAATTGGCCAAAATTCGGTTTTATTTTATAAATTAATAAACTTGAGAGCTGGGTTGTGGCGTTGTTTCAGCAAGTGATTCGGAAGGAGGAAAAATAATAATGGTTTTTGATTAGTGAGAGGCAACGTCAGCACTCTTCAAATTTTGCTGTTTGAAGCGTGTTGGCTTGGCACATATGAGTTGGGGGAAGAGACCGATTTGCGAATTACGGTTTCGGTTTCTAGTGGTGATGCCTAGAATCTTGCAGAGTCGGGATCGGACTGATGTGGTGAGTACTCACGCAATAGAAAGTCCAGACATGGTTTTGCCTGGCTGAGAGAGGCCTCCCTCAATGCCGCTCGAAATGGATTGAAAACACGTCAGAGGAAATAGAGGGGGTGGCCCACCGATTCGCCTCGGATGCTTAAGTCATTATCAAGCTGGAGGAAGGAGGAGCGGTAGCCATAAGTGTAGCCACCGCTAGGTTTTTCTGGGATGAGATTAGAGATACCTGATGCAGGGACGCTCCTTTGGTACTATAGGATTGGGAAATGGTTACGCCACGTCCGAAGATTCCCCATTTACCGTTGTAACAAACATATCATAGGATTTGTCGGGATCTGAGTCGTGCCTACCGAAACCACTCTCCTGATAAAACTGGCCACATGCCGCTCTAGTAAAGCAGAACACGCGCCCCTATGATAAAGCTGGTTGTTAGGTATATGTTGGACGAATCCGGGGTAACACCCTAGAGAGAGGATGTGGCACATCTCCCTAAGGTCGTGCCACTGTGGTCGCGCGGGCTAATCCTACCAAGCAGGCGAGTGCTCGGACCATACAGTCGAGGGGCCGGCCTTGGGTATCGAGGGCGCCCTTGTAGGGGTATGCTGATGAGGAGTTGACCTCGAGTGCTGAGGTTGTCCCCTTAGAGGGGCACTGTTAAGGGGACAATCTGGTGGAGGTCATCCCGATAGAGCTCTGCTGCTAAGAGAGCTGACCTCGCGGATTTCGTTCCTGTAGAGCTGTGCTACTGGAGGAGTCGACCTCACAGAGGTTGTCCTTATAGAGCAGGCTGTTGAATGGCCAAACCTCATGGAGGTCGTCCTTGCCGACTACTGTCAGGGTTAGGTCGGGTAGACCCCTTGAGCCGAGATCAGCGGTCTTCGAGGATTGTTGATGATTCCCAATGAGTCCTATCGGTTGAGATCTGTTGGGCCCCACTGTCGATGGGCCTCAGTCAAAGCATCATCTACAATGGCCCCTCGTCTTCAGGCTTAACACTGCCAATCCGAGCTACCCCCGAGGTTAGACGTGAAGAGGCGAGGAGATGAACTGGAGATAAGCAAATGAGTCACGAGACACTAGCTAACCACGTCCGATTAGACTAGCTTGCTTTGAGAATGTGGCACCCAAGTCAAATGCAACACCCAAGTCGAGAGATGGTGCCTTGAGATGGTGCCTTGGGTACCTGATGTGTCGGGGCTTGATTTGTGAGCAAGTGACACACACATGCGCTGTGGCGATCGTGGGATTTGAAGGCTGTGATCCATTTTCGCCTAAGAAGATCAGATGGCCGTGATCCATTTTCGCCTAGGGCATGTTGAAAATGGGAGAGAGAGGTCATCAGTCGCCATACTTGCATTGGAAAATCTTTACCCTCTATTGCTGTTGCGTTCTCGAGCTTCCATATTTCCACCGCATTCGCCATCTTCATCTGAGAAGATAATCTCCGATTTAGCCCTCTGCTTCTCCCTGCTCTTGCTTTCTTTGAGAAAAATCATGTCGGGCACCGTCGATCACCATCTGCACCCAGACCTGGATGTCGTTGATCCCACTATGATCACCGACCCCCGTAGCCAGAGGGAAGATAGCCCAGGAGGCCTTCATTGCAACTCGATGCACATGAGTTTTCGACTAAGATGCATGTTGCGGACCTACGTCAGATCTTGGGAAAGAATGCATTTTCCCCTTCAATGCACCTGAGGCTTCCCCATGCATCGGAAGGGACCCATGACGCACCTAGAGGCGGGGTTTCGCCTTCCATTCAATCGTCTTGTCCGACGATTCCTTTACCTTTCCAACCTGGCACAGTGTTAGTTGGTGACAAATAGTTTCATGGCTCTAATTACCTCGGCTACAATGTGTGTCTCCCAGTGAAAGGGACGACTTTCCGCCGAGCTAGCTGGTGCATGATGTGGTCGAGTTAAAGAAGACTCCGGACACCCAATATTACATCAGCCGATTTGGGGCTCCGAGGATCTTCGAAGAGAAGCCCTCATCAAACAAGTACTGGAAAGAAAAGTGGTTAAGTGGTTCTGGTCATTTGTAAGTATCGGAAGCGAATCGGAGGGCCACCCCCTCCGTTTCCTCTGACGTGTTTTCTGTCCTTTTTAGAAGGCACTGTTGGAGCCTCTCTCGACCTGGTGATATCCTGTTCAGGTTTTCTATCCTTTCAAAACGAAAATGCACGCTTCTTTATTAGCATTGTATTCCGACGTATAAATGATAAGGATATGATTTAGACCCCACTGTATCCAAGGGTTTTATCTTCTTCGTTCAAAACGAACTCCCTTCTTCTATCCGTTTGCTGACAATGATCATGATTGCTACCTCGTTGGAAAGATTCCATTGCCAGAAACTTAGCTGGACTTAAAATCTGCATTCGTGGTGAGAAAGCTCAAATCAAACAAGAACCATACCCCCTGATTAATTCAAAACAAAACCTCCGTTTACCAGAAACGTGTTTAAATATTATGTGCCTACTAAAGTTAATGCAGGTGGGTTGGGTGAGAGGAAGGCCTGGAAAGAAAAGATAAATTTTATGTGTGACATAAATGAACCATTGAAAGAGGGAGAGAGCGATAGGAGCAGTTGTAATATGTGATGTGGTCAGGGGAAAAAAAAATAAAGATGAGGACGACGGACCAGCCTGTCAATGCCCCGGTACACGCTCATGTTTTTGTCTTGGATCATGCCAAACTTTTATTCTCTGATGGTTTTTCTCGTATTAGTCTCTTACATTATGTGTAATTTCATATTAGTCCCTTAATTCTTCGTATTTTGAGTTTAATCCCTCAAATCTTAAGCCGTTAATCTAAATAGTCCACCCATCCTATATTGTGTTAAATAGTTAGATTAATTAACGATTAATTAACAATTAGTTTTACTTAACTAAAAATTAAGCCCTAATTAACAATTAGTGTTACGTTAATGCTGACGTGCCTGTTAGTGCTGACGTGTCCAGCTTGTTCGCGGCGGCGGCGACGGTGATGAGAGGAAGGAGGGGCGGCGACGGTGAGAGGGGGGGAGGGGGGGTCGGCAGCAGGGAGGAGAGGGGGAGGAGGGGGCCACCTGAACCATCTGCATTTAGCCAAGACCAATCAGATAATGTTATCTAGTTAGCAATTATCCATCCATCTAGTGGAATTAGGTTTCGTCAGGGTCTTCATTCAAGGTTTCGAAGGGTCCTTGAACACTCTCTAATAATGAGAGGAAAAGCAATCTTCAATTACCCTCTATGAACGGCCTTCCCGTAAGGATGAAGGTAATGCAACGATGTGAAGAGTAAGTATTAATCATATTATTTTATATTCATGTTTGTCATCATAAAAAAGGGGGAGAATGTTAGGATATTGAGTCGACTCATACAGTTTTGACGATGAACAAACATGTCAAAACTTTACAAACTTACCTAGAGTTTAGAAGATGTGCATATACCCTCTTTTCCTGTATATAAAGCCGTATACCTGTAGGAGCTCAAATATGAAATCTAAACGGGCTATGAAATCTAAATGACGGGCATCATCTACTTTTGCAAAAGAGGATGGTGACTTCGGCGGGAGCTGGAGGGGTACAATTGCAAAACATCATCAATAATCATATGTGTTAACCTTATCTCTTGAGCATTCATATATTATAGAGGATTCCGGACATCAATGTAGTACTACAGCGTCAGCCCCTCTATAAAACTGCACCCACAGTGCCTTTCCCCTCAGCTCAGTAACTTCTTGAAAGCTTGAGATCAGAGCTACCCAGTAGAGAGAGAAAAAAAATGGAGGGGAAAGAGGAGGACGTTAAGCTAGGAGCCAACAAGTTCTCGGAGAGGCAGCCCATCGGGACAGCAGCGCAGGTGCCAGAGGGCAAGGACTACACGGAGCCACCCTCGGCGCCCTTGTTCGAGCCCGGGGAGCTCAAGTCATGGTCCTTCTACCGCGCCGGCATCGCCGAGTTCGTGGCCACCTTCCTGTTCCTCTACATCACCGTCCTCACCGTCATGGGGGTCGTCAAGTCCCCCTCCAAGTGCTCCACCGTGGGCATCCAGGGGATTGCCTGGGCCTTTGGCGGCATGATCTTTGCCCTTGTCTACTGCACCGCCGGCATCTCTGGTTATATATATAGTGTTTGTAGCCACCTCTAGAAAATTTTAGTCTCTGTATATTTATTTGTTTATCTATTTTGGGCAGGCGGGCACATAAACCCGGCGGTGACCTTCGGGCTGTTCTTGGCAAGGAAGCTGTCCCTGACCCGGGCAGTCTTCTACATGGTGATGCAGTGCTTGGGTGCCATCTGCGGTGCGGGCGTGGTTAAGGGATTCAAGACGGGCCTCTACGAGAGCCAGGGCGGTGGGGCCAACGTCGTGGCACCTGGGTACACTAAGGGTGACGGCTTGGGTGCGGAGATCGTGGGCACCTTTGTCCTCGTCTACACCGTCTTCTCCGCTACCGATGCCAAGAGGAGCGCCAGAGACTCCCATGTCCCTGTAAGCACAGTACCCCTGCAATTTTGTGTTCCTTTCCATGTTGATACTGAATGATTGAGAATTATTTGGTGTTCCTTTTTGCACAGCTCCTTGCTCCATTGCCAATTGGGTTTGCTGTCTTCCTTGTCCACCTGGCAACCATCCCCATCACCGGCACCGGCATCAACCCTGCACGGAGTCTTGGAGCTGCCATCATCTACAACAAGAAGCACGCTTGGAATGACCACGTAATTTTCTAACTAAACCATTAAGATCGATTTTAATCATGCAAGATTAATTATTGCTAATCTGATAATCTATGTGGTCTCTTGCTTTGTATTCCAGTGGATCTTCTGGGTAGGACCGTTCATTGGAGCTGCCCTTGCCGCCATGTACCATCAGATCGTCATCAGGGCAATCCCTTTCAAGAGCAGGTCTTGATGCTAAGCAGTTAATTAAACCCATCATCAGCATCATCATCTTGATGTGTGGCTCTTACTGAGTGATCCCTTTCTCTGTATGTCGATGTGTTTCAGTACTAATGGTGTTCTTTGTCCAAAGTTTGATGATGCCTCGAGCGAGGGATATGCTTCTTTTTTGGGTTTTTCTCATATTAGTCCCTTAAATTATGCGTAATTTGATATTAGTCCCTTAATTCTTCGTATTTTGAGTTTAATCCCTCAAATCTTAAGCCGTTAACCTAAATAGTCCCCACATCCTATATTCTGTTAAATAGTTAGATTAATTAGCGATTAATTAACAATTAGGGCTAATTAACACGTCAGCACTAACAGCCACGTCAGCGTTAACGGAGCTTTTTAACGGAAAATTAGAGTGTGGACTATTTTAGTTATAGTTAATGATTTGGGGGATTAAACTCAAAATTCGAAAATTTAAGGGACTAATATCAAATTATGCAAGATATAAGGGACTAATATGAGAAAAACCCTTCTTTTTTATGTTTTTCTGGAGTATCTCGCGTCGTGTAGTGTAAATAAATGTGGGTGGTTATTATTTCTAATGTTGCTGAATGTTTCAAGGGTTGTCTTTATGTGCACCTAATCTTCTTTATCTTCATGTATTGTTTTCTATGCCTACTGACACAATTGATGCTGATGCCTCACTGCTAAGACTGATCATAAACAGAGAGGAAAATGAAAGGCATGCTTGGCTTTTGATAAGGATTTTGATGGTGATGATGTGTGTAGGATAAATTATTTGTGTGGAGACTTCCATAGTTGCTTGGCTATTTGTTATTGGGACGTAACAATCAACAGCATCATCATATGGGGGATTGATTGTCTAGGATTCTCAATGGGTTAGCCTGGCAGCACTGTCTTCTTGTGGTGGGGTACCTTCAAAACCATGTAGGCTACATTCCCGTGGGTGGGTGGGTGGGTGGGTGGGTGGGTGGGTGAGTCTATCTGCACCTCATTCTTGAGGTGCAGGATGTGACCAATGCCTAAAACAGTAAAGAAATAGGAGAGAGAGAAACAGATTGTATTTATAAATTAAATTAATTTTCTATTTTTTGATATAAGTCCCATCCCTGCACCTCAAAATGAGGTGCAGGTAGTCTGTCTCTTGTGTGTTTTGGGGGGTCCCTGCTCAGCTGTCCTCACTGTCTCTCTTTCTCATGCCTTAGTATTAGCAATTTTATTCTTCTTATACTTGTAAATATATTTAATTTCAATTGATAAAAATTTACCAGTCATAATAAGCATTTAAAATATTCTCCAAAAATTTTAAATATTCAAAATCTCTCATCCAAAAAATTCATAGATTAATTCAAAATATCATACCACAAAATTAAACCATATTCAAAATCCCTCATTAAAACAAATTTTGCTGACACCTTCAAAATATCCAACACAACAAAAAAATTTAACCACATTCAAACTCAAATTTAGTTCCACTAGAAGATTTAGTCCCCCCAAAATTTAATTTCATCCCGAAATTTAAAATTTTAGTTCCCATCAAAAATTAGTTCTGTTACAACATTGGGCCGGCCCTCAAAGACGAGAGGGATATTTCACTTGAATAAAGGAGCTAACAAGGAAGAGGTTGTGACCCAGTAGGCCCATGAACTCCATGTGGAAGACCAAGCCACTTTTGACCGTTGGAGGTCCTAACTGCAATGGATCAGTTGGATAATCATGGCGGGATAAATGGATAACTGTTACCCCTCCCTTTTAGGGATGATAGTACCACCATTACTGCGAGGCCGTTACCCACCAATGGCACTGAGAGGACTCCGCCACTTATTAATAATCCTAAAAATCAATAGAAGAATAGGAAACTCCATAGATACTCAAGACTACGACACTCTGATAACTTATTCTCTTTACTTCCACTTATATTTCTTCCTCCAAAGCTCGATGCGATCGGCCGACCTCTCTTTAGATCGGCCCTAGCTGCCTCAAGCATTCTTTATGTCCATTACTGACTTAAGCATCAGATGGGGTTTGGTTCGAGATCCAGATCCGACCCCATGACGATTTTGTTTGTGCTGCAGATACCTCGATAGATCACTCGGAATGACTAAGAGTTTGGTCAGGCTTCATCTTGGTAGCTCGGACTCAGCTCTTCCTAACCGGGTTCGAGCGACCACGGGTTCCACTCCTCAGCCAACGAAGGTCCATGTCATCAGAGACGTCCTCATCAGCTCCATCTCACTGTTCGACTATTTCACCCATCAATAATTGGCGCCGTATGTAGAAAACTCAGAGTCAACATTCCTACAACCAACAATGTCGGCTATATTCACCAACCATGGTTCCACTGAATCACTCACTTTCAGGGTTTCGGATGCCCCAATCATCCATGAAAATTCTGATTCTTCTTCAGAGGGGAGACCAGAGCTGCTTTTGGTCACTCAAGAGCAATTCCAAACGTTTTTGAAGACGATCAATGCCAGCCTTCGGGCATTGATACTATAATAGAACGAATGGAGCACCAACCAACGCAGGTGGCCGCTGGGTAGCCGCCCCCTAATTCGATGCTAGGCGTCGAGGGGCAACAATATGCACCAAGGAGCTAGAGGGCTGATGAGCCGAACTTAGAGTGGCAAGTCGAGCCTCTGCCCTCTCCCCCACATCGGCAAAGACCCGCAGTCAGCAACATCGACGGAGGTAGTGGTGACCAGAGAGTCAGCAACAATCGCTCCACCGGGCCAAAAGGCCCAGGACCTTCCATCAATGGACGAGCTTCCCGCTGCCATACTAACAGCGATGTGGAGCAAGCAAAGGGCTACCGCTGTCGCAGTCCACCCCAGAATTCCAAATCTGGGCACAAGCATAAGAGTCGTGGAGGCGGCCCTCCCGCGAACTCCCACAATGGTTCGGGAAGGGGCACGACCAATTCTTCCAGCACCTCGACCTGTCGGCAGACTAAACATCACGGAGACATATCGCATCCCAATTCGCCATCTTCCGGTTCAAAGGACGAGCGTGACCCGCTGAAGAAGAACATCACTTCAGCTCCACGCTTGCCAAAATTCAAGCTGCATTCCCTGGCTTAGTATGATGGCATGGGTGATCCTTACAAGCACATCCGAAAAATTAAGAGCGTGATGGAGATACACAAGGCAGATGAACCATTACTGTACCGAGCCTTCCATACAACATTAACCAATGCAACAGATGAATGGTACAACTTGTTGTCCAATCGCAGCATTGGGTCTTTCAAGAGCCTATCCCAAGCTTTTTGTCGGAAATTTATGGCAGGACGTAAGCGGAAATGAAGCTCAGCCCACCTGTTCACTTTGGAGCAGGGAGAGAGGGAATCACTCAGGGACTTCTTCACACATTTCAACAACGAGATGCTAAACATCAAGGGCTGCAACAATGGGACAGTCATTGCGGCTCTCACGAAAGGCATCCACTGTGAAGACTTGGTGAAATCACTTCACAAGCGACCACCACGCAACCTTGATCTCCTCTTCAATAGAGCGGAACGGTACATGGTGTTGGAGGAAGCACTGGACACTCGAAGGAAAAGCTCTTCTAGACCCCATGCAGAAATACGGAGCGAGGCTCGACCCCATGATGGCTCTCGTCGAGAATCTAGGGACCGACGACGACGGGAGCGGAGTCCCAAAGATCGCACACACCCAACTGACGAGTACACACACGCCACTTCACACATCTTCATACACAGCATCTTCACATACTTTCACTTACACACACCCCCACTTCATATCATGCCACCTCACATGAAACGGCCACGCCTACTACCCTACGACTCCCAACTAGGTAGGTCTACACGAAAGTGCACATCTGATCAGCCTTCCACGTCTTCACAGCCACCATCTCCACCCTATGTGCCCCCGCTACAGATTGATACCCTGGGGATCACATTCGCCTTAGAGGCTTAGATGGATCATTTTGCCACCCTCTCTCTGTGGACCATATTCACCACGAAGTTCACGAGCATTCTAGCTCTTGATACTGTAGGAGCCATCGAGGGTGTTAAACGTCTATTCACCAATATAGGGTGGAACTATTTCCTTGGTTTTAGAGCCCCTACCTATCAGAGACTCACACTTGAGTTTCTCAACTCTTTGAAGATGAGGGTTCGACCATAGAGTTCAGGGTCTTTGACACTAGCTATACCTTTTCTTTTGATGAAATGAACACTATCTTCCACTGGCCTGTCGCCTCGGCATACGTCATTATCCCCAGTAGCAACCACCATACTTCCTTTGATGCCACCTGTTTTTGGATCACTATTACTGGATTGGGAGCCTTCCCTCACACCTCGGCAAAGGCATCTTCCAACATTCACCCATCCCTACGCCTTGCTCATGGTATTCTAGCGAGCACCCTATTCTGCAGGGAAGAGCCTGGGACTATGACTCGACCTGAGCTCTTATTTTTATGGGCCATGACACAGCCTACGGTTATTCAGCCTACTGGCGTCACTGTCCCACGTAGGTTTTTCCATGTGGGCTCATGGTTAGCATATAGGCTCATGAGAATCGCCACGTCCTCCATGGGCAAGATTTATTGTGGCGGTCTCATTACCATTATAGCATGCGAGCCTCCTGTTTACCTTAAGATGGACAACAACATTGACCTTATCCCTGGCCCTACCTCTTTAGATCTCTCAATTCTTGCACACATTCATATGATTAAGGTGAACTTGAGAGATCAGATTGTTTGGCTCTATGGGCTAGAGTGTGCACACTACACTATCTTGCCAAACCCTTTGCGCACACGGGTCATTGGGAATACGCAGTAGACATTTTCACCTGATCATGTCTTTCCTATCCCTGCACAGCCCCAGCCTGAGCCCCAGCCCCAGCCTCAGCCGTCTACCTCCACCCCACAAACCACCACCCTCGTGAGTAACGATGAGCCTATTTCCACACAGATTCCACTTATTACTGACGGCTCTGGACCATCTAGCCATCCTCCTCATCTCGATGATCACACACGTCTTATTATCTTAAAGGAGATGGTTCGGGAATTCCAGACATTCATAGACGCCACGACAGATACACATGCCCAGATCCTATCTTACCTCTCTGAGATCCACCGAGCACTTCACCCACCACCACCCCCACCACTTGAGGTTGCTACTTCTAGTTTTCCCCCACCTTCCACTACACCCACCGAGCCTGCACCCTAGCACTGATCGGCCCAGAATTAACTCCAGAAACGATGTCGTTTTATCGCAAGCGCACGGTATCAAGTTATAGTATAAAAGATATCGATCTCGCAGGGAAGGAAATGCTAATATGGTCTTGGATGATTCCTAGATCTTCGGAATATTGCTAGCAGTCGATTGAAAAGGATTGGTTGTTGTGGAGTTATATCTCAACAAGGTTGTAATCAATAATAAAATACTATGGCGTTAGGACTCACCACTAGGATCGTCAGATGTCGATGCTAGGTTAGAACCCTTACGTTGCATTGGCTTTATTAGGGATTGTCGCATCTAAGATGTAGAAATCATGGCTCTAGGCACCATGGGTCTAACGTATCGTACGCTTACCCCGCTCTCGTGATAGGCGTGACGTGCGATCCGTGCATTAAGAATCGATAATATTCGTACCACTCTCGTGGGTAAAATGATCTACACTCATGCCACTCTCGTGGATAGAACTTTGATGTGTTTTTTGGTGGCTCTCATTGACGCAATGGCGGTAGTCATCAATTAGTAATATAGGACGTCGGTGGATCCCATCAAGAAGTGCGCCAGGCATGGCCGCAAGCCCTAATTGAATGCATTAACTCCCTAATTAAGTTCATAGAATACTCCTTAAGCTAATCATGGCCACAGACCGTGGACATGATCTCAGTACAAGATAGGGGTGGCAATTTTCAGCCCGGCCCGATAGCCCGGCCCGGGCCCGGCCCGATAAGACCGTGCCTGGGCCTACAATTTTGGCCCGAAAAACTTATCGGACCGGGCCGGCCCGGCCCGACTCATTTTCGTGCCGGACCCGGGCCGAGTTATTCAGCCCATTGGACGGCCCGGCCCGAACAGGAGCATGTATACTCCTGAGACTTATTTGAGCTGCAGTGATGCAATCAGTATTAACTCGAAGCAGCACATGAGATACTACAGAAGGGCAAAGGATCAGTACACTGTTAATAGTTCTGTGACACACCCCTCATTTCCGGCAGCTCAAGGTTGTACTTCGGGTAATACAATATCTTTGTCAAGTTTTTCTGAAAAGGGATGCTCAACGAATAATACTGATGAGGCAGTTGTTGAGGAAAAAATTATGCCATTGGTTGTGGGAAAACTTGTTGCTTTGATGAGTGGGACATGTGTCTCAGTTCTAAGCTCTAGTGACGTTTTGTATGCCATTACTTTACGGTAGCGTGTCATGGGCACATTAATGATAGATTAAGGGGCATATTCATGATTTGAGATTCCACTCTTAATCCCTTGATTCTTATTGTCATTCAGTAAATTTATCTCTAAAAAGGGCAATTCGAAAGCTTTTTTAATCATATTTTTTTGAGTCTTCTGTTCTGCTTTTGCTGATTGACACAACATTGAGCGTTTAGGATTTCATTTCAGTAAGGTCTTTCCAAGCACGTACCAAGTGGAATATTATGCAAATTGCTTTTGTTGTTGTAGGACTTGCATACGTTGTTAGCTTACAGTTGCATTTTCATCAAATGCAGACCTAAACTTAACCTGCTCGTCTGGTTCATGGCAATGATGATTAAGAACTCTCATGCCAAGTCTTTTTTGTAGAGTGCACATTTGACAGGAGTTCAGCAAACAAGAGTTGCAGGATATGGTCACAACGCAAGTGTTTTAACTTTGTTTCCGAACAACCACTGCCTACGCCTTCTCTCCACGTCTAACATGGTTCACTCATCTGTCGAACGATGAGATGCAAGACTTTGAGTACTGAGTACTGAAGAAGTCCAGACAGCACTACATTAGTACATTCTGATATAACAAAACTAACATAAACACCAAAAGAACAAAAGAAGGTAATTTTTATTATGGCAAGAATTGTTTTACTCCAAATGGTCCTCCCAAATTCGATATAGTGAACGTGCCTTCCGGCAAATACGACTCCATCAATTAAAAAAATTATAAAATAATGTATGATAAAATAACCTTTTCAACTCTATTGGATCGGGCCGGGCGGCCCGAATTTTTATCGGACCGTGCCTGGGCCGCTCCGGAGTGGCCCGAAGTCTTATCGGGCCGGGCCGGTCCGGTCCTTTAAGAAATCCGGACCGGGCCGGCACGGCCCGATAAGACCGGGCCGGCCCGAATTGCCACCCCTAGTACAAGATCTCCTACAAACTTGGCTAGATCAACCAAAACACTTCCCTTTTTGAACCAACGCAACCTAAAAATCCTAACTTTACATCTAAATCCTAAGATCCTATGGCTAATCCATTATTCCTAGATAGAACTATGCGTGAATTATAGAGATATGCATAGAAGATTCAATAAAAACAAGAGAGTTCATTATGGCATGCAAAAACATCAAATAAAGCATAGTAAGTTTAGAAATCATTACCAACACGTCGTAGAGCGATAGCAAACACAAAAGAATTAAGAATATCAAGCTTTTACGCAATAAAGATCAATAAAAATCCAAGCTTTAGTCTTCACAAAATAGCGACGACACAAAACTTAGCTAGATCTAAAAACTCTAATTAAAACTAAGGAAAATAAAACTAAAACAATCCTCTAAGTCCCTTCTGAAAATAGGGTAAAAGTTGTACTTATATACAAGTGGTAGTGACCCTACAAAATCTGGGAAAATCTGGGCACTTGGGCCCACCAACTTGGCTGGTCACGTCGCCCTACTCGGTCGAGTAGTGGTGCCTGCTCGGTCGAGTTGACCTAGGCTCCGCTTTGCTGCTTCTGCTGCTCTGGCTGATATTGGCTACTCGGTCGAGTAACCCCTCCCTACTCGGTCGAGCTATAATATGTCTGGACTCCTCCAAAATGTTGCTCTGTTTGGTTTCGACTCGGGTCGAGTAGAAGATCTGCTCGGTCGAGTATCTTTGTTGCTCGGTCGAGCTAGGGCGTTCGAGGAGAAGTCCAAAATAGGCATTCTGTTTGAATACAGCTCGGTCGAGCTGGCTGTTCTGCTCGGTCGAGTAGGTGTGTCTGTTTCCTCTGCATCATCAGTATGTCAGCTCGGTCGAGTAGCATCAGCACTCGACCGAGTGGCCTGGAAAACTGAACATGCGATGGAGCTAGAGTCCTCATCTCTCGCTCTCTTCTCCTCCTCTCCTCCAATCTTCTTGTTTGCTTCGACGAACTCTTATGGAACCTCGCCAATGACGTCCCGGATGTGTTGAATGTGTCCATGTCCCTAAATAGCTCCAATTCGCTCCAAAACTACTGAAAATCCTCAAAGCTATACAAAACTCGAATATGGCGTTAGAAGCACGATAATATATGAAAATGTGGGTTTTGGAGGTGAATATGATATGGAATGGTGCAATAAAAATATGTAAAATATGGACACATCAAAATCCCCCAAGCTTACCTCTTACTCGTCCTCGAGGAAGGCGAATACGAAGCTCACCGAGCGATAAAAATAAGAAATAGAAAAAGGAATGAAAGATGGAGGGAGATGCTAGCGTATTCGATCAGATCTCAAGCCATAGCAACATATCACGACACTTTGAAAATGAATCACATGCTATAAGAATTTCATATCTTGACCAATCATATTACTTGCAGGCATTTAAGATCAACAAAAGGGATTCTCTAGATAAATTCAATCAATTCATATCCACATCGTGTAATTCATAAAGTTTAATATACAAGTGTTGGCGATGCACTTTTCAATCAAAAGATATAAATGAAGCATATAAAAATTCACACCAAGCATGCAATTGAGAATAGAATAAATCATGGCATTCACATATTCATATCAAATCATGAAAAGTCTCCATAGCAAATGTATTTCGCAAAGTTTCAGCATTATCAAATATTCCCAATTATGCACAACTCCACTCTAATGGCGTACTCACTCATATGGTCAAATGAATTCACCCCCCAAGCTTAGCTTGAGGTATCACATTTAAGGAATAAGAATGGAATTTTTGTGGCTTTTCCCAAATATTTTTGTAGCTCTGATAATGAAAATAGAGAGGGATGTGTGTGTGTGTTTTTTTTTCTTTTTGGTTTTGAACTTTTCTTTTTCTCTCTTCTCTTTTTTTGTAGGAGCTATAATATATATATTTTTGGCTTTTTGGCTACTTTTTGGCTTTTGGAGCTAACTTTTTCTTTGGAGATTTTTGGGAAGTGGATGCGATATAAGTAGCTACAAGGGGTGAACTCAAGTGACATGTAGAGAAATATAAAGATATGTGGAGAAGGAAATAGTGTATCACTCAGGTCACTCTAAGATGTGCACAAATGGTTCAATAAGATAATACTTCAACTAAACTCATATGTAAGTATGGATTTTTTCAGTCATTTCAATGAATAGTGAAGTCAGGCAGTAAAGCATACGAACAAATCAGGCATGCAACAGAAGGTGAAATAAGATAACAAGGCAGATTCTTCAGATATACAAATGATGCGTGAATCTTGGTGTATTTCCAACAAACATACTAAATACTATTGCATACATTCAGTTTCAATTCTTTTCATGCATTCATATAGAGAGATCATCAAAAGAATGTATGAGCAAGCATATGGATAACGAGAACTGAAATACTGTAAATAGCATGGCAAAAGTAATAAGCATCGTGATAGCTGCAGAGGCTATAAGAATATCATCATATGGAATGTATCTAACAAAATGGGAAAAGAAAGGCGGAAAAAGGTAAAAGCAAGCAAGCAGGCATACCAAAACGTGGAAAATATGATGCTAAAAGGAAAAAAAAGAAAAATGGTGGAGAAAAGGGTGGAAAATAAAAATAAACAAGTGTAAAATGAAGAAAAATATAAAAATAAAAATAAAAAGTGATAGCGCTCATCTCCCAAGCTAAACACAGCAGTGTCCTCACTGCTGAGAACACTCGTGCAAGGAGGGTGATGATGCTAGGGTGGGATGGCGGGTAAAACTAAAAAGGGGGTAAACTGAAAGAAATAAAACTATACAAATAATCGTGAAAAAGAAGCAAATGCAAATGCAAATGCAAGACCTAATGCCTAAGATGCAAAAATATGTACAAGCAAGCATATGATGCAAATGGAATATATACAAATGGGATGAGATGGTGTACATGCTGATGGTGTAAAATGGGGCTCTCCCCCAAGCTATGCAAAAACAGGGCCCCAAAGAGACAGATGGGCACAAAATATAGCAGGGGGAGAGACATGAGCAAAAATAATATAAAGACCAAGCAGCGGCATCACCTTGGGTGGATGATGATGGGTCTGACTGCTGGGGACCTTAAGATGTGAGCATTTGAGTTAATTGTATAAAGGTATTGGATGTAAGGACCCTGTGCTATGAGGAAAACACTAGAAGGGGGGTTGAATAGAGTTTATAAAATTAAATAGGAAATAACGCCTAAATTGGAGAGGAAGCATGTTAAGGAAAGTAATAGGCGTGTGAAACGTCAAATAAAGAAGCCAACCCCTTCAATTCCCCATGATGATTATGATGAAGAATTGCTTGGCAAGCTCCCCTTGCCGGCAAGCTCCCCTTGCACAACCGACTAGATCAACTCCCTTGATCCTACGTGCGTAGCCGTCGGCCTCCTCCTGGAGTTCTTCAAAAAAATTTCGTCAAAAGTCGCAAAAACCTAGCCGCCAATCTCCGCAACCTTAACAACCCCTCTCCCCCTCAAATCGTGGAGTAGTTAAGGAAGATAGCTCAATTAAATCTCAGAAGATTGGGCGCCCACAATTAACGGAACCAGCTAGGAAATAATTCCGTCACATCCTCTAAAGATAGCAACAATAATAAGTGGGCGAGATTCTCTCCAACCGAATCAACAATAATAACGAGAGTGAAAAGCTGCTAAATATATCTCCAGCAATTCTTCAATCACAGCAACCCATACCAGAATACCTAAAAGAGATAACCGGAGATCTGAAGTAATCCACCTTTGATAGCCGCCAATCGATTTCAGCCTTCTGACACAGCATGTTGTACATAATGTTGTATATTAACGTTCAACATAATATACAACATGGTCAGTAAGTAAGATCTTTCATACCTCGGTTGCGGATTGATACTTTCATTCACCTTCGTCAGCAAATCTTATGCATACCTGCATTCAACCGAATATCTGGAGAAGATCTAAACAATAATGCAAGATCTGAAAACATTTATATATAGAATCTTCAACCGCACATATCTTCAACCGCACATACCATTCAGTTATGAAACCAACCAGATTTTGAAACCACTATATCCGGGTAAATAACTTCCTCTTTAATGCTAAATATCCACCAATATTTCTAGGATCACTTCGGGTAAGGAATCCCATATTCAAGGAACCACCGAATCTATTTCGGGTAAAAAGATTAAAACAAATCTCATGCGGATATTTTGCCCATAGAATACGGAACAATTTCTGGTAAATAAAACCAATAAATCTCAGCAAATATTTCCTTCCATTAATTTAGGAACTAACCAGATTCCCAAATATTCTCAACAAACCTCCATCAATTAAGGAACTATTCGGGTAAGAAGGAGTATAAAAATCTCACCAATATCTGGAATCAATCAAATCAGGAACCTCCGATATTCTAGGCTACAAATCAGATCTGAGATACCAAACAGCGTTTCTGTATACGAACAATTATTCTAGATCCCGTGTTCAACAAAATGTTCAACATTTTGTTCAACAATTTGCTCAAACAGCTCAAAAACAATACAGATTCCACAAACTGAGCTCTCCAGATATAGTGCCACTAATGCCAACAAATATCAACGGAAATTCAACCCTAACAATCTCCCCCTTTGGCATTATGTGGCACAACCCAAAGCAGGCACCAACCAAGCACACATTCTCCCCCTTTGAGCCACAATAATCCAAACCACATTCTCCCCCCTTACTAGAACAACCCAAGCATAGATCATCTCAGAAGAGACAGCCAAAAATCAGAAAAAGTATGTCCTCATGACTCTAATACATTTCAGCTAGCCTCATGTCTTAAAAAATTATTCTCCCCCTTTCTGGCTCTCTTATTAGAAACAAAATCCTCAGGCGCAGCGGAAAAAAGGGGGAAGAGCAAATACCTCACATCTGACAGTAGGGCGACGAATGAAATGATGTCCAGGGTAGAAGTCGAGCTCTGAGGGGCCGAAAAGTAGTTGGAGAATTGAAAACATCGACAGTATTGACAGAAGATACATGCGAAGATCCATTGGCACCGGCGGAGGAAGAGCAGTGAGCAGAACGGCGAGATAGCACTCTAATAATTCTGGAGGAAGATTCATGAGACTTTGGCACAGATTGCTCACAGTGATTATCGAGGGGAGATGTCGAGTCTGCTGTCATAACATCTGCAGCTACATTGTTCTGTGTTGTATCTAATGTTACAACATTAGTCACAACATGAAGAGTTTTCTCTGAAGTTGTAGTGTTCTTGCTGTATAATTCAGACTTTCTGACCCATTGCTTCTTCATCTTCATATCATGGTGTCTAACATTTCTTCCTTCTGCCCAATGTCGCATGCGGCTGAAGCAGTTTCTCTCAGTATGGCCTTTGATCTTGCAATAACTGCACACAGAACGACCACCTTTTATGCCTCTAATCTGCCTCTTCTTTTGATCATGGCCATTGTGTTGACCCATTCTTTCAAGTTCTTTGGTAACTTGATTTCTTCTTTCAGCAGACACATTATAAAAAGCTCCTCTATTGAATCCCACTCCGGTGCGATCTCCAGAAATCTTCCCCATGTTTAAGATATCATCCAGCTTTGCTTTTCCAGAATTCCACTTCTCCAATGTGCATTCAGCTTTCTCTGCCCTGAGAAGAACATTTCTGAAGTTTCTTTCCAATTCTCTATAGTTTCCCTCAGCTTTCAGACATCCGATTTTGACCTCCTCCTTCTCTTTCTTCAGTCTATCATTCTCCTCCTTCAGGACTTTGTTGATATTGCAGATATGCATCCATTTCTCAAACATCATCTGGTATGCTTTTCGGATATCATTGTTACTAACTTCCTCATCGCGGTCAGCTTCAGAATCTGATTCGATTGTAGATGTTGTACATGATGTTGAACATGATGTTGAACATAATGTTGCAACATTCTGTCTGACATTTGCAGTTTTGTTCTCTAATGTTGTACTGGCTGTTGCAACATTAAGTCCAACACAGCTAGGAGTGTACCCATCAGATTGATCATCAAGAATAGCCGGAAAAGCCACATAGTTGCTGGTGTTGTCCTCATTTCCAGAACTTCCTTCTGAATCTTCATCACTCCAGGTACTAGCTAATGATTTCCCCTTTTTCTTCTTGAGGGTATTAGCACATTCGGCCTGTATATGACCGAAACCTTCGCACTCCCTGCATTGTATTCCTTTACCCTTACTCTTTGGCTCATACCTCTGTGCGGGATGACTGATTGTCTTTCCAGCTGTAGAAAGATACGGTCTTGATTCCTTGTTGGCAGATCTGTAATTCTGTCCCTTGTTACTTATCTTCCTCATCATTCTGTTGAGATTCTTAGTCAGCAGATCAATGTCATCATCAATATCCGAGTCATTTTCAGACTTAGATGTTTTAATGACTTCAACCTTTAAAGCCACCCCTTTATCCCTGTGGTTCGGCTTCAGATTCATTTCATAGGTTTGAAGAGATCCCATGAGTTCATCCAATCTCAAGGTGGATGTGTTCCTCACTTCTTCAATGGCCGCAATCTTCGCAGAGAACTTATCGGGTAGGGATCTCAAAGTTTTTTCAACCAACTTCTTTTGAGAGTACTTCTTCCCCAATTGAAATGCCTGATTAGATATATCACGTAGTCTCCCATTGAACTCAGCCACAGTCTCATCATCATTCATCCTGAGATTTTCAAATTGAGATGCGAGCATTTGAAGTTTAGATGCTCTTACCGTACTGGTGCCTTCATGAATATTCTGCAGTATATCCCACGCTTCCTTTGCATGCTCACACGTAGAGATTAATTTGAATTGCTCTTCGTCGACAGCGGAAAAAATAGCGTTAATTGCTTTAGAATTGCACAAGGCCGCATGTTCTTCAACCCGACTCCAGTCTCTTGCCGACTTGAGGTGTTCTTCGCCATCTTCGTCGATTTCGGTTGGTGGTGTCCATCCTTCACTGACGGCGATCCAGGCCTTCTCATCAATGGACTTAATGAATACACGCATCCGAGACTTCCAGTAAGTGTAATTTGTACTAATGAGCAATGGAGGACGAACAACGGAGGCACCTTCTCGTGTAGCCATGATTCACGTACTGAAATTCAAGATCACACCTTCTTTGAAAAACAAAGATACACAGGTGACCTGCTCTGATACCAATTGTTGTTTTCAGTACGTGGGAATAATCAAAATAAACACAGAGAAAACACAAGAATCAAGCAACGACACACGAGACTTGGTTTCGCAGTTCGGTGCGCACACCTACATCTGCGGGGCCACGCCCAGAAAAATAGAATACTCCACTATAATAATCAGAGAATACAAACTCTAACAATCACGCTTCTCTAAGGAAGAACACCCTCCCCCTTAATACAAACCGTGAGGGGTGATCGCAATCAACCCCGTGAAGTATTCTTGGCAAGCTCCCCTTGCCGGCAAGCTCCCCTTGCACAACCGACTAGATCAACTCCCTTGATCCTACGTGCGTAGCCGTCGGCCTCCTCCTGGAGTTCTTCAAAAAAATTTCGTCAAAAGTCGCAAAAACCTAGCCGCCAATCTCCGCAACCTTAACAACCCCTCTCCCCCTCAAATCGTGGAGTAGTTAAGGAAGATAGCTCAATTAAATCTCAGAAGATTGGGCGCCCACAATTAACGGAACCAGCTAGGAAATAATTCCGTCACATCCTCTAAAGATAGCAACAATAATAAGTGGGCGAGATTCTCTCCAACCGAATCAACAATAATAACGAGAGTGAAAAGCTGCTAAATATATCTCCAGCAATTCTTCAATCACAGCAACCCATACCAGAATACCTAAAAGAGATAACCGGAGATCTGAAGTAATCCACCTTTGATAGCCGCCAATCGATTTCAGCCTTCTGACACAGCATGTTGTACATAATGTTGTATATTAACGTTCAACATAATATACAACATGGTCAGTAAGTAAGATCTTTCATACCTCGGTTGCGGATTGATACTTTCATTCACCTTCGTCAGCAAATCTTATGCATACCTGCATTCAACCGAATATCTGGAGAAGATCTAAACAATAATGCAAGATCTGAAAACATTTATATATAGAATCTTCAACCGCACATATCTTCAACCGCACATACCATTCAGTTATGAAACCAACCAGATTTTGAAACCACTATATCCGGGTAAATAACTTCCTCTTTAATGCTAAATATCCACCAATATTTCTAGGATCACTTCGGGTAAGGAATCCCATATTCAAGGAACCACCGAATCTATTTCGGGTAAAAAGATTAAAACAAATCTCATGCGGATATTTTGCCCATAGAATACGGAACAATTTCTGGTAAATAAAACCAATAAATCTCAGCAAATATTTCCTTCCATTAATTTAGGAACTAACCAGATTCCCAAATATTCTCAACAAACCTCCATCAATTAAGGAACTATTCGGGTAAGAAGGAGTATAAAAATCTCACCAATATCTGGAATCAATCAAATCAGGAACCTCCGATATTCTAGGCTACAAATCAGATCTGAGATACCAAACAGCGTTTCTGTATACGAACAATTATTCTAGATCCCGTGTTCAACAAAATGTTCAACATTTTGTTCAACAATTTGCTCAAACAGCTCAAAAACAATACAGATTCCACAAACTGAGCTCTCCAGATATAGTGCCACTAATGCCAACAAATATCAACGGAAATTCAACCCTAACAGAAGCCAACCCCTTCAATTCCCCATGATGATTATGATGAAGAATTGCATGCCGAATTAAGAATACCATTTTGTTTGGATTTTCCTGAGTGTCTATGACCCCTTATATTGGACATCATAGATGTGAAAGCAGATGGAAACTGTGGGTATATGTCTGTGGCAGCTCAATTGAACCTGGGTGAGGACACCTGGAAGTGGGTCAGAATTGACTTGCACATGAGACGACAGAAGTAGGCTCGACAAGTGTGTCCATCGGCAAGTCAACGGAAGATACAACTGGCTCAGAAGAAGGTAGGACAACATGTGTGTCGATGAGTGTAAGAGTGAGTGTGTCAACCGTATGAGTGTCTGCCAGTGATGTGACCAACTCAACAGATGATGTGACAGGCCCTACAGAAGCCTAAGAAATATGCATGGTGAGTGGTGTGGCAGTGACAGGATGAGGAGGGGCTGGACGTGCAGGAGGAGCGTGTGCAAGTATGACAGCGGGTGCACGATGCGTCCTCAAAATGTCAATAATGGTAGTGAGGTCCAGCTCAACTCTCTGTTGGAAGGTGTCGAACGAGCGAGAGAGGGTGTCAAAGGCATGCCTCAAGCCAACGACCTCGGTCTCCATGGCAGGTAATCATGCGTCAGTAACGCGGGACCCATGAGGAGGACGGGAACTAGTAGAAACGACCTCGGTCTCCATAGCTAATTTTTGGGAATTTTCTGATTTTTTCCAGGATTTTATATATATTAAATTAATTAAAGTCAAATTAATTAATATAATTTGTTTAATTTTGGGCATGAGTCCGATTGATGTAGGTTTGGGCTTTTGACCCAACTGAATAATTTTTTATAAAAAATAGGCTGAAGCCCATTGTGAGGTGAAAGCCCGACGGCTCTGTTGCAGGTGGAGACGCGCCAGTTGGGCGTAGCTTCGATCGATCTGATCGATTTTGCACCGATAGACGACATCGACCGATGCAGGCGGTCGTCAAGGAATATGAAAATTCAGGACTGCACCGTGAACTAACATCAAACTGGCACATAGAAAACTTTACAAAAGATGTCGCATATAGTTGGAATATTTATGAAATTATCCATGTGATGTACGTAAGTACAACTGTTCGTTACTTAATGACGTGATAAGCCAGCTACTGATGCGTAGTATATCATTGAAGTAGGCAACATATTCATGTGATACATACTCTGTAATGTTGTGACTAGGGTAAGCATAGGGTGGTTCAGTTCGAGTTTGAAAACCCAAGTTGAATTGGAATTAACCTGAACCAGAATGAGCTAGTTCAAGGTATAAATCGAATCAAACCAAATCGTAAAAATGGGTCAGTTTTATTCTGGGTGGGCTTTCATCCCATTAAGAACTTGTGCTATTTTAGCTTCAAATTTGGGTTTTATAAAAGCACAAAAGAAACATTAGATATGTCAGAATAAGGATTTTAGTTTTATTTTTAATGTCCATATTTTGTTATCCCCAATATTTTGGAAGAGAAAGAAGAAAATGAAAATTAAGGAATCTGCAAGGCAAACGAACATCAGATTGATTTTGCTAGCGGTGTCGATCCGGGCGGCCAACTTGGCTTTAGGCCAGGCAGGTGCTGGCACCGAGGAACGGCTAGTTTCAGTTCGGCGGGGCGCCGGCGATGATAAAAATAATTGATTTTTATACTTAATCAATAATTTAATCTAATTTTCGTCCAAATTATATAGATCTAAACTATATGATAAAAATAATAAGTTTAGATCAAAAAAAATTGGACAATGTACCTCTTGATCCATTAGATCTAGGGAAGATCTGAAGCAAAAGATCCGAAGCAAATAAACTGATCCCGCTCCTTACGAAGTTCGCAAAAGCACGGCAGCAAAAAACGATCTTGCTCAGATTTGATTTTTGGTAGAAACTATCGTGGTTGATAACGTGTTGAGAATCAATCTCTATGGTGGAGGCCATAGATCATATATATAGCAAAAGATAGATACCAAGGGTCATTTACAATCATGGTGGATATCAAAGGTCCTAATACCAAAGGTCACAAGGCCTATCATAACAAAATTAATCTTTTTTAATATACATACATACATACATACATACATACATACATACATATAAGCATTGGCACTAATAAATAAATTTGCTTTCTTAACATTGGCACAAACTTATCCTTTTTAATATTTGTGTTCTACAATTGCAGGGCACGTGGTATGCATTGATTTTATTTTATAC